>CM051351.1:36830765-38030765 GCA_028015215.1 Gynostemma pentaphyllum
GTATCACATATCATCGCACCATGATACCGTATGGAGCGTATCAACATACTATCATGTGCCGTATCACATATCATCGCACCATGATACCGTATGGAGTTATCAACATACTATCATGTGCCGTATCACATATCATCGCACCATGATACCGTATGGAGCGTATCAACATACTATCACGTGTCATATCACATATAATCGCACCATGATACCGTATGGATCGTATCAACATACTATCATGTGCCGTATCACATATCATCGCACCATGATACCGTATGGAGCGTATCAACATACTATCATGTACCGTATCACATATACCGTATAGAATCTGTCATGCTCTGTAGTAAGTTAGATAAAGTTCCACTAAACTACTAAAGAACATAAACTGCTTGAATTACATGAGTCAATACTCAAGTGTAATCTCTAAGCCACTTTTACTCCCAAATCACTTAAAGTTCCTTATTCATCCACATTCATCTAAAATATCCAATTCATCTTACAAGACTTCCAAACACCTCATGTCTCCTCTTTTACTTCCAAATTCATAAGAACACCAAAACCACTCCACTCACATCCGAGTTTAAAGTCACCAACCAAGTATAACCCTGGAAGTTAGTTCCCCTCTAAACCTCTATAAAAAATAACGTAATGAAACATAATTCATAAAATTACTATCTTCCATTTTAAACTCACCTTAGATGTGAAATCCAAGGTTCCAAAGTGTCGGGGTCAAAGTCACGCAATCGATCACAAACCTACATATCAAGTACACCTAACCATCAATAATCACTTGAAAACCGAGCAAACGGCAATTAAACGCATAAAACGACAAAAGTCTGGAAATTGGACCCTAAGGGACCCACGGCCAAGCAAGGGAGAGAGGTTAGGGTTTGATTTTCTGTCTTTATGCACTTTTAGAGATGATTCGGGTTGATTTAGGATACTTTGAAAGTCGATATATCAATGGGTCACCATATTTTAGGGCTTTACATAATAATCGATTTCCGAAAAATTAAGTAAAACATAAAATCAAAGTAAACTAACACCCTAATCATGGTTAAGTGATAGAAAATAACACGGGACGGCTTTTCGACTCAATCTCGGCTTTAGGGTTATGGAAAGTTTCTAAAATCACATAAAACGACTCCCTCGATTGAAATCTTCGAGTTTCTCGGCAAGAAATCGATGATTTCAATCTTGGACTCCATTAACACACTATTCAAAGCTTGAATTTAGAAACATTGTCATACCTTGAGGCCTTTAGAAAACGGACGAAAACCTTGATTGCTAGGTTAGAAATGATCCTTGGACCAAGAGCTTTTCAACGGACATAAGATTACGGCGATCCACCGTGTAACGGAGTAAAGCCAAAGAGAGAGGGTGGGGAGATGAGGGTCACGGCCCAAGGAAGGAGGAAGAGAAAAGGAAAAATGAGAAGTTTGACTAAAAGTTGACTATTTAATGAAGATGGAGGTGAATAGTGATTTTTTAAGAAATGGGAAAATGACGTATACGTCTCTTTTAAATGATTTGATTAAAAATACGAAACCCGAAAATCATAAAATAATCTAAAGGTGATTAATAATTATTAATTGGCCCGTTAATAATTATTAATGTCACCGAAACTAATTTAAAGTAATAAAAGGATTAAAAAGACTTTCGAATGAAATAACTACTAAAATCGAAATTACTAAGTTTAAACTTAACTTAAATACTTTATTTCAAAAAAAATTTACTTCCAAAAGTAACGGAACGTTACAATCTACCCTCCTAAAAGGGCTTTTCATCCCCGAAAAGTAGGCTTCCTACGTGAAAAAGTGAGGATACTTTGCCCGCATCTCGTCCTCGCGTTCCCCCGTAGCTTCCTCTGAAACTTGATTATCCCAAAGAACTTTAACCAAGTTTATAGTTTTATTCCTCAACACCTTTTGTTCTGTAGCAAGAATCTCAACTGGTACCTCCTCATAAGATAGACTAGCATCCAATGTAACTGGCTCATAATCAATAATGTGTCGGCCACATATTTCCTGAGCATGGACACATGGAACACATTATGTACTGCCGACAAGGCCGGTGGCAAGGCCAAACGATAAGCAACAGACCCAATGTAATCCAAGATCTCTAAGGGGCCTATAAATAGAGGGCTCAACTTGCCTTTCTTCTCAAATCTCATCCCACCTTTCATAGGTGCCACTTTCAGGAATACGTGGTCACCAACTTCAAACTCAAGTGCACTACGCCTCTCATTAGCGTAACTTTTCTGTCTACTCTGAACCACTGTCATCCTTTCTCTGATAAGAGCAATGGACTCACTAGTCATTTGCACTAACTCTGGTCCCAGAAGTTTCCTCTCACCAACTTCATCCCAATGAGCCGGTAATCTGCACTTTCTACCGTAAAGTGCCTCAAAAGGTGCCATGTCGATGGTAGCCTGATAACTGTTGTTATAAGCAAACTCAACAAGATACAACTGAGTATCCCAACTACCACCGAATTCTAGAGCGCAAGCTCTCAGCATATCCTCTAGAATCTGATTGACCCTCTCGGTCTGACCATCTGTCTGAGGATGAAAAGCAGTACTGAAATCTAAACCAGTACCAATAGCAGTATGCAGACTCTTCCAGAATTTCGAAACAAAAGGGGTGTCGCGATCGGAAACAATTCTGAATGGCACTCCATGAAGTGTGACAATCTCTTTCATGTACAACTGTGTTCATATCTCAACAAGGTAAGTTATCTTCCATGGTATGAAGTGTGAACTCTTAGTCAACGTGTCCACAATCACCCAAATGGTGTCATAACCCTTCGCGGTCCTCGGCAAACCACTAATAAAATCCATCGATATTTCTTCCCATTTCCACTCAGGCACACTCAAAGGGTTAAGGTATCGAGGTGGACTCTTCCTCAAAGCCTTCACTTGCTGACATACTAAGCATTTACTAACAAAGTCAGCAACTTCCCCTTTCATCCCAGGCCACCAATAATGCTATCTCAGGTCCCTGTACATCTTAGAACTACCTGGATGCACAGAAAAGATAGAACTGTGAGCCTCCTCCAACAGCTCTTTTCTGTAGGTCGATTCTAGCGGCACACACAGCCTCCTACTAAACATCAATGCATTATCAGTGGAGAAAGTAAAAGGGCTAGGTTATTCGGACTCTGCCTCACGAAAACCCTCAGCCCCCCTTCTGTGCATCAATCATCCTCTGTCGCAAAGTAGGGCCAACAGTCAAGCTTGCCAAACTCACAGTAACCTCAGTTGTAAGAACGGCTATCTCGACTCTTTCCATCTCCCATCTAAGTCTCAGTGGAATAGTATTCAAAGCCGATACGTGTGATGACTTTCGACTAAGTGCATCAGCAACTACGTTGGCCTTAACCGGATGATACTGTATGTCACAGTCATAATCTTTCACAAGTTCTAGCCACCTCCTCTGTCTCATATTTAACTCTTTCTGGGTGAAAAAGAATTTGAGACTCTTATGATCAGTGAAAATCAGAATCTTTTCACCATACAAGTAATGTCTCCAAATTTTCAATGCATGATACCGTGTGGAGCGTATCAACATACTATCATGTGTCGTATCCCATCTACCGTATAGAATCCATCAAGCTCCCTAGTAAGTTAGATAAAGTTCCACTAAACTACTAAAGAACATAAACTGCTTGAATTACACGAGTCAATACTCAAGTGTAATCTCTAAGCCACTTTGACTCCCAAATCACTTAAAGTTCCTTATTCATCCACTTTCATCTAAAATCTCCAATTCATCTTACAAGACTTCCAAACCACTCATGTCTCCTCTTTTACTTCCAAATTCATAAGAACACCAAAACCACTCCACTCACATCCGATTTTAAATTCACCAACCAAGTATAACTTCCGGAAGTTAGTTCCCCTCTAAACCTCGATAAACAATAACGTAATGAAACATAATTCATAAAATTACTAACTTCCATTTTAAACTCAACTAATATGTGAAATACAAGCTTTCAGAGTGTCGGGGTCAAAGTCATGCAATCGATCACAAATCTACATATCAATTACACCTAACCATCAATAATCAATCGAAAACCGAGCAAACGGAAATTAAACGCATAAAACGACAAAAATTCGGAAATTGGACCATAAGGCTCCCACGGCCAAGCAAGGGAGTGAGGGTTCGGGTTCGATTTTCAGTCTTTATGCACTTTTAGAGATGATTCGGGTTGATTAAGGATATTTTGAAAGTCGAGATATCAATGGGTCACCATATTTTAGGGTTTTACATAATAATCGATTTCCGAAAAATTAAGTAAAACGTAAAATCATAGTAAACTAAACACCCTAATCATGGTTAAGTAATAGAAAATAACACGGGACGGCTTTTCGACTCAATCTCGGCTTTAGGGTTATGGAAAGTTTCTAAAATCACATAAAACGACTCACTCGATTGAAATCCTCGAGTTTCTCGGCAAGATATCGATGATTTCAATCTTGGACTCCATTAACACACTATTCAAAGCTTGAATTTAGTAACATTGTCATACCTCGAGACCTTTAGAAAACGGACGAAAACCTCGATTGCTAGGTTAGAAATGATCCTTGCACCGAGAGCTTTTCAACGAACATAAGATTACTGTGATCCACCGAGTAACGGAGAAAAACCAAAGAGAGAGGGTGGGGAGATAAGGGTCACGACCCAAGGAAGGAGGAAGAGAAAAGGAAAAATGAGAAGTTTGACTAAAAGTTGACTATTTAATGAAGATGGAGGTGAATAGTGATTTTTTAAGAAATTGGAAAATGACGTATACGTCCCTTTTAAATGAGTTGATTAAAAATACGAAACCCGGAAATCTTAAAATAATCTAAAGGTGATTAATAATTATTAATTGGCCCGTTAATAATTATTAATGTCACCGAAACTAATTTAAAGTAATAAAAGGATTAAAAAGACTTTCGAATGAAATAACTACTAAAATCAAAATTACTAAGTTTAAACTTAACTTAAAACTTTATATAAAAAAAAATTTACCTCCAAAAGTAACTGGACATTACAAATACCCATCAAAATAAATCACCCGAAACTCAAAACTGAGACCAAACCATGACCCAAAAGCCACGGTTCAACTACGGCAAGGGGACAACAGCGCTGTGGCTGTCCCCTTCCCGACAGTGATCCGTTCGTCGTATTTTTTTATCCGTTCTTCAAGTCGTCAAACCTCAAACCTATTTGTAACTTTTGGGACTGTTTTAGCATGTAATTTAATGATTTCGGACCTTCATTTCAGCTCTCGTTCGTAGAGGAAAGTAGCGTTAACGTTTGGATTTAGCAAATTTCAAGGTGAGTTAACGGTTTAACATTTAATTTTGGAATATTAGGATAAGAAATGATATTGGAAACAGCGAGAAACTATCGGGAGAAAATAATTTTCGGTTAGAACTAGTTTAGGCATTTTTCGACTGAATTTGGTGTTTTTAGATTCGAAATACTTTTGAATGTTTATGAATCTAATTATGAGATTTTTGGAAGTTTTTTATGATCATTTTCCATGAGAATTGGTTTAGGAAGTGTAAGAATTGAATAATTTATATTTCGGTAGTTTTCCCGTTTTTTGGCAATTTTGAAAATTGAATGTTATAAGTTAGAGCTGCTGTATTTTTATGTTTATTTCTGAATTTTATTTAACATTATCATGTGTATAATGTTGCGATTGATGAGATTGATGGCCGGTTAATTATATGCTTACTAGTGTTGAGGCTACAAGCTCAACACTAAGTCATTTTAGTTATGGGAGAGTCCATAACTGAGTAGTAATGTTTATTGCTCGTAAGAATGATACATTAGGGTATTTTTAGTTATATTTGAGGCTATAACCAGGTACTAAGAAGTGATAGTATTCCTGAGGGACCGCCTTCTTAGTGGTTTGTTAAATTATTTGTTGTGTTAATTTAGTACAATTCTAGCTATTCGGAAATGTTGGTGTGGATGTTGGGAGTTTTTGAAGGGGATGCCTTGGGTATGAAACTTGTGAGAGTTTTCTATCCATATAAAGTAAGATTATCAAGAAACGTTGAATATGGAATTTGAGAAATTTCCTATTCATGTATTGGATTGAGATTGAGTTTAAGTGACGCCTTGAGCGTAAGATTTTTTGGAGAGTGATGAGTGCTTGGGGCTCGGTTTAAGTTGTTAGAGACTATTTAAAACTTGATCTTTGATTATGTTGTTTTCTCACTGGCTTTAGCCTCACAGTGCTACTTGTTGTTTTTTTTTCAGGTACAATGGACCGAGAGGTGGCGGTTGATGAAGTGAAAGACATGAGGGTTCATGTCGCGCTGGCGCCGATTGATTTATTTATTCGTTATTATTTTCGAATAAAGTATTGATTTTATTTGGTTTTATTGAGTTATTGATATTTTATATATATGTTTTCGATTTATGGGATTTGAGACAATCCATAAAGTCTTTGAGATTTTATTATTTGAGAACATATTTTGGTTCATTGTTTTGTTTTAAAGTTTGAACTCTGGAGTTATTGTTTTGTATTAAGTGTTTCTTGATTTAGTAAATTTGCATATTTCAATAGAGGATATTTATTGAGTCTTTCGCTGTTTTAAATAAGTATATTTATTACTCTGAAAGGTCGGGTCTTTACATTTCTTAACCAACAATCTTGTATCTTTATTCCAATGTCCTGAAGCCAATGTTTTACTATAATTATAGAAACTTACAGGAAAGAAAGGATGATAAGTTTTTATAATTCCAACGCTTGAAGCCAACGTTGTTGTTGTCTGTTGAGTTTATATATATCATAAGACCTTGTTGCCAAAGATTTGTATGCATATTATTAGTTGTAACATTAATATAAACTTGTGGGATCAGTTCATGATTTCTAGGGAATAATTTGTTAGACCAAACAGATCAATAATCTTGTAATGTTCCTTGGTGTATTCTCTTATAATTTGAAACTTTTAGATTTTTTTTAAGGATTGTGAGTTTGAATTTTTTAAGGATTGTGAGATAGAATTTTTTAAGGATTGTGGCATTGCTTTAGGATTGTGCGTTAGATTTTTTTTATTGATTTTATATAAGAGGAATGATGAATGAGAATGAGAATGAGAATGAGAGGGTGAGGTTTGAACCTCAAAACTCTTGGTTATTAAGTAGCGACTTAGTACTAGATAATCATTTTTAACTTTCTTTAAAATAATTTTTTGTTGATTAATAATGGCGTGCTATATTTTATGGGTTCATGAAGAAGAGACTACTTAACTCAAATAGATTATAAATGTCAACATACATAATTGGATTCCACCATTCGTTTCTGAATGTAAGAAATGATGAATCAATAAATTTAGTACCTTTTATTATTGTTCAACTTAAATGATGTTCTTAAACTTATTTGAAGTGTAATGTTCAGATGTTGAAATTATAATATATAATGAAGTGTACTTTTTTGGATCATTGTGTTATTATTAAAAGCTTTTAATAAAGTTTCTTTTTATTTTGTCTTCAATTAAGTTATTTTATATATATTTGTATTGACAAACAGTTGGAATTGAAAATATATTTGTATTGATAATAGCTATTATTTAAAACTATTATATATACATGATAGCTTTTATTTAAAATAATGTTAACATTTTTTAAAACATTGATAATGATTTTATAACACAATTTGCAAGCTATAAAATTCTTTCATAGCCTTTTTTAAATCCTATCATATTTTTTTATAACAGCGTTTTTAGAAATCTATCAAAAGTTCCTTCATAGCCCTTTAAAATTCGTATAATATGTATTTATAATAGCGTTTGTCATAGTGTATATAAAAAGTTCAAGACTTTTAATTGCAGGGGCTGTCACGGCATTTTGTAAAACGCTATCGTATACTTATGATAGCGTTTTGCCAAGGCTATTGTAGGGCTTTTTTCTTGTAGTGAATTAAAACTTGTTGTAGGTCTTAAAGCTTGAAAATTTCTCTCTCCTCATCTTGCTTTAGGCGTGGGAGGCATTTTATGAAAAGGAATATTTTCACCAATATTTTTCATAAAAGGTTTAATTTTCAAAATATTATCTTTTATCTATTTATGGAAAATTATATAATAAAAGATTTTCCATGAATAGAAATATATATTTAAAAATATTTTATAAAGATATAAGATAATTATAAATTACCTTTTATCTTTATCTTATATATTTTAAAATATATATCTTTTAGTAGATAATCTTGGTAAAATATCTTACCATATCTTGTCCAATGAAACCCTAATGTCGCCACCTAGTTCTTCTTCTCCCTTCATTGTGCCAATTTTTGTACATCTTTTTCTTCCATTATTCCCGACGATTACAAAAATAATCCTACACCTAAAATTGGGATTACAAATTTTCTAATAAAATAAAAAACCTAAGTGCCAAAGAATACTAAATAGTCAACCGAGGCATGTACAGGGTAGGGGCAGAGGACCATCTGGATCCCAGACTCGTCCGACACTGCAGCGTAGTGGTCCACAGTGCTTTCACTGTTGTCAATATGGACATTTTTTACTGCATTGTCCGAGACTTCAGATTCCACAGCAGTATAGTGGTCATGGCCAAGGACGAGGTTAGGGGCAGGGTCGGGGTCAGACAGGAGGTAGAGGCCAGGCTAGGCCTAACCAGTATCAGAGAGCACCACCACCTGTTCAGACACCCCCTCAGCCACCTCAGCAAGCCCGTGTTTTCGCCACTACTATAGAGGATGCGAGGCATCAGGTACTGTTGTTACAGGTACTGTGACAATCTTGGGACATTCTTGTTTAGCTTTATTTTATTCGGGGGTGAGTCATTCCTTTATTTCTGCTGAGTTTGTTGAGTCCGCTAGCTGCATGTGAGTCTGCGCCGTTAGGGCATGAGTTGCATGTTTTTACTTCTCTTGGGAAATCTATTATTGTGGATAAAGTTATTTATACCGATGATTTGTGTATTTTGGGTTGTTGCTTGCATGCTATGTTGATTGTGATGCCTATGTGTGACTTTGATATTATATTGGGTATGGATTGGCTGTCAGCCAAACGCGCCAACATTGGCTATAGTGCCAAAGTTGTGGATTTTATTGGTCCATGTAGGACTAGTTTTCGACTCCATGAGACTTGAGGTAGAGTGACTCCTGCAATCATCTCTGCGATTCAGGCTAGAGATCTCTTGTGTGATGGTGCTATGGGTTATTTGGGTAGTGTAGTAGACACGTCTGTTAGTGTGACTACACTAGATTATGTACCGATTGTGAGGGATTTCTCTAATGTTTTCCCTGATGAGTTACCTGGTTTATCACCGGTGAGAGAGATGGATTTTCAGATAGAGGTGTTACCTGGGACGACTCCATTGTCCAAGGCACCTTATCGCATGGCACCAACGGAGCTGAATGAGATCAAGAGTCAGTTACAAGGACTCTTAGATTTAGGGTTTATACGCCCTAGTGTGTCCCCGTGGGGAGCACCATTGTTGTTTGTGAGAAAGAAAGATGGTTCAATGAGGTTGTGTATCAACAACCAAGAGTTGAACCGAGTTACTGTGAAAAATAAATATCATTTGCTAAGGATTGATGATTTAGTTGATTAGTTGAGAGGGGCTACTATCTTTTCGAAGATAGATTTGAGATTCGGTTATCACCAGTTGAGGGTCCGGGAGGATGATATTCTCAAAACTGCTTTTCGGACGCGTTATGGGCATTATGAGTTTGTGGTTATGTCTTTCAGTTTGACTAATGCGCCGGTGGTTTTTATGGATCTTATACAAACGGTGTTTAAGAGGTTCATTGACTCCTTTGTTATTGTGTTTATCGATGATATTTTTATAAATTCGGAGACCGAGGAGTTCCATGTTATGCACTTAGAGAAAGTTGTGACGGTGTTACGAGAACATAAATTGTATGCAAAGTTCTCTAAGTGTGAGTTTTGGCTAAGGGAAGTGGTATTCTTCGGCCATATGGTTTCTAGTAAAGGAGTGATGGTGGATCCCTCTAAAGTTGAGGCGGTTAGTAGTTGGCCTAGTCCAACTAGTGTGATAGAAATTCGTAGTTTTCTTCGACTTTCCTGTTATTATAGACGGTTTGTTCAAGAATTTTATAAAATAGCATCATTTTTGACACATTTGACAAAAAAGGGAGTGGACTTTGTATGGTCCGGGGAGTGTGAGAAGAGCTTTGAGGAGCTCAATAAGAGACTTGTGACGGTACCGGTTTTAGTATCACTTGATAGTAGTGGTGGTTTGACGGTTTATACCGATGCTTCGAAGAGAGGTTTGGGTTGCGTTTTATGCAACAGGGGAAAGTCATAGCATACGCTTCTTGTCAGTTGAAGGAGCATGAGAAAAAGTATCTGACTCACGATATGGAGTTGGCGGCGGTTGTACATGCCTTGAAAATTTGGAGACATTACTTGTATGGTGAAAAGATCTTGATATTCACCGATCACAGGAGCCTCACATATTTCTTCACTCAGAAGGAATTGAATATGAGACAACGGAGATGGTTGGAGCTTGTGAAAGATTATGATTGTGATATTCAGTACCATCCCGGGAAAGCCAATGTAGTGGCGGATGTACTTAGCAGAAAGTCTTCGCACTTGTCTGCTTTACCAGTGACATTGAGATGGGAGTTGGATCATGCCGAGATAGCCCTACTTAGTGCCGATGTTATAGTGAGTTTGGCTAGCTTGATAGTGGGGCCTACTTTGAGAAAAAGGATGATTGAGGCTCACAGGAGAGAGAATCATTTACAGGCCGATTTTATTGAGGCAGAGTCAGGTATACCTAGCCACTTCACTTTTTCCTCTGATAGTGCTTTGATGCATCGTCAATGGCTTTGTGTACCTTTGAGTTCGACTTTCAGGAAAGAATTGTTGGAGGAGGCTCACAATTCTATCTTTTCTGTTCATCCGGGTAGTACCAAGATGTATAGAGATTTGAGACAACATTATAGGTGGCCCGAGATGAAACTTGAGATCGCGGAGTTTGTGAGTAGATGTTTGACTTGTCAGCAAGCCAAGGCTTTGAGGACGAGACCAGCGGGTTATCTTAATCCTTTGAGTATACCCGAGTGGAAATGGGAGGAGATCTCTATGGATTTTGTTTGTGGGTTGCCTAGAACATCCAAATATTATGATACCATTTGGGTCATTGTGGATCGTTTGACAAAATCCGCACACTTTTTAGCGGGGAGCATCATTTATCTGGTTGAGACTTGGGCACAGTTATACTTGAGGGAGATTGTTAGATTGCATGGTGTGCCTGTGAGGATTGTATCAGACTGAGACACTCGGTTTGTGTCGAAGTTTTGGCAGAGTTTGCATTCCACCATGGGTACCAATTTGGATTTTAGCACAGCCTTTCATCCTTAGACTGATGGTTAGACAGAGAGAGTTAACCAGATTTTAGAGGATATGTTGAGGGCTTGTGTTCTAGATTTTGGTGGTAGTTGGGACTCACATTTGTACCTGGTAGAGTTTGCATATAATAATAGTTTCCAAGCTACCATCGAGATGGCACCGTTTGAGGCACTTTATGTTAGAAAGTGTCGTTCTCCCGCTTATTGGGATGAGGTTGGGAAAAGAAGACTGTTGGGACCCGAGTTGTTACCGAGGACTAGTGAGTCTATTATGTTGATTAGAGAGAGGATGAGGGTTGCCTAAAGTCGACAGAAGAGTTACGTCGATAAACTACGAAGCCCACTTGAGTTCAATGTGGGGGATCATGTGTTCTTAAAGATGGCACCTATGAAGGGTGTGATGAGGTTTGGGAAGAAGGGCAAGTTGAGCCCTAGGTTTATCGATCCATTTGAGATTCTGGATCGGGTTGGGGCGGTGGCTAACCATCTAGCTTTACCACCATCCTTGTCGGCCGTTCATAGTGTTTTTCATGTTTCGATGCTTCGAAAATATTTGGGGGACCCTTTACATGTGATAGATCATGAGCCTGTTGTTCTTGATGCTAACATGTCTTATGAGGAGACACCGGTGAAGATTCTAACATCGGAGGAAAAAGTGTTGAGGAACAAGACTATCGGCTTAGTGAAAGTTTTGTGGAGGAACCAAGTGTCTGAGGAGGCTACTTGGGAACGAGAGGAGGAGATGTGGGATAAATACCCTCACTTGTTTACTTAGAAGCTACTTTTTGGGGACGAAAAGTCTTTTAAGGAGGGTGGACTGTAACGTCCCGTTTTTTTAGGTGAATTTTTTTTTATTTATTATTTTATTATTTTATTTTTTTATTTAATGTATTAAAGTTAATTTTAGAATTAGTTATTTAGATTTAAATAGTTAATTTCGTTCGGAAACCTTTTTAATCGCTTAATTAGCCTAATTTAGTTTCGGTTATATTAATAATTATTAATGGGCCAATTAATAATTATTAATCACCATTAGGCTAGTTTAAGTGCTTTGGGTTTCGTTTTAAAAGCTTAAGGCAAATAAAGGACGTATGCGTCATTCCCAAACTCTTAAATATCTAAAACACTATTCATTTTCTCCTTAAATATGAAAAATTAGACAAGTCTTCATCATTTTCTTCTTCTCCTCCTTCCTTGGCCGAGAGCATCATTTCCAATTCTTCCATTTTTGGTTTTTCTTCAATTCTTGGCGGATCGCTATAATTTCGGTTGCGTTGGATAGCCATGGGCCCGAGCATCATTTCCAACCTAACAATCGAGCTTTACATCTGTTTTCTTAAGGCCTTATGGTATGACAAAGTTTCTAACCTAAGCTTCAAATAGTGTTTTAATTGAAACTCGAAGATTTCAATAGAAGGAATCGTTTTACGTGATTTTAGAAACTTACCCTAACCCTAAAATCGAGTTTGACCCGAAAACCCTTTCCGTTTGATTTTGCCTTATTTGATGATGATTAGGGTATTTCAAATGTTATGTTTTTATGTTTTACTTAATTTATCAGCATTGATATACTGTCCAAAACCTTAATTTAAGATTACTCATTGATGGTACCAATCTTCAAAGTACCCGAAACCAATATGAAATGCCTCTAAAGTGCTTAAAATCTGGAAAACCATCTTCATTCTTTTCTTCCCCTTGGGCCGTTGGCCTCTTGGCATTATTCCCGGGTTGTTTTGTCCTTTATTTTAGTAACGTGACGATCGTTGTTCAATTCGGTTAATTAATATACTTTAGGTGTATTTGAATTATAGGTTTCGTGCATCGATCGTGAAATTGGTCAACAGGCGATTTGGAGTTGTAACGGCCCGATATCGTAAAATCATTTAAATTCAAATGCACAGCGGAAGTCTCAGTTTTAAAGAAAAATGGCATGGGTTCGGTTAAAACTTGGATAAACCAAAACCTGTTTACATTGACACAATTCAGAGAAAGCAATAAAATGAATGGAATGTGCATTCCAGCTTAAAAGTAAAATTCTAAAAGAACTTTAAAACCATAAGACAATTACAATTTTAGACAAATGCTCTACCGAGCTCAAAACATAAAGTAAGAAAGATGATAAAATTTTACAAGCATTTCAAGAATTCTAAACCAAAATGATTCCATGTTCTTGTCCATCCATCATCTCGACCAGTCATACGGCGCCACCTCCTCTACCACGTCCCCTTCGTGAAGATGTACCTAAAAAAAAGTTAAGTGTAGCAACATTAGCATAAAAATGCTAGTGAGAATAAAATGAAAGCCAGTAATCCTATGGACCAAATTCCATACCGAAAATTGTGTCCAAAGACCTAACTTTCTCTTTACTACCTATTATACACTTCCAAATCATCATAATCATACACCAATCAATTTCCCAATTTCCAAATCATATCGAGCCACATCTAATGCCAAATCCGTACCAAATCATATACCATATTATATTACCACATCTAAATATCTCGTAACGTGTTACCGTATGTTACCACCTCAACATACTAACACGTACGGTGTTACCATATCAAGTGTCCTCGTAACGTGATACCGTATGGATCAACATCAACATACTAGCCCGTACGGTCTTACCATATCACAAATCATCGTAACGGGTTTACCGTATGGATCAACATCAATATACTAGCCCGTACGGTCTTACCATATCACATATCATATACTACCAATTCTCGAATTACCATAAGTTGCCACATATTACCACAAAAGGTATTACCATCGAAAACCAAACACTTGTACAAAGGATAAGCATGTAACTACATAACCACTAACAAACAAGTTGGGATGCTCATTATATGAACTCGACCTATCTGCCAATCTTTCCATATAACACCCGCTCATAGCCTGTTTCATCTATGAATCTGTTATATCACAAGATCATATCACATAGTATCTCGATATGTGACGCCCATAGCCTCTTTCATCTATGGACTACACATATCCATAAGTATCCCGATAAGTGACGCCTATAGCCTCTTTCATCCATGGACTACACCTATCCATAAGTATCCTGATATAGTGACGCCCATAGCCTCTTTCATCCATGGACTACACGTATATCCATAAGTATTCTGATAAGTGACGCCCATAGCCTCTTTCATCCATGGACTACACCTATCCATAAGTATCCTGATATAGTGACGCCCATAGCCTCTTTCATCCATGGACTACACATATATCCATAAGTATCCTGATAAGTGACGCCCATAGCCTCTTTCATCCATGGACTACACCTATCCACAAGTATCCTGATATAGTGACGCCCATAGCCTCTTTCATCCATTGACTACAGATATATCTATAAATCGGTTCATTAAATGAGCACCTCAACACAAACAACTAAAAAACAACTAACAAACAATACAATCATACTACAATTACACTCAATAACATGCTTATCTTTTGTACTTAAAATGTTGCCTCTTACCAAAGACCCGAGTACTTCAATCGTACTATCATCATGATTCCATATTCCACGGTTCTACCACAATCCACATCAAACCTTATTATCATAGGAACTTTCGTACTCCACATTATTACCATAATAAAATACAATCCTTATTACTCACACATGGTAATAAGTTCATAAAACATTAACCATTATCATCACTGATGCCATAATCTCACGAAGTCTTATAACCCCCAATAAACAAAAACGAGGTTTAACATTAGCATGTCACGAATGACAGTAAATAACCTTAAATCACAAGATTAATTTCCAAACCATTACCATAAACCACGAGTTGACTTTCAAACCTTTCCTTTACTTTACTTTGATCAAAACTATGTAAAGTAAATTCAATTCACAACTTTATCTCAAAATCTCTATAATCTTTAATACTCACAAGGATAACCTCTAAGTTGCTTTGATCTAAAACTACTCAAAGTATCTCAAACTTCCACTTTCATCTCAAGTCACCAATTTCATTTAAACTCTTCAATTCATCTTACTAGACTTTCAAACACAGTAAAACTTACCTTATTCATCCAAATTCACTAGAACTCCAAAGCCCCTACGCTCACTTCTGAGTCTAAAGTCACCAACCAAAGTATTTACTCTTAAGAGATGGTTTTATCACTTATACTCGATCAACAAAATCGTAATGAAACTTAATTCATAAAATTACTAACATCCATTTTAGTCTCACCTTAGAATTGAAACCGAACATCCAAAGTGTTGAGGTAGATCCCATGCGAGCAATTACCAACCTACAAATAAGTTACATCCAATAAATATTAATTAACCTGAAATTGAACCATCGACATCTAAACGCGTAAAACGACGAAAAACCCGATTTTTAGCCTTATGGTGCTCTAGGCCATAAGAGGGGAAATGAGGTTCGGTTTTAGTTTTTCAACTTTTAGGCATTTTAGAGGTGTTCCGGGTTGGTTTTAGGTACTTTGGAGGTTCGAATTATCAATGGGTAACCGTGATTTAGGGTTTTACACAATACTTGATTCCCGAAAAATTAAGTAGAATAGAAAACAATGACAAACTAAACACCCTAGCCATAGCGAAGTGAGAGAAAAACAAACGGAACGGGTTTCCATTTGACTCAGGTTTAGCTGCAAGACAACAACCTCATCCAAAGTGATTTTTCTTAACTAGAATTCACAAACAACACCCGGAAAAAACGAATCAAAACTTGCATACAAGATCGGAAAAAAAAGAAAACCGAAAAAACCATTTCTTCCTCATCTTGTATCTCATAGATCTTTAATGGATTGGATCGATTGATGGGATGGGTAGAAAGTACATCTCGAGAGCTTTCCAACGAGCTAAGGCACAATGAAAACGGTCGAGAAACGAAGCCGGGGTGACAATTTCTTTCTCTCCTCTTTTTTTCTCTCTAAGCTACGGATTTGGGGATCATTTTTCATCTTTTCTTTCTTTTTTATTTATCCTTATCCTTGAAAAATATGAAGTGGATAAATATAAAGAAACTTTGGTACAAGGCGATATTGCCCCTCCTCTTATTTTCTTTAAGAAAGCTTGTTCCGAGTGCTCGTTATTTCATGTTTCTAATTCCAATTCAACTTAACTACTTCTAATCTATCTTAAAAGTATTTAACAATAAATAATGGGCCCGCTAATAATTTTTAGGGTAAAATGCAAATAAGACCCCTGTGGTCTTTTCAAAATGCATGAACACCCCCTGTACTTTGAAAATGGCAAATCACACCCCTGTGGTTCCAATTTTTTTCAATCACACCCCTCCCCTTCAATGTCAATAATTTTCTTTTAGCCACAACTTCTTCGTTTGAACTCCGATTTGGACGATTCAAGATGTTTTGAAATCTTCATTTTAGGCTCTACATATATGTCACTTCAAAACTTTGAAATCATTAATAAATAAAAGATTTTATTAACATCAAAACACTAGGTTTGATTGACATCATTAAATCTTTTGGTTATTGATGATTTCAAAGTTTCAAAGTGACATATATGTAGAGCCGGAAATGAAGATTCGAAAACATCTTGAATCCTCCAAATCGGAGTTCAAACGAAGAAGTTATGGCTAAAAGAAAATTATTGACATTGAAGGGGAGGGATCTGATTGAAAAAAATTGAAACCACAGGGGTGCGATTTTCCATTTTCAAAGTACAGGGGGTGCTCATGCATTTTGAAAAGACCACAGGGGTCTTATTTGCAATTTACCCTAATTTTTAATATGACCAAAACTAATTTAAGCTAATAAAACAATTAAAACGGTTTTCGGATGAAATTAGCTACTAACTTATAAATTTCTAATTTTCTATAATTAAACTAAATACTTTAATTAAAATAAATAAATAACTAAATTAAATATTAAATTAAAAAAAAATTACTTCAAAAAAATAACGGGACGTTACAGGAGTTGACTTCAATTATATGGTGAGTTTAAAATGGTTGTGATTACTTTTATGTTTCCGGGTTGCATGACGATCATGTTTGATCGAGGTTAAGAGGGTTATTAGATTTTAGAGTCTATCCAAGATTGAATATAGTTGGGAGATAAAGAAAGTGCATAAGGAAAGAAATTATTAAATTTTTGGTGTGTATAAAGTGAGTTGTTTAATTGTTGATTCAGTTGTATTCTCAAGGAGAATTATGCTTCCGAAAATTGGAGAAGAGTATTAGATTACTCCGTTGATTTTAGTGGTTATAAGATAATTAAAGAAAACGTCGGAGAGAAATCATCATGAGGATTTGCGCTAGTTTGATAATTATAGCGATGGGATTCGCTAACTAGTACTACCAAAGGGGAGTAGTACGTGTGTGTGGTATGTGTGGTAAAGAATTATTATGTGGAATGTGTGGTAGGCGTGGTATGTGTGGTAACGAATCATCATGTGGTATGTGTGGTAGGCGTGGTATATTTGGTAACGAATCATCATGTGGTATGTGTGGTAGGTGTTGTATGTGTGATTAGTGACAATGTGGTCACGGCGTGGTAATATGATTGGTAACAATGTGGTCACGGCGTGGTACCATGATTGGTGACAATGTGGTCACGGTGTAGTAATGTGATTGGTGACAATGTGGTCACGGCGTGGTATGTGAATGGTGGCAATGTGGTCACGGTGTGAAATGTGAAATGTGACAAAGTGGTCACAATGAGAATGAAAATTTACATTATTATTTACTTTGTTATGCCTTAGTACTAATTAGTTGTTTGAGTACTTTATTTACGAGCTTGAATGTTTACTTTTCGAAGTTACAATATAGTAGAATGAGATTGTTTTCTTATGCATAGTACTTGGGAGTAAAGAATAGGTGTCAAAGAGCACGACAGGATTTTGGACACATTTTCCGATATGGAATTCGGTCCATAGAAATGCTTGCATCCATCTTATTCTCACTAGCATTCTTATGCTAATGTTGCTACACTTAAACTTTTTCAGGTAATACTCGTGGGAGAGGACGAGGCCGCGAAGGTGGTGGTGCTTGATCCCGAGTGGAAGGCTTTTGGCATGTATATTTTTGGGCATTCTATGAATGCTATGTTGTTAGTCTTTAAACTTTTATTTTGTGGCTCATGAGAGCCTAAGATGTGTTGTACATATTATCGAGTCTACTTTCTCTGATTTGGTTATAAACTGGAGTATGAACTTCTGTTGTTTTAAATTCTCTGATTTGGGCTTATGTAAAAAGGTTTAGGGAGTTCATATTTTAAACGGATCCACGCCAAATTTTTTATAAAAATCTAGTCTTCCGCTGTTTGCTTATGATTTAAAGATTTAAGAAAATTCGAGTCTTTACAGTGTCGCACTAATACTTTCATTTGTTTTAGGAAAGTTATGAATGTCATCTTGTATAGAAATGTTCCCAAGCACCAACTTAGTCATTTCCCTAAAACATGAGTTTATTGATTGTATCAACAGATCACCCTCAACCATGTGAATCAAACGAAAATACTTCATTAATATGAGTTCACAATATACTCACGATTTAGACGTATCAATCTTAATAACGTAATTTGATATTATAAATCATTTCCTATCAAGGGTGTTATTTAAGAATCGATTTATTATCCTGGTCCAGTCTTATATAAACTCATTGTATATGATGTTTCCACTTGCATCTACATCTTGTTAGTTATTTGGATTAAATCAGTGAACAACATCAACAATGTTATCAGAATAAGGTTTCCTAACTGTATTCGTTTACTGTAGACTATTTGAGTTACTATCTTGGACTAGATCCACTTTATATCTCATAGTAGTCAAGATTATAGAATTAGTAACTCAGAAATTATCTATTAATGTTTAAATATTTAGCAAATATCAACATATATAAATTGTACAAAATTCACTAAAATAATATTTTTATTTATTTATAAAATATTCTATTTCAAATTACGAATTCTAGGTCATAAATCCAAACACTTTGGTGCCTAAACCAGTAACGTAATCCATCAGCAACTATGGCGCCAATTCTTTTCAACAACAATTATGACCAAAGAAGTGATGGATTTCGTCGCTAATAGTCAATGCTAACTTTAACGACACAATATATTCCGTCGCTAGCGATGTGTCGTTAATACGGTATTTTCTTGAAGTGAGAAAAAAAAAATTTAGTTCATCTTAACATACATAAACATTTTTGTTTTTTCCTTTAGATAATTTTCCTCCAAAAATTTTGCTATACAACACTTTTTCTCCATTAACTTTATAGACTGTTAAAGTTTTTTTTTTAATCTATTTTTTTAAAGTAAATCATGTGTCTCTATTGTCTTCCTTTCACATTTTATTTAACTTTTGTTGCTTGGCTATAAAATGTTTTACTTATGAATGCATACTAAATGATTTTTGCTTACTTTTTTCTATTTGTTAAGGTTTAGTTGTTTATGAGTTTTTTATTTAAATTCTTTTTTTGTTCATTTAATGTTATGCCAATTTTGGGACTGATTTAATACCTTGAGAATCCCATTTGGTAAAAAAAAGTCTTTACACTTCTAGTTAACACTACAAAAAAACTGTCAATTTGCGACCAGAAAATTGTGACCAAATGGTCGTTTTTAGTGTATAATGCGACCAAAAAAGCGACAAAAATGTTGGTGGCCAAAAAGCTGGTCGATCCAGAATTTGTGCGACTGGATAGTCACAAATATACGACCAGAAAAGTTTGGTCGCAAAAAAGTCAACCTTTTAAAAAAACGACCAGATGGTCGCTTAAAAAGTGGCCATCTGGTCGTAATATATGTTGAAGATAAGTGACCAGTTGGTCCCATAAAAAAGTGACCAAATGGTCGTATTTCATGTGACCAAATGGTCACTTTTGGACTCAATAAAAATACGACCAGATGATCGCTTAAAAAGTGACCATCTGGTAGTAATTTATGTTGAATATAAGCGACCAGTTGGTCACATGAAACAGTGACCACGTGGTCGTTTAATAAGCGACCACATGGTCACTTTTGGACTCAGTCAAAATGCGACCATATGGTCGTTTTCTTGAAATAAAATAGTGTAACGACCCGATTTTTCGTAAAATCCATTAAAACAAATGCGCAGCGGAAATCTAGATTTTACAGAAAAAAGGCATGGGTCCGTTTAAAATTCGGATAAACCAAAACCTATTTACAACCAGTTTTTCCAGAAAAAGCAATAATACTAGAATGCACCTTTCATGATATGATGCATATGCTAAAGGAAGTTTAAAGTTCAAACTATATATATACAAACGCTCCATCGAGCTCAAAATGTAACAAAATAAAAAGTGATGCAATGTTCATGAGCATTCAAGGATGCTACTTTCAAAATCAGTTGTGTTCCTGTCCATTCATTATCTCGATCGGTCACGCGGTGCCACTTCCTCTACCTCGCCTTTACCACGAGTCTTACCTGAAAAATTGTAATTGTAGCAACATTAGCATAAAATGCTAGTGAGAGTAAAATGAAAGCAAGTAATCCTATGAACAACATTTCATGTCAGAAATCGTGTCCAAAGGCCTAGATTTCACTTTTACTACCCATTCCACATTCCAAAATTTCACACATAAACAACAAACATAATAAACTTTGTTAACTTCGTGGCTCAACGAATCTTATGAGTTATGGATTTCCTCGAAAACATTCTATCATCATAAAAGAAATACTCAACCAAGATACAAGTAAAAGAACGTGATATACTAAGTACTAATAAAGTCGCAACCACACATGCTCGAATCTTCGAGTGCCAACCGTATCACCGCATGTGTAGTACTATAATAATAACAATAATGACACATCCATACACGCTCAAATCTTGGAATGCCACCCTTACCATAGCGTGTATAGTACTATAAGAATGATAACAATAATAACACATCCATACACGCTCAAATCTTCGAATGCCACCCTTACCACAGCGTGTATAGTGCTATATCACAAATCATCGCACCATGATACCGTATGGAGCGTATCACATACTATCATGTGCCATATCACATAACCTCGCACAATTCGTCAAGCTCCCTAGTAAGTTAGATAAAGTTCCACTAAACTACTAAAGAGCATAAACCGCTTGAATTACACGAGTCAATACTCAAGCGTAATTTCTAAGCCACTTTGACTCCCGAATCACTTAAAGTTCCTTAGTCAATCACTTTCATCTAAAGTCTCCAAATCACCTTACAAGACTTCCAAACCACTCGTAATTCCTCTTTTACTTCCAAAACCATAAATACATCAAAATCACTCCACTCACATCCGAGTTAAAGTCTCCAATCAAGTATAACTTCCGGAAGTTAGTTCCCCTCTTAACCTCGATATACAATATCGTAATGAAACATAATTCATAAAATTACTGACTTCCATTTTAAACTCTCCTTAGATGTGAAAATCCAAGCTTCCAAGGTGCCGGAGTCAAAGTCAAACAATCGATCACAAACCTACATAACAAATACAACTAACAACCATTAATTATCCGAAAAACGAGCAAACGATATCTAAACACATAAAACGACGAAAACCCCGGATTTAACCCCTAAGGGACCCACGGCCCAACAAGGAAGAGAGGGTTCGGGTTCGGTTTTCCGTCTTTTATGCACTTTTGAGATGATTTGGGTTGATCAAAGACACTTTGAAAGTCGAGATAACAGTGGGTCACGATATTTTAGGGTTTTACATAATAATCGATTTCCTAATAATTAAGTAAAACGTAAAATCATAGCAAACCAAACACCCTGATTCTTGGTCAAGTGAGAGAAATTAACACGGGACGGGTTTTCAACTCAAACTTGATTTTAGGGTTTAGGGAAGTTTCTAAAACTTGCTAAAACGACTTTCTCGATTGAAATCTTCAAGATTCGGGGTGTGAATTGAAGATTTCAATTCAAAACCTCCATTAAAACACTATTCACAACAAGTTTTAGAAAGTTTGTCATACCTTAAGGCTTCTAGAAAACGACCAAAAATCTCGATTGCTAGGTTAGACATGATCCTTGGGATGAGAGCTTTTCAGCGGGCATAAGATTACGGCGATCCACCGAGCAACGGAGAAAAGTCAAGAGAGAGAGAGGGAGGGGGGGTATCTCGGCCTTGCAAGGGGAAAAGAAGAAAGAAAAATGACAACTTTGACTCATGTTTGACTATTTAAAGATGAGGATGATGAATAGTGAAATTTTAAGAAATTGGAAAATGACGTATACGTCCCTTTTAAAAGATCCGATTAAAAAATACGAAACCCGATGGTCTTAAAATAATCTAAAGGTGATTAATAGTTATTAATTGGCCCGTTAATAATTATTAATGTCACCGAAACCAATTTAAAGTAGTAAAAGGTTTAAAAAGTTTAAAAAGGTTTTCGAACGAAAATAACTACTAAAATCAAATTACTAAGTTTAAACTAACTAAATACTTTATTTAAAATAAAAAAAAATTTACCTCCAAAAGTAACGGGACGTTACAAATAGCGACCATATGGTCGCATTTAAGAATTTTTTTTTAATTTAAATTTCAATAATTAGTTAATTAATTATTAATTAATATTAAAATTTAATAACAAAAAATTGGAATTAAAATAAAATAAAAAAAAATATATATATATATATATATATATCAAATATTCAAAAAATGTTTTATACAAACGAAAGCATCCTAGAACTACTGCGGAGGGGCGGGGAGTGGCGGAGGAGGCGTCGATGATGAATAGCCGCTACCTAGGGATCTGAACTACACGGCCAAAGCTGCTGCGACCTGGGCCTCGACCCGTGCCTACATGTCCGCTTCAATCGCAGCGACTCAAGAAACGAAGTCCTCGCGCATAGCATCCATTTCCGAGCGCAGCTGCTGCTCAACCGGAGAAGGGCCGGAGCTAGTGATCGCTCCGCTCCGCTGAGGCCGGGGCACATCTATGTAAAGGCGTCGCCCGTACGAGCCGAGCCCAGGAACTGATCCATCAGGCCGAACCCCTCCAGCAGCCTCCAAGAACGCCTCTCTACGGTCCTCCTGAGTCGGTTGCGAGTCTGGTGTGGGCAATCACAGACTCAACGACTCCGTGAAACGTTCCTAAACATTTAAAATTCTGAAAATAAAATAGTTAATATATAAGTTAGGAAAAATTTTAATATAAAAATAATAATTGAAAAAATTATTAAATACCTGAACTGCTTTCGCCTTATCGTCGACGAACGTCCCATCCTTCTTATTGTGAAGAACGCGGTGCAGCTCATCGGGCGGGACAGGGCGACCGTGCTTCGCTCCCTAAAAATATTAAAGATTGAAGAATAAAAAATAATAAATTAATAACTAATTGAAAAAAGAAAACGAGAAAAAAGTACGTAAGAAAACGACCAAAAAAAACTTACCAATTGACGATGGTGCTTGTCGTGGCTCCGGGCCCCGACTATGTCTTTGGTGGGATTGTAACGTCCCGTTACTTTTGGAGGTAAATTTTTTTTATTTTAAATTAAAGTATTTAAGCTTAGTTTAAACTTAGTAATTTCGATTTTAGTAGTTATTTTCGTTCGAAAGTCTTTTTAAATCTTTTACTACTTTAAATTAGTTTCAGTGACATTAATAATTATTAACGGGTCAATTAATAATTATTAATCACCTTTAGATTAATTACGAGCAAGGACGGGTTCCTTTAAGTAGAGGGAAAACTCACGAGAGGGTATTTTAATCATTTGGGCATCTTGAACACTATTCATCACCTTCCTCATGTCTTTAAATGACAAGAAACAAAAGAAAATATTCAGCATTTTCGTCCAAACCCGAGGAAGAAGAGGAGGGAAAGAGAAGAGAAAGAAATTGTCGCCCCGGCTTCGTTTCTTGGCCGTTTTGCGTGATTTTGGATGCGTTGGAAAGCTCTCGCCGAGATCTTTCTACCCATTCCACTCTTGGGACGATTCCACCTCTCTAAGGTAAGCCCTAGATTTTGAATCTCAACACTTTTCTTCATGGAAATTGAGTCAAACTTGTGTTTTCTTTAACAAAGCTCCTTTTTCTTCTCAAAATTGTTACTAAATGTTGTTGGGAAACCTTTGGAAACCATTTTCCTCAATTTTTCCTTGGACTTCAAACCGAGCCAAATGAAGAATCCGAAATTCCCTCCTCTCCCTTGCCGTGGGCTGTTTTGGTCATGGTGGAAAATACTTCATTTTTGTTTTCCTTTGAATTGGTGTGGTTGATTCTAGCCCTAAACCGTAATTTAAGCTTACCCATTGATCGAAACCATCTAAAAAGTGCTTAACACGAACCCGGAATACTCCTAAAACGCCCAAAACCCGGAAACTCTTCCTCCCCTCTTTTTCCCCTCATGGCCGTGGGCCTTATTTACCATTACCGGGCTGTTTGAACTTGTTTTACCTCTTCGTGTCGACCGTTGCTCGTTTGGTTAATTAATGGTTGATAGTTGTAATTGTATGTAGGTTGGTGATCGATTGTGTGACTTTGGCTCCGGCACTTTGGAAGCTTGGATTACAATCTAAGGTGAGTTTAAAATGGAAGTTAGTAATTTTATGAATTATGTTTCATTACGATATTGTTTATCGAGGTTAAGAGGGGAACTAACTTCCGGAAGTTATACTTGGTTGGAGACTTTAACTCGGATGTGAGTGGAGTGATTTTGATGTATTTATGGTCTTGGAAGTAAAAGAGGATTTATGAGTGGTTTGGAAGTCTTGTAAGGTAATTTGGGAGACTTTAGATGAAAGTGAATGACTAAGGAACCTTAAGTGATTCGGGAGTTAAAGTGGCTTAGAAATTACACTTGAGTGTTGACTCGTGTAATTCAAGCGGTTTATGTTCTTTAGTAGTTTATTAGAACTTTACCTAACTTACTAAGGAGCTTAATGGACTCTATATAGCACATGATAGTATGTGATACGCTCCATACGGTATCATGGTGCGAGATTATGTGATATGGCACATGGTAGTATGTAATACGCTCCATACGGTATCATGGTGCGAGGTTATGTGATATGGCACATGGTAGTATGTGATACGCTCCATACGGTATCATGGTGCGAGGTTATGTGATATGGCACATGGTATTATGTGATACGCTCCATACGGTATCATGGTGCGAGGTTATGTGATATGGCACATGGTAGTATGTGATACGCTCCATACGGTATCATGGTGCGAGGTTATGTGATATGGCACATGGTATTATGTGATACGCTCCATACGGTATCATGGTGCGAGATTATGTGATATGGCACATGGTAGTATGTGATACGCTCCATACGGTATCATGGTGCGAGATTATGTGATATGGCACATGGTAGTATGTGATACGCTCGATACGGTATCATGGTGCGAGGTTATGTGATATGGCACATGGTAGTATGTGATACGCTCCATACGGTATCATGGTGCGAGGTTATGTGATATGGCACATGGTAGTATGCGATATGCTCCATACGGTATCATGGTGCGAGGTTATGTGATATGGCACATGGTAGTATGTGATACGCTCCATACGGTATCATGGTGCGAGATTATGTGATATGGCACCTGATAGTATGAGATACGCTCCATACGGTATCATGGTGCGATGATTTGTGGTATGGCACGTGGTATGTTGACTTCGGTCCATACGGTTTAATACACGCTGTGGTAAGGGTGGCATTCGAAGATTTGAGCGTGTATGGATGTGTTATTATTGTTTTTCATTATTATAGTACTACACATGTGGTGATACGGGTGGCACTCGAAGATTTGAACATGTGTGGTTGCGACTTTATTAGCACTTAGTATATCATATTTCTCTACTTGTATCTTAGTATGAGTATATTTCTTTTATGTTTTCGAGGAAATCCATAACTCATAAGATTCGTTGAGCCACGAAGTAAGAAAGTTTATAATGTATGTTGTTTATGTATGAAATTAGGAATGTGGAATGGGTAGTAAAAGTGAAATCTAGGCCTTTGGACACGATTTCTGACATGAAATGTTGTTCATAGGATTACTTTGCTTTCATTTTACTCTCACTAGCATTTTTATGCTAATGATGCTACAATTACCATTTTTCAGGTAATACTCGTGGTAGAGGGCGAGGTAGAGGAGGTGGCACCGCGTGACCGGGCGTGACAGTGAATTGACAGGAACGCAACTGATTTTGAGAGTGGCATTCTTGACTACTCATAAGCATTGCATCTCTTTTATTTTGTTACATTTTGAGCTCGATGGAGCTTTGTATATATTTATGTTTTGAACTTTAATCTTCCTTTATCATTTTCATCATATCATGAGAGATGTATTCTAGTTTTATTGTTTTTCTGGAAAAACTGGTTGTAAACAGGTTTTTGGTTTATCCGAATTTTAAACGGACCCATGCCGTTTTTCTATGAAATCTAGATTTCCGCTGCGCCTATGTTTTAATGGATTTTACGAAAAATCGGGTCGTTACAGGGATTCTTCGCGAGGTTGGCCTTATACCTGCTTGACACTGCCTTGCCCTCAGGAGTGCTCAAGCTCGCGATAAGCCGCGCGTGGTCCTCCGGGCTCATCCACACGGGGCGGTTTGCTGCTTGCTTTCTGTGCGCCCTGTACATGAGGTCCTTGAATCGATCCCAGACGTGACTGTCCCATAGGGGGAACAATCTACAGTCCGTGATATCGGGATCGATAACAGGAAACTTGGCCTGAAAAAATCGAAATAAAAAATTGTTAAAGTAATAAATTTATTTCCATAAATTTCAAAATTAATTAATTATAAAATAAATGATGTTTTTTACCTTCCAATTGTCGTACATCCGACGTTTCTCCGTCGTCGGAATCTTCTGCCAACGAAGGTCGCTGGGTAGAGGCATGCTCTGGAGGACCTCGCGAAACCGTTTTGAAACGGTTGTATGTGGATGTACTCTGCAAAAACATAAAAATTATTGTGCTATTAGAAACTATTAGTTAACAGACAAAAAAACACTTTGAAAAAAGTTTAAAGGTTTAAAAATTAAGTAATTAAAACAATAAACAAAATTACTTACGTATCCCCTTCAATCCAAAGGGTAGAGTCTGCGGCCCGAAAAGGCTGCGTGCATGAAGTGGAGGGGCCAGCTGGATCCGACCCTGATGCAGACCCTGACGCAGAACTGAACGCATACCATGATGAAGACCCTGATGCTAAACCGAGAGTCATGGCCAGGGAGCCCTGCGACAATCGTGGTGTCGCAGACTGGGTCTTAGGGACTGCATCATCGAGCGTGGCAACAAGTCCCGGCTCGTAACCGAAGAGGATGTTGTCCAACTCCTCTGTAGTCAGGTCCGCATCAGGGGCAGCGGCAGTAGGCGGCTGCGGAGATGCCTCGTCACCCACGTCATCTGGCTCGTCTGACTGGGGAGGACGTCATCTGCCCGTCATAATCCTACAACCAAACTAAACTAATTTAATACTAATTACGTAATTAAAATATTGAAATAAATTAAATTGATTAATTAATGAAATAATCTAAATTAAATTGATTAAATAATGTAAATTAAACTAACATAAATTAAGTAAATAATTTAAAATAAACTAATTAATTAATTTGAATTAAAGTAAATTAAAATTAGATTAATTGAACTAAAATGAAGTAATTAAAGTAAACTAAGTAGTGAAGAATTAAACTAAAATTAATTAAATTAAAGTAAATTAAGTAATGAAGAATTAAACTAAATTAGATTAATTGAACTAAAATTAATTAAATTAAAGTAAATTAAGTAATGAAGAATTAAACTAAATTAGATTAATTGAACCAAAATTAATTAAATTAAACTAACATTAATTAATTAAAACTAAAATAAACTAAACTAATTAATTAAATTAAAGTAATCTAAAATTAGCTTAAGTGAACTAAGTAATTAATTAAAGTAAACTAAGTAATGAAGATTTCAACTATTATATTAAATTAAACTAAAATTAATTAAATTAAACTAACATTAATTAAATTTAACTAACATTACTTAATAAAAACTAAACTAATTAATTAAATTAAACTAAATTAAAATTAGATTAATTGAACTAAAATTTATCAATTAATTAAAGTAAACGAAATTAGATTAATTAACCTTAAGTAAACTAAGTACTTAATTAAACTAAATTACATTAATTAAACTAAAATTAATGAAATTAACAACATTAAACTAAACTAATTAATTAATTAAAGTAAACTAAAATTAGATGAATTAAACTAAAGTAAACTAAGTAATTAAATTTAAACATAAACTAAAAACGTATACGAAACTAACCTCATAATAGAAACCGGGATTGGAGGTTTAGGGTGTTTAGGTTTAGAGTAGGAACGGAGAATGGGAACGAGGAAAAAACAACGGGGAACGGAACAGGGGAAAGAGAGAAAAGAAAGAAAAAAGAGAAAGAAAAAGAGAAAGGAAAGCAAAAGAAACAGGGGGGAAGGAAACTGATCTGATTTTAAATCAGATTTTGTGACCAAATGGTCGCAAATATGTAATCATGACCAGAAACGAAAGGTCGCGCGTGCTGGGGAAATTACGACAAGATGGTAGCATTTTTAGAGATATTTGCGACCATCTGGTAGCATTTATTGCAAAAGCGACCATTTGGTCGCCCATTTACCATTATCCTGAACAGCTATCATATCACGAGTCCCATCAACAATTGCGACCATCTGGTCGCAATAATGAAATTCACCGCCAAATATTGCGACATGATGGTCGTAATTTTTAAATTCACCGCCATAAATTTCATGAAAATTTAAATTTACGGCTCAGATTTACGACCATATGGTCGTAATGTCACTTATATAATTTGAAAAATATAATTATACTTTTCCAAAAATGCGACCAACTGGTCGCCTTTCCCTTATAAATTACTACCATGTGGTCACCTTTTGTGTGAAATTGCGACCACATGGTCGCAAATATTAATATATAAATATATATTTTTTAATTGGGTTACTTTGTGGAGTTTTACTATGTTAAATTGGGTTACTTTATGATATTTAGATATGAAGGGAACTCTTGTTTCCATGTTGTTATATTTGATCATAGTGCTTCTGAAATCCAATATCCAATCAAGGAAAAGAAAGTGATGTTTAAAACTGAGCATATTGAAAGATGAAGATGATGATGATTCTGTCCAAATATTTGACCATGTGGTCGCAAATATTAATATATATATATATATATATATATTTTTAATCATTCATTAAAGAAATAGTTTTAATAAACACATACACATTGAATAATCAAGTTACGAAATGTCTCATTCATCATCGTCTCCAAGAAGTCCGTCACATAAAGTCTTCTTCTTCTTCTTCTGTTTCTTCATCGGATTCATCATCTCGAATAAATTCAGCATCAATGTCACGTGCGTGAGAAGTGGAAGCATTTGTATCATCATCATCATGCAATGTTATGGTTCCATCGTTCAAAGGACGAACAGTACTTGGATTCTAACAATCATCGATTGCACGACATCTTATCTCATCTTCTTGAAAAGCAACAGCTTCCTCTGCATGGTCATCTTTCTCGAACAAGTTTTCTTCTACCTTGCGTGGTTTAACTTTACAAACAACTAACCAATCTGTCAGATCTCGTCTATTAATCGTATAGTTCAGGTAATAAACTTGAATCGCCTGTGAAGCCAGGACAAACCTATCAGCGGTGCGCATATGCTTAGACTTATTTACCTCAACGATTTGTAAATGATCAATCTTACGGACTCTGCCTCGTCTGGTTGTCTCGAACCAAGTGCAGTTGAACAGAACAATGCGTTTTAGCGTTGAACTTACATATTGAATCTCAAGAATCTCATCGATTACTCTGAAGTAATCGTCTTCATTTGTGCCGAACACGTGACCTTTTATGAAAACACCACTGTTGTTTGTTGCCCTGTTCACTGAATGCGCCTTCATTTGAAATCTATAACCGTTACCGATGTATCCACCATACGACCTTGCTATCCGTCCTGGTCCCTTTGCCAAAGAAATGATGCGAGGATCATCCACCGGTAATGTAGGGGAGTCAACCTGTGTCATTGTTCACATACAGTAATGTTAGGATGATAGTAATTTTTTCAACAAAACGCCACGGTTTTTTTTTACAATTTAAAATAACTTACGTATGCACTGAACCAAGAACGAAAATCTTTGTCGATTATTGACCCCTCCTTGGCGTCTATAAGACCAACTCGTGTCATTCGAACGTATACGTTTAGAAATAATCTGTATGTTACAAAAATAGTTAGCAAATAGTTTGTTTATGCGATGAAATAATGTTAAGTTACAAACTCACTTTATGTAAGGCTCGATCTCTGCGCAGTTGCATAACACGTATGTCTGCATTACGTGATACTCAGAATCGGTCAACGGCTTACGCAGTGATCTTCCAACTGTCATGCCAGGTTCCGTAAAAATCAGCAAGTCGTTTATGTCAACAACTTCAAGTAAATTTTCAAAAATGTTTCGTTTCGCTGGTCGAAACTGCTCTACAATGCGTTGATCAAAGTAGTATGAACAAAATGTGGTAGTCTCTTGCGTCAGGTACGCACTACAAATAGATCCTTCTACTCGTGATCTATTTCCAACCATCTTTTTCAACCGACGTAAGTACCTGTGGGTACAAAACATAATTTACATTCGATCACTGTACTAATTTATACGCCTACATTACAAAATAACTGTGCTTACCTTTCAAATGGGTACATCCAGCGGTAATGTACGGGACCCCCTAAGAATGCCTCGTATGGAAGATGCACTGGAAGATGCTCCATGGAGTCAAAAAAGCCAAGTGGGAACATTCGCTCCAACTTACAAATAATAACGGCGATCTCTGAACTCATTATAGCGACAGTAGCTTTCGTCAGCTCTGTACATGTCAAGTCCCTGAAAAAAACCCTCAGCAGGGCAAGCGGCTCCCAATGTCTATTCTCTAGGAACGGTCTGAACGCGACGGGCATCAATCGTTGCATGAATATATGACAGTCGTGGCTTTTCATCGTGAACATGATATGTTTTTTTTCATGTGTCGTCAACATGTACTTTGCTTTTTCGTAATTATCATTGTCGTCAGGCTCCAACTCAGGACAGTCACATATCTCCCGTATATCATAACGTGCCTTCAGATTGTCCTTCGTTTTTCCCGGAACGTTCAAAATCGTATTGAAAATATTGTCGAAGAAATTCTTCTCGATATGCATTACATCAAGATTGTGTCTAATCAGTAGATCTTCCCAATACGGTAGATCCCAAAAAATACTCTGTTTCTTCCAACCCGTGTTTTTCCCAGCCGCATTGTTTGCACTCTCTGCACCTTCCACTGTAATCTTCTGCATCCCTATAGCATCTATACCGTGAAGAATCTATCTTCCACTATACATGGTCGGGGGGGTTTGTTTTCTTACTCGTCGACCCTTCTTCTAGTCACTGCCGTTTGAACGGAAAAAAATCGATGGTGACAATCAAACCAACAATGTGGACACGCGTATGTCCCCGCCGTACTCCATCCTTTAAGAGGAGGAGATTGAGGTTCACACAATTAAATACACTGACTAAGGAAAGCAATAACAAAAGCTAAAACACAGACTCAAAAATGTATATGAAAGCAATTAAAGATCAACATACCTGAAAACGTTGAATACGCAGGGAAGTCACTGATCGTCTAGATTAACGCGGCACGCATCAAGAAATTTTGTTTCTTCGAAATGTCGTACGTCATAACACTGTCAGTCCACAACCTTTTCAACTCTGCAATAAGTGGTTGCAAATAAACATCCGGTTTCTGTTTTGGACTTTTCGGCCCAAGTACGATCACAATTAGAAAAATCACTGGGTCTCGCATGCACATCAGGGGAGGCAAGTTATACGGGGTTACCATGACTGGCCAAGCTGAATATTGAGCCCCGGATGCCCCAAACGGATTAAAGTCATCCGTGCATAAGCCCAATCTGACGTTTCTCGGATCTTATGCAAAATCCGGATGACAATTATTTAAATGCTTCCATGCCGCAGCATCTGAGGGATGTCTCATAACACCTTCATCTTATGAATGCTCGTGATGCCATCTCATGTGCGAGGCTGTCACGTCCGATGCATACAACAGTTGCTGACGTGGGGTCAGCGGTAAATAGAACATGTGGGCGTTCGGAAACAGGCTGTGTTTCCCTTATTTGTATCTTGGAAGAAAACAGAATTTGCAATGATGTAGGTCCTCATCCACATCCCAGTAAATCATGCATCCGTTTTGACACGAATCTATTTTCTCCACGGGTAATCCAAGTCCCTCCACTAGCTTTTTCGTGTCGTACAAACTGTGGGGCATATTATTTTCTTCTGGAGCACATTGACGAAACCACGATGCAATCGCATCAAATCCTCTACCAGGTATGTTGTACTGCGCCTTTATATTTAAAAGTTCTGTAGCAGCAGCAAGTTGACTTGCCTCACACCCATCGTACAATGGTCGGCTGGCTGTCTTTAGAATCTCGTGCATCTTATGTGCTTCCGGATTCATTTCCTCTTCTACAACCCGTTCATCTTAGTCTACGTTTAAACTTTCACGGAAATTTTCACTCCCCCCATACCCCACACCATCAAGTATCATTTGCTACATCTAACTATACTATTGTTCATCATTCCGTTCTTCGTCAACAACCTATACATTCGAGCTGCTACCTTCGTATCGTCTCGATTCCTGTAATGCAGCGTTGAACATTTCCAGTGCTTCCCCCTGAAACACCCAGTGATAATAATTCTGCACAAACCCCCGACTATAAAGATGCACCTTCAACTCTATAACCGGTATGATTCTTCTATTGTCGCATTTCCTACACGGACAACGTAGCTTTCCACCATACTTTTCATACTAGACAGTTGTCATGCAAAACTCAAAAAACTGTTCAACCACGGCCACGAACTCATCGTTCAAATACCCGTCTATCAAACGAACATACATCCACGCTCTCATTTTCTTTTTTCTTAATGCTATCAAACAATGGGTGGAGGGGTTTTTATAATGGACTCCTCTGCTCATTTGCGACCAGATGGTAGTATTTTTGCTACCATCTGGTCGCAGTTTCCCGCCAAAATTTCCCGCCATTTTCCTCAATGCCCCAGGTCACATCAAGTCAGAATTTACGACCTCATGGTCACTTTTTGTGGTGACCACTTGGTAGCTTTTATCCTACCAAATTATTTATATATTACTGGTCACATAAAATTACAACATTTGCAACCATCTGGTCACTTATTAATGTGACCACGTGGTAGCTTAATTCCCGCCAAATTTTTAAGCTACCACTGCTCAATAAAGGTCACCAAAATTGCGACCATTTAGTCACTTATTATTGTGACCACTTGTTAGCTTTCTTCCCTCCAATTTTAAGCTACCACTGCTCAATAATGGTCACAAAATTGCGACCAGTTAGTCACTTTCAATTGTGACCACTTGGTAGCTTTTTTCCCTCCAAAATTACGCGCCATTTTTTGCTACCAAGTCATATTGTAGTCACAAAAATGCGACCAGTTGGTCGTTTTTTTAGCTGACCAATTGGTCGCTTATTTCGCGCCATTTTTTATGACTACTTCTGCTCTTGGTCATAATCTGGTCGCAAAAAAAGTGACTAGATGGTCACTTAGAGTCAACCTTCAAAAAAAGTGACCAGGTGGTGACCAAAAAACTACCACTTTTTTAAGTTCGCAAATTTCTGGTTGCATTTTGACAGTTTGTTTGTAGTGTAAGGACCATTTCAATGTAGGTTTTTAGAATCTTTAATTAGGGGGAATGCTTAAGTTTGTCGTTATACCTCTCTCTTAATTTTTTTAAAAAAAAATAAGTTAGTTTAAGTTAAGAGTCATATGAATGTATGATCTTCTTTTAATATTTTACTCAAATTTCTTATAGAGGTTTCTTTTCTTAGTAAAATAATATGATAAGAGCATGTTAGGAGTTAATTAATCTAGACTATTTCATAATAATAAGGTTTGTGTATGTTTACTTTTATTACAAATATCTCATGACTTGATTTTAAAATTAACATATTTAAGTTGATGCTTATGTTTATTTAAGCTAAGATGTCTCTTCCTTGCCTTCAAGAATTGCATTATTAATATATTTAAACATGTTCATATGTCTTTTTCATATTAAAAAATAGATGGAATCAAACTTAAATATTAGCTATGTTTCCTTTGGTTATGATTTTTGGGATATGAAAAAGAGAAAATATGGGTCATTTTCAATTATCGAAACCTTGATGTTCATATTTTAGAATGAAAAAAAATAAGGTTGATAGCTATGAGAGAGATGTGGAAGAGTATCAGTGAAAGAGGAAAAAAAAAGTAAGTAAAATAAAGAGAGAAAAGTTGGAAAAAGAAAGATAAAACTTTTAGGCTAAAGCTTCTCTTGATCCAAGGTAGACGAAATGTTGTTTGCTCTGTCGTATTCTTCGATTGGATATTTAACAATTGTTGGTTACAACTCTTGTTTTCATACTTAAAGTTTTCATTTAAAAAAAAAAATTAATCATTTAGTTGGGTTGATAAAAAGGGAAAGCTTCTCTTCAAAATATCCAATAAAAAAAATTCTGATAGGTGCTTTATCTCTTAATTTTGGGCTCCAGACAATCATGTCCACCCTTTACACATAAATGTCAACACACATTCACTAAAACCACTATTTAGCAATTGTGTGACACTTAAAGTTTAATCAATCAGTGAGGATCAAATGATCAATCTCTCGGAGTATCTCGTCTTCTTTAATTCGACATCATGTCGATACACTTAACGAGGTGTATAACCTCCAAAACTGTACGAAGTTATTTACATTTTCAGCATCCTTACCCAAATCTCAATCTGGGTCAAAATAAACATCACCACATAGTGGTTTTTACGAGGATGTGAACTATCAAATTTACAAATAAACAACATTCTCATAACTTTAATACTATTAAAGAATTTAAAGTTTGAGAATAAGGTTCTAGGCATACCTGGTGCCGCTGATCTTAGATGATGACTAGAGAGTGGACTTAAAACAAAACATGAAAACAAACATGCATCGCATGTAGTCTACAGAACCCTAAGGCTCTGATACCAATTGTGACGACCCGACTCTTTTAAATAATTTAAAATCAGATTGACAGCGGAAGTCTTTAAATTTAATAAAAATTTGGTATGGATATGTTTAAAACTCGGATTATCCATAACCTGGTTACAATCTAAATTCCGAACTCTAAACACAAGGAACTCAAGTTCCTATCAGGAGTTCAAAGAGGTTTATAATAATAAAAGTGAAATGAAAAGCTCTTAAGAGCTTATAAAAAATTTACATCTCAAAGATTGAAAATAAAACAAAATAAGATAAGCTTAGCCCCGGGACTTTTAAATGACATCTAGTCCATCTCCACTTCATCATCCTCTAGATCAAGTAGCACCAGCTCCTCTCTCTCATGACCCGAACACCTGAAATGTTTGAAATATCATGAGCTAACAACTTAAGCCCAGTGAGAATAAACAAAATAAAAAGTAAGGTTAGACCCCAAACCCGTATCCGGATTCGTATCCAAGAACATACTTACTCTTTGCTATCAATCCAATCAAAGAGTTTATATCAAGTGTTCCACTTTTACTTACTAATTCTCCAATATAATTGCGGAACTACATTCCAAGTATTTTTAGGTATGGTTTTGTAATGCATTTAGCATTTATATCTCATTTTCTTTATATACCTTATACTATGTACAAGATTTACATCAAATCTTATTCTCCCAAATATTTGAGGAACCATCTTCCAACCATTAGGAGAATATGTTTCATAACATATATATATAACATTTGAATCTCGTTCTCTTTAATACCTTATACTATACATAAGGTTTACATCAAGTCTTATTCTCCAATTACGAAATCTTCCAAGTTATTGAGAAACTAGTTCTCTTACAACTTTCTCACTAAAACTTCCAAACTAGAGAATAATAACTCCCAAAGTTTAGAAGAAAATGGTCATACAAAATTTCTCCTTTCAACCTTCATCGAGGTATATGGTTATATTCATTTCACCATAAAAACTTATATCATCTTCTCTTGATATAAACATATTGAAATAAAAACAATTTTGTGATGAATGACAATAATAATAGCTCCCGCAGCTATGTGTAAGCTCTCGCGGCTTGTGATGGCTCCCGCAGGCCATGTGTCAGCTCTCAGGCCGTGCAATAGCTCCCGCAGGCTATGTGGTAGCTCCCGCAGGCTACGTGAAAGCTCTCATGCTATATAGTATGAATTTGAAAATCTTATGATTTCAAGTAAAATAAAAGTAAAGTGCATAAAGTGACGTTCATAAAGTAACGTTCATAAAGTGCATTGCATAAAGTAAAGTGCATAAAGTGCATTGCATAAAGTAAAGTGCATAAAGTAAAATGCATAAAGTAAATAAACAGAAATTTCGGATTTACAATAAGTAAACCGAACTCCCGATAATTTAAATAAAGTAGATTCTTTCTTAATTAAGTAATCTACACTTCCAAGGATTCTAAACTTCCAAATAAAATCCAAGGTTCTATTTTCGAAAGCCTTTAACCATTCTATCTAAAAGTTTGGATCCTTTAACTTCCAATGATCCATTCTTAATGTCTGATACGATTCTAACTTAGAACTCCCTAGTATTTGATGTTTCCCTCGAGAAACTCCAAAGTTTTCACTCAAAGAACTAGTTCCTAATCCTAAGGCACTAGCTCACTTTCTTTTACTCTTAGATTCGAATCTTATTCTTAACCTCTGATTCTACAAACCGTTCTACTTATTTGGTTTCTAAAATTACTTTAAATGCTATTTATTCTCACCTTAGCCAAATAAGATTTGTTCCAAATCTCTAATTTCCCACGAATCAACAACCGAGCAATCGCACCTACAATTCACCAATTGCACAACGCATTACAACTCATAACTAAGATGAGAACAAGTGTGCATTTTCGGGTGAATAGTGATTTCGGATGAATAGTAATTTCGGATGAATAGTGTTTTTCGAAAATCCGAGCTCAAAATCGTCAATTTCCATGATAGAAATTCATGATTTCAACTTCAAAATTCATTTATAATAAAAAATGAACAAATCCATATAAAAATTTTTGAAAACTTACTTTTTGGGACTTCCCTTAGAGGATGGGAAACTTCGAAAAGGTAGGTTGGATAGCTAGCCCTCGTCCCTACCAATCCAACGCAACCGAAAACATGACGATCCATCGAGAAACAAAGAGAGGGCAAAGAAAACTCAAACCTCCCATGGTGGATGGTCTCCACGGCAAGGAGAAGAAGAAAGGAAGAAGAAAATGAAGTCAAATAGTCAATTTTGTGATTTTTAAAGATAAGTGAATAGTGATTTTAGATATTTTTAAGAAATCAGAAATGACGGTTGCGTCCTTTTATGACTTTTGACTTCTAAATCAAAACCCGAATCTCTTAAATTAATCTAAAGGTGATCAATAATTATTAATTGGCCTATTAATAATTATTAATGTCACTGATGCAAATTTAATGTATTAAAACGATTAAAAACAATTTCGGGCGAAATTAACTACTAAATTCTAAATTACAAAAAAATAATAATAATTAAACTAAATACTTAAATTGAAATAAATAAATAACATTAAATAAAAAAAATCACTTCAAAATAACGGGACGTTACAAATAAACACAATTTATGATGAATGACAATAATAATAGCTCCGAAGGCTATGTGTAAGCTCCCGCAGGCTTTGTGAAATGATATGAATATACTTTCAAGTGCAAGTAAATAAATATAAACTTTCAACATAATCGAAAAGACATAAAAGTAAATAGATCATGATGGTGCAATATGATATGCATATGCTTTCAAGTGCAAGTAAATAAATATAAACATTCAACATAATCAAAAGGACATAAAAGTAAATAGATCGTGAATTACTCTTAAACATAAAACGAGCAATTTGGAACTTCTGAAAATCAAAGAATAACTCAAGCAACCGGCTTTCTGATAACTTGAGAATTTGACTTATTACTCCATTGTTCATTAAACAAACGAAGTTCCTTATTAACAATCCTTATTACATTTGAAACCTTCATCTCCCGATAAACCATAGGAAACTCCTAAGTAAGTCTAAACTTAGAACTTCCAAAAGTTACTCGTTTCCTTCGAAGTACCTACGAGTTCTCTCACTCAACTTGAACTAAGTCTTGAGCCTAAGCATGTTAGTTCACTTAATTTAATTCTTTCGATTAAACCTTAATCTCAACTTCCGATCCTACAAACCGTTCAACTTATTCGGTTTCTAAAGCTACTTTAAATCCTATTTATTATCATCTCGAATGCTCCCGTGACAACCGAGTTCCCACGAACCAACAAACGAGCAATCACACCTACAATTCATCAATTGCACAACATATTACAACTCATATCTAATATGAGAACAAGTGGGATTTCCGGGTGAATAGTGAATTCAGATGAATAGTATTTTCGGATGAATAGTGTTTTCAGGTTAATAGTGTTTTTTTTGAAAATCCGAGCTCAAAATCGTCAAATTCCAAGATAGAAATTCATGCTTTCAACTTCAAAACTCATTTATAATAAAAAAACGAACAAAAACATATAAAAAGTTTTGAAAACTTACTTTTTGGAACTTCCCTTAGAGAACGGGAAACTTCAAAAATGTAGGTTGGATAGGTAGCCCTCGTCCGTACCAATCCAACACAACCGAAAACACGACAATCCGCCGAGAAACGAAGAAAAGCCAAGAAAACCCAAACCCTCCCATGTTGGAATGAAGGCCACGACAAAGGCATGAAGAAGAAATGAAAAATTGGTTTGTTCTTGGTCAAAGTTGATATTTAAGAAGAAGTGAATAGTCCTTTAGATATTTTTAAGAAATCAAAAATTACGGTTACGTCCGTTTAATGATTTTAACTCATAAATCGAAACCCGAAGTTCTTAAACTAGACCAATGGTGATTAATAATTATTAATTGGCCCATTAATAATTATTAATACGACCAAAACTAATTCAAGCTAATAAAACAATTAAAAAGGTTTCGAGCGAAATTAACTACTAAATTTCTAAATTACTAAAACTAAAATTAAACAAAATACTTTAATTGAAATAAATAAATAAATAACATATTAAATAAATAAATAACATTAAATAAAAAAAACACTTCAAAAATTAACAGGACGTTACAGTCTACCCTCCTTAAAAGACTTTTCATCCTCGAAAAGTGCGCTCAGTAAGTGAAAAGCGAGGGTACTTAGACTGTAACTCATTCTCACATCCCCACGTTGCTTTCTCTGACACTTGATTCTTCTAAAGAACCTTAACCAAGTGAATTCCTTTTTATTTCACATCACTTTTGTTTGAATGCTATGATCTTAACTGGTGTGTCTTCCTTAGACACAATAGCATTCAAAACTACCAGTTCATAATCAATCACGTTGGACGGAATCACCATATATTTCCAAAGCATCAATACATGGAAAACATTACAAACGGCCGATAATGAAAGTGGTAAAGCTAAACAATAAGCTACCACTTCTACTCGATTGAGTATCTCGATAGGCCAATAAATCTAAGGCTCTAGTTGCCCTTCTTCTCAAATCTCGTAATATCTTTCATAAATGCCACTTTTAAGAATACGAGATCCACCACTACAACTTGAACAGACTAAACCGAACTCTACTGTCAACTTTGGCCAACCCTCAACCTCTTTCTAAGCAAATCGATAGACTTGCTAGTCATTTGTAACAACTTGGGTACCAAAAGTCTCTTTCCTCTAAATTCATCCCAATGGGTTGGAGAACGACATTCTCTACCATAAAGTGCCTCAACAGTGCTCAAAACTTCGAGACAAAGCACATGTTCCAACTTATGCAATCTTCACCGGCACACCATACGATCTATCAATCTTTCTTAGGTACCACTGTACCCTAGTATTGACTTGATAGGTGATCCTTCCAAGAATAAAGTGTGCGGTTTCGTCAAATAGTATACCATCATCCAAATGATACGTATGGATCTGAATCAACATACTATCATGTGCCGTATCACAAATCATAGTACCATGGTATCGTATGGATCTGAATCAACATACTACCATGTACCATATCACAATACCGTATGGACCGAAGTCAACATACCACGTACCGTATCACAAATCATCGCACCATGATACGTATGGATCCGAATCAACATACAATCATGTGATGTAACACGAAAGGTTAAGCTCTCTAATAAGTTAAAAAATCTCAAAGAATCCTACTAAGTTATTAAGAAACCTAACTAACTAGATTACACGAGTTATCACTCAAGTGTATTTTCTAAGCCACTTTGACTCCCAAACCACTCAAAGTGCTTTAAACTTCCACTTTCATCTAACATCTCAAATTCACTTTGCAATACTTCCAAACCACTCCGATGTTTCCTTTTCATCGAACTCATTATAATTCCAAATTCTCTCCACACACTTCCGAAATAAAGTCTCCAACCAAAACTTAGTTCAAAGAAGTTATTTCCCTCTTTACCTCGATAAACAATAAAATAACAAAACTCAATTCATAAAACCACTAACTTTCGCTTTAAACTCACCTTAGCTTGTAGACAAGCTCCCAATAATCCGAGGTTGTAAATCCACGATCAATTCACAATCCTACAAACGATTTACACCTAAATAAAATTAATTAACCGGATATCATTCAAACAACATCTAAACACACAAAACAACGAAAAACCCGGATTTTAACCTTCTGGTACTCTCGGCCATACAAGGAAAAATAGGGTTCGGGTCTGGTTTTTCAGCTTTTATGCACTTTAGAGGTATTTAAGGTTGGTTTCGGATACTTTGGAGGTTTGCAACTGCAATGGGTAACCGTAAATTAGGGTTTTGCATAATAATCAATTTCCGAAAAATTAAGTGTTTTCGGCTTAAACTCGATTTTAGGGTTTAGGGAAAGTTTCTAAAATTGACCATAACGACTTTCCCGAATGAAACCTTCAAGCTGCGGTGAACGAATTTGAAGATTTCAACTCAAAACCTCCATTAAAACACTATTCACATCAAGTTTTAGAAACTTTGACATACCTTAAGGTCTCGAGAAAACGAGCGAAAATCACGTTCGGTAGGTTGGAAATGATCCTCGGGCCAAGGGCTTTCCAACGGAAGTAGAATCGAGACGATCTACCAAGAAATAAAGAAAAACCAAAAATTGGGATTTTGGTCTTGGTACCCACGGCTTCAAGAAGAGAAAGGAAGGAGAATTTTGGTGAAAAATGACTAAGTGTTGATATTTAAGAGAAGAATGAATAGTAATTTTAGATATTTAAAAATTTGGGAAATGACGCCTACGTCCTTCTTTTACTTTTGCTTTAAAAACAAAACCCGAAGCTCTTAAATTAATCTAAAGGTGATTAATAATTATTAATTGGCCCGTTAATAATTATTAATGTCACCAAAATTAATTTAAAGTATTAAAATGATTAAAAAGAATTTCGGACTGAAATAACTACTAAAATAGAAATTACTGAATTTCACTATTTTTAAATGCTTTAATTAAAAAAAATTTACCTCTGAAAATAACGGGACGTTACAGACTACCCTCCTAAAAGAGCTTTTCGTCCCCGAAAAGTAGGCTCCTAAGTGAAAAGATGAGGATGCTTCGCTTGCATCTCGTCGTCATGTCTCACGTAGCGTCTGATGATACTTGGTTCTTCCACAGAACTTTAACCAAGTCTATCGTTTTGTTTCTTAGCACCTTATGTTCTCTGGCTAGGAACTCAATTGGTACTTCTTCATAGGATAGACTAGCATCCAAAGTAACAGGCTTATAATCAATAATATGTGAAGGGTCAGCCACATACTTCCTGAGCATGGATATGTGGAACACATCCATTTAGATAAAGTGCCTCAAAAGGTGCCATTTCGATAGTAACCTGATAACTATTGTTATAAGCAAACTCAACAAGATATAACTGAGTATCCCAACTATCATCGAAATCCATAGTACAAGCTCTCAACATATCCTCCAGAATCTGGTTAACCCTCTCGGTCTGACCATCTGTCTGAGGATGAAAAGCAGTGTTGAAATCCAAGCCAGTGCCCATAGCAGTATGCAGATTCTGCCAGAATTTTGAAACAAAACGGGTGTCTCGATCTGAAACAATCCTGACTGGCACTCTATGAAGTCTGACAATCTCTCTCAAATATAACTTTGCCCATGTCTCAACAGGGTAGGTTATCTTCCCTGGTATGAAATGTGCACTCTTAGTCAACCTGTCAACTATCACCCAAATGGTGTCATAACACTTTGCTGTCCTCGGTAACCCACTAATAAAATCCATCGATATTTCCTCCCACTTCCACTTAGGCACGCTCAAAGGGTTAAGGTAACCAGGTGGACTCTTCCTCAAAGCTTTTACTTGCTGACAAACCAAACACTTACTTACAAAGTCAGCAACTTCACGTTTCATGCCAGGCCACCAATAATGTTGTCGCAGGTCCATGTACATCTTAGTAGTACCTGGATGTATAGAAAAGATAGAACTGTGAGCCTCCTCCAACAGCTCTTTTCTGTAAATCTATTCTAAAGGCACACAAAGCCTCCTACGATACACTAGTGCATTATCTGTGGAAAAAGTAAAATGGCTAGGTAAATCGGACTCTGCCTCATGAAAACCTTCAGTCAGTGCTTCTCACCCCTTTGTACCTCTATCATCCTCTGTCTCAAAGTAGGGCCAACTGTCAAACTTGCCAAGCTCACAGTCGTCTCAACTGAAAGAATGGCTATCTCAGCTCTTTCCATCTCCCATCTAAGTCTCAATGGAATAGTACTCAAAGCAGACAAGTGTGATGACTTCCGACTAAGTGCATCAGCAACTACATTTGCCTTTCCCAGATGATACTGGATGTCACAATCATAATCCTTCACAAGTTCCAGCCATCTCATTTGTCTCATATTGAGCTCTTTCTGTGTGAAAAGTACTTAAGACTTTTCTGATCGGTGAAAATCAGAATCTTCTAACCAAACAAGTAATGTCTCCATATTTTCAATGCATGTACTACCGCTGCTAACTCCAAATCATGAGTCGGGTACTTTTTCTCATGCTCCATTAACTGCCTAGAAGCATAAGCTATTACCTTCCCATGTTGCATCAATACACATCCCAGACCCTTCTTGGATGCATCGGTATACACTGTCAAACCACCAGACTCATCAGGTGATACTAAAACTAGGGCCGATACAAGTTGCCTCTTAAGCTCCTCAAAGCTATTTTCACACTCATCATTCCACATAAAATCAACCCCTTTTTTCGTCAAATGAGTCAAAGAGGATGCAATCTAGGAAAAATCTTGCACAAATTATCTATAATACCCTGCAAGTCCAAGAAAACTCCGTATCTTAGTCACATTAGTCGATCGGGGCCAACTACTAACAGCTTCCACCTTAGAAGGATCAACAAAAATCCCTCTACTAGATACTACATGCCCAAGGAAATTCACTTCCTGCAACCAGAATTCCCATTTAGATAACTTTGCATACAACTTTCGAGCTCTCAAAGTCGATAATACCTTCTCTAAATGGATAGCATGTAACTCCTCAGTCCTTGAATACACAAGAATATCATCAATAAACACTATCACAAAAGTGTTAATAAACCTTTTGAACACTGTATGCATCAGGTCCATAAAGGCCGCAGGAGCGTTAGTCAAGCCGAAAGAGATGACAACAAACTCATAATGACCATATCGTGTCCTGAACGCAGTCTTAGGAATATGAGCATCCCTAATCCTCAACTGATGATATCCTAATCGAAGATCTATCTTCAAAAAGACAGTGGCCCCCTTTAGCTGATCAAACAGGTCATCTATTCTGGGCAAAGGATACTTGTTTTTCACTGTCACCCGGTTCAGCTCTCTATAATCAATGCATAATCTCATAGAGCCATCTTTCTTCCTTACAAACAATACCGGAGCTCCCCACGGTGACACACTTGGGCGTATAAACCCAAAATCTAAAAGTTCCTGCAACTGACTTTTTAACTCTATGAGTTCAGCTGGTGCCATTCGATAAGGTGCCTTGGACAATGGAGGAGTCCCAGGTATCACCTCTATCTGGAAATCTAACTCCCTCACAGGTGGAAAACCAGGTAACTCATCAGGGAATACATCAATGAAATCCCTCACAACGGGTACAGAAACTAGGGTGGTCAAAATAACAGATGTGTCAACTACACTAGCTAAGTAACCCCAAGCACCATCACTCAAAAGTGCTCTAGCCTGGATCACCGAGATAACCACAGGTGTCACCCTACCTCGGATCCTATGAAACTGTAAACTAGTCCCACGTGGACCAATAAAGTCTACCAATTTCTTACTACAACCGATAATGGCGTTGTTGGCTGATAGCCAATCCATGCCCAAAATATATCAAAGTCAGTCATTGGCATTACAATCAACATAACATGCAGAAAGCAACCCATAATACATAAATCACCAGTATAAACTACTCTATCCACAACAACAGATTTCCCGAGCGGAGTAGTGACATGCAACTCATGCCCTAATGGCTCAGACTGTAAGGCAGCAGACCCGACAAACTCAGCAGAAATAAAAGAGTGACTATCCCCAGAATCGAATAATACAAAGGCAGAGTGCCCTACAACGGACAAAGTACCTATCACCACTGTACCAGATGCCTCAGCATCCTCTCGATTAGTGGCAAAGACACGGGCCTGCTGTCGTATCTAAGGTTTTGCCTGAACTGCCGGTGGTGCCCTCTGCTGCTGAATAGGCCTAACCTGGCCTCTACCAACAGTTAGACCTCGCCCCTGGGTCTGTCCTCGGCCCTGACCCTGACCTCCACTATACCGTGGTGTCTGTAAACTAGGGCAAAAACGTCTCACATGCCCAATCTGTCCACACTGAAAGCATTTCACCACCTTACATTGACTTAGGTGGTACCCGGTGCAATATGGACAGTAGGGTAAGGGAGGAGCTAGAGAACTAGACTGACCTGTATGTAACTGAGGTCCTGTCTGTCCTCTGCCCTTCCCAGGAGCATGTCTAAATGGCTGTGTCCCTTGACCTGAAAGGTCGTCCCCAGCCTTCCTCTTCTGAGAAGAAGCCTGCGCAGTAATCTCAAAAGCCTTCTTCTCAGCATCCCCAATATCTATTGCCAAAGCGGCATTCAAAGCATCGGCAAAGGTGGTAGGTTGCAAGGCTCGTACCTGTCCTCATAACTCTGCTCTCAAACCCACTATAAACCTTCTCCTCTAACTCTCTAGATCGGTAACATGTCTGGTGGCAAACTTTGACAACCTATCAAACTCTCTCTCATACTCCACCACGGAACTATCACCCTGTTTGAGGGTAAGAAACTGAATCTCTAACTGATCTCGTGTATCCTCGGAATAGTATTTATCAAAAAACTTCTCCCTGAACATCTCCCAACTAACCTGCAAATCAGGATTGAGAGTATGTGATATACCATTCCACCAATAAAGTACATCATCAACCAAGGAATAGGTCCCACAGTGGATCTTCAGCTGATCTGGGCACTTAATGGACCCAAGTACCCTCTCAATCCTGGTAATCCATCTCTCCGCATCAGCCGGATCGGTAGATGTATGATCAAACTTAGGATTGTTATACCTGATATACTCCTTCAGAGTTTTCGCAGCATCAGTAACACCAGACTGATCTACGACTGGAGCAGGTGCTCTACCAGGTGGTATAATATGATCAGCAAGTCCTCCACCACCTCATAATAAATCTTTGAAATACTCCTCAGAAATGGTAACACTGCGACCATGACTAGGTGGCTGATCAACGGGAGGCTCATCCTCTCGATACTCAGGTAAAGGTGGTGTAAATGCTCTAGTACGACCTATGCCTCGTACTGCAGTCGGTACTCTGCTCCTACCTCTCCTCGGTGCAACTGCCCTCGGAGGCATACTAAAATCACAATCAGAAAAGCCTCACATGAGATACCAGGAAAGGAAAAGCAAAAGAACAAACAAACTAATCAAAAAAGAGCGTTCTAAGGATACCTGGCGCCGTTGACTTTGAGCGATGTTTGGACAATATTAAAATATGAAAAACATGCGATGCATGTGGTCTTCAGAACCAAAGAGGCTCTGATACCAACTGTAACGACCCGCTTTCCGTTAAATTCTTTAAATTCAAATGCACAGCGGAAGAATCGATTTTAAAAGAAAAACGGCATGGTACGTTTAAAAATCGAATAACCAAAACCTGTTTTACAACCCAAATTCAGAGAAAGCTATAAATCGGGAATGCGCATTCCAAAAGAGAATTTAGTCATAAAAAAAGACATACTTTACACAACTACACTTTCGGGCTCAAAAAGACATAAGTATGGAAAATGGAAATAATTTACAAGCAATTATACGAATGCTAAACCAAAAGTGTCTTAATATTGTTCGTACACCATCTCGGCAAGTCACAAGGCACCAACTCCCCTACCACACTTCTTAGCACGAGGTTTACATGAAAATTTGTAAGTGTAGCAACATTAGCATAAAATGCTAGTGAGAGTAAAACGAAAGCAAGTAATCCTATGAACCAAATTTCATACCCGAAATTATGTCCAAAGGCCTATAATGCTCATTACTACCCATATCCACACTTCCAATTTCCATACAAACATACGATAGTAAAATACTACCCGCAATAGTCTTTCAATGCCAAGTAATAGAAATAAAGACTTAAAGTAAAGTTAACAATCATTACTAAGTCTTACTACACAATTCTAAAGAATATGTACATGTAACATTAACTATCTTTGTTACCAAACAAATTTCATCGTAACGTGCTATTGTATGGATCGAAATAACCATACCACGTACGGTCGTACCATATCTCAAGTCACCGTACCATGATACCGTATGGACCGAAGTCAACATACTATCATGTACTGTATTACAATCATCGTAACTCTCATTACATCGGATATCAGGACTTTCACCATATTACAAATCATCGCACCATGATACGTATGGATTCGAATCAAAATACTATCATGTGCCATATCACAATCATCGTAACGTGCTCGTATGGATCCGAATCAACATACCACGTATGGTCGTACCATATCTCTTTCATCGCACCATGATACGTATGGATCCGAATCAACATACTATCATGTGTCGTATCACAAATCATAGTACCATGGTATCATATGGATCTGAATCAACATACTACCATGTACCATATCACAATATCGTATGGACCGAAGTCAACATACCACGTACCGTATCATAAACCATCGCACCATGATACGTATGGATCTGAATCAACATACTATCATGTGCCGTAACACGAAAGGTTAAGCTCCCTAATAAGTTAGATAATCTCAAAGAATCCTACTAAGTTATTAAGAAACCTAACTAACTAGATTACACGAGTTATCACTCAAGTGTATTTTCTAAGCCACTTTGACTCCCAAACCACTCAAAGTGCTTCAAACTTCCACTTTCATCTAACATCTCCAATTCACTTTGAAATACTTCCAAACCACTCCGATGTTTCCTTTCAATCGAACTCATTATAACTCCAAATTCTCTCAACACACTTCCGAAATAAAGTCTCCAACCAAAACTTAATTCTAATAAGTTATTTCCCTCTTTACCTCGATAAACAATAACATAACGAAACTCAATTCATAAAACCACTAACTTTCGCTTTAAACTCACCTTAGCTTGTAGACAAGCTCCCAATAATCTGAGGTTGTAAATCCACGATCAATTCACAATCCTACAAATTATTTACACCTAAATAACATTAATTAACCAGAAATCATTTAAACAACATCTAAACACACAAAACGACGAAAAACCCAGATTTTAACCTTATGGTACTCTCGGCCATACATAGGAAAATAGGGTTCGGGTTGGTTTTCTTGATTTTATACACTTTAGAGGTGTTTTGGGTTGGTTTCGGATACTTTGGAGGTTCGCAACTACAATGGGTAACCGTAAATTAGGGTTTTGCATAATAATCGATTTCCGAAAAATTAAGTAAATAGCAAAAACACAAAAACCCTAACATCCTAAACATGGCCAAGTGAGGGAAAATCAGAAATGACGGGTTTCCGGCTCAAACTCGATTTTAGGGTTTAGGGAAAGTTTCTAAAATTGACCATAACGACTTTCCCGAATGAAACCTTCAAGCTTCGGTGAACGAATTTGAAGATTTCAACTCAAAACCTCCATTAAAACTTTATTCACATCAAGTTTTAGAATTTTTGATATACCTTAAGGCCTCGAGAAAACGAGCGAAAATCACGTTCGGTAGGTTGAAAATGATCCTCCGGCCAAGGGCTTTCCAACGGAAGTAGAATCGAGACGATCTACCGAGAAATTAAAAAAAAATAAAAATTGGGATTTTGGTCTTGGTACCCACGGCTTCAAGAAGAGAAAGGAAGGAGAATTTTGGTGAAAAATGACTAAGGGTTGATATTTAAGAGAAGAATGAATAGTAATTTTAGATATTTAAGAATTTGGGAAATGACGCCTACGTCCTTCTTTTACTTTTGCTTTAAAAACGAAACCCGAAGCTCTTAAATTAATCTAATGGTGATTAATAATTATTAATTGGCCCGTTAATAATTATCAATGTCACCGAAACTAATTTAAAGTATTAAAACGATTAAAAAGAATTTTGGACGGAAATAACTACTAAAATTGAAATTACTGAATTTAACTATTTTTAAAAGCTTTAATTAAAAAAACATTTACCTCTAAAAATAACGGGATGTTACACCTCAACTGATTTAACTGAATCTCAAATATATCTTTGAAAAGATAGTGACTACCTTCAACTAATCAAACAAGTCCTCTATCCTAGGCAAAGGATACTTTTTTTCCACAATAACTGGATTCAATTCTCAAAAATCAATGCACAGTCTCATTGAACTGTCTTTCTTTTTCACAAAGTACAAGGTGCTCCCCATGACGACGCACTAGGGCGAATAAACCCTAAGTTTAAGAGTTCTTATAACTAACTCTTAAGCTCTTTTAACTCAGCTGGTGCCAACGATAAGGTGCTTTAGACTGTGGAGCTGTCCTTGGAGCAACTTCAATCAGAGGGATTTCATTGATGTTTTCCCTGATGAGTTACCTGGTTTGCCATCGGTGAGAGAGTTAGATTTTTAGATTGAGGTTGCTCCTCAGACAGCTCCATTGTCCAAAGCATCTTATCGTATGGCACCAGTTGAGTTGAAAGAACTTCAGAGCCAGTTACAGGAATTCTTAGACTTGGGGTTTATTCGCCCAAGTGTTTTGCCATAGGGAGCTCTGGTGTTGTATGTGAAAAAGAATGATGGTTCTATGAGATTATGCATCGATTACAGAGAGTTGAACAGTGTTACGGTGAAAAACAAGTATCCTTTGCCCAGGATAGAAGACTTTTTTGATCATTTGAGGGGAGCCACTATCTTTTCGAAGATAGATTTGAGATCTGGCTATTATCAGTTGAGGATTTGGGATGAGGATATTCTCAAGACTGCTTTCAGGACGCGTTATGGACATTATGAGTTTGTAGTTATGGCTTTTGGCTTGACCAACGCGCTTGCAGCTTTTATGACCTTATGCATACTGTATTCAGAAGGTTCATTGATTTATTTGTGATTGTATTCATTGATGATATCTTGGTTTACTCCAAGACTGAGGACTTCCATGCTATGCACCAACGAGAAGTTTTGACAGTACTACAAGATCAGAGGCTATATGCCAAGTTCTCAAAGTGTGAGTTTTGGCTGAGAGAAGTCGAATTTTTAGGCCATATAGTATCGAGTAGAGGAGTATCTGTTGATCCTTCTAAGATTGAGGCAGTTAGTAACTGGCCTACACTGACTAGTGTGGCTGATATTCATAGTTTTTTGGGACTTGCAGGCTATTATAGACGGTTTGTGCAAGATTTCTCTAAAACAGTCTTGACACATTTGAACAAGAAAGGAGTTGTTTTTGTATGGTCTGAGGAGTGTGAAAGGAGCTTTGAACAGCTCAAGAGGAGACTTGTAACAGCACCAGTTCTAGTGTCGCCCAATAGAACCTGTGGTTTAATTGTGTACACAGATGCTTCCCAGAGAGGTTTGGGATGTATGTTGATGCAACACGTGAAAGTTATAGCTTATGCTTCCCGTCAGTTGAAAGAGCATGAGAAGAAGTATCCGACTCATGATTTGGAGTTGGCGGCTGTTGTTCATGCATTGAAAATTCGGAGACATTCTTTGTATGGTGAGAAGATCTTGATATTTACAGACCATAAGAGTCTCACGTATTTCTTCACTCAGAAGGAATTGAACATGAGGCAGCGACGATGGTTAGAGCTCGTTAAGGATTATGACTATGATATTCAGTATCATCCTGGGAGAGCCAATGCAGTGGCTGATGCGTTTAGTAGGAAGTCTTCTCATTCATCAGCTTTGTCGGCCATACCATTGAAATTGCGATGGGATTATGGAACGAGCTTAGATAACACTCCTTACTGTCGAGGTCACTGTGAGCCTAGCTAGCCTAACATTGGGGCCTACTTTATGACAGAGGAAGATATATGCATAGAGAGGTGAGACTCACCTTCAAACGGGTTTTAGAGAAGTTGAGTCGGATATGCCTAGCCACTTTACCTTCACTACAGATAGTGCTTTGATGTATCGTAATAGGCTTTGTGTGCCTTTAGAATCAAATTTTAGAAGGGAACTATTGGAGGAGGCTCACAGTTCCATCTTCTCTATTCATCCAGGTAGCACGAAGATGTACAGAGACATGAGACAGCACTATTGGTGGCCTGGAATAAAGCTTGAGATTGCAGATTTTGTTATTAGATGCTTGACTTGTCAGCAAGTCAAGGCTTTGAGGAGGAGTCCATAGGGTTATCTTAATCCCCTGAGTGTGCCAAAATAGAAATGGGAGGAGATTTCCATGTATTTCATCAGTGGGTTGCCGAGGACATCAAAGAGTTACGATACCATTTGAGTGATTGTTGACCTTTTCATGAAGACCGCACACTTTATACCTGGGAGGATCGACAATTGATACTTGGGACAGTTGTATTTACGGGAGATTGTCAGATTACATGGTGTGTCTGTTAGGATCATATCAGATCGGGACACTCGTTTTATCTCGAAGTTTTAGCAGAATTTACATTCAGCAATGGGTACTGGCTTGGATTTTAGCACAGCCTTTCATCACTACAACAAAATATAGTATTCTTGACACTTGATATTTTTAGATTCTTGACCCTTTAAACAAAAATAGTCAAGGAAATAGGATTTTACGTTAAAAGTGTCAAGGAAAAATTGGAAAGTTACAAAATTTTTTTCTGTCATGTTTTCTTGACTATTTTAAAGAGTTAAAATAATTATTATTAGAATTATAAAAAATCGACGCATTTTCAGAGTTGAATATAATTTTTGTTTATTTCAACATAATTTTTATTTTTTTAATTAAGTTTTTTGACCATTTGAAAATGTCAAAATAAATGTAATATAAAATCTAAATCAATAACCTATTTGAATAGTCAAAGATACTATTTTGGTAAAAAAAAGTTTAAAAAAATCCAATCAAGGCTTTCATACAAAAAATTTCCATAGACCACGCGATTTCATCTGTATTTTGCTTTCGAACGAAAAAAACCCTCATGCCTCTCTTTTTTTCAGAACCCTCGAATTTCATCTTTTGCTTTCGTTCATCATCGCCACATTCAGAGAACCATCAGCGTCATCGTACGAAAATCTTCCTTTTCCAAATCAAAGTACCATCGCATAGCCTATCAACCTTCAAAGAACCATCAACTAACCATCGGAGAACCATTAGGCTTCGTCATCTCTGTTCGATTTCAGCCTATCTTCATCAAATCGTATAATTTCCCAACGTTGCATGTCATCCACACAATTGATTGGAGAACGATGCTTTCATTTGTGATTTCCAGTCCAAGCGATTGAAGTTGTGATTTTCAGTTGAAGAGGATTTCAATTTTGTTTTTAAATTTGAAGGGGATTTCAGTGGAAGAGGATTTCATTCCAAAAAAAAATCAGCCCAAGGTGAGAATGATTTCCGATTTCAGTTTAGTTTTTATTATTTAAGATATTGGAGAGAACAATTTTTGCGATAGATTTTCCCTTGCAAATGAAATTTAAATTCTTCATTTGTACTATGTCCCATCCATAAATAATTACTTTCAACAACAGTTAAAGGAATATTAACATCTCATCTCACATTCCTTCATTTGTTTACTTTGACATAATGAAATTAAAATCTGTTTCCCTTGGTGGATATTATTCATCCTAATCAAGATCCAGCATCCAATATTTTAAAATACTAATTTGTAACGTCCCATTAATTTTAAATGAATTATTTTATTTTATGTTATTTATTTATTTCAATTTAAGTATTTAGTTTAATTATTATTTTGTAATTTTGATTTTAGTAGTTAATTTCGACAGAAATTCGTTTTTAATTGTTTTAATGCTCTAAATTCGTTTCGGTGATATTAATAATTATTAATAGGCCAATTAATAATTATTAATCTCTTTTAGATTTATTTAAGAGCATCGGGTTTTGATTCATAAGTCAAAAGTCATAAAAGGACGCAACCGTCATTTCCAATTTCTTAAAATATCTAAACACTATTCCCTATTCTTCTTTAAATGACCATTGACCATCATTGACCAAGAAAACCTCTCATTTTGCTCCTCAAGGCCGAAAGTTCAAGGTGGGGAAGAGAATTTTTGGGTTTTCATTCGTTTCTCGGCCGATCGACTCGATTTCGGTTGCATCGGAAAGGCCTCAAGTCTAGGATTCTTTTCCACCCAACTATCGTACTTGCCACCCGAGATCCACGGAGTTATCGGTAAGTTTCTCTTGAAACCCTAAACTCCAAATAGTGTTTTAATGGAGTTTTCTTTGTTTCCTTTCGATTTCTTACCTTGAAACTCGGTGTTTGTAAATACGGGAGTAGTTTTAAGAGTTTTTGGAAACTTTCCCATAACCCTAAAATCGAGTTTCAGTCGAAACCCTTCCCGTTTGAAATTTACCTTTTGGGATTTGAATATGGGTTATAAATTAGTGAATTAATGTTTATTTAAATTCAATTCAGGAAAGGGCTTAATGTTCAAAAACCCTAATTATCGATACCCATTGAAATCGGGAATATCGAATTTGCTTAAAACCAACTCGAAACACCTCTAAAGTACCTAAAAGCAGGAAAACCAAACCCGAGACCCACTTTTTATGGGGGGGCCGAGAGCCTCATAGTGGGGTTTATGGGGTTGTTCGTTGTTTTGAGCTTTTAGATATTAATTGATCGATGTATGTTTATTTATTAATTGTAGATGTAATTAATTATAGGTGTTTCGGATCATTGTTTGATCGTGCTTTCGGAAACTTGGAGCGAACTCTTATTTGGCTAAGGTGAGAATAGTTAGGATTTAAAGTAACTATAGAAAGCGAATGAGTATGAAGGTTTGTAGCATTTGAAACTAAGACTAGAAACCGAATCTAAGAATAGAGGGATGTGAGCTAGTACCCTAGGATTAGGAGCTAGTTCTTTAAGTGAGAACTTAGGAGTTCTCGAAGAAAGCATTGAATATTAGAAGATTCTAAGTTAGTTTCGATTTGAAACTAAGGTTGGACCATTGGAAGTTAAAAGATCCAACTTGTATTTAGAACGATTGATAGAACCTCAGATTATTGGAAGTTTAGAATCCTTGAAGGTTTAGGTTAATCATTATGTTTGATCTTTACTTTTATTATTGATACCGGAGTTCGATTTATAGATCGTTCATCTAAGATTCTTAACTATGTTTATCATTATGTCATTTACTTTATGTGGGTTGTGATTTCTTTAATATTCGTACTTTATTTTATTTACTTTTACAAGCATATGCATAACATTTTGCACCATTATTTATTGTACCATAACATCTCGCATCATTGAAAAGAGAAAAAGAAAAGAATGAAAGGAATGTGGATGAGTTGAATACCCATGTTACCTTCATGCATAAGGAATGGTGGATGAGTTGAATACCCACGTTACCTTAATTTCATGGATAAATTGCGAATGCATATCCTACGGGATGTACTCATTACTTTTATGAATATGATAGATGAGAAACAGAATCGAGATGTTTAATTGATGCAAAGTTTATATACTTTTATTACTTAAGTCATAACAATGTTAATGGATGAGTATTGACTACGATTATTAGCAATATCATCCTTAGAAAGTATAAAATGAAATCACCTAGAGTTTGGATGACTTTAGGAGTAAATTGTGTCAGATTACTTTGACACAAATCGAAATGCTAGTTTGAGGTCTATCTTTACTTTTTATGCTTATTATTCTCACTGGGCTTAAGTTGTTAGTTCATGATATTACAAACATTTCAGGTAATGTTTTGGATCGTGGGAGAGGAGCTGGTGCACGCTTGATCGAGAGGATGATGATTTCGAGATGGACTAAGTAGTTGTAAAAATCCATGTACATGGTTTTGTGAATTTTATATAATTTTGGAGTTGTATATTTGTAAATGGCTCTTAAGAGCTTTTGTCTTTCATTTTATGTTTATAAATTATTTTGAACTCCTGATAGGAACTTCATGTTCATTGTGTTTTTAGATATTTGAATTTAAGATGTAAACAGGTTTTGGCTAGCCTATTTTCAAACATATTCACGCCAATTTTCTTAAAATAAAAGACTTCCGCTATTTTTCTCTGATTTAAATTTATTTAAAAGTGACGGGTCGTCACAGTTGGTATCAGAGCCTTAGGGTTCTGTAGACTACATGCGATGCATGTTTGTTTTCATGTTTTGTTTTAAGTCCATTCTCAAGTCATCATCTGAGATCAGCGGCACCAGGTATGGCTATAACTTTTATTCTCATACTTTATTTCTTTGATATTGGAAAGTTTATGAGAATATTGTTAAAAGTTAATGATGTTTGTGATATTTCACATCCTTGTAAAACCACTATGTGGTTATGTTTATTTGACCCATTTTGAGATTTGGGTAAGGGTGTCGGGAAAGCGATGACCCCGTGTAGTTTCGGAGGTTATACACCTCGTTAAGAGTATTGACATAATGTCAAAGTAAAGGAGATGAGATACTTCGAGAGATCACTCGTTTGATCCTTAAAGCTGATTAAAGTGTTATTGGCACACAATTGCTAAGTAGTGGTCGTAGTAGATGTGTGTGGACATTTATGTGTAAAAAAAAGGGGACATGTTTGTCTGGATCCCAGTATTAAGAGATGAAACACCTGTTTGAGGTGAGAAATTGTTGAAAAGAAATCGGTGTGGCTCGAATCCTGTAACCTAGATTCAATTCAAGGGACAAGTTCCTGGTTTGAGTTGAGAAAGTTGAATTATGGTAAGTGGTAAATCCTTATGGTAGCATTGTGCTAAAGGAAAGTGTGTTACCACTCAAAAGAGGAAGTAAGGACTGTACGTGTAAGTCTCAACGAGGACCATTAAAGATTGTGTTAATTGGTTAATGGCCTAGTTTGGTCATTATCACAGTATGATGTACTAATTTGTATTGGATTATACTCGATGTCAAGTTATTGAGATCCATATTTAGAAAATTCTCAAGTTTGACTAACACTAAGGTCGAGTGTTGGTATTTCATTGAGATATAGAAGGAAGTTGATGGACCGTGATATCGGTAACTTCTATAAGGAAATGAGATGGTTTGGTGAATTCAATTCACATCGTGTTTGACCATCTATTGGACGGTGAAATTTGAGAAACTTGTAGGTCATAGTTGGACCTACCGAGTCTTTTCAAGATAGACTCTAAAGTGAATCCTATGTTGGAAGGATAGAATGTTAATGAACTAAGGTGTTTGACAGACACCAGTTTTTCTTTACAAGAAAGGAAATGATCTCTGAAGTTTAGTTCATTCAAGATTTGAATAAGGAGGCTTAGGAGTGGTCCTTATCTTGGATTTTACATCTTATGAAAGGAAAAGAAAATTTAGTACTACGGGATAGATTACCTCTCAGAAGAAGAAAGTAAAGGATGACAACGCCAATCAAGGGATGCCGCAGCAGCAACAACGGCAGCAGCAACAACATCAACATCAACATCAACAACAACAACGACAACACTAACAACTGGTTCGACTTGGAGCTCAACAAGGATTGGATCATCCTTACTACAATAGTTGTGTCAGTTTCCATCAGGGAGATGCACACTTCCATCAAGATGCTATGTTGTGATCAAATTTGGACTCACGTCACTTTTATAGGGCGTATAAGATACAACCATCATAACATAGTAGCAAAGTCAGGATTATCAGGAAAAGCTACAAGTATGGTAGTGATTTATACTTTAGTATTTTCAGGCCGTTTGGCTTTTATTTCTGTTTAATTCCGGAGCTAGCCACTCTTTTATTTTATCTTGTTATGTCGAGTTGGTAGTTCTTGAGCCGAGACTGTTGAGTTTCGAGATGCGTTCTTTTACCCAAGTGGGGAAGCTTATTAGGATGATAGTGCGTATGGCATTTATGACATTTGCATTATGAGTAGATGCTCACATTTTACTTTGTTTATTATGCATATGTCTGATTTTGATGTGATATTGGGTATGGATTGGCTATCAGCTAATCGTACGATCATTAACGATTGTATCGAGAAAGTTTTGATTGTATGAGTCGATGTGGGACTAGCTTATGCTTTCGTGGGTCTAGTATATGAGTAACACCCACTTTGATATCTATTGTAGAAGCTAGAATGCTTCTAAGTGATATAGCTTGAGATTATGTAGCTAGTGTTGTCGATACATCTGTACCAAAGACTAGCTAAGTTAAAAGGTCTTAAGAGTGAGTTATAGGAACTCTTAAACTCAGGGTTTATTCACCCTAGTGCGTCCTCATAAGGAGCACCTCGTTGTTTGTGAAAAGAGCTTTGAGGAGCTCAAGAGAAGGCTTGTAACAACACCTGTTCTAGTGTCGCCTGATAGCACCAGTGGTCTGACTGTGTATACAAATACTTCCCAGAAAGGTTTGGGATGTGTGTTGATGCAACACGGGAAAGTGATAGCTTATGCTTCTCGTCAGTTGAAAGAACATGAGAAGAAGTATCTGACTCATGATTTAGGGTTGGCAGCTATTGTTCATGCATTGAAAATATGGAGGCATTATGTGTGTGGTGAGAAGATTATGATATTAACTGACCATAAGAGTCTCAAGTATTTCTTCACTCAGAAGGAATTGAATATGAGACAACGGAGATGGTTAGAGCTTGTTAAGGATTATGACTGTGATATTCAGTATCATCCTGGGAAGGCCAGTGTAGTGGCTGATGCACTCAGTAGAAAATCTTCTCTATTCATCCAGGTAGTATGAAGATGTAAGAGGAACCGAGACAATATTATTGATGGCCTGGGATGAAACATAAGATTGTAAAGTATGTGAATAGGTGCTTGATTTGTTGTCAAGTCAAAGCCCTAAAGATCTACCGGGTTATCTTACCTTTGAAAGTGCTTGAATGGAAATGGGAGAAGATTTCCATGGAGTTTATCAGGGGTTTGCCGAAAGAGAGCAAAGAGTTATGATATCATTTGGGTGATTGTAGACCATTGATGAAAACCGCACACTTTACTCTTGGAAGGATCATCTATCTAGCTAAGACTAGGGTACAGTTGTACCTAAGAAAGATTGATAAATTGTGGTGTGCCGGTGAAGATTTTATCAGATCGAGACACTCACTTTGTCTTGAAGTTTTGGCACTGTTTAGACACTTTGTGGAAGAAAGTGTCGTTCTCCCGTTCATTTGGATGAAATTAGAGAAAAGAGACTTTTGGTACTCAAGTTGTAACAAATGACTAGCGAGTCTATCATTTGTTTAGAGAGAGGTTAAAGGTTAACCAAAGTTGACAATAGGATTCGGTGTATTCCGTTCAAGTTGTAGTAATGGATCTCGTGTACTTCAAGTGACACCCGAAGGGTGTTATGAAGGTTGGGATTGAGGGTCAGTAGAACCCTAGGTTTGTTGGCTTATCGAGATACTCAATCGAGTAGAAGTGGTAGCTTATTGTTTAGCTTTACGACTTTCGTTATCGGCCGTTTGTAATGTCTTCCATGTATTGATGCTTTGGAAATACATGATGAATCCGTTCCACGTGATTGATTATGAAATGGTTGTTTTGAATGTTAATAAGTCTTGTGAGAAGACACCAGTTAAGATAAGAGCATTCGAACAAAAGTGATGAGAAATAAAAAGGGTTTCACTTGGTTAAAGTTCTTTGAAAGAACAAAGTGTCAAAGGAAGCAACGTGAGAATGTGAAGATGAGATACAGTCAAAGTACCCTCGTTTTATTCACTTAGTGAACGCACTTTTCGAGGACGAAAAGTCTTTTAAGGAGGGTAGACTGTAACGTCCCGTTAATTTTTAAATGAATTATTTTATTTTATGATATTTATTTATTTATTTATTTCAATTTAAGTATTTAGTTTAATTATTATTTTGTAATTTCGATCTTAGTAGTTAATTTCGACCGAAATTCATTTTTAATTGTTTTAATGCTCTAAATTCATTTCGGTGACATTAATAATTATTAATAGGCCAATTAATAATTATTAATAGGCAAATTAATAATTATTAATCACTTTTAGATTTATTTAAGAGCATCGGGTTTCGATTCATAAGTCAAAAGTCATAAAAGGACGCAACCGTCATTTCCAATTTCTTAAAATATCTAAACACTATTCCCTATTCTCGTTTAAATGACCATTGACCATCATTGACCAAGAAAACCTCTCATTTTGCTCCTCAAGGCCGAAAGTTCAAGGGGGGGAAGAGAATTTTTGGGTTTTCGTTCGTTTCTCGGCGGATTGACTCGATTTCGGTTGCATCGGAAAGGCCTCGAGTCTAGAATTCTTTTCCACCCAACTATCGTACTTGCCACCCGAGATCCATGAGGTTATCGGTAAGTTTCTGTTGAAACCCTAAACTCCAAATAGTATTTTAATGGAGTTTTCTTTGTTTCCTTTCGATTTCTTACCATGAAACTCGGTGTTTGTAAATACGGGAGTAGTTTTAAGAGTTTTTGGAAACTTTCCCATAACCCTAAAACCGAGTTTCAGTCGAAACCCTTCCTGTTTGAAATTTACCTTTTAGGATTTGAATATGGGTTATAAATTAGTGAATTAATGTTTATTTAAATTCAATTCGGGAAAGGGCTTAATGTTCAAAAACCCTAATTATCGATACCCATTGAAATCGGGAATATCGAATTTGCTTAAAACAAACTCGAAACACCTCTAAAGTACCTAAAAGCCGGAAAACCAAACCCGAGACCCACATTTTATAGGGGGGCCGAGAGCCTCATAGTGGGGTTTATGGGGTTGTTCGTTGTTTTGAGCTTTTAGATATTAATTGATCGATGTATGTTTATTTATTAATTGTAGGTGTTTCGGATCATTGTTTGATCGTGCTTTTGGAAACTTGGAGCGAACTCTTATTTGGCAAAGGTGAGAATAGTTAGGATTTAAAGTAACTATATAAAGCGAATGAGTATGAAGGTTTGTAGCATTTGAAACTAAGACTAGAAACCGAATCTAAGAATAGAGGGATGTGAGCTAGTACCCTAGGATTAGGAGCTAGTTCTTTAAGTGAGAACTTAGGAGTTCTCGAGGAAAGCATTGAATATTAGAAGATTCTAAAATAGTTTCGATTTGAAACTAAGGTTGGACCATTGGAAGTTAAAAGATCCAACTTGTATTTAGAACGATTGATAGAACCTCGGATTATTGGAAGTTTAGAATCCTTTAAGGTTTAGGTTAACCGTTATGTTTGATCTTTACTTTTATTATTGATACCGGAGTTCGATTTATAGATCGTTCGTCCGAGATTCTTAACTATGTTTATCATTATGTCATTTACTTTATGTGGGTTGTGATTTCTTTAATATTCGTACTTTATTTTATTTACTTTTACAAGCATATGCATAACATTTTGCACCATTATTTATTGTACCATAACATCTCGCATCATTGAAAAGAGAAAAAGAAAAAAATGAAAGGAATGGTGGATGAGTTGAATACCCACATTACCTTCATGCATAAGGAATGGTGGATGAGTTGAATACCCACATTACCTTCATTTCATGCATAAATGGTAAATGCGTATCCTACGGGATGTACTCATTACTTTTATGCATATGATAGATGAGAAAGAGAATCGAGATGTTTAATTGATGCAAAGTTTATTTACTTTTATTACTTATGTCATAACAATGTTAATGGATGAGTATTGACTACGATTATTAGCAATATCATCCTTAGAAAGTATAAAATGAAATCACCTAGAGTTTGGATGACTTTAGGAGTGAATTGTGTCAGATTACTTTGACACAAATCGAAATGTGAGTTGGAGGTCTATCTTTACTTTTTATGCTTATTATTCTTACTGGGCTTAAGTTGTTAGCTCATGATATTACAAACATTTCAGGTAATGTTTGGGATCGTGGGAGAGGAGCTGGTGCGCGCTTGATCGAGAGGATGATGATTTCGAGATGGACTAAGTAGTTGTAAAAATCCATGTACATGGTTTTATGAATTTTATATAATTTGGGAGTTGTATATTTGTAAATGGCTCTTAAGAGCTTTTGTCTTTACTTTTATGTTTATAAATCATTTTGAACTCTTGATAGGAACTTAATGTTCCTTGTGTTTTAGATATTTGAATTTAAGATGTAAACAGGTTTTGGCTAGCCTATTTTCAAACATATTCACGCCAATTTTCTTAAAATAAAAGACTTCCGCTGTTTTTCTCTGATTTAATTTATTTGAAAGTGACGGGTCATCACATAATTATAACAAGGCACAGTTTCAGAGCGAAGATTAAATTTTGATTGGTTAATATAGTCATATCCATGCTGTGCAACTGCAAGCTTTGGCTTGTTACTGCATGAGCATATGATTTTGTTAAGATTGAGATGGGTTTATTATTAAAGGTATAAGAGTCATTACTTAATATGTTTGTTAGAAGGAAGTAGTTTAAATAGAATTGGTTGGGGAAAAAGAGTGCAAGCATTAAGGAAATTATAATTTTCCTCCAACTTTTAGGATGATTGTTGTTGTAACGTATATTTCTTATGCAATATTTGGTTCAAGGTATTTTATTCTTATCTCTCCATGAACTATATGGAAATTATGGAGTGTTGTAAGGTTACATACAAGATATTATGGTTGTGTTTATTTCCATACTGTGGGGATGATTATTTATGTGAACTAAATTAACGATGATTTGTCAGGGAGGCAGTGATAGTGAACATGTAAGCAATGAGTTTAGGAGCAACAAGGAAGCCTCAAAAGCAATTACGTGGAAAATCAAGAAATAAACATTCTAAAAGATTTGAAGCACATTTAAGAGATGTTAGACAATCTCATCTCAGCCACTTCCCTCAAGTTATGGCTGCCTTTCCTTGTTGAAAAATAGGCGTTCTTGTAGGAACTATCTCATATTTCTTAAGTGAATTGGGTTTTTTCTTTTCTCCTTCATTATCTGTGGAGGGATAATCCTTATATTTTATTTCATTCTTTTGCATTGGGGGTGCGTGATTTTTGGAGTACTTTTCTAGAACTACCATTGCCTGTTCATTAAATTGTTCTTTAAAAAATCTTTTATACAAAATGGTTCAAATTTTGATATAGTTATTAATGTTAATGTGATGTTTCTAGGAAATAAGCCTCATGCTGTTGGAAAACGCACTCCTAATATTCCTGTATCATATTGTTTTGAATGTGTGGTAATTAGTTATAAATCATTTTGATGTATACATTTATGTTCAACTTTACAAATGACCAGAAGGAACTGGGGCAAGAACTATTCTTAGCCTGGATCGGAAGGTATATGTTTAGTTTAAGTATGAAATGGGTACATTTTTAGGAGCCATGAAAAAAAATCTTCTTTTTTTCTTTTTTTAATCTGCTGTTACCTGGGTATGTGTATGGACTACCATTTTGCTATTTTTGTTGCCGTGTAGGGTGCATGCTCTAATCAATAGTTTTACATGTCTCACTGGAAAATTGTTCAATCTTTTAATTGCTATACTCTTTATGCAGCATGCCATACGTGTGAGTACGCCTTATAATGCTCAGTTTCTAATATTTCGGCTTCTCAATTTATCATTAGAATTGACAAGTTAAATTTTACTCATTATTTTGAGAAGAAATTCCAGCTGCTTATGGAAGCTTCAAAATTGATGTCTCAACAATATGATTGTCTGGTATCCTGTTCAGAACAACTCATCCAATTTTACTATTCCCTTGTATAGTGTGTTGTGGAAGAGTTTGGCATACACAATTTAATTTTGTATGGGCAAAAGTTTTGTTATGTTACTAGCTTTTAGAAATGTAACTACGACATCAAAATATTTTTGTTGGTAGAACTTTTGTTTATAGGTTAGATTATTGCTTTTTATAGTTTCAATCAATGAAATTTGAATGATTCAGTTTGATGAATGAAATTTAAATGTTTTGGTTGGATGAATCAAAATTTGTAATTATATATTATAATTGTGAATAGGTGGCTAGCTTCGAATATTGTATTTGTTTTTTTTATGAAAATAAATATATTGCTTGATTCTTAAACAAGTCGACAAGCACTCTTACATTGGATCCAATTAAGTCAATTATTGACTAATACAAAAGGTCAAGATTATATAAAATGTGTCATTATAATTGATAACTTGAACCTTAAAAAGGGTCAAGAATCACAAAACTTGACTCTTTTACCAACTCAAGTCAAAGTGTTATTCTTGACCCTCAAACTTTTCTTGACGGTCGCATATTTGACACTTGAAAAAGGGTCAAGTTTGTGATTCTTGACCCTTTTTAATGGTCATGTATCAACTATTTTGTTGTAGTGCATCCTCAGACAGATGGTCAGACTAAGAGGGTTAACTAGATTCTGGAGGATTTGCTGAGGGCTTGTGTTCTTGATTTTGGAGGTAGTTGGGATTCTCAATTGTACTTGGTAGAGTTTGCTTATAATAACAGTTACCAGGCTACTATTGAGATGGCACCATTTGAGGCACTCTATTGTAGGAAGTGTCATTCTCAAGCTTATTGGGATCAGGTTGGGGAGAGAATACTTTTGGGACCCGATTTGTTACAATTAACTAGTCAGTCAATTGACTTGATTTGAGAGAGGATGAGGGTTGCCCAGAGTCGACAGAAGAGTAATGCTGATAAACGACGTAGTCAACTTGAGTTTTTAGTGGGGAACCACGTGTTTCTAAAGGTAGCACCTATGAAAGCTGTTGTGAGATTCGGGAAGAAGGGTCAGCTGAGCCCTAGGTTCATTGGCCTTTCGAGGTACTTGATCGGGTAGGAGTAGTAGCTTACCGTTTGGCTTTACCACCTTCTTTATCGGCAGTTCATAATATATTCTTCCATGTATCGATGCTTCGGAAGTACATATCGGATCCTTCTCATGTGATTGATTATGAGCCGATAGTTTTGGATGCTAATATGTCTTATGAGGAGACACCAGTTGAGATCTTAGCATTCGAACAAAAGGTGTTGAGAAATAAGACAATCACTTGGTAAAGGTTCTTTGGAAAAACCAAGTGTCGGAAGTGCTGGGGTTTCTGCCCTAAATCTTATGTAATCCAATTAAACTATAAATAAATAAAGGAATTATTAATTAGTAATATTTACATTATCATTTATTATTAGTTTAATAAATGTAATCCATCATAAGATCCAGAGTTACTTATGATAACTTAAATTGAGCATATAATTCAGGAAGATTCACTTAAGTGTAACTCAACAAGTTTGTGGTACATGAATAAAGGTTGGGTGCCTTATTTCTGGTAACACCACTAACACGGCACACTTGTGAATTGGCACAAGTGATCTCATCTGGATCGCTCATGTAGAGACATGTGAGTGGAGGTGTTGGTGCAATAGAGATTGTAGTAGACTGGACTATGATAAACTTACTGTCTTCTGGGCAAGCCGTTACAGAAAGACACTTCGTTTATCAACCGGTTGATCATGTACAATTGATCTTAATCCTGAGTGGATTACAAACTCCTGTTCGTAAAAGACAAGCCTTTGATTTGCATAGGTGAGAGTGACTCGATACAATTCGCTTAATATGCCTCCCACTTTGGGGATTGCATCTTGCTTATAGCTGGGAATGTAATTACACAAGAATTGGAATTCACTCTTTTCCATATAGAAAAATAGATAAGTAGTTCCCTTATGGACTGATTCGGTCTTGAACAGTGGGGCCCCATATTCCTCTGATCAAGAAAAAGGTTAAAGACGCATAATAGAGATTATGTGAGGTTGTTCATTGGAGAATCAGTTGGGCTTAAAGAACAAGATGTATCATGGAGTTAATACGGTGCAAATACCTAGCTATAGATACGAACTAACTTGTGAAGGATAAAAGTTTAGTTAATGATTATAGCCAATGGACATAACTATGTCTATAGTACTAAGAGTGCAACTCTAGATATTTAGTGGAGTTATCAAGGAGTTAATGAATGAGAATTAATTGATTAAAAGGAGTTTTAATCAAAGGTAATTATGGATCATTGGAGCTTAGTCCTATAGGTCCATTAGTCATCCGAGCTAACGCATGTAATTGAGAACATAAATTAATATGATTAATATCTTTGGAAAAATGGAATTAAATAGAGAGAAATTAAATAGAGGAGTCTATTTAATTATTAAATAGAAAAGTCTATTTAATTAATTATGAGAGATTAAATAGAAGAGTCTATTCAATTAAATTAATTTTGAGTTGTCCAAAATTAATGGGGATTTAAATAGAGGAGTCTATTTAAATATATAATTTGAGATTGTCAAATTAAAGAGGAAATAAATAAAATGAGTTTTATTTATTTAATTATTTAAAGGAATTGTTCCATTAAATAAAGAGGAAAATAAATTGCCCAATATTATCATGTGATGATGATAGGGGCGTCTGACCCATGGTGGGGTCACACGCCACCTTGGTCAAAGAGTTGACTAAGCTTTGCATTTATTTTATTTAAAATATATGAATATCTTATTTTAAATTAATGTGATTAATTTAAATGGAAGATATGGAATAATATATTTAAATTAATATTGATTAATTTAAATAAAAGTATGAGATATTTTATTATGGAATAAAATATAATATCTTTATTATTCAAATATATTTTAGAATATCTTATTTAATTATTTAATAATTAAAAGATATTCAAAAGATTTTCTGAGGCCTTAGTTTTCCTATAAGTAGGAACCTTGGGGTGACCCCAAAACACACAACTAAGATAGTTAAAGTAAAAGGCTCAAGAAAAATTCCTATCCTCCATCTCTCTTAGCCACTGGCCACAGTGTGGTCAAATGGAAGAAATTGTTCTTCCTTTTTCCTTTTTCCAAAGGAGATAGTGCCCATGCACGATTCTCTGTTGTGCTTAGTGAGGAAGATCTTTTTGGTGGTCCCTGGATCGTAACCAACCAAAAACGAGGAAGAGCCAGACACTTCTCTACAAGGGTTAGTATTTCTTTTATGCATTTAGATTTTGATTATATTATACTATAAGGAAAGATCCTTGGAACTTTCGTTTGAGAACTCTTTTAGAGGCCTCAATCCCAACAAGAAGAAGCTAAGTGGGAGTGTGAGGATGAGATGCGGGCTAAGTATCCTCACCTTTTCACATATTGAGCTTACTTTTCGGGGACGAAAAGCCTTTTAAGGAGGGTTAACTATAATGTCCCGTTACTTTTGAGGTATAAAAAAAAATTATTTATTTTATTTTAATTTAAGCATTTAAGTTAATCTTAGAATTTAGTAGTTTATTTCGTTTTAAGCCTTTTTACTCACTTTATTAGCTTAAGTTAGTTATGGTTGAATTAATAATTATTAACGGGCCAATCAGTAATTATTAATCATCATTTGGCTAGTTTAAGAACTTCAGGTTTCGCTTTAGAAGTCAAAAGTTATTAAAAGGACGTAACCGTCATTTCCAAAATTCCTAAAATATCAAATCACTATTCACATATCTCTTTAAATTGCCTTTGACCAAGATTGGCTTCAATTTTTCTCCTCTTCTTCCTCTCTCAAACCGTGGAGCACTTAGGGATTAGGAGAATTTTTGGTTTTCGTTCATTTCTCGACGGATCGACTTGATTTCGGTTGTTTCGGAAAGCCCTCAGTTCTAGGATTCTTCTCAACCTAGTAATCATACTCTTCCTTCGTGTTCTAAGGAACTTAAGGTATGTTAAACTTTCAAAACCTAAGTTCCAAATAGTGTTTTAATGGAGTTTTCATTTTGTACCTTCGATTTCTTGCCGAGGAACTCGATGATTTTAATTACAAGAGTTGTTTTTGGTCATTTTGGGAATTTTTCCTCTTAACCCTAAACCCGAGTTTGAGCCAAAACCCGTCTCGTTTGAAATATAAAAATCATGGGTTGAATTTTGATTATTTATTATTGAATAATTGTTGTTGTAATTAAATTCGGAAAATCACATATTGTCCAAAAAACCCTAATTATCGTTACCCATTGAAATCGGGAACAACCAAACTACTTGAAACCAACCCGAAACACTTTTAAATTGCCTAAAAGCCGGAAAACCAAACCCGAGACCCATTTTTATGGGGGGGCCGAGAGCATCATATTGGGATTTATACGTTTTATGCTTTTAGATGTCGTTTGATAGATGTTTGGTTAATTATTGATTGTTAGATGTAATTTTAATTGTAGGTGTTTTTGGACGTTGATTGATCACACTATCAGAGATTTGGAGCAAAACTACTTTAACCAAGGTGAGAATAAGTAGGATTTAAAGTAGCTTTAGAAACCGAATAAGTAGAAAGATTTGTAGGATCGAAAGTTGAGATTAAGGTCTGAATCGAAAGGATAAATGAATGTGAGCTAACATGCTTAGGCTTGGAGTTAGTTCTAATTGAGTGAGAGAATTCTTAGGTGCTTCAAGGAAACGAGTAACTTTTGGAAGTTCTAAGTTTAGACTTACTTCTGAGTTTCCTAAGGTTATCGGAAGTTGAAGGATCTAAGGATAATAAGGATTGTGAATAAAGGAACTTCGTTGGTTTAATAAACAATTGAGTAATGAATTGGAGACTTTTATGTTAAGTCAAATCTTGAGTTATTTAGATGCCGGTTGGCTCGTCATTCATTGGTTTTCAAAAGTTCCTAATCGTTTGTTTTATGTATATGAGTAATTCATGATCTATTACTTTATGTTCTTTTGATTATGCTGAATGATTATATTTATTTTACTTATAATTGAAAGCATATACATATCATATCATATGGCATAATCGAAATTGGGAGAATAAAGAAGTATGGATAGCCTGCGGGAGCTTTCATAATGTTATAGCCTGCGGGAGCTAATATTATTGTCATTCATCACAAATTGTGTTTATTTGAATATGTTAAGATCGAGAGAACTTAGCATAAGTTATTAAGGACCAATGAACATAAATGATATATCTCATAAGAGGTATTAAGAATAAGGTATAAGAGAGAGAATTGTGATATGATAATTTTCTTCTAAATGTTTGAAGTTATTATTCTCGAGTTTTGGAAGCATTTGGTAAGAGATTGTGAGATTTACTTGGACACAAATCCGGATACGGGTTTGGAGTCTAAGGTTACTTTTTATTCTGTTTATTTTCACTGGGCTTGCTTTTAGCTCATGATATTAAAAACAATTTCAGGTAATGCTCGTGCTAGAGGTCGTTGGAGGGGAGCTGGTGCTGCATGATCGATGGATGATGATCTGGAGATGGACTAGGTGTTTATAAAAGTCCATGGACTTAGTTTGTGCGTTTTGTATCATTTGATATGTACATTTGTATATAACTCTTTTGAGCTTATTGTCTTACTTTTATAAATGTTAACTCTTTTAAACTCCTGAAATAGGAATTTAAAATTCCTTGTGTTTAAATTTTCTGTTGTGAAAAATGTAAACAGGTTTTGGTTAGTCCAAGTTTTAAACATAACCACGCCTTTTTTTAAATATAAAGACTTCCGTTGTGTTTTGATTTTAAATTATTTAAAAGGAGTCGAGTTGTCACATTCCACGACCCCGAACATTACCTGAAAATGTTTGCAATATCATGAGCTAACAACAAGCCGAGTGAAACTAAGTATAATATATAGTAACAATAGACCCCAAACCCGCATCCGGATTTGTGTCCAAGTAAAACTCACATACCCTTACCTTTCAACAACCAAGAAGGGTTTGTATCAAGTATTTCACTTTACTTACCAATTCTTCCAAATAATTGAGGAGCTATCTTCCAAACCTTTAGGATGATGTGTTTCATAACACACATAACATTTATTTCATTCTCTTCAAAACCTTATTCTATACATAAGGTTTACATTCAAGTATAAATCTCCAAGTTCAGGATATTCCAATTTATTGAGAATCTGGTTCTCTTTCATATAACATAATAAATATACAAGGTTCAATACACCCTTGTATTATCTCATTATACAATTCAAATTCCTTCCTCTTCCTTATAGCACTCGGCTAATCATCATATTTCATTCTTTTTCTCAATAGAAAAGTATGTTAGACATAATGTTTAAATTCTTTTCTCTATAGCAACTTAGGATATTAAAAGTTTATATAACCTTTACCAAAGATCCCGAACTCAAGAAACTAACTCTCAAATATTTGGAAGAATGTTTTCATATCCCATAATCTCTTCCTGGTTCATCCTTTTGATATCTCATACTATATATAAGATTTACCTTTCCTTTATGTTCGATAACATAATGTTAATCTCATTCGGACTTAACATAATTCACAACCACAATGTACGATACAAGATGATATTACTAGCATACGTAGTCTAATCCTCATCCATTAGCTCATTAAAACAAGTATTAAAATGAGTAAATAATCTTTACATAAGCATAACATCTCAATCAAATCATGTTAAGTAATGGTAGCTCCCGTAGGCCTAACATTCACCTTGTTATCTTACTTTCCATAATGAAATATACAATTCCTTCTCCATGATATAATTACACCAATAATATGAATGAAGGTAATGAAAACACCCATAGGTTCGCATTCACCTTTTATTCATGAAGGTAATGAGAACTACCGTCAGATTCACATTCACCTTTTTTGTTTCTCACTTTCCTTTCAATTCAATTTTGCAAGATTTTATGCATATGCTTTCAAAAGTAAATAAACATAAATATGAATGTTAAAGTAACCGGAGGGTATAAAGTAAGTGGATCATAGATGTCCTTATGCATAAAGTCAATAAATAGGAATTTCGGAAAAACAATAAGTAAATCAAACCAACGATACTTTAAAAAAAGTAAGATCTTAACTTAAACAAATAAGTCTCCACTTCCAAGGATTCTAAACTTTTAAAATAAAATCCAATGTTCTACATTCAAGTTCCTTAACAATTCTATTAAACTTGGATCCTTCAACTATAAATCATCCATCCTAATCTCCGAAACGATTCTAACTTAGAACTTTCAAAAGTTCAACGTTCCTCTCGAGAAAATCCAAAAGTATTCTCACTTAAAAGAACTAGATCCTAACCTAAGAATACTAGCTCACTTTCCATAAATCTTTGATTGGAATCTTAATCTCAACTTTCAATCCTACAAATCGATCAACTTATTCGGTTTCTAAAGCTACATTAAATTCTATTTATTCCCAGCTTAGAAAGTCAAAGTATAGACCAACGGTCCAACGAGACTTCAACGTACACCCGACACCTACAATTCATCGATCGATAACCGAATTACAATTCAAATACAATAAGAGAAAAAGTATGATTTTCGGGTGAATAGTGATTTCAGATGAATAGTGTTTTTGGATGAATAATGTTTTCGGGTGAATAGTGTTTTTCAAAAATCCGGGCTCAAAATTGTCAAATTCCTTGATAGAAATTCATGATTTCAACTTCAAAACTAATTTATAATAAAAAATGAACAAAACCATGTAAAAAGTTTTGAAAACTTACTTTTTAGGACTTCCCGTAGAGAACGAGAAATGCCAAAAGCTTAGGTGGGATAGATAACCCACGTCCCGAGCAATCCAACGCAACTGACCTCATCCAAAATGGTCAAGAATTGATGAAAACCCAAGAGCTCATAAAGCTTGAACTTGGCATCCATGGAGGAGAGAAAGAAGAAAAGGAAAGAATGGATATTCTTGGTCAAAGTTGGTCAATTTGAGATTTTTAAAGGAGAATGAATAGGGTTTTGGGATATTTGAAGAATTTTGAAATTACGGATACGTCCTTTTAATGATTTTAACTCATAAAACGATTAAAAAGGTTTAAACGAAATAAATTACTAAATTCTAAATTACAAAAATAAAAATTAAACTAAATACTTTAATTGAAATAAATAAATAAATAACATATTAAATAAATAAATAAAAATTTCACTTCAAAAGTAACAGGACGTTACAGTCTACCCTCCTTAAAAGACTTTTCGTCCTCGAAAAGTGCGCTCACTAAGTGAAAAAGCGAGGGTACTTAGACTGTAACTCAACCTCACGTCCCCACATTGCTTTCTCAACCAACTGGATTCCTTTTGATTTCTCATCACTTTTATTTGAATGCTATGATCTTAACTGGTGTCTCTTCATTAGACACAATAGCATCCAAAACTACCAATTCTTAATCAATCATGTGGGACGGGTTCACCATGTATTTATGAAGCATCAATACATGGAAAACATTACAAATGGCCGATAATGATAGTGGTAAAGCCAAACAGTAAACTACTGCTCATACTCGATCGAGTATTGTAACGTCCCTTTACTTTTGGAGGTAAATTTTTTTTTTATTTTAAATAAATTATTTAAGTTTAGTTTAAACTTAGTAAATTTGATTTTAGTAGTTATTTTCGTTCGAAAGTCTTTTCAATCCTTTTATGACTTAAAATTAGTTTCGGTGACATTAATAATTATTAACGGGCCAATTAATAATTATTAATCACCTTTAGATTATTTTAAGACCTTCGGGTTTCGTATTTTTAATCAAATCATTTAAAACGGACGTAGACGTCATTTTCCAATTTCTTAAAATTTTACTATTCATAATCTTCATCCTTAAATAGTCAACCATTGGTCAAAAATCTCATTTCTCTCCTTCCTTCTTTCTCCTCTTGGGCCGAGACCTCCCTCCTCCCTCCCTCTCTCATTGGCTTTTCTTATTTACTCGGTAGATCGCCATAATTCCGGTTTCGTTGAAAAGCTCTCATCCCAAGGATCCTTTCTAACATAACAATCGAGGTTTTCGTCCGTTTTCTAAAGGCCTCAAGGTATGACAAAGTTTCCTAAATTCAAGCTTTGAATAGTGTTTTAATGGAGGTTGAGATTGAAATCTTCAAATTCACACACCGAAGCTTGAAGATTTCAATCGAGGAAGTCATTTTATGCAATTTTAGAAACTTCCCTAAACCCTAAAATCAAGTTTTAGTTGAAAACCTGTCCCGTGTTATTTTCTCTCACTTGACCAAGATTAGGGTGTTTAGTTTGCAATGATTTTACGTTTTACTTAATTTTTCGGAAATCGATTATTATGTAAAACCCTAAAATATGGTGACCCATTGATATCTCGGTTTTCAAAGTATCCTAAATCAACCTGAAACGCCTCTAAAGTGCATAAAAGCCGGAAAACTGAACCCGAGCATTTTATTCCTTGTAGGACTGAGAGCATGCCTAGGCTCTTTCACCGTGTTTTCGTCGTTTTATGCGTTTAGATGTCGTTTGCTCGATTTTCAGATAATTAATTATTGTTAGGTGTATTTGATATGTAGGTTTGTGATCGATTGCGTGACTTTGACTCCGGCACTTTGGAAGCTTGGATTTCAAATCTAAGGTGAGTTTAAAATGGAAGTTAGTAATTTTTATGAATTATGTTTCATTACGTTATTGTTTATCGAGGTTAAGAGGGGAACTAACTTCCGGAAGTTATACTTGGTTGGAGACTTTAAACTCGGATGTGAGTGGAGTGGTTTTGGTGTACTTATGGTTTTGGAAGTAAAAGAGCAAATATGAGTGGTTTGGAAGTCTTGTAAGATGATTTGGAGACATTAGATGAAAGTGAATGAATAAAGAACTCTAAGTGATTTGGGAGTCAAAATGGCTTAGATATTACACTTGAGTATTGACTTGTGTAATTTGTGACGACCCTACACTTTTAAATAAATTAAAATTTGAAAACACAGCGGAAGTCTTTTGTTTTAAGAAAAATTGGCGTTGTTATGTTTGAAAATTGGCTTGCCAAAACCTGTTTACATCCTAATTTTTGAAATCTAATAAAATCACATGGAACATTAAGTCCCAATCCGGAGTTCAAAGATTTAATATCATAAAACCATAACCATAAGCTCTTATGAGCTAAATACAACATATAAGTCATCAAAGTCTTTAAAGTTCTGAAAAATAATTACATAAACTTTACGGCCCATAGTCCATCTCGAGGTCAGCATCCCTCGATAACGTAACACCATCTCCCCTTCCACGGCCTCTAGCCAGGGCATTACCTGAAATTTTTGTAATATCATGAGCTAACAACTTAAGGCCAGTGAGAATAATAAGCATAAAAAGTAAATATAGACCTCAAACTCGCATTCCGATTTGTGTCCAATTAATCTGACACAATCAATCCTAAAGTTTCCCAAACTCTAGGTATTTTCATTCTAAACTTTCCAAAGGATGATATTACTAACACTCATAGTCAAATCCTCATCCATTAACTTGTTATGACATAAATAAGAAAAGTAAATAAACTTTGCATAAAATATAACATCTTAATTCCTCTTATTGTTTTACTTTCCATTATGAAATATACAATTCTTTCTCCATGATATAATTCCACCGATAATATGCATGAAGGTAATGAAGATATCCGATAGGATTCGCATTCACCTTTTATGCATAAATGAAGGTAATGCTGACACTCCCCGAAGGGTTCAACATTCTACCTTATGAATGAAGAAGGTGATGCGGACAATCTCCGTAGGGTCTAACATTCTCCCCTCCTTTTCTTTCTCACTTTCTTTTCTTTTTCTCACTTTCGTTTCTTTTTCTCACTTTCGTTTCTTTTTATTGGAAGGTGATGCGGACATTCCCCTTAGGGTCCAACATTCTCCCCTTCCTTTCTTTCTCACTTTCCATTTCCACAAATGATATGCATGAAGGTAATGGAGACTCCCGTCGGATCCACATTCACCTTTTATGCATGAAGGTAATGGAGACTCCCGTCAGATCCACATTCACCTTTTTGTTTCTCGCCTCCCTTCTCTTCCATTTCAATGATGTAAGATAATATGGTGCAAGATGTTATGGTGCAAGATGTAATGGTTATGCTTGCACATGCTTGCAAAAAGTAAATAAAGTAAAGTGCGAATAATAAAGTAACCGAAACAAACATAAAGTAAAGGGGCATAAAGTAAAAGACATAAAGTAAATAAATAGGAAACTCCGGATGAACGATATGTCAATCGAACTCCGCTAACAATAATAAAAGTAAAATCATAACTTAAATGATTAACCTATACCTTCACGGATTCTAAACTTCCAATATAATCCGAGGTTCTATTAACCGTTCTAAATACAAGTTGGATCTTTTAACTTCCAATGATCCAACCTAAGCTTCGAAACGAATCTAACTTAGTAATTTCTAAGATTGAAAGTTTCCCTCGAGAACTCCTAAGTTCTCACTTAAAGAACAAGCTCCTAATCCTAGGGCCCTAGCTCACTTCCTTATATTCTTATATTCGAATTAGAGTCTTAATATCAAATTCTACAAATCATTATACTTATTCGCTTTCTAAGGTTACTTTAAATCCTAACTATTCTCACCTTAAAGAAATTTGACTTCGCTCCTAAGTTCGGAAGAGCGATCAATCAAATGGTTCAAAAACACCTATAATTGAATTATATCACACAATCAATAATTTACCAACGCTATCGATCAAACATCAACTGAACGTTCAAAATGACGAAAAACTCAACAACCCTCCCAAAGAGGCTCTCGGCCCTCTCAAAGAAAATGGGCTTCGGGTTTCGTTTTATAAGTCAAAAGTCATAAAAGGACGTAACCGTCATTTCCAAAATTCCTTAATATCTAAACACTATTCCCTATTCTTCTTTAAATTGCCATTGACCAAAAAATTGACTATTTTGCTCATCCTTTTCCTTTGAAAACCGTGGGAGCTTAAGGGAGAAAAGAAAATTTTGGGCTTTGTTCGTTTCTCAACCGATCGACTTGATTCCGGGTGCATTGGAAAGATCTCGGGTCTAGGATCCTTTTCCACCTAACCATTGTACTTGCCACTCGTGTTATACAGAGATCTCGGTAAGTAAAGTTTAAGCTCCAAATAGTGTTTTAATGGAGTTTTCTTTGTTTTCTTTCGATTTCTTGTCGGGAAACTCGGTGTTTGTAAATACGGGAGTAGTTTTATGAGTTTTTAGAAACTTTCCCATAACCCTAAAACCGAGTTTCAGTTAAAACCCTTCTCGTTTGAAATTTACCCTTTTAAGTTTAATTATGGGTTATAAATTAGTGAATTAATGTTTATTTAAATTCAGTTCGGGAAAGGGCATAATGTTCAAAAACCCTAATTATCGATACCCATTGAAATCAGGAATATCGAATTTGCTTAAAACCAACTCGAAACACTTTTAAATTTCCTAAAAGCCGAAAAACCAAACCCGAAGCCCATTTTCTTTGAGAGGGCCGAGAGCCTCTTTGGGAGGGTTGTTGAGTTTTTCGTCATTTTGAACGTTTAGTTGATGTTTGATCGATAGTTGGTAAATTATTGATTGTGTGATATAATTCAATTGTAGGTGTTTTCGAACCGTTTGATTGATCGCTCTTCCGGACTTAGGAGCGAAGTCAACTTTCTTTAAGGTGAGAATAGTTAGTATTTAAAGTAACCTTAGAAAGAAAATAAGTATAATGATCTGTAGAATTTGAAACTAAGACTAAGATTCGAATCTAAGAATAGAAGGAAGTGAGCTAGTGCCCTAGGATTACGAGCTTGTTCTTTAAGTGAGAAGTTAGGAGTTCTCGAGGGAAACTTTCAATCTTAGAAATTACTAAGTTAGATTCGTTTCGAAGCTTAGGTTGGATCATTGGAAGTTAAAAGATCCAACTTGTATTTAGAACGGTTAATAGAACCTCGGATTATATTGGAAGTTTAGAATCCTTGAAGGTATAGGTTAATCATTTAAGTTATGATTTTACTTTTATTATTGTTAGCAGAGTTCGATTGACATATCGTTCGTTCGGAGTTTCCTATTTATTTACTTTATGTCTTTTACTTTATGCCCCTTTACTTTATGTTTGTTTCGCTTACTTTATTATTCGCACTTTACTTTATTTACTTTTTGCAAGCATGTGCAAGCATAACCATTACATCTTGCACCATATTATCTTACATCATTGAAATGGAAGAGAAGGGAGGCGAGAAACAAAAAGGTGAATGCGGATCCGACGGGAGTCTCCATTACCTTCATGCATATCATTTGTGGAAATGGAAAGTGAGAAAGAAAGGAAAGGGAGAATGTTGGACCCTACGGGGAATGTCCACATCACCTTCCAAGAAAAAGAAACGAAAGTGAGAAAAAGAAACGAAAGTGAGAAAAAGAAAAGAAAGTGAGAAAGAAAAGGAGGGGAGAATGTTGGACCCTATGGGGATTGTCCGTATCACCTTCTTCACTCATAAGGTAGAATGTTGAACCCTACGGGGAGTGTCAGCATTACATTCATTTATGCATAAAAGGTGAATGCGAATCCTACGGGATGTCTTCATTACCTTCATGCATATTATCGGTGGAATTATATCATGGAGAAAGAATTGTATATTTCATAATGGAAAGTAAAACAATAAGAGGAATTAAGACGTTATATTTTATGCAAAGTTTATTTATTTTTCTTATTTATGTCATAACAAGTTAATGGATGAGGATTTGACTATGAGTGTTAGTAATATCATCCTTTGGAAAGTTTAGAATGAAATTGCCTAGAGTTTGGGAAACTTTAGGATTGACTGTGTCAGATTAATTGGACACAAATCGGAATGCGAGATTGAGGTATATATTCACTTTTTATGCTTATTATTCTCACTGGGTTTAAGTTGTTAGCTCATGATATTACAAAAATTTCAGGTAATGCCCTGGCTAGAGGCCGTGGAAGGGGAGATGGTGTTGCGTGATCGAGGGATGCTGACCTCGAGATGGACTATGGGTCGTAAAGTTTATGTAATTATTTTTTAGGACTTTAAAGACTTTGATGACTTATATGTTGTATTTAGCTCATAAGAGCTAATGGTTATGGTTTTATGATATTAAATCTTTGAACTCCTGATTGGGACTTAATGTTCCATGTGATTTTATTAGATTTGAAAAATTAGGATGTAAACAGGTTTTGGCTAGCCAATTTTCAAACATAACCACGTCGATTTTTCTTAAAACAAAAGACTTCCGCTGTGTTTTTAAATTTTAATTTATTTAAAAGTGTCGGGTCGTCACAAATTCAAGCGGTTTATGTTCTTTAGTAGTTTAGTGGATCTTGATCTAACTTACTAGGGAGCTTGATGGATTCTATACGGTACTTGTGATACTTCGTATGATAGTATGTTGATACGCTCCATACGGTATGATGGTGCGATGATATGTGATACGGCACATGATAGTATGTTGATACACTCCATACAGTATCATGGTGCCATGATATGTGATACGGCACATGTTAGTATGTTGATACGCTCCATACGGTATCTTGGTGCGATGATATGTGATACGACACATGATAGTATGTTGATACGCTCCATACGGTATCATGGTGCGATGATATGTGATACGGCACATGATAGTATGTTGATATGCTCCATACGGTATCATGGTGCGATGATATGTGATACGGCACATGATAGTATGTTGATACGCTCTATACGGTATCATGGTGCGATGATATGTGATATGGCACGTGGTATATCGACTTCGGTCCATACGGTATTATGATACAATGAAACTGATTGGGTAATAAAGATAGTTAGTAATGCAATTACATAATCTTTAGACTTGTATAGTAAGACTTAGTAATAACGAGTACTTTTACTTTAAGTCATGGTATCCTTACTTTTCAGGAAGTATATTATGTATGTTGATTATACACGGAATTTGTAATGTGGAATGGGTAGTAATAGTGAAATCTAGGCCTTTGGAAACAATTTCTGACATGGAATGTTGTTCATAGGATTACTTACTTTCATTTTACTCTTACTAGCATTTTTATGCTAATGTTGCTACAATTACAATTTTTTAGGTAAGACTCGTGGTAGAGGACGGGGTAGAGAAGGTGGCCCCGCGTGACCGATCTAGATGATGAATGGACAGGAACGCAACTGATTTTGGGTGTAGTATTCTTGAATGCTCATGAACTTTGCATCACTTTTTATTATGGATCATTTTTGAGCTCGATGGAGCATTTGTATATATTTTGGACTTTAAAACTTTGTTTAGAAGTTTCATCATGATATGGAATGCGCATTCCAGGTTTATTGTTTTTTCTGAAAATTGGGATCTAAACAGGTTTTGGTTTATCCGAATTTTAAACGAACCCATGCCGTTTTTCTGTAAAATCAAGTTTTTCCGCAGCGCATTTGTTTTAAAGGATTTTACAAAAAATTGGGTCGTTACAGTTGGTATCAAAGCCTCTTTGGTTCTGTAGACCACATGTGTCACATGCTTTCATTATTTGATTTTGTCCTTGTCCAATCATTGTTCGAGGTCAACGGTGTCAGGTATCCTTAGAACCTTCTCGTTTGATAAGTGTAATTGTAGTATTTCCATTCCTTTCCTATTATCTCATATGAGGCTTTTCTGATTGTGATTTCAGTATGCCTCCGAGGACAGTGATACCTAGGAGAGGTCGGAAAAGAGTACAGGCTGGGGTATGAGGTAGAGGTCGGGCGAGGGCAGTTACACTGCCACCCCCTCCACCTGTTTATCGGGAGGATGAGCCTCACGTTGATCAGACACCTAGTCAGGGTCGTAGTGTCACCATTTCAGGGAGTACTTTTTAGACCTGTTATGAGGTGGTGGAGGGCAGACTGATCTGGTTATACCACCTGTTAGAGTACCCACTCCGTGGTAGACCAGTCTGGTGTTACTAATGTTGCAAAAACTTTGAAAGAGTATATCAGGTACAATACTCCTGAGTTTGATGGGACATCTATCGATCCCTTTATTCTTCGAAAAATGGATCACCAGAATAGAAAGGGTACTTGAATTCATTAAATGTCCGGATCATTTGAAGGTCCACTGTGGGACCTATTCTTTAGTTGATGATGCCTTGTACTGGTGGAAAGATTTATACCGTACTCTCAGCCCTGAGTTGCAGGTTAGTTGGGAGATGTTCAGGGAAAAGTTTTTTTGAGAAATACTATCCAGAGGATACCCGTGATCAGTTAGAGATACAGTTTATCACACTCAGATAGGATGATAGGTCTGTTGTGGAGTATGAGAGGGAGTTTGACAGGTTGTCAAAATTTGCTACTAAACATGTTACTGATCCTGTGGACAAAAGAAAGAGGTTTATTGTGGGTCTGAGGGCAGGGCTACGAGGGCAGGTACGAGCTTTACAGCCTGCTACGTATGCTGATGCTTTGATCGCTGCTTTGGCTTTAAATATTGGTGATTCTGAGTAAAAGGCCAAGGAGATTGTTTCTCAGACCTCTTCTGGGAAGAGGAAGGCTATGGACGACCTCCCTGGTCGAGGGACACAGTCACATAGACAGGCTCCTGATAGGGGCAAGGGACAGATAGGACCATAGTTCCGTTCAGGTCAGTCTGGTGATCGGGCCCCTTATTTGCCCTATTATCCTGATTGTTCTGAGTACCACTTGGGTCAGTGTTATGTGCAGAAGTGCTACCATTGTGGACAGGTAAGACATGTTAGACGATTTTGTCCTAGTTTACAGACACCACAGCAGCGTGGGAGTCAGGGTTAGAGCTCAGGACAGGGTCAGAGTTCTGGACAGAGACAAGGCCGAGGATAGGGTCAGGGCCATTGTCAGGCAGGTGGTAGAGGCCAGATTAGGCCTACTCAGCAGCAGAGAACACCACCGACAATTCAGGCACAGCCCCAGACATGACAGCAGGCACGTGACTTTCCCAGTACTCGAGAGGATGCTGAGGCATCTGGTATTGTTGTTATAGGTACTTTATCAGTATTAGGGAACTCTGCTCTGGTATAATTTAATTCATGGGCTAGTCACTCATTTATTTCTGCTGAGTTTGTCGAGGCTGCTGTGTAACGTCCCGTGACTTTTAGGGGTAAATTTTTTTTTTATTATATATTTATTTATTTATTTATTTATTTTATTTTATATATTTTTAAAATAAAGCTTTTAAGATTAGTTTAATTTTAGAAATTTCAATTTTAATAGTTATTTATGTCCGAAATTTTTTTTAATCGTTTTAATAATTAAAATTTTGTTTTGGTGACATTAATAATTATTAATGGACCAATTAATAATTATTAATCACCTTTAGATTTATTTACGAGCTTCGGGTTTCGTTTTTAAAGCAAAAGTAAAAGAGGGACGTAGGCGTCATTTCCCAAATTGTTAAATATCTAAAGCTACTATTCACTTTCTCTTTAAAAGTCAATTTTTAGGCAAAAATCATAAAATTCCTTTCCTTTTCTTCCTTGTTGCCGTGGGAGTCAAAACCCTACACCCAATTTTTTGGGTTTTCTTTATTTCTCAGTAGATCGTCTCGATTCTACATCCATCGGAATGCCCTTGGCTCGTAGATCATTTCCAACCTACCGAACGTAATTTTCGCTCGTTTTCTCGAGGCTTAAAGATATGTTAAAGTTTCTTAATTTTGATGTGAATAGTGTTTTAAGATATCAATCGGGAAAGTCGTTATAGTCATTTTTAGGAACTTTCCCAAAACCCTAAAACCAAGTTTGAGCCGGAAACCCGTTCCTTATGGTTTTCCTTCTTTTGGCTTGATTTAGGATGTTTAGTTTATTATGTTTTTACTATTTTCTAATTGTTTCGGAAATTGTTTAATGCTCAAAACCCTAAATCGCGAATACCCATTGAGGTTACCAATCTCCAAAGTACCCGAAACCAAACCAAAATGTCTTTAAAGTGCTTAAAATCAGGAAAACAAATTCCTTTTCTTCCTTTCCCTTGGGCCGTGGGCCTCTTGGCATAAGTTCCGGGTTGTTTTGTCTTTTATTTTAGTATCGTGATGATCGTTATTCGATTCGGTTAATTAATATACTTTAGGTGTATTTAATTATAGGTTTCGTGCATCGATCGTGAATTTTGGTCAACCGGTGTTTCGGAGTTGACTTCGTTTACAAGGTGAGTTTAAAATGAAAGTTAGTTGTTTAATGAATTAAGTTTCGTTATGTTATTGTTTATCGAAGTTAAGCGGGATTTAGCTTCTTAGAATTTAAGTTTGGTTAGATACTTTAATTCGGAAGTTAGTGGAGGAATTTTGGAACTATAATTAGTTCGATGAAAAGGAAACATCGGAGTGGTTTGAAAGTGTTACAAAGTGAATTGGAGATGATAGAGGAAAGTGGAATGAGAGTTACTTGAGTGGTTGAAAGTTAAAGTAGCTCAAGAGATACACTTGAGTGTTAACTCGTGGATCTAGATAGTTAGGCTTCGTAATAACTTAGTAGGATTCTTTGAGATTAACTAACTTTTAGGAAGCTTAACAGTTTGTGATACGGCACATGATAGTATGTTGATTCGCTCCATACGTTATCATGATGCGATGATTTGTTATATGGTGAAATTCCTGATACCTATATGGTGAAATTCCTGATACCTATATGGTGAAATTCCTGATACCTATATGGTGAAATTCCTGATACCTATATGGTGAAATTCCTGATACCTATATGGTGAAATTCCTGATATCTATATGGTGAAATTCCTGATATCTATATGGTGAAATTCCTGATATCCGAAATGGTGAAAGTCCTGATATCTGAAATGGTGAAAGTCCTGATACCCGAAATAGTGAAAGTCCTGATACCCGAAATGGTGAAAGTCCTGATATCTGATGATTGAGATATGGTACATGGTAGTACGTGGATTCGGATCCGTACGTACCATGGTATTATGATCTATGATACGGCACATGATAGTATGTTGACTTCGGATCCATACGTATCATGGTGCGATGGTTGTGATATGGTACGTGATAGGTTGTTGACTTCGATCCATACAATAGCACGATACGATGAAACTTGTTTGGTAATAAAGATAGTTAATGTTATTTTTACCGATTCATTAGAAACGTGTAGTGAGACTTAGTTGTGAATGTTAATTTTACTTTAAGTCTTTATTTCTATCTCATGGTATTGAATGACGTGTACGGGTGGCATTCTACTATCGATTGATTGTATGGAAATTGGAAGTGTGGATGTGAGTAGTATTGAGCATTATAGGTCTTTGGACACGATTTCGGTTATGAGATTTTGTTCATAGGATTACTTGCTTTCGTTTTACTCTCACTAGCATGTTATGCTAATGGTGCTACACTTACAATTTTCAGGTAAACCTTGAGCTAAGAAGCGTGGTAGAGGAGGTGGAGCCGCGTGACTGATCGAGATGGTGTATGGACAATACTAAGAACTCATTTTGTTTAGCATTCATTGAAATACTTGTAAATTATTCCATCTTTACATACTTGTGTCTTTTTTAGCCCGAAAGGGTATTTGTGTAAAATATGTCTATGTTTTATGGTCTAAATATCTTTTGGAATGCGAAATTTCTGATTTATCGCTTTTTCTGGAAATTTGGGTTGTAAACAGGTTTTGGTTATTCGATTTTTAAACGAACCCATGCCGTTTTTCTTTAAAAATTGAGTCTTCCGCTGTGCATTTGAATTTAAAGAATTTAACGGAAAGCGGGTCGTTACATGCTGGCTTTGATTCTGAGCAGTTAGGACATGAGTTACATGTTACTACTCTGCTCGGAAAATCTGTGATTGTGGATAGAGTGGTTTATACTGATGATATGTGTATTATGGGTTTCTTTCTGCATGCTATTGTTATTGTGATGCCGATGTCTGACTTTGATATTATTTTGGGTATGGATTGGCTGTCAGCCAACCACGCCAACATTGGTTGTAGTGAGAAAGTGGTAGACTTTATTGGTCCATATGGGACTAATTTTTTATTTCATGGGACCCGAGGTAGGGTGACACCTGCAGTTATCTCGATGATCCAGGCTAAAGCACTTTTGAATGACGAAGCTTGGGGTTACATTTCTAGTGTAGTGGACACGTCAGTTAGTGTGACTACCTTAGCTTCTGTACCTGTTGTGAAGGATTTCATTGATGTCTTCCCTGATGAGTTACCTGGTTTGCCACCAGTGAGGAAGTTAGATTTCCAGATTGAGGTGATTCCTGGGACCGTTCCATTGTCCAAGGCACCTTATCGTATGGCACCAGCGGAACTGAAAGAATTGAAAAGGCAGTTGCAAGAACTTTTAGACTTGGGATTTATACGCCCAAGTGTATCACCTTGGGGAGCTCCGGTATTGTTTGTAAGGAAGAAAGATGGCTCCATGAGATTGTGTATTGATTATAGAGAGCTAAACCGGGTCACAGTGAAAAACAAGTATCCTTTGCCCAGGATAGAGGACTTGTTTGAGCAGCTGAGGGGAGCTACTGTCTTTTCGAAGATAGATCTTCGATCGGAAAATCATCAGTTGAGAATTAGAGATGAGGATATTCCCAATACTGCCTTCAGGACACGATATGGTCATTATGAGTTTGTTGTCATGTCTTTTGGCTTGACTAATGCTCCAACAGTCTTTATGGACCTGATGCATACAGTGTACAAGAGGTTCATTGACTCCTTTGTGATAGTGTTTATTGATGATATCCTTGTTTATTCGAAGACTGAGGAGTTACATGTTATACATTTAGAGAAGGTGTTATCGACTTTGATAGCTCATAAGTTGTATGCGAAGTTCGCTAAATGTGAATTCTGGTTGAAGGAAGTGGCTTTCCTTGGACATATAGTATCTAGTAGAGGGATTTCTGTTGATCCTTCTAAGGTGGAAGCCATTAGTGGGTGGCCCCGACCTACTAATGAGGCTGAGATACGGAGTTTTCTAGGACTTACAGGTTATTATAGACGATTTGTTCAAGATTTTTCCAAGATTGCATCCTCTTTGACTCATTTGACGAAAAAGGGGGTTGACTTTGTGTGGACTGATGAGTGTGAAAATAGTTTTGAGGAGCTTAAAAGACGACTTGTATCGGCCCCAGTTTTAGTATCACCTGATGAGTCTGAGGGTTTCACAGTGTATACTGATGCATCCAAGAAGGGTTTGGGATGTGTATTGATGCAGCATGGGAAGGTAATAGCTTATGCTTCTCGACAGTTAAAGGAGCATGAGAAAAAGTACCCGACTCATAATTTGGAGCTAGCAGCAGTGGTACATGCACTGAAAATTTGGAGACATTACTTGTATGGTGAAAAGATTATGATTTTCACCGATCATAAGAGTCTCAAATACTTTTACACCCAGAAAGAGTTAAATATGAGACAGAGGAGGTTGCTAGAACTTGTGAAAGATTATGGCTGTGACATACAGTATCATCCGGGTAAGGCCAATGTAATTGCTGATGCACTTAGTCAAAAGTCATCCCATGTATCGACTTTGAATACTATTCCGCTGAGGCTTAAATGGGAGATGGAAAGAGCTGAAATAACCTTTCTTACAGCTGAGGTTACTGTGAGTTTGGCAAGTTTCACTGTTGGCCCTACCCTGAGACAGAGGATGATAGATGCACAGCAGGGTGAAAAGCACTTGGTTGCGGGTTTTCGTGAGGCAGAGTCCGATTTACCTAGCCATTTTACTTTCTCCACTGATAATGCTTTGATGTATCGTAGGAGGCTGTGTGTGACTGTAGAATCAACTTACAGAAAAGAGCTGTTAGAGAAGGCTCACACAGTTATATATTTTATGTGTACTCAGGTAGTACTAAGATGTACAGGGACCTGAGACAGCATTATTGGTGGCCTGGGATGAAACGTGAAGTAGCTAACTTTGTTAGTAAGTGTTTGATTTGTCAGCAAGTGAAGGCTTTGAGGAAGAGTCCACCTGGTTACCTTAACCCTTTGAGCGTGCCTGAGTGGAAATGGGAAAAAATATCAATGGACTTTATTAGTGGCTTGTCGAAGACCGCGAAGGGTTATAACACCATTTGGGTGATTGTGGACAGGTTGACTAAGAGTGCATATTTCATACCAGGAAAGATAACCTATCCTGTGGAGACATGGGCACAGTTGTACATGAAGGAGATTGTCAGACTTCATGGAGTGCCAGTCAGGATTGTTTCAGATCGAGACACCCATTTTGTCTCGAAATTCTGGCAGAGTCTGCATACTGCTATGGTCACTGGCTTAGATTTCAGTACTGCTTTTCATCCTAAGACAGATGGTCAGACCGAGAGGGTCAACCAGATTCTAGAGGATATGATGATAGCTTGTGCTCTAGAGTTCTGTGGTAGTTGGGATACTCAGTTGTATCTTGTTGAGTTTGCTTAATACAACAGTTATCAGACTACCATCGATATGGCACCTTTTGAGGCACTTTACGGTAGGAAGTGCAAATCACTGGCTCATTGGGATGAAGTTGGTGAGAGGAAACTTCTAAGATCAGAGTTAGTGCAGATGACTAGTGAGTCCATTACTCTTATCAGAGAGAGGATGAAAGTGGCTCAGAGTAGACAGAAAAGTTACGTTGATGAGAGGCGTAGTGCACTTGAGTTTGCAGTTGGTGACCACGTATTCCTGAAAGTGGCACCTATGAAAGGTGTGATGAGATTTGGGAAGAAAGGCAAGTTGAGCCCTCGATTTATAGGTCCCTTCGAGATCCTGGATCAGATTGGGTCTGTTGCTTATCGATTGGCCTTGCCACCGGCCTTGTCGGCAGTGCATAATGTGTTCCATCTGTCCATGCTCAGGAAATATGTGGCCGACGCTTCACACATTATTGATTATAAGCCCGTTACATTGGATGCTAGTCTATCTTATGAGGAGGTACGAGTTGAGATTCTTGCTACAGAACAAAAGGTGCTGAGGAATAAAACTATAAACCTGGTTAAAGTTCTTTGGGATAATCAAGTTTTAGAGGAAGCTACGTGGGAACGTGAGGACGAGATGCGGGAAAAGTATCCTCACCTTTTCACGTAGGGAACCTACTTTTCGGGGATGAAAAGCCCTTTTAGGAGGGTAGAATGTAACATCCCGTTACTTTTGGAGGTAAATTTTTTTTTTAATTTTAAATAAAGTATTTAAGTTTAGTTTAAACTTAGTAAATTCGATTTTAGTAGTTATTTTCGTTCGAAAGTCTTTTCAATCCTTATATGTCTTAAAATTAGTTTCAGTGACATTAATAATTATTAACGGGCCAATTAATAATTATTAATCACCTTTAGATTATTTAAGACCTTCAGGTTTCGTATTTTTAATCAAATCATTTAAAAGGGACGTAGACGTCATTTTCCAATTTCTTAAAATTTTACTATTCATGATCTTCATCCTTAAATAGTCAACCATTGGTCAAAAATCTCATTTCTCTCCTTCCTTCTTTCTCCCCATGGGCCGAGACCTCCCTCCTCCCTCCCTCTCTCATTGGCTTTTCTTATTTACTCGGTAGATCGCCGTAATTCCGGTTCCGTTGAAAAGCTCTCATCCCGAGGATCATTTCTAACATAGCAATCGAGGTTTTCGTCCATTTTCTAAAAGCCTCAAGGTATGACAAAGTTTCTAAATTCAAGCTTTGAATAGTGTTTTAATGGAGGTTGAGATGGAAATCTTCAAATTCACACACCGAAGCTTGAAGATTTCAATCGAGGAAGTTGTTTTATACAATTTTAGAAACTTCCCTAAACCCTAAAATCAAGTTTGAGTTGAAAACCCGTCCCGTGTTATTTTCTCTCACTTGACAAGAATAGGGTGTTTAGTTTGCTATGATTTTACGTTTTACTTAAATTTTCAAAAATCGATTATTATGTAAAACCCTAAAATATAGTCACCCATTTGTATCTCGGTTTTCAAAGTATCCTAAATCAACCTGAAACGCCTCTAAAGTGCATAAAAGCCAGAAAACCGAACCCGAGCCCTTTATTCCTTGTAGGGATGAGAGCATGCCTAGGCTCTTTCGCCGTGTTTTCGTCGTTTTATGCTTTTAGTTGTCGTTTGATCGATTTTCGGATAATTAATAATTGTTAGGTGCATTTGATATGTAGGTTTGTGATCGATTGCGTGACTTTGACTCCGGCACTTTGGAAGCTTGGATTTCACATCTAAGGTGAGTTTCAAATGGAAGTTAGTAATTTTATGAATTATGTTTCATTACGTTATTGTTTATCGAGGTTAAGAGGGGAACTAATTTCCTGAAGTTATACTTAGTTGTAGACTTTAAACTCGGATGTGAGTGGAGTGGTTTTGGTGTACTTATGGTTTTGGAAGTAAAAGAGGAAATATGAGTGGTTTGGAAGTCTTGTAAGATGATTTGGAGACTTTAGATGAAAGTGAATGAGTAAAGAACTTTAAGTGATTTGGGAGTCAAAGTGGCTAAGATATTACACTTGAGTATTCACTCGTGTAATTCAAGCGGTTTATGTTCTTTAGTAGTTTAGTGGATCTTGATCTAACTTACTAGGGAGCTTGATGGATTCTATACAGTACTTGTGATACGGCACATGATACTATGTTGATACGCTCCATACGGTATCATGGTGTGATGATATGTGATACGGCACATGATAGTATGTTGATACGCTCCTTACGGTATTATGGTTGGATGATATGTGATACGGCACATGATAGTATGTTGATACGCTCCATACGGTATCCTGGAGCGATGATATGTGATACGACACATGATAGTATGTTGATAAACTCCATACGGTATCATGGTGCGATGATCTGTGATACGGCACATGATAGTATGTTGATACGCTCCATACGCTATCACGGTTCGATGATATGTGATACGTCACATGATAGTATATTGATACAGTCCATACGGTATCATGGTGCGATGATATGTGATACATCACATGATTGTATGTTGATACGCTCCATACGGTATCATGGTCCGATGATATGTGATATGGCACGTGGTATGTCGACTTCGGTCCATACGGTATTATGATACGATGAAACTGATTGGGTAATAAAGATAGTTAGTAATGCAATTACATAATCTTTAGAATTGTATAGTAAGACTTAGTAATAATGAGTACTTTTACTTTAAGTCATGGTATCGTTACTTTTCAGGAAGTATATTATGTATGTTGATTATACGCTGAATTTGTAATGTGGAATGGGTAGTAAAAGTGAAATCTAGGCCTTTGGACACAATTTCTGACATGGAATGTTGTTCATAGGATTACTTGCTTTCATTTTACTCTCACTAGCATTTTTATGTTAATGTTGCTACAATTACAATTTTTCAGGTAAGACTCGTGGTAGAGGACGAGGTAGAGGAGGTGGCGCCGCGTGACCGATCGAGATAATGAATGGACAGGAACGCAACTGATTTTGGGTGTAGCATTCTTGAATGCTCATGAACATTGCATCACTTTTTATTATGTTTCATTTTTGAGCTCGATGGAGCATTTGTATATATTTTGGACTTTAAAACTTTCTTTAGAAGTTTCATCATGATATGGAATGCGCATTCCAGGTTTATTGCTTTTTCTGAAAATTAGGATGTAAACAGGTTTTGGTTTATCCGAATTTTAAACGAACCCATGCCGTTTTTCTGTAAAATCAAGTTTTTCCGCTGCGCATTTGTTTTAAAGGATTTTACTAAAAATCGGGTTGTTACAAGTATCTCGAAAGGACCAATAAACTTAGGGTTCAACTTACCCTTTTTCAAAACTTTCATACAACCTTCATTGGTGCCACTTTTAAGAACTCATGATCCACCACTACAAAGCCTCTTACGATTTATCACGCACTAACTATAAAACAAGGGTAGATCGACTAGGCATGTCTGACTATACCTCTAGAAAACAAGCCTGTAAGCCTCAGAAACTATACAATCTTAACCACACTAGTCGGTCTAGGCCAGTTACTAACGGCCTAAATCTTAGAGGAATCAACAGATACCCCTCTACTTGATACCAGAAGGCCTAAAAATGTCATTTCTTTTAGGCAAAACTCGCACTTTGAAAACTTGGCATACAACTTCTGATTTCATAACACTATCAAAACTTCTCGTAATTGCAAAGCATGCAACTCCTCAGTCTTGGAATAAACCAAGATATCATCAATGAACACAATCAAAAATGAATCAATGAGCCTTCTGAAAATAGTATGCATAAGGTCCATAAAAGCTTTAGGCGCGTTGGTCACCAAAAGACATAACCACAGCTCGTAATGTCCATAACACGTCCTAAAAGCAATCTTGGAAATATCCTCATCTCGAGTCCTCAACTGATTTAACTGGATCCTAATCTATCTTCGAAAAGATAGCAGTTCTCCTCAACTGATCAAATAGATCATCGATCCAATGCAAATGATACTTGCTTTTCACTGTAGCTTGATTCAACTCTCGATAATCAATGCACATTCTCACTGAACTGTCTTTCTTTTCACAAACAACAAGGTGCCCCACAAGGACGCACTAGGGCGAATAAACCCTAAGTTTAAGAGCTGCTGCAACTGGTTCTTAAGCTCATTAAACTCAGCTAGTCTCCGGTACCGACGTATCGACAACACTAGCTAAATAACCTCAAGTTCCAACCCTCAAAAGCATTCTAGCCTCTATCATAGATATCAAAGTGGGTACTACTTGGCTATTAAACCCACGAAATAAAAAATTGGTCTCACATGGACTCATAAAATCAACAACTTTCTTATTACAAACTATAAAAGTATGATTGGATGATAGCCAATACATAACCCATATCACATAAAAATCAAGCATAAGCATAATAGTCAAAGTAGAATGCGAATGACTGCTAATAATATACATATCATCAATACTAATCACACCATCAACAATAATAAACTTTCCCTCTGGGGTAAAAACACACATCCCGAAACCCAAAAGCCTTGACTCAAAAGCTGTCAACTCAACATAACGAGATAAAATAAAAGAGTGGCTAGCTTTAGAATCAAACAAAATAAAAGCCAAATGGTGTAAAATTGACAAAGTATAAATCACAACCATACCTGCAGCTTTTCTTGATAATCCTGACCCTTGTTACTATGTTGTGATGGTTATATCTTATATGCCGTACAAAAATGGCGTGATTCCAAGTTTGATAAAAAACATAGCATCTTGGTGGAAGTCTGCATCTCCCAAAATAGAAACTGGCACAACTATTGTTGTAAGGATGAACCGATCCTTGTACTTTTGGCTGTACATGTTGAGCTTCACCTCGAACCTGTTGTTGTTGTTGCTGCAGTATCCCTCAGTTTGCATCGTCATCCTTTGCTTTCTTCTCCTGAGAGGTAGTCTATCCCGTAGTAGTTAGTTTTCCCTTCTTTTTGGAAGATGTAAAATCCAAGATAAGGGTAACTCCTAAGCCTCCTTATTCAAATCTTGAATGAACTCGACTTCAGAGATCATTTCCGTTCTTGTAAAGCAAAACTGGTGTCTGTCAAACACCTTAATCCAATAATGTTCTAACCTTCCAATATAGGATTCACCTTAGAGTCTATCTCGAAAAGACTCATTAGGTCTGTAGAGGGTAAAAATAGCCCTCTTATGGGCTGCACTCATATCGGGCCGAGTCATACGGGGACAGGGCCACTCGGACCAAGTCCTGAAGGAGCTAGCCCTCGTACGGGCCACGTTCACCACAGGCCGGCCCATATGGAGAAAAACCCATCCGAGCCAACGCCATAAAGAGCTCACCTGGTTGGGCCGAGCACAAGCCCATTAAGCTTAGCCTCATGCTAGCCCAGTCGACGAACCCTCAATCAAGGAACTATAAAAGGCACATGACCTATCAAATCAGGTATGACACTTAAACCTAGAAAACGAATAACCTGATTATCCTTGACCCAACCCTTGCGGCGCAAGGCAAGTCTCACCTACCACCACCTAACTTGATCGTCGGAGGGTCGTCGGCCGGTACCACACCGGTGTCCTTCTGACTGTCCTTTGTTGTAGTGTTTCAGGTTCCTCCGCCGTTAAGGGATAGCACGCGACCCGACGTGCTTTATCGTGTGGAACGAAACCCCAACGAGAAATATCCCACACAGTTTGGCGCCCACCGTGTGGCCGTTCATCTTTGATTCCCAGCAGAATCTGGACACTCACGCGGTTCCCACAAAGACGAATCAATGACTACTCGTTCGACCAGGCAACGAACTCTTAACGAAAACGGAAACCGAGATAAGGGAGTAGCAGATGATACTCAAGTCCTCAATGCTCAGAACCTTGACCCGGCTGCGGGAACCATCACCATCGCCTTGACAGAGCACCGAGAGATGGTAGAGGCCCACAAAGCCCTGAGAGAGGAAGTACGGGAAATGAGGGCCTTATTAGAGAAAGGCTTGGCGGCGGTCCAAGCCAACAGCCAAAACATCCTGAATGTTGATGAGGGAGGCCCTTCTAAGCCACGAACTGGCAAATCTCAGGCCAGGCGGCGGCGTAGGAGGGCCACCACGTCCGAAAAGGCGAAGGATGTACTAGGAGACGACCTCCGTACCAGGCTGACGGCTTGTTGACGGGGGGAAAATGCAAGTCTAGAGATCTCCTCGTCGAGGGAAAAGGACGCACCAAGCAAAACAGGCCCCGCCCGGCAGACTAGAGATAAGGCGCCGTCGCAGAGAGGTGACGGAGGAAGCCATGATTCGAGCTATACCGGAAGCGAAGAAGGAAGCTCGGCGTCCGTGGGGAGGAACAAGCGCGGAGAAAAGCAACGGAAGTACACAGATGCGAGGCAGATCCTCGAAGAAAAGCTGGCAAAAAAGGCATCTGGGAAAGGGGCTAAACCCGATTCGGGCGCCCGAGAACCAGGAGACTCGCCTTTCACGAGAGGAGTCATGTCCGTCCCACAGCCGAGGCACTTCATCCTCCCAAAGTTTGAAATGTACGACGGAACCGGGGACCCGATGGAACACGTGGCTCACTTCGTAAATATGATGGAGTCCTCATGCGTGATTGGGCCCGATCTAGATGCCTTAACCTGCCGTTTCTTCCCCACGAGCCTGAAAGGGTCGCCCCTGCTATTGTTCAACAGCCTCCCTAAAAGGTCCATCAAAACCTTTTCGGACCTATCCTCTGCCTTCCTCAGCGAATATAGCGTGAGTCGAAAGTTCGCTAAAACAAACCACAACCTCTATGATGTGCTGATGGGAGAAAGAGAAGCCCTCCGGGACTTCATTGTCAGGTTTCGACAGGTGAAATTAGAGGTCAAAGACTGCAATGATCTAGAGGCGGCCACCGCATTCTCGCGGGCGATACACCCGAACCATCCCCTCTGGAGGTCTTTTAACAAACGAAGGCCTACGACTATGAAAGAGGCGTTGGACAGAGCAATAGCAAAGATATCGCAGGATGAGTCCGAGAGGGTAGCCCGAGAAATGCGAAGAGAGGGATCAAGGTCCGAGGGGATATGGAAGAAGAGAGAACCTCACGTTGATGAAAGGAGAGGAAGGGAGCGCAGACGCTCGGATAGGGGAAAGGAGGAAAAGGGAGACGAAAAGGAAAGCAAATCCGTATAGGGAAGAGTCAAAGACCCGAAGAAGCGTAGCCCGGAACGAATTCTCCACACAGAGGCACCACGTTCTCTCTGAAAGGAGGAAGGAGAAAAGAGGCTGCGGTACGCCCAAAAAAGTCTGGAAAGAAAGGAACCCTACTGTAGATTCCATAAATCTAAAGGGCATGCCACGGAAGACCGCAAGGTTCTAGCCCGGGAGATAGATCGCGTATGCGAGCAAGGTCCGACCCGAAGGATCGACAGGTAAGATCCGAGAGAAACAGATGAAAAACTCGCCGCATCCGCGGAAGTTCCGGGGGACGGTCAAATCAGTTCGATCCACTGAACCAGGGAATCCGTCAACGCTCACAAAAGGTCTTATCGCGAAGCTGGACTCCCCGTCTATCGGGTCGAGCACGCTTCCGAAGATCTGATTAAGTATTCCCGAAAGGACCTGGAAGACGTGCATTTGCCCCACAACGACGCCTTAGTAATATCAATATCTATCGGATCCTACACGGTCAGCAGGGTTCTAGTAGACCCAGGGTCTTCCATCAACATAATCTATATGTCAGCATTCCGAAACATGAAACTAAGAGAGTCAGACCTCACGATAAACTCTCAGGACCTAGTGGGATTTAACGGGGCGGTGACAAGGTCCAACGGAACAATCAAATTGCCGGGCCAGGGTCGGGGCGCGAGCCCTGGGCGCTCTTCCATGTCATAGACTCCCACTCAGGATACAACGCCTTGCTCGGAAGACCTTGGATTCATGATATGAAAGCACACCCTTCAACGCTTTACCGAGGTGAAATACCCTACCTGAAAAGGGGATTAGGGTTATAAAAGGGGATCAGCGAGGTTGCAAGGTCATGCTTGGTCGAAATCGTCAAGTTGAAGTCCCGATGCCAAGCATAGCAATTACAGGATCAGGGCCCCGAAAGAGGCCCGCCCTTTGCTCGGCCAAGAATCGAAGCACCTGAGGACGGATCAGTGAAAATACAGATCCATCCAGAAGATCAGGAGAAAACGTCGAGCATTGGGAAAGATCTGAAAGGAGATCTGAAAGACGGACTGGCAAACTTTTTGAGAAAAAGTTGGAAAACATTTGCTTGGAACCACACGGACATGCCCGGTATAAGTTCCAATATCATAACCCACAATCTCGAGGTCGATCCGAATCGACCCCCCGTCAAATAGAAAAGACGCAAGTTCGCGCCTGAGCGGAATGACATAATCAACGATGAGGTGCGGAAGCTCCTGGAAGCAGGCTTTATCCGAGAAGTAAAGTACCCCGATTGGCTGGCCAACGTAGTAGTAGTAAAGAAGAAAAATGGAAAGTGGAGGGCGTGTATTGACTTTACCGACCTCAACAAGGCCTGCCCAAAAGATTCCTTCCCATTACCAAAAATAGATCAACTGGTAGACGCCACGGCCGGGTACGAGCTGCTCAGCTTTATGGACGCCTTCTCCGGATATAACCAAATCAAGATGAACCCAGAAGATCAAGAAAAGACTTCGTTCATAACCAACGAGGCACATCTTGCTATCCTGTGATGCCCTTTGGTTTGAAAAACGCTGAGCCACCTATCGCTGATGAACCGAATGTTCAAGGATCTTCCTGGGGAAAACGATGGAGGTGTACATTGACGATATGCTAATCAAGTCGCGAAAGGCTGAAGACCACCTGGCCCACATGGAACAAGTTTTCGAAGTGCTAAATCAATACGGGATGAAGCTGAACCCCGATAAATGCATGTTTGGAGTCCCGGCAGTAAGTTCCTGGGTCACCTGGTGACCGGTCCGCAGATCGAGGCGAACCCCGACCGGATCCAAGCAATAATAGACATGCAAGCACCAACGAATCTGAAAGGTGTACAGAAACTAACCGGGTGTTTGGCAGCGTTGAACAGGTTCATATCCCGGTCGTCGGATAGGTGCATGCCGTTCTTCAAAGCACTGAAAAGAAACAAGGAGTTTGGTTGGGGAGTCGAGTGCCAGAAAGCGTTCGAAGAACTCAAAGCCTACTTGTCTTCGCCCCCGCTGTTGGTCAAGCCCTCAGATGACGAAAAGCTATTCCTATACCTAGCGGTATCTGATGCGGCAGTCAGCTCGATGCTGGTGTGCGAAGACGGTCAAGTTCAACACCCAGTCTACTACGTGAGTAAAGCGATGATTGATGCCGAACCACGGTACTCAAAGATGGAGAAGCTAGCACTAGCTCTGATAGTCGCATCGCGCAAGCTGAAGCACTATTTTCAGGGCCATCGGATAGTGGTAAGGACCACCTTCCCACTAAAAGCCATTCTCCACAAACCGGACGTTTCGGGATGACTGACAAAATGGGCGATAGAATTGGGTGGATACGATATAACTTACGAGCCGAGGACAGCCATAAAGGGACAAGTCCTCGAGGATTTCGTCGCGGAAATGACCCCGACAAATTTGAGCGAGATCGAAACAAACCAGCCGCTCGCGGTTGACCCCGGAGTGGAGACCTGGACCCTAAGCGTTGATGGGTCCTCGAACTCAAGAGGATCCGCCGCGGGGCTAGTCTTATCGACCCCCGAGGGATACCTCCTAGAACAGTCAATCCGATTCGGGTTTCTAGCTTCAAACAACGAAGCCGAATACGAAGCGTTGATAGCTGGGCTACAGAGAGCGAAGGAACTGGGGGTAGAGAACTTAAACATCAGAAGTGATTCTCAACTTGTGGTAAACCAGGTAAAAGGGGTATTCGAGACAAAGGACCCCAGGATGGCGAAATATCTGGAAAAAGTTACGTCCATACTATCTCAGTTCGTGAAGTACGACATTAGCCAAGTACCGAGGGCCGAAAATGGACATGCTGACGCTCTGGCTAGTCTCGGATCCGCAGTTCAAACGGAAACAAGAAGAATCATTCCCGTCGATCATCTGTCCGAACCAAGTATCACCCTTGATTAGAACATGGGGAGTGGAGACGATGGAACAGTTGGACAAGTAATGCCGGTAGAACAAAATCCAGAGCTTGAGTCAGATTGGAGAAACCAGATCCTCGAATACCTACAATCGGGACATCTGCCCGAAGAAAAACTAGAAGCACGAAAAGTCCGATCCCGAGCGGCTAGGTACTCGATCATTTAAGGAGAGTTGTACAGGAGATCCTTCAGCGGGCCCTACCTAAAATGTCTAGGAAAGTCAGAAAGTTCTTACGTTCTGGCAGAGTTGCACCTTGGACACTGCGGAAATCACGCAGGACCGAGATCCTTAAGCCATAGAGCGTTAACGCAAGGGTATTACTAGCCCACCATGGTGAAAGATTCGAAAGACTTCGTTTCCCGCTGCGATAAATGCCAAAGGTTCGCAAAGACCATTCACGCACCGCCAACGATGTTAACTACAATCTCGGCCCCCTGGCCCTTCATGCAATGGGGCCTAGACCTGGTGGGAAAATTGCCGTTAACTCTAGGACAGAAATGTTACCTGATCGTTGCAACGGACTACTTCTCTAAGTGGATCGAGGCCGAGCCATTGGCAAAGATTACAGAGAGGAAGGTCGAGATGTTATCATCACCGATAACGGAACTCAGTTCGCGGGAAGGTCTATCCGGAAATTTTGCGCGGACAGAAAAGTGGAGCTTCGGTACTCGACGCCCCGCTATCCGCAGGAGAATGGACAAGCAGAAGCTTCAAACAAAACCATCATGGACTCTCTGAAGAAGAGACTAGGACGAGCGAAGGGAAGATGGGTAGATGAATTTCCCGGAGTCCTTTGGGCATACCGGACCACCCCTAGAATCCCGACTGGCGAAACTCCATTCGCCATGGCTTTCGGGGTAGAGGCCGTTGTTCCCACGGAAATGATCATCCCCACGACCAGAAGCTCGATCCCGGAGGCAGAAAATGACGCCATGATGGCAGAAGCGTTAGATTTGGCCGAAGAGAAAAGGGAGCAAGCGTTAGATTTGGTCAAAGTAAACGATTTCGTACTGAGGAAAGTATTCCAGAACACGCAAGAGCCCGGAGCAAGAAAATTGGGACCGAACTGGGAAGGTCCGTATAAGGTGATCGAAGAAGTCAAGCCGGGAACTTATCATCTTGAAGATGGAAAGGGCGAACTGATTCCGAGAGCATGGAACGCCACGCATTTGAGAATTTATCATGTGTGAGTGTGAAAGAATCATGTAAGTACTTAGCCGAAGAGGCCCATTTCAAATTAATATACAAGTATTACGTGTCTTTCCTCCCACATGATCGTTTGATGCCCTTTACGCCAAAAAAAAATAAAAAAAATAAAAAAAAAGAAGAGAGAAGCCCTAATCCGATTAGGCAAGTTACTAAGTCCCCCTCGGATTGAAATACTGGACTCTCTGGAATAGTTCCTAAGTCCCCCACGGACTAAAGAACTTAACGCGTTCGGAATTATGGAAAGTAACCCACGCAAAAGTAAGGCAAAGAAGCAGAAGGTGAATAAAACGCCAACTTTTATTTCATAACAAGCAAGTAAGGCTCGGACCCACATGTTAGGAACACAGCCGAAAGAAATTACACGAGTTCTACAAAGTAAAATGGTGGAGTGCGAAGTGTCGTCATCGGAGACATCGAGAACGTCCTCCTGGAAGAGGATGAGGGTTTTGCTCAAAAAGCGAGTGGCCGGGGCCGGATCATCCGTCGGCTACTCCACCAACTCATCAATTCCGAGGCTCAGCAGAAAAAAAAAAGGAGGGAGATCTTCGACCTACCACACCTGGCCCCCTGATGGATTTTGGAAAGTAGCCGAGCTCTCACCCGAAACTTCCAACCATGGCGGGATTTTGCTTCTCTCGTCATACCAAGGGGGACCCAAGGAAGGGAACCAGAAGACCACCTCGGCTCGGCGGTAACGCATTTCTCGCTTCCTTAAACACGAGATGAGCTGCCACCTCCAATGCTGAAGCCCCGGATGATGTGATGACGAAGGAGACCATCGAAGGGACGGAAAGGAAACTTCCTCCCCCTCGTTCACCCCAGTCCCCGGAGGTTGCCGGAACAAACGCCGGAGCCACGGTGATAGGCGGTGAAGCGATTGGTCACCCCAGGAAGACAGTACCTTGGATTCGACACTCACGGGCGTGGAAGACCACGATCACCAAGGCCAAGTCCTCCGGTACTGACCGGATAGGCGTAGAAGATCACGACCAAACTTTCTCGACGCAAGCCACCACCAAGGAAGGCCAAACATGAAATAGGAACAAGGGAAAATGGGAAGACCCCATGGCATGGAATCTCGAACCCTGTAAGAAGACTTGAAAATCTGAGAACGAAGGAAAGCTTTTCGAAAACAGGGTCTGGGGAAGCAAATGGAAGAGAAATCGCGAAGGCCTATTTAAAGGACCCTCGAGCCGTTGCGATTGCGACAGCTGTCAAGCATCCAGCGACACCACGCACAATCCGGCATTCGAAATGACATGGACGTTAATGGGTAATTAAGCGGTTAATCCCCTGAATTTAATCGCATTCAAGATGATCGATCACATTTAAGGCGATTTGACGGGAATGGCAGACCTTTGACGTGACTAAACGTCGCCTGACGTCACCGCCTCGAATAACGAAATGACTTCTCGCACCGAACGCCATTCGAATTAATGGCAAACCCTTAAGAACCCTAGGCAAGTCACTTCCTCCTACTATAAAGGGAATGGGATCGCGGGGATATCCAAAAGTCCACGCTTCCAGTCATCTTCCACCCTGCAACTTGCCTTTCAAATGTCTGGCACCTGACTGTGGATATGGACAACTCCATAGCAACCTCAAAGGTGACTAAACAAGTCCTAAAGTGGGAAAACCACGAGTTACGTGCGGAGAATGCCACACTCGAGGCGGCCCTCCTAGAGAATAAAAGGAAAGAAGGGGACGCTGAGACCTTGAGGCAAGAGGCCCAGAGTGTCCGAGAGGCCCTCGAAGCAGCGAGAAGCCGAGCGGAGCACCTCGAACGGGAAAATCTATCCCTTCGAGAGTGCCTAGAGGTCGCAGGGACGGACGAAGACAGTGATCCGGGTGAGCCCTACCACGTACTCGAGGATCGCCTTCAGTCGGCGAATAATCTCAACGATTACTACGAACAAGAGATCCAATCCCTGAAAGAAGAGCTGGCCTCTTTGAAGAAGCGAAGGAGGCTGACTCCGACGGTCATTATCGACAGTGATGAAGACTAGGAGAGCGGCACCTTTTCCTTTTTTTTTTACTTTGTTATTTATTTTTATATATGATCAACAATATGTAAAAAAGAAGGAAAGAACATTCAAAAGCCTTCTCCGGAAGCAAAAGCCTCGGTCAGTCCGAGCATTAGGCATTTCCTATTCTAAAGAATAGAAGACATTGGAGTATTGAAACGTACGAAACCTCGGTCCGTCCGAGTAATCTTAAGCCTTCTCTGGAAGCACCGAACCTTGGTCCGTCTGAGTAATCTTAAGCCTTCTCCGGAAGCACCGAACCTCGGTCCGTCCGAGTAATCTTAAGCCTTCTCAAGAAGCATCGAATCTCGGTCCGTCTGAATAATCTAAAGACTTCTCCGAAAACACCAGACCTCGGTTCGTCCGAATGACCAGAACAAAAAAATGTATATATATATATCTTATTTGCAAGTCAAGACGTCCCTGTGAGGCCAGGGAAAAGAGCGACGAGTAAGCATGGAAAAAGGGCATGCACATTAACCTCAACAGAGCACATGTGTTCATACAAAAAAAAAGAAGATAATTCAAAACGACAAAAAGAGGGGCTCCACAATCCGAAGTTTACCCTAAAGGAAGAGTCAGTCAGAAACATAAACAGTCTCGGTAGAGGGAGCTTCGACAAAAACGTCCTTGATGACCGCGCTATCGCCGTCGTCGGTACTGGCATCCACCTCCTCGGTCGCGGCGTCATCGCCTGCGGTAGGATGAGATGAACCAGCCTCGCACCCCGCGATAACCTCGACCCTGGACGCCATTAAGCTTGTGGCGCGCTAGTATAACTCCCACCGGCGGTTTATGGCATCATCAATCTCGACCGGGCTAAGCGGATCACCTTCTTCCTCGAACTGGTCCATTTGCAGCTTCACCGAGTCTCGGCCGACAGCAAGTCCAATGAGGATGGAATCCACCGACGCTGCGGTCGCCACAACCAACCTTTGCTGAAGATCTCTAACACTGACACGGAGGACCGGGAGTTCGGACACTTGATTCCTTAGCGAGTCGATCTCCAGCCCAACAAGGTCCAACTCCTCTTTGGCCTTTCTAAGGGACTCAGTCTCCCGGTTCAAAGCATCCGAGACCTTAGACCCCTCCTCACGGGCAGCACCGAGATCTTCCAACGCCCGGTTCCTAGCGGCAACGGCCTCTTCGAGCAGTTTCTTGTTGCTCTCGCCGAGGGACCTGAGATCCTCATTTTCTTTTTCGACGCGGTCGAGGTCCGCGGTTAGTTGCAACCCGCTGACCTCCAGTGAGGAAATCTTTTCCTCGGCCTCATCCAGATCGTTTTTCAACTGAAGGCCCTCGTGCAGGGCCGAGCCGATGAAGTGAGACTGCCGACTGCTGGCCCTCGCCTCCGCCAACTCTTGCTTGAGCTCCCGGTGCTTGACAAGCAAACTTTCCAAATTGAGAAGCATCTGTGTCGAGGCCTGGGTCCCCTGGCAGATCGGATATTTCAAGATGTAAGAAACCAACTGGAAAAATAGAGGGAAAATAAATAGTGAAGTAATGATTGACTAGCCAGCTTCTATAGCACATGCGACTGAAGGTCGTGGCCTCATCGTCGTGGTAGACCAAAGGTTCCAGATGCACGGCCCCCAAGTCACTAGCAAAGCCGAAGACGTCCATAGCCCGTCGGAGGCAGAAGTCATTAAAGAGGGACCCTTGGTCGAAGTTGGAACAGGGAGAAGCGAACAGGCGGAGCGAAGAAGATCCATCGCCCGCGGCGCCTGACCTACCAGCCATAGAAGGAGCCGCACCCACTGGGGGGGGAATAAACTGCACCGTTTGATCGGGCAAACGTGGAGCCCCGCCGTCAGAAATTTCAGCGGCTATCTGATCACCCTCCTGTTCAAAGTCCGTGTCAGAAGACAATGTATGGCCATAATCAGAAGAAAGCGAATCTGCCTCGGAAGGAAACGATTGATAAGCCATCTCAGGATGCCTCAAAATATATGCATCAGCACCCCTTACCGCGCAGTCGAACGCCCCGATGATTCCGCCCCTCCTTCGTTTAGGGGCAGGGGAGTCCGTGGGAGGATCCGCAGAGGCATCCATGGGAGGATCCGCAGGAGGTCCCGAAAGAGGAGCCACTGCACCCCCCGCAGAAGGATCCGTGTTGACGACCTTAGCAGACTTCCTACTTCCGGAAGGACGGGAGTGCTTTGGGGCGGCCACCTGCTTCCCCTTCGGGTCAGATGAAGACGCTGCCTCGGACCTTTTCTTCCCCATGTCCTGAAGAAGGGCAAGGAAAGCGTCGGGGTCATTGGAGTTGGGGACGGGGGTAAGCTTGACACCAGACATTTTTCCGCTGAAACCTGCGTCACAACCAGCTCAAGTCAGATACATACCCAGTTTGGCACACAGAAACGGAAAGGGGAAAGAGGAAGCGAAACAGACGCTTACGAGGAGCAACCGGGACAAAACCTGGAGGTGGAACCCAAAGTTTGGCAAAGACTAGCCAAGGATGTTGGTTGAGCTCCTCCCAATTGAAGGGACCCCTCTGAGCGAGAACCTTGCACTGACCAAGAGCCTCCCGAGAAATGCCCTTCGGAAGCAGATTCTTCACTGAAACAAAACAAATTGAAAATGGTCAGCACACCCACAGGGAAGCGAAACACAAAGTAATACAAAGCTCATGTCCTCACCCTCGTCTTCCCACGAGGCAGGAAGTGGCCCACCTCTGAGAAGAAAGGGGCCACGGATGAAAAACCACTCATCCTTCCAACGCTTGTCACAGGAAGTCTCGTCCACCTGAGCCGGCGAGGTTCGATTATGAAAGATAAAACGCATATTGTCCTGGACATTCAAGCGAAGAGACCATGTTCAGGGTAGGCCGAAAGCCTAACCCATAACATACTACCGAAAAGGCAACCAAAGTTCTCAGAGCATTCGGCATTAGCTGGCCCAATGCGAGGCCGGCATTTTGAAGCAATTCGGCTATCAGAGGAGGAAGGGGAAGCCGAACGCCAAATTGGAAAAACCGCGGATAAAAAGCGGTCCAACCCTCCCCTGGGGAGATGTAAACTCTCTCTGACGCCTCTGGGAGCCTCATTTCGAAATCCGAGGAGATCCCGTAGTCAACCCTCAATTTGTCGAGTTTGGTCTGCGTCAGTTTCGAGGGAAAATGGTAAGGCCCCCTGCCTTCCTTGATGCCCTTCGGCCGAGAATCTACTTTCTTCTTTTTCTTCTTCTCGTTCGCTGTCTCACCCTCACCCGAGCCAGCGATAGGAGACCTAAGAGAACCAGAGACGACAACCTCGCAGGCTAAAGAGGAATCCACTTCCCCAGACGGTGCAGGGACGGATGGATCGATTTGCGATGCGGCCTCGCTACCCATAGTGCGGCCTTTTCCTTTCTTCTTCTTCCTTTGAGCCTCCTCCTCGGCAGAAATAGGAACGGGAGAATGAGGAAGGTTGAGAACAGTAGTCGGTCCCGCAGAAACAGGATCCGTTCCCCCCGAAGGATGAGAAGTGGGAGAAGGGACGAGGTCTAAACCCGCTTGAATCTTAGAAACTGACCCAAGCTCACTCACGGAGGGCAAAGATTCCTCACCAATCGACGAACGAGGATCAATCGCAGGCTCATTTCCCTCAGGTTCACCCCGAGATGAGGGAATGGCATTAGCCCCACCGGCACAAACGGAGGAAGGGGAAGCCCCAGACTCAACTCTCTCGAAAACCAGACCGTCATAATCGTCATCCCCCACGACTAGCCTAGGGGTCCTATGGCCTCTAGTCGCAGAGTTTCCCTCAAAGTTATCCATTACAGCAAGACCGGGAAACAAGAGGCAAAGAAGAGAAAACTAACCTTCAAAGAAGAACGGGGAAAGCTTCAATGAACAGGACGAAGACGACGAAGAGTCTTTCGAAGGCGGACGACTTGCAGATAGTTCCGAGAATTCAAAAGGCAAATGAGCCTTAGAATCTGAAAAAAAAACCCTACTTAAGAGAGAGCACACGCGTCCAATCATCGCGACACGTGGGAAGAAACACGACGATCCGAACCACTCGCATTCATTGGTATTCGCGCCCGCCCGAAGTTCCAACGAATCAGTCTCGCAAGGAGCCGCGTCTCTTAAAACGGACTTGCCCGTGAAGGAACGCGACGACTCCCGAAAGGAAGTCAATAGAGCCCGAGCTACAACAAGGCTGAGGCGGTCTATTTTCCGAAGGGCCGTGGTCCCTAACCGCTCCACAGTAGCACGAAGGTTAGGGCAAGCACCACACCCCCGATCCAATTGATCTACTATCCCCTGCATCGGACTTTCCGACCCAGGAAATAGGGGGAAAACTGTAGAGGGTAAAAATAGCCCTCTTATGGGCTGCACTCATATCGGGCTGAGTAATACGGGGACAGGCCCACTCGGACCAAGTCCTGAAGGAGCTAGCCCTCGTACGGGCCACATTCACCACAGGCCGGCCCATATGGAGAAAAACCCATCCGAGCCAACGCCATAAAGAGCTCACCTGGTTGGGCCGAGCACAAGCCCATTAAGCCTAGCCTCATGCTAGCCCAGTCGACGAACCCTCAATCAAGGAACTATAAAAGGCACATGACCTATCAAATCAGGTATGACACTTAAACCTAGAAAACGAATAACCTGATTATCCTTGACCCAACCCTTGCGGCGCAAGGCAAGTCTCACCTACCACCACCTAACTTGATCGTCGGAGGGTCGTCGGCCGGTACCACACCGGTGCCCTTCTGACTGTCCTTTGTTGTAGTGTTTCAGGTTCCTCCGCCGTTAAGGGATAGCACGCGACCCGACGTGCTTTATCGTGTGGAACGAAACCCCGACGAGAAATATCCCACACAAGGTCCAACAACAACCTACAATTTTCTTAAACTCTCTGTCCCATTAGGTGGACAAACACAATGTGATTTGAAGTTCACCAAACAATCACATCGCCTTAAAAAAGTCATCGATATCACAGTCCAACAACATTCCTTCTAAATCTCAATCAAATACCAACACTCAACCTTAGTATTAGTCAATCTTGATAATTAACCAAATATGGATCTCGAGAACTCAACCTCGAGTATATTCAAATTCATATTGATACATCATAGTGTAATAGCGACCAGACTAGGCCATTCACCAATTAACATTGTCGTTAATGGTTCTCGTTGAGACTTATCACGAAATATTCGTACTTCCTCTTTTGAGTGGTAACACACTTTCCTTTTTAACACAATACATCAAAATGATTTACCGCTTATCATAATTCAACTTTCTCAACTCAAACTAGGAACTCGCCATTGAGTTAAATCTAGGTTACTGGAGCCGAGCCAGACCGATTACTTATCAATAATTACTCACCTCAACCAGGTGTTTCATCTCTTAATATTGGGCTCTAGACAATCGTGTCCTCTTTTTACACTTAAGCATCAACACGCATTTACTAACACCACAACTTAGCAATTGTGTGACAATCAAACTTTAATCAACGTTGAGGATAAAATGATCAACCTCTCAGAGTATCTCGTCTCCTTGACTTTGACATTATGTCAATACGCTGAACGAGATGTATAACCTCCAAATCTGCATGGGGTCATTCACATACTCAGCACCCTTACCCAAATCTCAATCTGGGTCAAATAAACATCACCACATAGTGGTTTTACAAGGAAGTGAAATATCACAAATATAATTAACATTTAACAATCTTCTCATAAACTTTTCCACTATTAAAGAAATAAAGCATGAGAATAAAAGTTCTAGGCATACCTGGTACTGCTGATCTCAGATGATGAATAAAGAGTGGACTTAAAACAAAACATGAAAACAAACATGCATCGCATGTAGTCTACAAAACCCTTAGGCTTTGATACCAACTGTGACGACCCGACTTCTTTTAAATTATTTAAAATCATATTGCAGTGGAAGACTTTGTATTTATTAAAAATTTGGCATGGATATGTTTGAAACTTAGACTATCCAAAACCTGTATACATTTTTCACATCAGAAAATTTAAAAGCAAGGAAATGCAATTCCTTTCCAGAGTTTAAAGAAGTTTATAATCATAAAAGTTAAGACGAAAAGTTCTTATGAGCTTATATACAAATTTACATCTAAAACGACACAAAATAAAAAAAATAGTCTATGGACTTTTTAAAATGTATCTAGTCCATCTCTGTAACATCATCCTCTCGATCAAGCCGCACCAACTCCTGTTCCACGACCCCGAACATTACCTGAAAATGTTTGTAATATCATGAGCTAACAACAAGCCTAGTGAAAATAAATAGAATATATAGTAACAATAGACCCCAAACCCGCATCCGGATTTTGTGTCCAAGTAAAACTCACATACCCTTACCTTTCAACTACCAAGAAGGGTTTGTATCAAGTATTTCACTTTTACTTACCAATTCTCCCAAATAATTATGGAACTATCTTCCAAACCTTTAGGATGATGTGTTTCATAACACACATAACATTTATTTCATTCTCTTCAATACCTTATACTATACATAAGGTTTACATTCAAGTATAAATCTCCAAATTCAGGATATTCCAATTTATTGAGAATCTAGTTCTCTTACATATAACATAATAAATATACAAGGTTCAATACACCCTTGTATTATCTCATTATACAATTCAAATTCCTTCCTCTTCCTTATAGCACTCGGCTAATCATCATATTTCATTTTTTTTCTCTATAGAAAAGTATGTTAGACAAAATGTTTCAATTCTTTTCTATATAGCAACTTAGGCTATCAAAAGTTTATATAACCTTTACCAAAGCTCCCGAACACAAGAAACTAACTCGCAAATATTTGGAAGAATATTTTCATATCCCATAATATCTTCATGGTTCATCCTTTTGATATCTCATACTATATATAAGATTTAGCTTCCTTTATGTTCGATAACATAATGTTAATCTCATTCGGACTTAACATAATTCACAATCACAATGTACGATACAAGATGATATTACTAGCATACGTAGTCTAATCCTCATCCATTAGCTCATTAAAACAAGTATTAAAATGAGAATAAAAATCTTTACATAAGCATAACATCTCAATCAAATAATGTTAAGTAATGGTAGCTCCTGTAGGTCTAACATTCACCTTGTTGTCTTACTTTCAATAATGAAATATACAATTCCTTCTCCATGATATAATTCCTCTGATAATATGAATGAAGGTAATGAAAACACCCATAAGTTTCGCATTCACCTTTTATGCATGAAGATAATGAGAACTCCCGTCAAATTCACATTCACCTTTTTTTGTTTTTCACTTTCCTTTCGATTCAATGATACAAGTTGTTATGCATATGCTTTCAAAAGTAAATAAACATAAATATGAATGTTAAAGTAACCGGAGGGCATAAAGTAAATGGATCATAGATGTCCTTATGCATAAAGTTAATAAATAGGAATTTTGGAAAAACAATAAATAAATCGGACCAAGGATACTTTAATAAACGTAAGATCTTAACTTAAACAAATAAGTCTCCACTTCCAAGGATTCTAAAATTTCAAATAAAATCCAAAGTTGAACATTCAAGTTCCTTAACCATTCCATTAAACTTAGATCCTTCAACTTCCAATAATCCATCCTAATCTCTGGAACGATTCTAACTTAGAACTTCCAAAAAATAAACGTTCCTCTCGAGAAAATCCAAAAGTATTCTCACTCAAAATAACTAGCTCCTAACCTAAGAATACTAGCTCACTTTCCTTTAATCTTTGATTCGAATATTGTGACGACCCGACACTTTTAAATATATTTAAATTAGAAAACAAAGCGGAAGACTTTATATTTTTAAGAAAAATGGCTTGGTTATGTTTGAGAATTGGCTAGCCAAAACATGTTTACATCTTAATTTCAAAATCTAAAATACACAAGGAACATTAAGTTCCTATCCAGGAGTTCAAAATGATTTATAATCATAAAGTAAAGAAAAAAGTTCTTAAGAGCTATATACAATTGTACAAATCTCAAAATTATATAAAATTCACAAAACCATGTACATGGACTTTTACAAAACACCTAGTCCATCTCGAAATCATCATCCTCTCGATCAAGCGTGCACCAGCTCCTCTCCCACGATCCCAAACATTACCTGAAATGTTTGTAATATCATGAGCTAACAACTAAGCCCAGTGAGAGTAATAAGAATAAAAAGTAAAAATAGACCTCAAACTCGCATTTCCGATTTGTGTCCAAGAACATACTTACTCTTTGCTATCAATCCATTCAAAGAGTTTATATCAAAATATTCCACTTTTACTTACCAATTCTCCAATATAATTGTGGAACTACATTCCAAATATTTTTGGTATGGTTTCGTAAATGCATATAGCATTTATATCTCATTTTCTATATATATCTTATACTATATACAAGATTTACAACAAATCTTATTCTCCCAAAGAATGTTATTACTACACTCGTAGTCAAATCCTCATCCATTAACTTGTTATGACATAAAATAAGAAAAGTAAATAAACTTTGTATAAAATATAACATCTCGATTCTCTATTCCATCGATCATATGCATGAAGGTAATGAGAACATCCCGTAGGATCACATTCGCCCTTTATGCATGAAATGAAGGTAATATGGATTTTTCACATACTATCCACCCTTATCCTTATGTATGAAGTAGTGTGGACTTTTCCCGTAGTATCCACCAGTACTTATGCATGGAAGTAGTGTGGACTTTTCCCGTAGTATCCACCAGTACTTATGCATGGAAGTAGTGTGGACTTTTCCCGTAGTATCCACCAGTACTTATGCATGGAGGTAATGTGGACTTTTCTCGTATTCCACCATTAACCTTTCGTTTATTTATTTATTTATTTCAATTTAAGTATTTAGATTAATTATTATTTTTGTAATTTCGATTTTAGTAGTTAATTTCGCCCGAAATCCTTTTTAATCGTTTTAATACTTTAAATTTGTTTCAGTGACATTAATAAATATTAATAGGCCAATTAATAATTATTAATCACCTTTAGATTTATTTAAGAGCTTCGGGTTTCGATTTGTAAGTCAAAAGTCACAAAAGGACGCAACAGTCATTTCTAATTTCTTAAAAATATCAAAAACACTATTAATTTATCTTAGAATATACCAACTGACCAAGGTTTGACCATTTTCTTCCCATTTTTCTTCTCCAAGCCGTGGGCATCAATGGGGGATTACGGGAGATTTGATTTTTCTTCGTTTCTCGATGGATCGGCTCGATTTCGATTGCATCGGAAAGCCCTCGAGTCTAGGATTCTTTTCCACCCAATGATCGTGCTTTTCTCTTGAGATCCACGGAGTTCTCGTTAAGTTTATTTTCAAACCCTAAGCTCCAAATAGTGTTTTAATGGAGTTTTCTTTTGATTCCTTCGATTTCTTGTCGTTAAACTCGGTGTTTGTTAATACGGGAGTTGTTTTAAGAGTTTTTGGAAACTTTCCCATAACCCTAAAACCGAATTTCAGTAGAAACCCTTCCCGTTTGAAATTTACCTTTTTGGATTTGATTATGGGTTATAAATTAATGAATTATTGTTTATTTAAATTCAATTCGGGAAAGGGCATAATGTTCAAAAACCGTAATTATCTATACCCATTGAAATCGGGAATATCTAAATTGCTTGAAACCAACTCGAAACACATCTAAAGTACCTAAAAGCAAGAAAACCAAACCCGAGACCTACTTTTCATGGGGGGGGCCGTGAGCCTCCTAGTGGGGTTTATTGGGTTGTTCGTTGTTTTGAGCTTTTAGATGTTAATTGATCGATGTATGTTTATTTATTAATTGTTAGATGTAATTAATTGTAAGTGTTTCGGATCGTTGTTTGATTGTGCTTTCAGAAACTTGGAGCAAAACTATTTTTTTGGCTGAGGTGAGAATAGTTAGGATTTAAAGTAAATTTAGAAAGCAAATAAGTATGATGGTTTGTAGAATTGGAATCTAAGACTAGAATTCGAATCTCATATTAGAGGGATGTGAGTTAGTGCCCTTAGGATTAGGAGTTAATCCTTTAAGTGAGAACTTAGGAGTTCTCAAGGAAAGTATTGAATCTTAGAAAATTCTAAGTTAGATTCGTTTTGAAGCTTAGGTTGGATCATTGGAAGTTAAAAGATCCAAACTTTTATATAGAACGGTAAATAGAACCTCGGATTATATTGGAAGTTTAGAATCCTTGAAGGTATAGGTTAATCGTTTAAGTTATAATTTTACTTTTATTATTGTTAGCGGAGTTCGATTTACATATCGTTCGTCTGGAGTTTCTTATTTATTTACTTTATGTCTTTTACTTAATTTCCCTTTACTTTATGTTTGTTTCGGTTACTTTATTATTCACACTTTACTTTATTTACTTTTTGCAAGCATGTGCAAACATAACCATAACATATTGCACCATAACATCTCGCATCATTGAAAAGAAGGAGAGAATGTTGGACCCTTCGGGGAATGTCCGCATCGCCTTCAGAGAGAGAAAGAAAAGAATAAGAGAATGTTGGACCATTCGGGGAATGTCCGCATCGCCTTCCGAGAAAAAGAAAGGAGAGTGAGAAAGAAAAGAAGGAGAGAATGTTGGACCCTACGGGGAATGTCCGCATCGCCTTCAGAGAAAAAGAAAATAAAGAGAGAAAGAAAAGGAGGGAAGAATGTTGGACCCTTCGGGGAATGTCTGCATCACCTTCTTCATTCATTCATGCATAAAGGGCGAATGCGTATCCTACGAGATGTTCTCATTACCTTCATGCATATGAGCGATGGAAATATATATCATGGATAAAGAATTGAGATGTTATATTTTATGCAAAGTTTATTTACTTTCTTATTTATGTCGTAACAAGTTAATGGATGAGGATTTGACTACGAGTGTTAGTAATATAATCCTTTGGAGAGTATAGAATGAAATTACCTAGAGTTGGAGAACTTTAGGATTGATTGTGTCAGGTAAATTGGACACAAATCGGAATACGGGTTTGAGGTCTATCTTTACTTTTTATTCTTATTATTCTCACTGGGCTTAAGTTGTTAGCTCATAATATTACAAACATTTCAGGTAATGTTTGGGGTCGTTGAAGAGGAGCTGGTGCGCGCTTGATCCAGAGGATGATGACACGGTGATGGACTAGTTATTCTTTTAAAAGACCATGGTCTCATTTTGTTAATTTGTATCTTATGTTATGAAAATTTGTATTTAGCTCATAAGAGCTAATTGTCTTTATTTTTATGATAACGTCTTTTTGAACTCCTGATTAGGAACTTGAAGTTCCTTGTGTTTTAGATATTTGAGTTTAAGATGTAAACAGGTTTTGGCTAGCCAACTTTCAAACATAATCACGCCAATTTTTCATAAAATATAAAGACTTCCGCTGTGTTTTTCTAATTTAAATTATTTAAAAGTGTCCGGTCGTCACAGAATAAAGCGAGGGTACTTTGACTGTATCTCATCTTTACGTTCCCACGTTGTTTCCTTTGACACTTGGTTCTTTCAAAGAACCTTAACCATGTGAATTCCTTTTTATTTCTCATCACTTTTGTTCGAATGCTCTTATCTTAATGGGTGTCTTCTCATAAGACTTATTAACATTCAAAACAACCACTTCATAATCAATATCACATCAAAATCGGACATATGCATAACAATCAAAGTAAGATGGAAACATTTACTCATAATACATATGTCATAAGTGCCATACGCACTATTACCATATTAAACTTCCCCACTGTAACGTCCCGTTACTTTTGGAGGTAAATTTTTTTTTTAATTTTAAATAAAGTATTTATTTAGTTTAAACTTAGTAATTCGATTTTAGTACTTATTTTCATTCAAAAACCTTTTCAAACTTTTAAACCTTTTACTACTTTAAATTAGTTTCGGTGACATTAATAATTATTAACGGGGCAATTAATAATCATTAATCACCTTTAGATTATTTTAAGACCATCGGGTTTCGTATTTTTAATCAAATCTTTTAAAAGGGACGTATACGTCATTTTCCAATTTCTTAAAAAAATCACTATTCACCATCCTCATCCTTAAATAGTCAACCCTTGGTCAAATTCTTCATTTTTCCTTTTCTCTTCTCCCTCCTTTGGGCCGTAGCACCCCCCCCTCTCTCTCTCTCTCTTGGCTTTTCTCCGTTGCTCGGTGGATCGCCGTATTTCCAGTACCGTTGAAATGCTCTCATCCCGAGGATCATTTCTAACCTAACAATCGAGGTTTTCGTCAATTTTCTACAAGCCTCAAGGTATGGCAAAGTTTCAAATTCAAGCTTTGAATAGTGTTTTAATGGAGGTTTTGAATTGAAATCTTCAAATTCACACCCCGAAGCTTGAAGATTTCAATCGAGGAAGTCGTTTTAGCAAGTTTTAGAAACTTCCCTAAACCCTAAAATCAAGTTTGAGTTGAAAACCCTTCCCGTGTTAATTTCTCTCACTTGACCAAGATGAGGCTGTTTAGTTTGCTATGATTTTACGTTTTACTTAATTTTTCGGAAATCGATTATTATGTAAAACCCTAAAATATCGTGACCCACTGTTATCTCGACTTTCAAAGTGTCTTTGATCAACCCAAATCATCTCAAAAGTGTATAAAAGACGGAAAACCAAACCCGAACTCTCCCTTCCTTGTTGGGCCGTGGGTCCCTTAAGGATTAAATCCGGGGTTTTCGTCGTTTTATGTGTTTAGATATCGTTTGCTCGATTTTCGGATAATTAATGGTTGTTAGTTGTATTCGATGTGTAGGTTGGTGATCGATTGTTTGACTTCGACTTCGGCACCTTGGAAGCTTGGATTTCACATCTAAGGTGAGTTTAAAATGGAAGTTAGTAATTTTATGAATTATATTTCATTACGTTATTGTTTATCAAGGTTAAGAGGGGAACTAACTTCAGGAAGTTATACTTGGTTGGAGACTTTAACTCGGATGTGAGTGGAGTGATTTTGATGTATTTATGGTTTTGGAAGTAAAAGAGGAATTATGAGTGGTTTGGAATTCTTGTAAGGTGATTGGAAACTTTAGATGAAAGTGATTGACTAAGGAACTTTAAGTGATTCAGGAGTCAAACTGGCTAAAAAATTACACTTGAGTATTGACTCGTGTAATTCAAGCGGTTTATGTTCTTTAGTAGTTTAGAGGAACTTTATCTTACTTACTAGGGAGCTTGACGGATTCTACGAGGTTATGTGATATGGCACATGATAGTATGTGATACGCTCCATACGGTATCATGGTGCGAGGTTATGTGATATGGCACATGATAGTATGTGATACGCTCCATAAGGTATCATGGTGCGAGGTTATGTGATATGGCACATGATAGTATGTGATACGCTTCATACGGTATCATGGTGCGAGGTTATATGATATGGCACATGATAGTATGTGATACGCTCCATACGGTATCATGGTGCGAGGTTATATGATATGGCACATGATAGTATGTGATACGCTCCATACGGTATCATGTTGCAATGATTTATGATATAGCACTATACACGCTGTGGTAAGGGTGGCATTCGAAGATTTGAGCCTGCGTGGATGTGTTATTATTGTTATCATTATTATAGTACTATACACACTGTGGTAAGGGTGGCATTCGAAGATTTGAGCGTGTATGGATGTGTTATTATTGTTATCATTATTATAGTACTATACACGCTGTGGTAAGGGTGGCATTCGAAGATTTGAGCGTGTATGGATGTGTTATTATTGTTATCATTATTATAGTACTATACACGCTGTGGTAAGGGTGGCATTTGAAGATTTGACCGTGTATGGATGTGTTATTATTGTTATCATTATTATAGTACTACACATGCGGTGATACGGTTGGCACTTGAAGATTTGAGCATGTGTGGTTGCGACTTTATTAGCACTTAGTATATCACATTCTTTTACTTGTATCTTGGTTTGAGTATTTCTTTTATGATGATAGAATGTTTTCGAGGAAATCCATAACTCATAAGATTCATTGAGCCACGAAGTTAAAAAAGTTTATTATGTATGTTGATTATATGTGGACTTTGAAATGTGGAATGGGTAGTAAAAGTGAAATCTAGGCCTTTGGACACGATTTCTGACATGAAATGTTGTTCATAGGATTACTTGCTTTCATTTTACTCTCACTAGCATTTTTATGCTAATGTTGCTACAATTACAATTTTTCAGGTAAGACTCATGGTAGAGGACGAGGTAGAGGAGGTGGCACTGTGTGACCTGTCGTGATAATGAATGGACAGGAACACAACTGATTTGGAGAGTAGCATTCTTGAATGCTCATGAACATTGCATCACTTTTTATTTTGTTACATTTTGAGCTCGATGGAGCGTTTGTATATATATTTTGAACTTTAAACTTCCTTTAGCATTTTCATCATATCATGGAAGGTTCATTCTAGTATTATTGCTTTTTCAGGAAAAATTGGTTGTAAACAGGTTTTGGTTTATCCGAATTTTAAACGGACCCATGCCGTTTTTCTGTAAAATCTAGATTTCCGCTGCGCATTTATTTTAATGGATTTTACAAAAAATCGAGTCGTTACACCCACTGGGGTAAAAGTACAAATCTCGAAACTCAACAGTCTCGACTCAGAAGCTGCCAACTCATCATAACAAGATAAAAATAAAAGAGTGGGTAGCTCCAGAATTAACAGAATAAAAGCCAAACGGCCTGAAAATAATAAAGTATAAAACACTACCATACCGGTAGCTTTTCCTGATAATCCTAACTTTGCTACTATGTTGTGATGGTTGTATCTTATACGCCCTGAAAAAGTGGTGTGATTCCAAGTTTGATCACAACATAGAATCTTGATGGAAGTGTGCATCTCCCTGATGGAAACTGGCACAACTATTTTAGTAAGGATGATCCTATCCTTGTACTTTTGGCTGTCCATGTTGAGCTCCACCTCGAACTTGTTGTTGCTGATGCTGCTGCTGCTGCTACTGCTGTTGTTGCTTCTGCTGTATCCCTTGACTGGCATCGTCAATCTTTGCTTTCTTCTTCCGAGAGGTAGTTTGTCCCATAGTAGTTAATTTTCTCTTCTTTTCAGAAGATGTAAAATCCAAGATAAGGACGACTCCTAAGCCTTCTTATTCAAATCTTTAATGAACTCGACTTCAGAGATCATTTCCTTTCTTACAAAGCAAATCTGGTGTCTGTCAAACAACTTAGTCCAATAACATTCTATCCTTCCAACATAGGATTCATTTAAGAGTCTATCTTGAAAAGACTCAGTAGGTCCAAACTATTACCTACAAGTTTCTCAAAGTTCACCATCCAATTAGATGGTCAAACACAATGTTAATTGAAATTCACCAAACCATATCATTGCCTTATAGAAGTTACCGATACCACGGTCCATCAACTTCCTTCTATAATTCAATCGAATAGCAACACTCTACTTAGTGCTAGTCGATCTTGACAATTTACTGAATATGGATCTGAATTGGAAATACTCGACCTCGAGTATTTCCAATTCAGATTGATACACCATAGTGTAATAGAGACCAAACTAGGCCATTCACCAATTAACATTATCGTTAATGGTCCTCGTTGAGACTTATCACGTAAAGTCCTTACTTCCTCTTTTGAGTGGCAACACATTTTCTTTTTAGCACAATACTACCATAAGGATTTACTACTTACCATAATTTAACTTTCTTTACTCAACTTAGGAACTTGTCCATTGAGTTAAGTCTAGGTTACTGGTCCCGAGCAAGACTGATTACTTATCAACTATTTCTCACCTCTAATAGGTGCTTCATCTCGTAATTCTGGGCTCCAGACAATCATATCCTCTTTTACACAAAAATGTCAACACACATTTGCTAAAACCACTAGTTAGAAATTGTGTGACAATTAAAGTTTATTCAATCAATGAGGATCAAATGATCAATCTCTAGGAGTATCTCGTCTCCTTTCTTTAGACATCATGTCGATGCTCTTAACGAGGTGTATAACCTCCAAAATTGTACGGGGTCATGTACATTCTCAGCATCCTTACCCAAATCTCAATCTTGGTCAATATAAACATCACCACATAGTGGTTTTTACGAGGATGTGAACTATCAGATTTACAAATAGACAACATTCTCATAACTTTAATACTATTAAAGAATTTAAAGCTTGAGAATAAGGTTCTAGGCATACCTGGTGCCGCTGATCTCAGATGATGACTAGAGAGTGGAATTAAAACAAAACATGAAAACAAACATGCATTGCATGTAGTCTACAGAACTCTAAGGCTCTGATACCAACTGTGACGACCCGACACTTTCAAATAAATTTAAATTAGAAAACACAACGGAAGTCTTTATATTTTTAAGAAAAATGGCGTGGTTATGTTTGAGAATTGGCTAGCCAAAACCTGTTTACATCTTAATTTCAAAATCTAAAATACACAGAGAACATTAAGTTCCTATCCAGGAGTTCAAAATGATTTATAATCATAAAGTAAAGACAAAAGCTCTTAAGAGCCATATAAAATTGTACAAATCTCAAAATTATATAAAATTCACAAAACCATGTACATGGACTTTTACATAACACCTAGTCCATCTCGAAATCATCATCCTCTCGATCAATCACGCACCAACTCCTCTCCCACGATCCCAAACATTACCTGAAATGTTTGTAATATCATGAGCTAACAACTACACCCAGTGAGAATAATAAGAATAAAAAGTAAAAATAAACCTCAAACTCGCATTTCCGATTTGTGTCCAAGAACATACTTACTCTTTGCTATCAATTCATTCAAAGAGTTTATATCAAAATATTCCACTTTTACTTACCAATTCTCCAATATAATTGTGGAACTACATTCCAAATATTTCTGGTATGGTTTCATAAATGCATATAGCATTTATATCTCATTTTCTATATATATCTTATACTATATACAAGATATACAACAAATCTTATTCTCCCAAAGAATGTTATTACTACACTCGTAGTCAAATCCTCATCCATTAACTTGTTATGACATAAAATAAGAAAAGTAAATAAACTTTGTATAAAATATAACATCTCGATTCTCTATTCCATCGATCATATGCATGAAGGTTAATGAGAACATCCCGTAGGATCACATTCGCCCTTTATGCATGAAATGATGGTAATGTGGATTTTTCACATACTATCCACCCTTATCCTTATGTATGAACTAGTGTGGACTTTTCCCGTAGTATTCACCAGTACTTATGCATGGAAGTAGTGTGGACTTTTCCCGTAGTATCCACCAGTACTTATGCATGGAAGTAGTGTGGACTTTTCCCGTAGTATCCACCAGTACTTATGCATGGAGGTAATGTGGACTTTTCTCGTATTCCACCATTAACCTTTCATTTTTCTTTCTCACTTTCTTTTCTTTTCAATAATGCGAGATGTTATGCATATGCTTCCATATGCTTGTAAAAGTAAATAATGTAAATGTAAATGATAAAGTAACCGAATCAAGCATAAAGTAAAGGAGCATAAAGTAAAGACGTAAAGTAAAGGACATAAGTAAAATAGATAGTGACTTCCAGAAGAATTATAAGCGAACTGTACAACCGATACATACTAAAGTGTGATATTTATCTCCCAAGGACTTTAACTTCCGAATAAGATCAAAGGTTGTACATTCAAGTTCCTTAACCAATATATCTAAAAGTATGGATCTTGTAACTCCCAATGATCTGTCATAAGCTTCGAAACAAATCTAACTTAGAACTTCCTAAGATTCAATGTTTCTCTTTGAGAACTTCTAAATTCTCGCTCAAATAACTAGCTCCTAATCCTAGGGCACTAGCTCACTTCCATCTAATCTTAGATTTGAATTCTACAAATCATTATACTTATTCGCTTTCTAAGATTACTTTAAATCCTAATTATTTTCACCTTAACCAAATTAGTTTTGGTCCAAATCTCCGATTTCCCACAATTCAACAACCGAGCAATCGCACCTACAATTCATCAATTTCACAACATATTACAACTCAAATCGTCAAATTCCATGATAGAAATTCATGATTTCAACTGTAACAACCCGCTTTCCGTTAAATTCTTTAAAATCAAATGCACAGCGGAAGACTCAATTTTTAAAGAAAAACAGCATGGGTTCATTTAAAAATTGAATAACCAAAACCTGTTTACAACCCAAATTTTCAGAAAAAGCGATAAATCGGGAATTTCGCATTCCAAAAGACATTTAGACCATAAAACATAGACATATTTTACACAAATACCCTTTCGGGCTCAAAAAGACACTAGTATGTAAAGATGGAATAATTTACAAGCATTTCAATGAATGCTAAACAAAATGAGTTCTTAGTATTGTCCATACACCATCTCGATCAGTCACGCAGCTCCACCTCCTCTACCACGCTTCTTAGCTCGAGGTTTACCTGAAAATTGTAAGTGTAGCACCCTTAGCATAACATGCTAGTGAGAGTAAAACCAAAGCAAGTAATCCTATGAACAATATCTCATAACCGAAATCGTGTCCAAAGGCCTATAATGCTCAGTACTACCCACATCCACACTTCAAATTTCCATACAATCAATCGATAGTAGAATACCACCCGTACACGTCATTCAAAACCAAGAGATAGAAATAAAGACTTAAAGTAAAAGTACCGGAGTATATGTAATTGTAACATTAGCATTCATTATTACCAAACCAGTTTCATCGTATTGGGTATACCATATGGATAAATATCACATACTAAGCCCATACGGTATTACCATATCACAACCATCGTACCGGGTATACCATATGGATAAATATCACATACTAAGCCCGTACGGTATTACCATATCACAACCATCCTACCGGGTATACCATATGGATAAATATCACTTACTAAGCCCGTACGGTATTACCATATCACAACCCTCGTACCGGGTATACCATATGGATAAATATCGCATACTAAGCCCGTACGGTATTACCATATCACAACCATCGTACCGGGTATACCATATGGATAAATATCGCATACTAAGCCCGTACGGTATTACCATATCACAACCATCGCATCCGGGTATACCATATGGATAAATATCGCATACTAAGCCCGTACGGTATTACCATATCACAACCATCGCATCGGGTATACCATATGGATAAATATCGCATACTAAGCCCGTGCACGGTATTACCATATCACAACCCTCGCATCGGGTATACCATATGGATAAATATCGCATACTAAGCCCGTGCGGTATTACCATATCACAACCCTCATACCAGGTATACCATATGGATAAATATCGCATACTAAGCCCGTACGGTATTACCATATCACAACCATCGTACCGGGTATACCATATGGATAAATATCGTATACTAAGCCCGTACGGTATTACCATATCACAACCATCGTACCGGGTATACCATATGGATAAATATCGCATACTAAGCCCGTACGGTATTACCATATCACAACCATCGTACCGGGTATACCATATGGATAAATATCGCATACTAAGCCCGTACGGTATTACCATATCACAAACTGTTAAGCTTCCTAAAAGTTAGTTAATCTCAAAGAATCCTACTAAGCTATTACGAAGCCTAACTATCTAGATTACACGAGTTAACACTCAAGTGTATCTCTTGAGCTACTTTAACTTTCAACCACTCAAGTAACTCTCATTCCACTTTCCTTTATCATCTCCAATTCACTTTGTAACACTTTCAAACCACTCCGATGTTTCCTTTTCATCGAACTAATTATAGTTCCAAAATTCCTCCACTAACTTTCGAATTAAAGTTTCTAACCAAACTTAAATTCTAAGAAGCTAAATCCCGCTTAACTTCGATAAACAATAACATAACGAAACTTAATTCATAAAACAACTAACTTTCATTTTAAACTCACCTTGTAAACGAAGTCAACTCCGAAACACCGGTTGACCAAAAATCATGATCGATGCACGAAACCTATAATTAAATACACCTAAAGTATATTAATTAACCGAATCGAAGAACGATCATCACGATACTAAAATAAAAGACAAAACAACCCGGAACTTAAGCCAAGAGGCCCACGGCCCAAGGGAAAGGTAGAAAAGGAATTTGTTTTCCGGATTTTAAGCACTTTAAAGACATTTTGGTTTGGTTTCAGGTACTTTGGAGATTGGTAACCTCAATGGGTATTCACAAATTAGAGTTTTGAGCATTAAACCATTTCCGAAACAATTAGAAAATAGCAAAAACATAATAAACTAAACATCCTAAATCAAGCCAAAAGAAGGAAAACCACAAGGAACGGGTTTCCGGCTCAAACTCGGTTTTAGGGTTTAGGGAAAGTTTCTAAAATTGACTATAAAGACTTCCCCGAATGAAACCCCGGTGAACGAATTTGAAGATTACAACTCAAATCCACCATTAAAACACTATTCACATCAAAATTAAGAAACTTTAACATACCTTTAAGCCTCGAGAAAACGAGCGAAAACCTCAATTGTTAGGATGGGTAGAAAGGTCTCGGCGAGAGCTTTCCAACGCATCCAAAATCACGTAAAACGGACGAGAAATGAAGCCGGGGCGACGATTTCTTTCTCTCCTCTTTTTTTCTCTCTAAGCTACGGGTTTGGGATGAAAAATGAGAAGAAAATTCATATTTTGTCTAATTTTGGCTTATTTAAAGAGAAGGAGGAATAGTTTTTAGATATTTAACAATTTGGGAAATGACGCCTACGTCCCTCTTTTACTTTTACTTTAAAAACGAAACCCAAAGCTCGTAAATAAATCTAAAGGTGATTAATAATTATTAATTGGCCCGTTAATAATTATTAATGTCACCGAAACATATTTAAAGTATTAAAACGATTAAAAACAAATTCGGATGAAAAATAGCTACTAAAATCGAAGTTACTGAATTAAAACTAAACTTTAAAAGCTTTAATAAAAAAAAAAAATTTACCTCTAAAAGTAACGGGACGTTACAGACTACCCTCCTAAAAGAGCTTTTCGTCCCCGAAAAGTAGGCCCCTAAGTGAAAAGATGAGGATGCTTCACTCGCATCTCATCCTCACGTTCCCACGTAGCCTATGATGATACTTGGTTCTTCCACAGAACTTTAACCAAGTCTATCGTTTTGTTCTTTAGCACCTTCTGTTCTCTGGCTAGGATCTCAACTAGTACCTCTTCATAGGATAGACTAGAATCCAAAGTAACAGGCTCATAATCGATAATATGCGAAGGGTCTGCCACATACTTCCTGAGCATGGACACATGGAACACATCATGAACTGCTGACAAGGCCGGTGGCAAAGCCAATCGATAAGCTACAGACCCAACCCTATCCAGGATCTCAAAGGGGCCTATAAATCTAGGACTCAGCTTGCCCTTCCTCCTAAACCTCATCACCCCTTTCATGGGTGCCACCTTCAAGAATACGTGGTCACCAACCTCAAACTCAAGTGCACTACGCCTCTCATCAGCGTAACTCTTTTGTCTACTCTGAGCCACTCTCATCCTCTCTCTAATAAAAGCAATGGAATCACTAGTCAACTGTACTAATTCCGGTCCTAGAAGTTTCCTCTCACCAACTTCATCCCAATGAGCCGGTGATCTGCACTTTCTACCATAAAGTGCCTCAAAAGGTGCCATTTCGATAGTAGCCTGATAACTGTTGTTATAAGCAAACTCAACAAGATATAACTGAGTATCCCAACTACAACCGAAATCCAAAGTACAAGCTCTCAGCATATCCTCCAAAATCTGGTTAACCCTCTCGGTCTGACCATCTGTCTGAGGATGAAAAGCAGTACTGAAATCCAAGCCAGCCAGAATTTCGAAACAAAACGAGTGTCTCGGTATGAAACAATCCTGACTGGCACTCCAAGAAGTCTGACAATCTCTCTCAAGTATATCTGTGCCCATGTCTCAACAGGGTAGGTTATCTTCCCTGGTATGAAATGTGCACTCTTTGTCAACCTGTCCACTATCACCCAAATGGTGTCATAACCCTTCGCTGTCCTCGGTAAGCCACTGATAAAGTCCATCGATATTTCTTCCCACTTCCACTCAGGCACGCTCAAAGGGTTAAGATAACCAGGTGGACTCTTCCTCAATGCCTTTACTTGCTGACAAACTAAACACTTACTAACAAAGTCAGCAACTTCACGCTTCATGCCAGGCCACCAGTAATGCTGTCTCAGGTCCATGTACATCTTAGTACTACCTGGATGTACAGAAAAGATAGAACTGTGAGCCTCCTCTAACAGCTCTTTCCTGTAAGTCGATTCTAAAGGCACACATAGCCTCCTACGATACAACAGCGCATTATCTGTGGAAAAAGTAAAATGGCTAGGTAAATCGGATTCTACCTCACGAAAACCTTCAGCCAAGTGTTTTTCACCCCTCTGTACCTCTATCATCCTCTGTCTCAAAGTAGGGCCAACCGTCAAACTTGCCAAGATCACTGTAGTCTCAGCTGAAAGAATGGCTATCTCAGCTCTTTCCATCTCCCATCTAAGTCTCAATGGAATGGTACTCAAAGAAGACAAATGTGATGACTTTCGACTAAGTGCATCGGCAACTACATTGGCCTTTCCCGGATGATATTGGATGTCGCAATCATAATCCTTCACAAGTTCCAACCATCTCCTTTGTCTCATATTGAGCTCTTTCTATGTGAAAAAGTACTTGAGACTCTTGTGATCGGTGAAAATCAGAATCTTCTCACCATACAAGTAATGTCTCCAAATTTTCAATGCATGTACCACCGCTGCTAGCTCCAAATCATGAGTCGGGTACTTTTTCTCATGCTCCTTTAACTGCCTAGAAGCATAAGCTATTACCTTCCCATGTTGCATCAATACACATCCCAGACCCCTCTTGGATGCATCGGTATACACTGTCAAACCACCAGACTCATGAAGTGATACTAAAACTGGGGCCGATACAAGTCGCCTCTTAAGCTCCTCGAAGCTATCTTCACACTCATCATTCCACACAAACTCAACCCCCTTTTTCGTCAAATGAGTCAAAGAAGATGCAATCTTGGAAAAATCTTGCACAAATCGCCTATTATACCCGGCAAGTCCAAGAAAACTCCGTATTTCAGTCACAATAGTCGGTCGTGGCCAACTACTAATGACTTCCACCTTAGAAGGATCCACGAAATCCCCCCTACTAGATACTACATGCCCAAGGAAATTCACTTCCTTCAACCAGAATTCACATTTAGAGAACTTTGCATACAACTTTTGAGCCCTCAAAGTCGATAATACTTTCTCTAAATGGATAGCATGTAACTCCTCGGTCCTCGAATACACAAGAATATCATCAATAAACACTATCACAAAAGTGTCAATAAATCTCTTGAACACTTGTATGCATCAGGTCCATAAAGGCTGCAGGAGCGTTAGTCAAGCCAAAAGACATGACAACAAACTCATAATGACCATATCGTGTCCTGAACGCAGTCTTAGGAATATCAGCATCCCTAATCCTCAACTGATGATACCCTGATCGAAGATCTATCTTCGAAAAGACAGTGGCCCCCTTCAGCTGATCAAACAAGTAATCTATCCTGGGCAAAGGATACTTGTTCTTCATCGTGACCCGGTTCAACTCTCTATAGTCAATGCATAATCTCATAGAGCCATCTTTCTTCCTTACAAACAATATGGAACTCCCCACCGGTGACACACTTGGGCGTATAAACCCCAAATCTAAAAGTTCCTGCGAATCGACTTTTTTAACTCTCTCGAGTTCAGCTGGTGCCATACGATAAGGTGCTTTGGACAATGGAGCAGTCCCAGGTATCACCTCTATCCTGGAAGTCTAACTCCCTCCTGGTGGCAAACCAGGTAACTCATCAGGGAAGACATCAATGAAATCCCTCACAACGGGTACAGAAACTAGGGTGGTCACACTAACAGATGTGTCGACTACACTAGCTAAATAACCCTAAGCACCATTAAGCAAAAGTGCTCTAGCCTGGATCACCGAGATAACCATAGGTGTCACCCTACCTCGGATCCCATAAAACCATAAACTAGTCCCACATGGACCAATAAAGTCTACCACTTTCTCACTACAACCGAATAGTGCAAAGGTAGAGTGCCCTAAAACTGACAAAGTACCTGTCACAACTGTACCAGATGCCTCGGCATCCTCTCGAGTGGTGGCAAAGACACAGGCCTGCTGTCGTGTCTGAGGCTATGCCTGAATTGCCGGTGGTGCTCTCTACTGCTGAATAGGCCTAACCTGGCCCCTACCAACAGTCTGACCTCGCCCCTGAGCCTGTCCTCGGCCCTAAGTCTGTCCTCTGCCCTGACCCTGACCTGAACTCTGGCCCTGGCCTGAACTCTGACCCTGACCTCCACTATACCGTACTGTATGCAAACTAGGGCAGAAACATTTCACATGTCCAATCTGTCCACACTGAAAGCATCTCACCACCTTACACGGACCCAGGTGGTACTCGGTGCAAAAAGGACAGTAGGGTAAGGGAGGAGCAAGAGCACTAGACTGACCTGTGTGAAACTGAGGTCCCGTCTGTCCTCTGCCCTTAACAAGAGCCTGTCTCGATGGCTGTGTCCCTCGACCAGAGAGGTCGTCCCCAGCCTTCCTCTTCTGAGAAGAAGCCTGTGCAGCAATCTCAAAAGCCTTCTTCTCAGCATCCCCAATATCTAATGCCAAAGCGGCATTCAAAGCATCAGCGAAGGTAGCAGGTTGCAAGGCTCGTACCTGGCCTCGTAACTCAGCCCTCAAACCTACTATAAACCGTCTCCTCTTACTCTCAAGATCGATAACATGTCTGGTGGCAAACTTTGACAACCTATCAAACTCTCTCTCATACTCCACCACGGAACTATCACCCTGTTTGAGGGTAAGAAACTGAATCTCTAACTGATCTCGTGTATCCTCGGGATAGTATTTATCAAAAAACTTCTCCCTGAACATCTCCCAACTAACCTGCAAATCAGGACTGAGAGTATGTGATATATCATTCCACCAATAAAGTACATCATCAACAAAGGAATAGGTCCCACAGTAGACCTTCAGCTGATCTGGGCACTTAATGGACCCAAGTACCCTCTCAATCCTGGTAATCCATCTCTCCGCATCAGCCGGATCAGTAGATGTACGATCAAACTTAGGAGTGTTATACCTGACATACTCCTTCAGAGTTTTCACAGCATCAGTAACACCAGACTGATCTACCAACAGGTGGTATAACCTGATCAACATGCCCCCCACCACCTCGTAATAGATCTCTAAAATACTCCTCAGAAATGGTAACACTGCGACCATGACTAGGTGGCTGATCTACTGGAGGCTCATCCTCCAGATACTCAGGTGGTGGTGTAACAGCTCTAGTACGGCCCCTGCCTCGTACTGCAGTCGGTACTCTACTCCTACCTCTCCTCGGTGCAACTGTCCTCGGAGGCATACTGAAATCACAATCAGAAAAGCCACACATGAGTTACCAGGAAAGTAAAAGCAAAAGTATACACAAACTAATCAAAAGAGAGCGTTCAAAAGATACCTGGCGCCGGTGACTTCGAGCGATGTTTGGACAATATTAAAATATGAAAAACATGCGATGCATGTGGTCTTTAGAACCAAAGAGGCTCTGATGCCAACTGTAACAACCCGCTTTCCGTTAAATTCTTTAAAATCAAATGCACAGCGGAAGACTCAATTTTTAAAGAAAAACGGCATGGGTTCGTTTAAAAATTGAATAACCAAAACCTGTTTACAACCCAAATTTTCAGAAAAAGCGATAAATCGGGAATTTCGCATTCCAAAAGACATTTAGACCATAAAACATAGACATATTTTACACAAATACCCTTTCGGGCTCAAAAAGACACTAGTATGTAAAGATGGAATAATTTACAAGCATTTCAATGAATGCTAAACAAAATGAGTTCTTAGTATTGTCCATACACCATCTCGATCGATCCACGCGGCTCCACCTCCTCTACCACGCTTCTTAGCTCGAGGTTTACCTGAAAATTGTAAGTGTAGCACCATTAGCATAACATGCTAGTGAGAGTAAAACGAAAGCAAGTAATCCTATGAACAATATCTCATAACCGAAATCGTGTCCAAAGGCCTATAATGCTCAGTACTACCCACATCCACACTTCTAATTTCCATACAATCAATTGATAGTAGAATACCACCCGTACACGTCATTCAAAACCAAGAGATAGAAATAAAGACTTAAAGTAAAAGTCCAGGAGTATATGTAATTGTAACATTAGCATTCATTATTACCAAACCGGTTTCATCGTATTGGGTATACCATATGGATAAATATCACATACTAAGCCCGTGCGGTATTACCATATCACAACAATCGTCATGGGTATACCATATGGATAAATATCACATACTAAGCCCGTGCGGTATTACCATATCACAACCATCGCATCGGGTATACCATATGGATAAATATTGCATACTAAGCCCGTACGGTATTACCATATCACAACCATCGCATCGGGTATACCATATGGATAAATATCGCATACTAAGCCCGTGCGGTATTACCATATCACAACCATCGCATCGGGTATACCATATGGATAAATATCGCATACTAAGCCCGTGCGGTATTACCATATCACAACCATCGCATCGGGTATACCATATGGATAAATATCGTATACTAAGCCCGCACGGTATTACCATATCACAACCATCGCATCGGGTATACCATATGGATAAATATCGCATACTAAGCCCGTACGGTATTACCATATCACAACCATCGCACGGGTATACCATATGGATAAATATCGCATACTAAGCCCGCACGGTATTACCATATCACAAACTGTTAAGCTTCCTAAAAGTTAGTTAATCTCAAAGAATCCTACTAAGCTATTACGAAGCCTAACTATCTAGATTACACGAGTTAACACTCAAGTGTATCTCTTGAGCTACTTTAACTTTCAACCACTCAAGTAACTCTCATTCCACTTTCCTCTATCATCTCCAATTCACTTTGTAACACTTTCAAACCACTCCGATGTTTCCCTTTCATCGAACTAATTATAGTTCCAAAATTCCTCCACTAACTTCCGAATTAAAGTTTCTAACCAAACTTAAATTCTAAGAAGCTAAATCCCGCTTAACTTTGATAAACAATAACATAACGAAACTTAATTCATAAAACAACTAACTTTCATTTTAAACTCTCATTTTAAACTCACCTTGTAAACGAAGTCAACTCCGAAACACCGGTTGACCAAAAATCACGATCGATGCACGAAACCTATAATTAAATGCACCAAAAGTATATTAATTAACCGAATCGAAGAACGATCATCACGATACTAAAATAAAAGACAAAACAACCCGGAACTTAAGCCAAGAGGCCCACGGCCCAAGGGAAAGGTAGAAAAGGAATTTGTTTTCCGGATTTTAAGCACTTTAAAGACATTTTGGTTTGGTTTCGGGTACTTTGGAGATTGGTAACCTCAATGGGTATTCACAAATTAGAGTTTTGAGCATTAAACCATTTCCGAAACAATTAGAAAATAGCAAAAACATAATAAACTAAACATCCTAAATCAAGCCAAAAGAAGGAAAACCACAAGGAACGGGTTTCCGGCTCAAACTCGGTTTTAGGGTTTAGGGAAAGTTTCTAAAATTGACTATAAAGATTTTCCCGAATGAAACCCTCAAGCTTCGGTGAACGAATTCGAAGATTACAACTCAAATCCACCATTAAAACACTATTCACATCAAAATTAAGAAACTTTAACATACCTTTAAGCCTCGAGAAAACGAGCGAAAACCTCGATTGTTAGGATGGGTAGAAAGGTCTCGGCGAGAGCTTTCCAACGCATCCGAAATCACGTAAAACGGACGAGAAACGAAGCCGGGGCGACGATTTCTTTCTCTCCTCTTTTTTTCTCTCTAAGCTACGGGTTTGGGATGAAAAATGAGAAGAAAATTTCATATTTTGTCTAATTTTGGCTTATTTAAAGAGAAGGAGGAATAGTGTTTAGATATTTAACAATTTGGGAAATGACGCCTACGTCCCTCTTTTACTTTTACTTTAAAAACGAAACCCAAAGCTCGTAAATAAATCTAAAGGTGATTAATAATTATTAATTGGCCCGTTAATAATTATTAATGTCACCGAAATATATTTAAAGTATTAAAACGATTAAAAACAAATTCGGACGAAAAATAGCTTACTAAAATCGAAGTTACTGAATTAAAACTAAACTTTAAAAGCTTTATTAAATAAAAAAAAAATTTACCTCTAAAAGTAACGGGACGTTACATCAACTTCAAAACTCATTTATAATAAAAAATGAACAAATCCATATAAAAAGTTTTGAAAACTTACTTTTTGGAACTTCCCATAGGGAACGGGAAACTCCAAAAAGGTAGGTTGGATAGGTAGCCCTCGTCCCTACCAATCCAACGCAACCGAAAACACGATGATCCGGCGAGAAACGAAGAAAAGCCAAGAAAAATTAAAACCCTTCCATGGAGGATTGAGACCCACGGCCAAGAGGAAGAGAAGAAGAAGAGAAAATGTAATTTTTGGTCAAATTTGTGATTTTTAAAGATGAGTGAATAGTGATTTTAGATATTTGTAGAAATTGGAAATGACGGATACGTCCTTTTATGACTTTTGACTTATGAATCGAAACCTGAAGCTCTTAAATAAATCTAAAGGTGATTAATAATTATTCATGTCACCGAAGCAAAAATAAAGCATTAAAATGATTAAAAAGAATTTCGGACAAAAATTAACTACTAAAATCGGAATTACAAAATAATAATTAAACTAAATACTTGAATTGAAATAAATAAATAAAAAAACAATATTAAATGAAATAAAAAAAAATTCACTTCAAAATAACGGGACATTACAAATATTATTCTAAACTTCCAATCCTACAAATCGATCAACATATTCGGTTTCTAAAGCTACTTTAAATTCTATTTATTCTCATCTTAGCAAGTCAAAGTATAGTCCAACGGTCCAACGAGACTTCAACGTACACCCGACACCTACAATTCATCAATCTATAACCGAATTACAATTCAAATATAATAAGAGAAAAAGTATGATTTTCGGGTGAATAGCGATTTCAGATGAATAGTGTTTTCTGGTGAATAGTGTTTTTCGAAAATTCGGGCTCAACATCGTCAAATTCCTTGATAGAAAATCATGATTTCAACTTAAAAACTCTTTTAAAATAAAAAGTGATTAAAACCATGTAAAAAGTTTTGAAAACTTACTTTTTAGGGCTTCCCATAGAGAACGAAAAATGCCAAAAGGTTAGGTGGGAAAGATAGCCCACGTCTCGAGCAATCCAACGCAACTGACTTCATCGAAAACGGTCAAGAACTGATGAAAACCCAAGAGCTCATGTAACGTCCTGTTATTTTGTGATAAATTTATTTATTTATTTATTTTATTTTAAATTTAAGTAATTAAAGTTTATTTTAGAATCAGTAAATTAGAATTTAGTAGTTTAGTTCGATTTAAGTCATTTTAATTGCTTTATTAGTTTAAATAAGTTTTTGTGGTATTAATAATTATTAACGGGCCAATTAATAATTATTAATCACCATTGGGATAGTTTAAGAACTTCGGGTTTCGATTTAAAAGTCAAAAGTCATTATAGGACGCAACCGTCATTTCCAAATTTCCTAAAATATCATTTCACTATTCATATTCTTCTTTAAATTACCTTTGACCAAAAATTGACTCATTTTCCTCCTCCATTTCTCTCTCAAAACCGTGGGGCTCAAAGGGGAAGAGGAAATTTTCGGGTTTTGCTCAATTCTCGACGGATCGACTCGATTTTGGTTGCATCCGAAAGCCATCGAATCTAGTATTCATTTTCACCTAACCATCGTGCTTGCCACCCGTGATCTAAGGACTTCTCGGTAATTTAAACTTCAAACCCTAAGCTCCAAATCGTGTTTTAATGTAGTTTTATCTTTGATTCTTCGATTTCTTGTCAGAAAACTCGGTGTTTGTAAATACAGGAGTTGTTTTAAGGGTTTTTGAAAACTTTCCCATAACCCTAAAACCGAGTTTCAGTCGAAACCCTTCCCGTTTAAAACTTTACCTTTTGGGGTTTGAATATGGTTTATTAATTATTGAAATCATGTTTATTGTAATTCAATTCGGGAAATTACATATTATTCAAAAACCCTATCCATACCAACTCGAAATACATCTAAATTGCCAAAAAGCCGGAAAACCAAACCCGAGACCCACTTTTCATGGGGGGCCAAAAGCCTCTTATTGGGGTTTGTTGAGTTTTTCGTCATTTTGTACGTGGAGATGTTGTTTGACCGTTATTTGGTTAATTATTGATTGTTAGATGTAATTCAAATTGTAGGTGATTTTGGACCGCTTGCTTGATCGCTCTTACGGTTTTAGGAGCGAAGTCTTCTTTTACAAAGGTGAGAATAGTTAGGATTTAAAGTAACTTTAGAAAGCGAATAAGTATAATGATTTGTAGATTTGGAAACTAAGACTAAGATTCGAATCTAAGATTAGAGGAAAACGAGCTAGTGCCCTTAGGATTAGGAGCTAGTTCTTTAAGTGAGAACTTAGGAGTACTCGAGGGAAACATTGAATCTTAGAATATTATAAGTTAGATTCGTTTTGAAGCTTAGGATGGATCATTGAATGTTAAAAGATCCAAACTTTTAGATAGAACAGTTAATAGAACCTCGGATTTTATTGGAAGTTTAGAATCCTTGAAGGAATAGATTAATCGTTTAAGATAAGATTTTCTTTTATTATTGTGGCGGAGTTTGATTTACATATCGTTCTTCCGGATTTTCCTATCTTTTTACTTTATGCTTGTTTTGGCTTCTTTAATATTCGTACTTTACGTTTATTTACTTTTGTGAGTATATCATAACATCTCGCACCATAATGTTGAACCCTACGGGGAATGTTCGCATCACCTTCAGAGAAAAAGAAAAGAAAATGAGAAAGAAATGAAGGGGAGAATGATGGATCCTACGGGGAAAGTCCACATCACCTTCATAAAAAAAGAAAAGAAAGTGAGAAAGAAAAAGAGGGGAGAATGTTGGACCCTACGGGGATTGTCCGCATCACCTTTTTCATTCATAAGGTTGAATGGTGGATGCTACGAGAAATGTCCACGTTACCTTCATTCATGCATAAAGGGCGAATGCGAATCCTACGGGATGTCCTCATTACCTTCATGCATATGATCGATGGAAATATATATCATGGATAGAGAATTGAAATGTTATATTGTGACGACTCGCCACTTTTACTTACCAAATCTCCAATAATATTGTGGAACTAGATTCCAAATATTCCTGGTAAGGTTTAGTAAATGCGCAAAGAGTAAATGTGTTCTTGGACTCAAATCGAAATGCAAGTTTGAGGTCTATCTTTACTTTTTATGCTTATTATTCTCACTGGGCTTAAGTTGTTAGCTCATGATATTACAAACATTTCAGGTAATGTTTGGGATCGTGGAAGAGTAGCTGGTGTGCGCTTGATCGAGAGGATGATGATGATGGAGATGGACTATGTGTTATGTAAAATCCATGTACATGGTTTTGTGAACTTTATATAATTTTGAGATTTGTACAATTGTATATAGCTCTTAAGAGCTTTTGTCTTTATGTTTATGATTATAATCATTTTGGCTAGCCTATTTTCTTAAAATAAAAGACTTCCACTGTTTTTCTCTGATTTAATTTATTTAAAAGTGACGGGTCGTCACATATATTTATGCAAAGTTTATTTACTTTTCTTGTTTATGTTATAACAAGTTAATGGATGAGAGTTAGACTACGTGTGTTAGTAATATCATCTTTTGTAGATTATAGAATGAAATTACCTAGAGTTTGGAGAACATTAGGATTGCTTGTGTCAAATTAATTGCACACAAATCGAAATACGGGTTTGAGGTCTAACTTTACTTTTTATTCTTATTATTCTCACTGGGCTTAAGTTGTTAGCTCATGATGTTACAAAAATTTCAGGTAATGCCTTGGCTAAAGGTCGTGGGAGAGGAGATGGTGTTGCGTGATCGAGGGATGATGACCTCGAGATGGACTAGGTTGATTTAAAGTCCATGGACTATGTTTTGTGAATTTTACACATATTTTGGATTTGTATATTTGTAAATGGCTCATAAAAGAGCTTATTGTCCTTACTTTTATGATTATAAGTCTTTTGAACTCCTGATTAGGAACTTGAAGTTCCTTGTGTTTTCTTTAGATTTTGAAATTAAGATGTAAACAGGTTTTGGCTAGCCAATTTTCAAACATTACCACGCCAATTTTCTTAAAATATAAAGACTTCCGCTGTGTTTTTCTAATTTAAATTATTTATGTAACGACTCAAAACTCATAAAATCCTTTTGATTTCAAATGTACAACGGAAGACTTGATTTTACAGAACAACTGCATGGGTTCGTTTAAAAATCGGATTATCCAAAACCTGTTTACAACAAAAATTTTCAGAAAAAGCAATAAACCTGGAATGCGCATTCCATACTATGATGAAACTCCTAAAGAAAGTTTTAAAGTCCAAAAACATATACAAATTATACAAATGCTCCATCTAGCTCAAAATGAAACATAAGAAAAATGTAATGAAATTTTTGTAAGCATTCAAGAATGCTACACCGAAAACCAGTCGTGTCCTGTCCATTCATCATCTCGATAAGTCATGCTGTGCCATCTCTTCTACCTCGTCCTTTACCGCGATTCTTACCTGAAAAATTGTAATTGTAGCAACATTAGCATTGTAACGTTCTGTTATTTTGAAGTGATTTTTTTTTATTTAATATTGTTTATTATTTATTTATTTCAATTCAAGTATTTAGTTTAATTATTATTTTGTAATTTCAATTTTTGTAGTTAATTTTTGCCCGAAATTCTTTTTAATTGTTTTAATGTTTTATTTTTGCTTTGGTGACATTAATAATTATTAATAGGCCAATTAATAATTATTAATCACCTTTAGATTAATTTAAGAGCATCGGGTTTCGTTTTAGAAGTCAAAAGTCATAAAAAGACGCAACCGTCATTTCCGATTTCTTAAAAATATCAAAACACTATTCATTCATCTTTAAATATCCAGCAATTGACCAAAGTTGACCAAAACTTGTCATTTTTCTTCTCCATGGTCGTGGGCTTCAAGGGGGGAAATGGGGATTTTGGTTTTTCGTTCGTTTCTCGGCGGATCGACTCAATTTCGGTTGCATCGGAAAGCCCTCGGGTCTAGGATTCATTTCCACCCAACCATCGTACTTGCCACCCGAGATCCACGGAGTTCTCGATAAGTTTATCTTGAAACCCTAAACTCCAAATAGTGTTTTAATGGAGTTTTCGTTGATTTCCTTCGATTTCGTGTTGTGAAACTCGGTGTTTGTAAATACGGGAGTTGTTTTAAGAGTTTTTGGAAACTTTCCCTAAACCCTAAAACCGAGTTTCAGTCGAAACCCTTTCCGTTTGAAGTTTACCTTTTGGGGTTTGATTATGGGTTATGTATTGATGATAAATTGTTTATTGTAATTTAATTTGGGAAATCACATATTGTTCAAAAATCTGAATCATCGATACCCATTGAAATCGGGAATATCGAAATTGCTTAAAACCAACTCGAAACACTTTTAAATTGCCTAAAAGCCGGAAAACCAAAACCAAAACCCTTTTGAAGGGGGGGGGGGGCGAGAGCTTCTTTGTAGGGGTTATTGGGTTTTTCGTTGTTTTGCACGCTTAGATGTTTGATCGTTAGTTGGTTTATTTATTAATTGTTAGATGTAATTCTAATTGTAGGTGTTTTGAACTTTTCTTGATCGCTCTATCGGAGGTTGAGAGCGAGATCTTCTCATACAAAGGTGAGAATAGTTAGGATTTAAAGTAAATTTAGAAAGCAAATAAGTATGATGGTTTGTAGAATTGGACACTAAGATTAGAGGGAGTGCGTTAGTGCCCTTAGGATTTGAAGTTAATCCTTTAAGTAAGAACTTAGGATTTCTCGAAGAAAGCCTCGAATCTTAGAAGATTCTAAGTTAAATTCATTTCGGAGTTTAGAATGGATCATTGGAAGTTAAAAGATCCAAACTTTTATATAGAACGATTAATAGAACCTCGGATTATATTGGAAGTTTAGAATCCTTGAAGGTTTAGGTTAATCGTTTAAGTTATGATTTTACTTGTATTAACGTAGCGGAGTTCGATTTACATATCATTCGTCCAAGATTCCTATCTATTTTACTTTATGTCTTTTATTTTATGCCCCTCTACTTTATGCTTGGATCGCCTACTTAAATTCCGTACTTTACTTATTTACTTTTACAAGGATATTCAAGCATATGCATATCATATTGCACCTTAATATTTTCGCATCATGCATTGAAAAAGAAAAGAAGGGGAGAATGTTGGAGCCTACGGGTAGTGTCCGCATCACCTTCAGAAAAAGAAAAGAAAGTAAAACAAAGAAAGAAGTTGAATGGTAAGTTACGGGACGTACACATTACTTCTCATGCATAGGGAGTTGAATGGTAAGTTATGGGACGTACACATTACTTCCTCATGCATAAGGGCAAATGAGAAATCCTACGGGATGTCCTCATAAATTCATGCTTATGATTGATGATATAGAGAATCGAGATGTTATATTTTATACAAAGTTTATTTACTTCACTTATTCTATGTCATAACAAGTTAATGGATGAGGATTTGACTACGAGTGTAGTAATATCATCTTTTGGGAGAATAAGATTTGATGTAAATCTTGTATATAGTATAAGGTTTATAAGGAAAATGAGTTATAAATGCTATATGCATTTACGAAACCATACCCAGAATATTAGGAATGTAGTTCCACAATTATATTGGAGAATTGGTAAGTAAAAGTGGAACATTTTGATATAAACTCTTTGAATGGATTGATAGCAAAGAGTAAGTATGTTCTTGGACACAAATCGGAAATGCAAGTTTGAGGTCTAACCTTACTTTTTATTCTTATTATTCTCACTGGGCTTAGTTTGTTAGCTCATGATATTACAAATATTTCAGGTAATGTTTGGGATCGTGGGAGAGGAGCTGGTGCGTGCTTGATCGAGAGGATGATGATTTCGAGATGGACTAAGTAGTTGTAAAAATCCATGTACATGGTTTTGTGAATTTTATATAAATTTTGAGATTTGTACAATTGTATATAGCTCTTAAGAGCTTTTTGTCTTTATGTTTATGATTATAATCATTTTGAACTCTTGGATAGGAACTTAATGTTCCTTGTGTATTTTAGATTTTGAAATTAAGATGTAAACAGGTTTTGGCCAGCAAATTTTCTTAAAATAAAATACTTCCGCTGTGTTTTCTAATTTAATCTATTTAAAAGTGTCGGGTAGTCAAAGCATAAGAATGCCAGTGAGAGTAAAATGAAAGCAAATAATCCTATGAACCAAATTCCATACTGGAAATTGTGTCCAAACGCCTATATTTCACTTTTACTATCCATTCCACATTCCAAATTCAACACATAATCAACATACATAATATGCTTCTTGTAAAGTAACGATATTAAGACTTAAAGTAAAAATACCGGTTACTACTAAGTCTTTCTATCCATTCCAATGCGTACATGTAACTGTAACATTAACATTTCTTATTACCAAACCAGTATCATCGTATCAGGTTTACCATATGGATCAATATCACAAACTAAGCCCGTACAGTATTACCATATCACAATCATCGTATCGGGTATACCATATGGATCAATATCACATACTAAGCCCGTACGGTATTACCATATCACAATCATCGTATCGGGTATACCATATGGATCAATATCACATACTAAGCCCGTACGGTATTACCATATCACAATCATCGTATCGGGTATACCATATGGATCAATATCACATACTAAGCCCGTACGGTATTACCATATCACATTCATCGTATCCTTAGTAAGTTAGATACTTAAATGAGATTATACTAAAGTACTAAAGAACATAAACTACTTAATTTGTGATGACCCGTCACTTTTAAATAATTTAAATTAGAAATACACAGCGGAAGTCTTTATATTTTAAGAAAAATGGCGTGGTTATGTTTGAAAAGTGGCTAGCCAAAACCTGTTACATTTTAAATTCGCAATTTAAATACACAAGGAACATTAAGTTCCTATCCAGGAGTTCAAAATGAATTATAATCATACAAGTATAGACGATTCTCGTACTACCTGGATGAATAGAGAAGATAGAACTGTGAGCCTCCTCCAACAGTTCTTTTCAAAAGTCGGTCCTGAAGGCACACATATCCTCTTACGATACATCAAAGTACTATCTGTAGAGAAGGTAAAATGGCAAGAAATACGTGACTCAACCTCTCTAAAACTAGCTTGTAGATAAGTCTCACCTCTATGTGCATCAATCATCCTCTGCCTCAAAGTAGGTCCCACTGTTAAACTAGCCAGACTCACAGTGACCTCGGCAGTAAGAAATGCTATCTCAGCTCGTTCCATATTCCACCTGAAACTCAAAGGTATGGCTGACAAAGTTGACAAATGAGAAGACTTTCTACTGAGCGCATCAGCCACTACATTGGCTTTCCTAGGATGATACTGAATGTCACAATCATAATCCTTAACGAGCTCTAACCATCTCTGCTGTCTCATATTCAATTCCTTCTGAGTGAAGAAATACTTGAGACTCTTATGGTCAGTGAATATTCAAATCTTCTCACCATACAAATAATATCTCCAAATCTTCAATGCATGAATAACAACTGCCAACTCTAAATCATGAGTCAGATACTTCTTCTCATGCTCTTTCAACTAACGGGAAGCATAAGCTATAAATTTCCCGTGTTGCATCAACACACATCCCAAACCTCTGTGGGAAGCATCTGTGTAAACAGTCAGACCACCAGTTCTATCAGGCGACACTAGAATAGGTGTTGTTACAAGCTTTCTCTTGAGCTCTTCAAAGCTCATTTCACAATTCTCAGACCATACAAAATCAACTCCCTTCTGAGTCAAACGTGTGAAGGCTGAAGCAATTTTGGAGAAATCTTGCAGAAACTGTCTATAATAGCTTGCAAGTCCCAGAAAACTACGAAGAGCAGCCACACTCGTCGGTCTAGGCCAGTTACTAACTGCCTCAATCATAGAGGGATCAACAGATACTCCACTACTCGATACTACATGGCCTATAAATGCCACTTCCCTTAGTCAAAACTCACACTTTGAGAACTTGGCATACAACTTCTGATCTCGTAGTACCGTCAAAACTTCCTGTAGGTGCATAGTATGGAACTTCTCTGTCTTGGAATAAACCAAGATATCATCGATGAAAACAATCACAAAAGAGTCAATGAACCTTCTAAACACCGTGTGCATAAGGTCCATAAAAGCTGCAGGTGCGTTGGTCAAGCCAAAGGACATAACTACAAACTCATAATGTCCATAACACGTCCTGAAAGAAGTCTTGGGAATTTCCTCATCCCGAATCCTCAACTAATGATAGCCAGATCGCAAATCTATCTTCGAAAAGATAGTGGCTCCTCTCAATTGATCAAACAAGTCCTCTATCCTTGGCAAAGGCTACTTGTTTTTCACCGTAACACGGCTCAACTCTTTATAATTGATACACAATTGCATAGAGCCATCTTTCTTTTTTTACAAACAACACCGGGGCTCCCCAACTGATCATATTGATCATCAATCCAATGCAATTGATACCTGATTTACATTGTAACTTTATTCAACCCTCGATAATCAATACACAGTTTCACTGAACTGTCTTTCTTTTCACAAACAACGAGGTGCTCCTTTCGAGGACGCACTAGGGTGAATAAACCTTGAGTTTAAGAGTTCTTATAACTCACTCTTAAGTTCTTTAAACTCAGCTAGTCTTCGGTACAGAAGTATTGACAACACTAGCTAAATCATCCCAAGCTATATCTCTTAGAAGCATTCTAGCTTCTATCATAGATATCAAAGTGGGTGTTACTCGTCTACTAGACCCTCGAAAGCATAAACTAGTCCCACATGGACTCATAAAATCAAAACTTTCTCAACATAATCAGTAATGATGGTACGATTAGCTGATAGCCAATCCATACCCAATATCACATCAAACTCAGACATATGCATAACAATCAAAGTAAAATGTGAGCATCTACTCATAATGCACATGTCATAAGTGCCATACGCACTATCATCTTAATAAACTTCCCCACTGGGAAAGTACTTATCTCGAAAATCAACAGTCTCAGCTCAAGAGCTGCCAACTCATCATAACAAGATAAAAATAAAAAATTGGCTAGCTCTAGCATTAAACAGAATAAAAGCCAAACGTCCTAAAAATAACAGAGTATAAATCACTACCGTATTGGTAGCTTTTCCTGATAATCCTGACTTTGCTACTATGATGGTGAAATCTTATACGCCCTACAAAAGTTGCGTGAATCCAAGTTTGATCACAACATAGCATCTTGATGGAATTGTGCATCTCCCTTATGGAAACTGGCACAACTATTGTAGTAAGGATGATCCTATCCTTGTTGAGCTTCACCTCGAACCAGTTGCTGCTGTTGCTGCTGCTGCTGCTGTTGTTGTTGTTGCTGCTGCTCCGGCATCCCTTGACTGGTGTCGTCATCCTTTGATTTATTCTTTTGAGAGGTAGTCTGTCCCGTAGTAGTTATTATTCTCTTCTTTTCAGAGAATGTAAAATAAAAGATAAGGACGACTCCTAAGCCTCCTTATTCAAATCTTGAATGAACTCGACTTCAGAGATCATTTTCTTTCTTGCAGAGCAAAACTGGTGTCTGTCAAACACCTTAGTCCATTAACATTCTAACCTTCCAACATAGGTTTCACTTTAGAGTCTATCTTAAAAGACTTAGTATGTCCAAACTATGACCTACAAGTTTCTCAAAGTTCATCGTCCAATTAGATGGTCAAACTCAATGTGAATTGATGTTCACCAAACCATCTCATTGCCTTATAGAAGTTACCAATACCACGGTCCATCAACTTTCTTCTATATTTCCATCAAAACCAACACTCAACTTAATGTTAGTCAATTTTGACAATTTACTGAATATGGATCTTCATTACTCGACCTCGAGTATTTCCAATTCAAATTGATACACCATAGTGTAATAGCGACCAAACTAAGCCATTCACCAATTAACATTGTCGTTAATGGTCCTCATTGAGACTTATCACGTAAAGTCCTTACTTCCTCTTTTGAGTGGCAACACACTTTCCTTTTAGCACAACTCTACCATAAGGATTTACCACTTACCATAATCCAACTTTCTCAACTCAAATCAGGAACTTGTCCATTGAGTTAAATCTAGGTTACTGGACTCAAGCCAAACCAATTTATTTTCAATAATTTTTCACCTCAAACAGGTGTTTCATCTCTTAATACTGGGCTCCGGACAAAAATGTACCCTTTTTACACATAAATATCCACACATATCTACTAAGACCACTATTTAGCAATTGCGTGACAATAACACTTTAATCAGGTTTAAGGATCAAACGATTGATCTCTCGAAGTATCTCATCTCCTTTACTTTGACATTATGTCAATACTCTTAACGAGGTGTATAACCTCCAAAACTGTACAGGGTCAATCATCTTCTCGACACCCTTACCCAAATCTCAAAATGGGTCAAATGAACATAACCACATAGTGGTTTTACAAGGATGTGAAATCTCACAAACATCATTAACTTCCAACAATATTCTCATAATTCTTCTAATATCAAAGAAATAAAGCATGAGAATAGATGTTATAGGCATACCTGGTGCCGCTGATCTCATATGATGTGTGACGACCCGTCACTTTTAAATAAATTAAATTCAGAGAAAACAGCGGAAGTCTTTTATTTTAGAAAATTTTGCGTGGTTTTGTTTGAAAGTTGGCATGCCGAAAACCTGTTTACATCCTAATTTTTCAATCTAATAAATTCACATGGACTTTAAGTCCCAAATCAGGAGTTCAAATATTTCATCTCATAAAAACATCAACCAAAAGCTCTTATGAGCTAAATACAACATCAAAGTCTTGAAATTCACAAAATGTTTACATATACTTTACAAAAACAAGTCCATCTCGAGGTCAGCATCCCTCGATCACGCAGCACCACCTCCTCTCCCTCGACCTCTGGCCAGGGCATTACCTGAAATTGGTTGTAATATCATGAGCTAACAAACTAAGCCCAGTGAGAATAATAAGTATAAAAAGTAAAGATAGACCTCAAACTCGCATTTCGATTTGTGTCCAATTAATTGACACAATACACTCCTAAAGTCCTCCAAACTCTAGGTAATTTCATTCTAAACATCCAAAGGATGATATTACTAATAATCATAGTCAATACACATCCATTAACATTATTACAACATAAGTAAGAAAAGTAAATATTCTTTGCACATCATACAACTTCTCGAATCTCTCTTTCATCTATCATAAATATGAATGCATGAGGGCATCCCGTAGGATTTCGCATTTGCCCTTTTTGTGCGTGAATGAAGGTAATGCGGACATCCCGTAGGCTCCCATTTAACCTTATGCATGAGGAAGTAATGCGTACATCCCGTAGGCTACCATTTATCTCCCTATGCATGAAGAAGTAATGCGTACATCCCGTAGGCTACCATTTAACTTCTTTTCTTTCACATTCTTTCTTTTCTCTGATGGTGATGTGAACTCCACGTAGGGTTCATCAATCTTCCTTCTTTTCTCATTCACTTTCTTTTCTTTTCACTTTCATTTCTTTTTCACTTTCATTTCTTTTTCACTTTCGTTTCTTTTTCACTTTCATTCTTTTTCACTTTCATTCTTTTTCACTTTCATTCTTTTTCATGAATGTTGCGAGAATGGTATGATGCAATATGATATGCATATGCTTGCTTATCCTTGTAAAAGTAAATAAGTGAAGTGCGGAATTAAAGTAGTCGATACACAAATAAAGAAAAGGCATAAAGTAAAAGTATAAAGTAAAAGACAAAAAGTAAATGACATAAAGTAGAAGTAGGCAAGCATCTCGGATGAACGATATATCGATCGAACTCCGGTATCAATAAGAGTAGAATTATAAAATAAACGATTAACCTAAACCTTCAAGGATTCTAAACTTCCAATAATCCGAGGATCTATTAACCGTTCTAAAAACAAGCTGGATCTTTTAACTTCCAATGATCCAACCTAAGCTTCGAATCGAATCTAACTTAGAATCTTCTAAGATTCAATACTTTCCTTGAGAACTTCTAAGTTCTCACTTAAAGGATTAACTCTTAATCCTAAGGGCACTAACTCACAACCCTCTAAACTTAGGTTCGGATTCTAATCTTAGTTTCAAACTCTATAAACCTTCACACTCATTTGCTTTCTATAGATACTTTAAATTCTAACTATTCTCACCTTTAATAAAAGATGACTTTGCTCCTAAGTCCGAAGGAGCGATCATGCAAGCGGATCAAAAACACCTACAATCGAATTATATCACACAATCAATAACTTTACCAACTATCAATCAAACATCAGTTAAACATACAAAGCGACAAAAAACCCAACAACTTCCCACTTGGGGCCCACGGCCCTATCATAAAAAATAGGCTTTGGGTTTGATTTTCCGGCTTTTAGACAATTCAAAAGTGTTTCGAGTTGGTTTTAAGCAAATTCGATATTCCCGATTTCAATGGGTATCGATAATTAGGGTTTTTGAACATTAATCCCTTTCCCGAATCGAATTTAAATAAACATTCATTCATTAATTTCTAACCCATTTTCAAACCCAAAAGGGTAAATTTCAAACGGAAAGGGTTTCGACTGAAACTCGGTTTTAGGGTTTAGGAAAATCAAATAATAGTTAGCCAATAGTTTTTCCATCAACATTCAACAACAAAATTGGAAAGGGATGGAGGTTTTGGCCAAGAACTCAAAGCTTGAAACAATTTCCATGGAAATACTATGAGAATTCGAAATCTAGGGCTTACTTTAGAGAGTTGGAAACGTTCCAAGAGTGGAATGGGTAGAAAGGTCTCGGCGAGAGCTTTCCAACGCATCCGAAATCACGCAAAACGGCCAAGAAACGAAGCCGGGGCGACCGTTTCTTCCTCTTCTCTTTTCCTCCTCTATTTGCTCGGGTTTGGAGAAGAAATGGAAGAAGATTTGGTCAATTTGAGTCAATGGTCATTTAAAGAAGATGAGCAAATAGTAATTAGATATTTAGGAAGTTGGAAATTACGATTTTGCCCTTTTTATGACTTTTAACTTATAAAACGAATCCTGAACATCTCAAACTATACCAATGGTGATTAATAATTATTAATTGGCCCGTTAATAATTATTAATACCATTAAAACGTATTTAAATAAATAAAGCCATTAAAATGACATAAAATAAAATAAACTAATAAATTCTAATTTAATGATAAATAAATGAACTTTAATTACTTAAATTAAAATAAAATAAATAAAAGTTTTTTTTTTTATCACAAAATAACGGGACGTTACATGATGACTAGAGAGTGGACTTAAAACAAAACATGAAAAAAAACATGCATCGCATGTAGTCTACAGAACCCTAAGGCTCTGATACCAACTGTGACGACCTGTCACTTTTAAATAATTTAAATTAGAAATACACAGCGGAAGTCTTTATATTTTAAGAAAAATGGCGTGGTTATATTTGAAAAGTGGCTAGCCAAAACCTGTTACATTTTAAATACACAAGGAACATTAAGTTCCTATCCATGAGTTCAAAATGAATTATAATCATAAAAGTATAGACGAAAAGCTCTTAAGAGCCATTTACAAATATACAAATCCAAAATTGTATAAAATTCACAAAACCATGTACATGGATTTTTACAACCACCTAGTCCATCTCAAAGTCTTCATCCCTCGATCACGCAGCACCATCTCCTCTCCCTCGACCTCTAGCCAGGGCATTACTTGAAATTTTTGTAATATCATGAGCTAACAACTTAAGCCTAGTGAGAATAATAAGCATAAAGAGTAAAAATAGACCTCAAACTCGCATTTCCGATTTGTGTCCAACTTACCTGACACGATCAATCCTAAAGTTCTCCAAACTTTAGGTAATTTCGTTTTATACTTTCTAAGGGTGATATTACTAATAATCATAGTCAATACTCATCCATTAACATTGTTATGACATAAGTAAGAAAAGTAAATATACTTTGCACAACATACAACTTCTCGATTCTCTCTTTCATCTATCATAAACATGAATGCATGAGAGCATCCCGTACGACTTCGCATTTGCCCTTTTGTGCGTGAATGAAGGTAATGCGGACATCTCGTAGGCTCCCATTCAACCTTATGCATGAGGAAGTAATGCGTACATCCCGTAGGCTACCATTCAACTCCCTATGCATGAAGAAGTAATGCGTACATCCCGTAGGCTACCATTCAACTTCTTTTCTTTCACATTCTTTCTTTTCTCTGAAGGTGATGTGAACTCCACGTAGGGTTCATCAATCTTCCTTATTTTCTCATTCACTTTCTTTTCTTTTCACTTTCATTTCTTTTTCACTAAATGCTGCGAGAATGTTATGGTGCAATATGATATGCATATGCTTGCATATCCTTATAAAAGTAAATAAGTAAAGTGCGGAATTAAAGTAGTCGATGCAAACATAAATAAAGGGGCATAAAGTAAAGGATGTAAGGTAAATGACATAAAGTAAAATAGATAGTAATCTCGGACGAACGATATGTCGATCAAACTCCGGTATCAATAATAAGAGTAGAATCATAACTTAAACGATTAACCTATACCTTCAAGGATTCTAAACTTCCAACATAATCCGAGGTTCTATTAACCGTTCTATATAAAAGTTGGACCTTTTAACCTCCAATGATCCAACCTAAGCTTCGAAACGAATCTAACTTAGAATCTTCTAAGATTCAATACTTTCCTCGAGAACTCATAAGTTCTCACTTAAAGGATTAACTCCTAATCCTAAGGGCACTAACTCACCTCCCTCTAATCTTAGATTCGAATTCTAGTCTTAGTTTCTAATTCTACAAACCTTCATACTTATTTGCTTTCGAAAGATACTTTAAATCCTAACTATTCTCACCTTTGCCCAAATAAGATTTTCTCCAAATCTCCAAATTCCCACGAATCAACAACCGAGCAATCGCACCTACAATTCACCAATTGCACAACATATTACAACTCACAACTAAGATGAGAACAAGTGTGCATTTTCGGGTGAATAGTGATTTCGGATGAATAGTGTTTTCGGGTGAATAGTGTTTTTCGAAAATCCGGGCTCAAAATCGTCAATTTCCATGATAGAAATTCATGATTTCAACTTCGAAACTCATTTATAATCATAAACGAACAAATCTATATAAAAAGTTTTGAAAACATACTTTTTGGGACTTCCCTTAAAGAACGGGAAACTTCGAAAAGCTAGGTTGGATAGGTAGCCCTCGTCCCTACCAATCCAACGCAACTGACCTCATCGAAAAGGGTCGAGGATCGAAGAAAAGCCAAAAGAAAAAATCTCTCCTTCCATGGGAGAAGGAAGCTACGGCCAAGGAGGAAAAATGAGAAGAAAAAATGTGATTTTTTGACTTTTAAAGAGAGAATGAATAGTAATTTTAGATATTTTAAGAAATTGGAAATGACGGTTGCGTCCTTTTATGAATTTTGACTTATACATCGAAACCCGGTGCTCTTAAATAAATCTAAAGGTGATTAATAATTATTAATTGGCCTATTAATAATTATTAATGTCACCGAAACGAATTTAAAGTATTAAAACGATCATAAAGGACTTCGGGCGAAATTAACTACTAAAATCGAAATTACAAAATAATAATTAATCTAAATACTTAAATTGAAATAAATAAATAACATTAAATAAATAATAGAATAAAATAAATAAATAAATCACTTCAAAATAACGGGACGTTACATAATTACACGATTTCTCACTCAAATGTAACATCTAAGCCACTTTGACTCTCAAACCACTCAAGGTTCCTTAAACTTCCACTTTCTCTAAAATCTCCAATTTCATCTAAAACTCTTCAATTCACCTTTCAAGACTTCCAAACCACTCAAAGTTCCTTAAACTTCTAATTTCATAAGAATTCCAAAGTCACTCCACTCACTTCCGAGTTTAAAGTCACCAACCAAGAATTTAACTCCCGGAAGTTAGTTCCCCTCTTAACCTCGATAAACAATATCGTAATGAAATATAATTCATAAAATTACTAACTTCCATTTTAAACTCACCTTAGATTGTGAAATCCAAGCTTCCAAGATGCCGAGATCAAAACCACACGCACGATCACAATCCTTGAGGCTTGTAGAAAATTGATGAAAACCTTGATTGCTAGGTTAGAATTGATCCTCGGGATGAGAGCTTTTCAACGGAACTGGAATTACAGCGATCTACCGAGTATTTGAGAAAAGCTAAGGAGAGAGAGAGGGAGAGGGAGACCCACGGCTAGGAGAGGGAAAGAAAGGAAGAGAAGTGAATTGTTTTGACCAAAATTTGACTTTTAAAAGGATGAAGATAGTGAATAGTGATTTTTAAGAAATTGGAAAATGACGATTACGTCCTTTTTAAGTGATTTGATTAAAATACAAAACCCGAAGATTTTTAAGTAATTAAAAGGTGATTAATAATTATTAATTGGCCCGTTAATAATTGTTAATGTCACCGAAACTAATTTTAAGTCATAAAAGGATTAAAAAGACTTCGAACGAAAATAACTACTAATTTCAAAATTACTAAGTTTAAACAAAACTTAAATACTTTATTTAAAATAATAAAATAATAAAAAAAAATTTAACTCCAAAAGTAACGGGACATTACAATTTGAAAGTGTCGGGTCGTCACAGCTCATAAAGCTTGAGCTTGGCATCCATGGAGGAGAGAAAGAAGAGAAGGAAAGAATGGATATTCTTGGTCAAAGTTGGTCAATTTGAGATTTTTAAAGGAGATTGAATATTGTTTTGGGATATTTTAAGAATTTAGAAATTACGGATACGTCCTTTTAATGATTTTAACTCATAAATCGAAACCCGAATTTCTTAAGCTAGCCCAATGGTGATTAATAATTATTAATTGGCCCGTTAATAATTATTAATACGACCAAAACTAATTTAAGCTAATAAAACGATTAAAAAGGCTTAAACGAAACAAATTACTAAATTCTAAATTAGAAAATTAAAAATTAAACTAAATACTTTATTGAAATAAATAAATAAATAACATATTTGTAATGTCCCGTTATTTTGTTATAAATTTTATTTATTTATTTTATTTTAATTTAAGCATTTAAAGTCTATTTTAGAATCGATAATTTAGAAATTAGTAGTTTATTTCAATTTAAATCTTTTTAAATTACCTTTTTAGTTTAATTTCATTTTAATGGTATTAATAATTATTAACGGGCCAATTAATAATTATTAATCACCTTTAGATTTATTTAAGAGCTTCAGGTTTCGATTTATAAGTCAAAAGTCATAAAAGGACGTAACCGTCATTTCCAAATTCCTTAAAAATATCAAAACACTATTCACTCATCTTTAAAAATCACAAAGTTGACCAAGTCTTCATTTTTTTCTTCCTCCTTCTTCTCCAAGCCGTGTGCATCAATGGGGGATCAGGGGAGATTTTGTTTTTCTTCGTTTCTCGATGGATCGGCTCGATTTCAGTTGCATCGGAAAGCCCTCGAGCCTAGGAATCCTTTCCACCTAACGATCGTGCCTTTCTCCCATGATCCACGGAGTTCTCGTAAGTTAAAATTAAAACCCTAAGCTCCAAATAGTGTTTTAATGGAGTTTTCATTTTGAATCTTCGATTTCTTGCCGTTAAACTCGATGACTTTTATTATGGGAGTTGTTTTTAGTAATTTTGACAACTTTCCCTAAACCCTAAAACCGAGTTACAGTCGAAGCCCTTCCCGTTTGAATTTTACATCGAGGGGGTTGTTTTGGGCTTTACTTTTATTGATATAATGTTTATTGTAATTAAATTTGGGAAATCGTTTATTGTTTAAAAACCCTAATTATCGATACCCATTGAAATCGGGAATATCGAAATTGCTTGTAACCAACTCGAAACACATCTAAATTGTCTAAAAGCCGGAAAACCAAACTCGAGGCCTATTTTTCCCTATCATGGCCTAGAGCACCCTTTGGGATATTCGGGGTTTTTCGTCGTTTTATGCCTTTAGTTGTCAATCGTTTGTTGTATGTTTATTTATTAATTGTTAGATGTAATTATTTGTAGGTGTTTTTGAACCTTTGATTTGTTCACCTTACCGGAAGTTTGGAGCGAAATCTTCATTTACTAAAGTGAGAATAGCTAGGATTTAAAGTAACTTTAGAAAGCGAATAAGTATAATGATTTGTAGAATTGGAACTAAGACTAAGATTCGAATCTAAGATTAGAGGAAAACGAGCTAGTGCCCTTAGGATTAGGAGCTAGTTCTTTAAGTGAGAACTTAGGAGTTCTTGAGGGAAACTTTGAATCTTAGAATATTCTAAGTTAGATTCATTTCGAAGCTTAGGATGGATCATTGGAAGTTAAAAGATCCAAACTGTTAGATAGAACGGTTAATAGAACCTCGGATTTTATTGGAAATCTAGAATCCTTGAAGGAATAGATTAATCGTTTAAGATAGGATTTACTTTTATTATTATGGCGGAGTTTGACTTACATATCGTTCTTCCGGAATTTCCTATCTATTTACTTTATGTCTTTTACTTTATGCCCCTTTACATTATGCTTGTTTCGGCTACTTTAATATTCGCACTTTACGTTTATTTACTTTTGCGAGCATATCATAACATCTCGTATCATAACTTCTCGCATCATTGAAAAGAAAAGAAAGTGAAAAAGAATATAAGGGAGAATGTTGGACCCTACGGGGAATGTCCGCATCGTCTTCAGAGAAAAAGAAAAGAAAGTGAGAAAGAAAAGAAGGGAGAATGTTGGACCCTATGGGGAATGTCCGCATTTCCTTCAGAGAAAAAGAAAAGAAAGTGTGTGATGACCTGTCACTTTTAAATAATTTAAATTATAAAAAACACATGGAAGTCTTTATATTTTAAGAAAATTGGCGTGATTATGTTTGAAAATTGGTTAGCCAAAACCTGTTTACATCTTAATTTCAAAATCTAAATAACACAAGGAACATTAAGTTCCTATCCAGGAGTTCAAAAGCTTATAATCATAAAAATAAGAAAAAAGCTCTTAAGAGCCATTTACAAATTTTACAAATCCCAAAATGGTGAAATTCACAACTCAGTCCATGGACTTTTACATAACACCTAGTCCATCTCGAAGTCATTATCCTGTGATCACGCATCACCATCTCCTCTCCCTCGACCTCTAGCCAGGGCATTACTTGAAATTTTGTAAGATCATGAGCTAACAATTTAAGCCCAGTGAGAATAATAAGCATAAAAAGTAAGGTGAGACCTCAAACCCGTATTCCGATTTGTGTCCAATTAATCTGACACAATTCACTCCTAAAGTTCTCCAAACTCTAAGTAATTTCATTCTATACTCTCCAAAGGATGATATTCCTAACACTCGTAGTCAATCCTCGTCCATTAACTTGTTACGACATAAATAACAAAAGTAAATAAACTTTGCATAAAATATAACTTCTCGATTCTCCATTCCATCGATCATATGCATGAAGGTAATGAGTACATCCCGTAGAATACACATTCGCCCTTTATGCATGAAATGAAGGTAATGTGGACATTTCCCGTAGCATCCACCATTCAACCTTATGCATGAAGGTAATGTGGATATTTCCCGTAGCATCCACCATTCAACCTTATGCATGATGAAGGTAATGTGGACATTTCCCGTAGCATCCACCATTCAACCTTATGCATGATGAAGGTAATGTGGACATTTCCCGCAGCATCCACCATTAACCTTTCATTCTCTTTCTCACTTTCTTTTCTTTTTCACTTTCTTTCAATGATGCGAGATGTTATGGTACAATATATAATGGTGCAAGATGTTATGGTTATGCTTGCAAAAGTAAATAAAGTAAAGTGTGAATAATAAAGTAACCGAAACAAACATAAAGTAAAGGGCCATAAAGTAAAAGACATAAAGTGTAACGTCCCGTTATTTTGTGATAAAAATAAACTTTTATTTATTTTATTTTAATTTAAGTAATTAAAGTTCATTTATTTATCATTAAATTAGAATTTATTAGTTTATTTCATTTTAAGTCATTTTAATGGCTTTATTTATTTAACTACGTTTTAATGGTATTAATAATTATTAAGGGGCCAATTAATAATTATTAATCACCATTGGTATAGTTTGAGATGTTCGGGATTCGTTTTATAAGTTAAAAGTCATAAAAGGGTAAAATCGTAATTTCCAACTTCCTAAATATCTAACTACTATTTGCTCATCTTCTTTAAATGACCATTGACTCAAATTGACCAAATCATCATCCATTTCTTCTCCAAACCCGAGCAAATAGAGGAGGAAAAGAGAAGAGGAAGAAACGGTCGCCCCGGCTTCGTTTCTTGGCCGTTTTGCGTGATTTCGGATGCGTTGGAAAGCTCTCGCCGAGACCTTTCTACCCATTCCACTCTTGAAACGTTTCCAACTCTCTAAAGTAAGCCCTAGATTTCGAATTCTCATAGTATTTCCATGGAAATTGTTTCAAGCTTTGAGTTCTTGGCCAAAACCTCCATCCCTTTCCAATTTTGTTGTTGAATGTTGATGGAAAAACTATTGGCTAACTATTATTTGATTTTCCTAAACCCTAAAACCGAGTTTCAGTCGAAACCCTTCCCGTTTGAAATTTACCCTTTTGGGTTTGAAAATGGGTTAGAAATTAATGAATAAATGTTTATTTAAATTTGATTCGGGAAAGGGATTAATGTTCAAAAACCCTAATTATCGATACCCATTGAAATCGGGAATATCGAATTTGCTTAAAACCAACTCGAAACACTTTTGAATTGTCTAAAAGCCGGAAAATCAAACCCAAAGCCTATTTTTTATGATAGGGCCGTGGGCCCCAAGTGGGAAGTTGTTGGGTTTTTCGTCGCTTTGTATGTTTAACTGATGTTTGATTGATAGTTGGTAAAGTTATTGATTGTGTGATATAATTCGATTGTAGGTGTTTTTGATCCGCTTGCATGATCGCTCCTTCGGACTTAGGAGCAAAGTCATCTTTTATTAAAGGTGAGAATAGTTAGAATTTAAAGTATCTATAGAGAGCAAATGAGTGTGAAGGTTTGTAGAGTTTGAAACTAAGATTAGAATCCGAACCTAAGATTAGAGGGTTGTGAGTTAGTGCCCTTAGGATTAAGAGTTAATCCTTTAAGTGAGAACTTAGAAGTTCTCAAGGAAAGTATTGAATCTTAGAAGATTCTAAGTTAGATTCGATTCGAAGCTTAGGTTGGATCATTGGAAGTTAAAAGATCCAGCTTGTTTTTAGAACGATTAATAGAACCTCGGATTATTGGAAGTTTAGAATCCTTGAAGTTTTAGGTTAATCGTTTATTTTATAATTCTACTCTTATTGATACCGGAGTTCGATCGATATATCGTTCATCCAAGATGCTTGCCTACTTCTACTTTATGTCATTTACTTTTTGTCTTTTACTTTATACTTTTACTTTATGCCTTTTCTTTATTTGTGTATCGACTACTTTAATTCCGCACTTTACTTATTTACTTTTACAAGGATATGCAAGCATATGCATATCATATTTCATCATACCATTCTCGCAACATTCATGAAAAAGAATGAAAGTGAAAAAGAAATGAAAGTGAAAAGAAAAGAAAGTGAATGAGAAAAGAAGGAAGATTGATGAACCCTACGTGGAGTTCACATCACCTTCAGAGAAAAGAAAGAATGTGAAAGAAAAGAAGTTAAATGGTAGCCTACGGGATGTACGCATTACTTCTTCATGCATAGGGAGTTAAATGGTAGCCTACGGGATGTACGCATTACTTCCTCATGCATAAGGTTAAATGGGAGCCTACGGGATGTCCGCATTACCTTCATTCATGCACAAAAGGGCAAATGCGAAGTCCTACGGGATGCTCTCATGCATTCATACATATGATCGATGAAAGAGAAAATTGAGATGTTTAATATGATGCAAAGTTTATTTACTTTTATTACTTATGTCATAATAATGTTGATGGATGAGGATTGACTACTAGTGTTAGCAATATCATCTTTTAGAAAGTTTAGAATGAAATTACCTAGAGTTTGGAGGACTTTAGGAGTGAGTTGTGTCAGATTAATTGGACACAAATCGAAATGCGAGTTTGAGGTCTATCTTTACTTTTTATTCTTATTATTCTCACTGGGCTTAAGTTGTTAGCTCATGATATTGCAAACATTTCAGGAAATGTTTGGGATCGTGGAAAAGGAGCTGGTGCGCGCTTGATCGAGAGGATGACGACTTTGAGATGGACTAGGTTTATGTAATGTCCATGGACTTTGGTTTTGTGAATTTTATACATTTTGTTGGATTTTTTTATTTGTATATAGCTCATAAGAGCTTTATGTCTTTACTTTTATGATTATAAACTTTGAACTCCTGGATAGGAACTTTAAGTTCCTTGTGTATTAAAAATTGTGAATTTATAATGTAACAGGTTTTTGGCTAGCCACTTTTCAAACATAACCACGCCAATTTTTCTTAAAATAAATGACTTCCTCTGTTTTCTCTGATTTAATTTATTTAAAAGTGACGGGTTGTCACATAAAGTAAATAAATAGGAAACTTCGGACAAACGATATGTCAATCGAACTTTGCAAACAATAATAAAAGTAAAATCATAACTCAAACGATTAACCTATACCTTCAAGGATTCTAAACTTCCAAATATAATCCGAGGTTCTATTAATCGTTCTATATAAAAGTTTGGATCTTTTAACTTCCAATGATCCAACCGAAGCTTCAAAACGAATCTAACTTAGAATCCTCTAAGATTCAATGCTTTCCTCGAGAACTCCTAAGTTCTCACTTAAAGAACTAGCTCCTAATCCTAGGGCACTAGCTCATTTCCCTCTATTCTTAGATTCGAATCTTAGTCTTAGTTTCCAATTCTACAAATCATTATACTTATTCGATTTCTAAAATTACTTTAAATCCTAATTATTCTCACCTTAGCCAAAAGTTGACTTCGCTCCTAAAATCGATAGAGCGATCGAGCAAGCGATCCAAAAACCTACAATTAGAATTACATTCTAACAATCAATAATTACCAAAAACGATTAAATAACATCTAAGCGTACAAAACGACGAAAAACCCAACAACCCATCAATGAGGCTCTCGGCCCCCCTACCATAAAAGGGTTTTGGTTTTGGTTTTCCGGCTTTTAGGCAATTTAGATGTGTTTCGAGTTGGTTTCAAGCAATTTCGATATTCCCGATTTCAATGGGTATCGATAATTAGGGTTTTTGAACACTATGTCATTTCCCGAATTGAATTTAAATAAACATAAATTCATTAATTTATAACCCATAATCAATCCCAAAAAGGTAAATTTTAAACGGGAAGGGTTTTGACTGAAACTCGGTTTTAGGGTTATGGGAAAGTTTCCAAAAACACTTAAAACTACTCCCGTATTTACAAACACCGAGTTTCACGACAAGAAATCGAAGAATCAAAGAGAAAACTCCATTAAAACACTATTTGGAGCTTAGGGTTTGAATATGAACTTATCGAGAACTCCGTGGATCTCGAGAGACAAGCACGATTGATGGGTGGAAAAGAATCCTAAACCCGAGGTCTTTCCAACGCACCCTGAATCAAGTCGATCCACCGAGAAACGAAGAAAAGCCAAAATTTCGTCTCCCCCCCATGATAGCTACGGCTCTTTGGAGGAAAAATGAGAGGATTTTGTCAACTTTGGTCAATTGGTGTATATTTAAAGATGAATGAATAGTGTTTTGGATATTTTTAAGAAATCGGAAATGACGGTTGCGTTCTTTTATGACTTTTGACTTATAAAACAAAACCCGATGCTCTTAAATAAATCTAAACGTGATTAATAATTATTAATTGGCCTATTAATAATTATTAATATCACCAAAACAAAATTTAAAGTATTAAAACGATTAAAAAGAATTTCGGGCGAAATTAACTACTAAAATCGAAATTACAAAAATAATAATTAATCTAAATACTTAAATTGAAATAAATAAATAAATAAATAATAAAATAAAATAAAATAAAAATTTTCACTTCAAAATAACGGGACGTTACAAAGTGAGAAAGAAAAGAAGGTTGAATGGGTATCCTACGGGATGTACTCACTACTTCTTCATTCATAAGGTTGAATGGGTATCCTACGGGATGTACTCATTATCTTCATTCATTCATAAGGTTGAATGGGTATCCTACGTATGACGACCCGTAACTTTTAAATAAATTAAATCAGAGAAAACAGCGGAAGTCTTTTATTTTAAGAAAATTTGCGTGGTTTTGTTTGAAAATTGGCATGCCAAAAACCTGTTTACATCTTAATTTTTCAAATCTAATAAAATCACATGGACTTTAAATCCCAATCAGGAGTTCAAATATTTCATATCATAAAACCCACATCAAAAGCTCTTATGAGCTAAATACAACATCAAAGTCTTTGAAATTCACAAAAATAATTACATAAACTTTACAACAAAAGAGTCCATCTCGAGGTCAGCATCCCTCGATCACGCAGCACCACCTCCTCTCCCTCGACCCCTTACAGGGCATTACCTGAAATTTTGTAATATCATGAGCTAACAAACTAAGCCCAGTGAGAATAATAAGCATAAAAAGTAAATATAGACCTCAAACTCGTATTCCGATTTATGTCCAATTAATCTGACACAATCAATCCTAAAGTTCTCTAAACTTTAGGTAGTTTCGTTTTATACTTTCTAAGGATGATATTACTAATAATCATAGTCAATACTCATCCATCAACATTGTTATGACGTAAGTAAGAAAAGTAAATATACTTTGCACATCATACAACTTCTCGATTCTCTCTTTCATCTATCATAAACATGAATGCATGAGAGCATCCCCTAGGACTTCACAATCACCCTTTTGTGCGTGAATGAAGGGTAATGAGAACATCCCGTAGGATCCCATTCAGCCTTATGCATGAGGAAGTAATGCGCCAATCCTACAGGATACCATTCAACTTCCTATGTATGAAGAAGTAATGCGTCAATCCCATAGGATACCATTCACTCCTTTTTCATCTAGAGTAATGAGCAAATCCCGTAGGATCCCATTCGTCTCTTTTCACTTAGAGTAATGAGCAAATCCTGTAGGATCCCATTCGTCTCTTTTTCATTCACATTCTTTCTTTTCTCTGAAGGTGATGTGAACTCCACGTAGGGTTCATCATTCTTCCTTCTTTTCTCTTTCACTTTGTTTTCTTTTTCACTTTCATTTCTTTTTCACTTTCGTTTCTTTTTCACTGAAGGTGATGTGAACTCCACGTAGGGTTCATCATTCTTCCTTCTTTTCTCTTTCACTTTGTTTTCTTTTTCACTTTCATTTCTTTTTCACTTTCGTTTCTTTTACACTGAAGGTAATGTGAACTCCACGTAGGGTTCTTCATTCTTCCTTCTTTTCTCTTTCACTTTCTTTTCTTTTTCACTTTCATTTCTTTTTCACTTTCGTTTCTTTTTCATGAATGGTGCGAGAATGGTATGATGCAATATGATATGCATATGCTTGCATATCCTTGTAAAAGTAAAGAAATAAAGTGCAGAATAGATAAGCATAAAGTAAAAGATATAAAGTAAAAGATATAAAGTAGTTGATACAAGCATAAAGTAAAAGATATAAAGTAAATGACATAAAGTGAAGTAGATAAGCATCTTGGACGAACGATATGTAAATCGAACTCCGCTACAATAATAAAAGTAAAATCATAACGTAAACGATTAACCTAACCTTCAAGGATTATAAACTTCCAATAATAATCCGAGGTTCTATTAACCGTTCTATAAACAAGTTGGGATCTTCTAACCTCCAATGATCCAACCTAAGCTTCGAAACGAATCTAACTTAGAATTTCTAAGGTTCAATACTTTCCTCGAGAACTCCTAAGTTCTCACTTAAAGGATTAACTTCTAATCCTAGGGTACTAGCTCATTTCCCTCTAATCTTAGATTCGAATTCTAGTCTTAGTTCCCAATTCTACAAACCATTATACTTATTTGCTTTCTATAGTTACTTTAAATCCTAACTATTTTCACCTTAGCGAAAATAGTTTTGGTCCAAATCTCCGATTTCCCACAATTCAACAACCGAGCAATAGCACCTACAATTCATCAATTGCACAACATATTACAACTCATATCTAATATGAGACTAAGTTTGCATTTTGGATGAATAGTGATTTCTGATGAATAGTGTTTTTTGAAAATCCGGGCTCAAAATCGTCAAATTCCATGATAGAAATTCATGATTTCAACTTCAAAACTCATTTATAATCAAAAACGAACAAAACCATCTAAAAAGTTTTGAAAACTTACTTTTTGGGACTTCCCTTAGAGAACGGGAAACTCTGAAAAGCTAGGTTGGATAGGTAGCCCTCGTCCCTACCAATCCAACGCAACCGAAAACACGACGATCCGCCGAGAAACCAAGAAAAGCCAAGAAGAATTTCTTCTCATTCATGGATGAGAAGCTCACGGCAATAGCAAGGAAAAGAATGATAAGTTTTGGTCAATTTTGGTCAAAGTGGTGATTTTAAAGATGAGTGAATAGTGTTTTGGATATATTTAAGAAATTGGAAATGACTGTTGCGTCCTTTTAGGACTTTTGACTTATAAAATGAAACCCGATGCTCTTAAATAAATCTAAAGGTGATTAATAATTATTAATTGGCCTATTAATTATTATTAATGTCACCGAAGCGAATTTAAAGTATTAAAACGATTAAAAAGAAGTTCGGGCGAAATTAACTACTAAAATCGAAATTACAAAGATAGTAATTAAACTAAGTACTTAAATTGAAATAAATAAATAAATAATAACATTAAATAAAAAAAAAAATTCACTTCAAAATAACGGGACGTTACAGTCAACCCTCCTAAAAAGGGCTTTTTGTCCCCGAAAAGTAAACTCAACATAACGAGATAAAATAAAAGAGTGATTAGCTCCAGAATTAAATAGAACAAAAGCCAAACGGCCTGAAAATAATAAAGTATAAACCACTACCATACTGGTAGCTTTTCTTGATAATTTTGACTTTACTACTATGTTGTGATGGTTATATCTTATACGCCCTATAAAAGTGGTGTGAATTCAAGTTTGATCACAACATGGCACCTTGATGGAAGTGTGCATCTCCCTGATGGAAACTGGCATAACTATTGTAGTAAGGATGATCCAATCCTTGTTGAGCTCCACCTCGAACCAGTTGTTGTTGTCGCTGTTGTTGTTGTTGTTGATGCTGATGTTGATGTTGTTGATGTTGCTATTGTTGCTGTTGCGGTATCCCTTGACTGGCGTCGTCATCCTTTGTTTTCTTCTTTCTAGAGGTAGTCTGTTCCGTAGTAGTTAATTTTCTTTTCCTTTCACAATATGCGAAATCCAAGATAAGGATAACTCCTAAGCTTCCTTATTCAAATCTTGAATGAACTCGACTTCAGAGATCATTTCCTTTCTTACAAAGCAAAACTGGTGTCTGTCAAACACCTTAGTCCAATAACATTCTAACATTCCAACATAGGATTCACTTTAGAGTCTTATCTTGAAAAGACTTAGTAGGTCCAAACTACGACCTACAAGTTTATCAAATTCTCCATCCAATTAGATGGTCAAACACAAAGTGAATTGAAATTCACCAAACCATCTCATTTCCTTATAGAAGTTACCGATACCACGGTCCATCAACTTTCTTCTATACTTCAATCGAATACCAGCACTCCACCTTAGTGTTAGTCAATCTTGACAATTTTACTAAATATGGATCTTCATTACTCGTCCTCGAGTATTTTCAATTCAGATTGATACACCATAGTGTAATAACGACCAAACTAGGCCAATCACCAATTAACATTGTCGTTAATGGTCCTCGTTGAAACTTATCACGTAAAGTCCTTACTTCCATTTTTGAGTGGCAACTCTCTTTCCTTTTAGCACAATGCTACCATAAGGATTTACCACTTACCATAATCCAACTTTCTCAACTCAAACCAAGAACTTGTCCCTTGAGCTGAATCTAGCTTACTGGAATCGAGCCAGACTGATTTCTTTTCAACAATTTCTCACCTCAAACAGGTGTTTCATCTCTTAATACTGGGCTCCAAACAACATGTTCCCTTTTTACGCATAAATGTCCACACACATCTACTAAGACAACTACTTAGAAATTGTGTGACAATAACACTTTGATTAGCTTTAAGGATCAAACAGTTGATCTCTCGGAGTATCTCATCTCTTTTATTTTGACATTATGTCAATACTCTTAACAAGGTGTATAACCTTCAAAACTGCACGGGTTCATTCACCTTCTCGACACCCTTACCCAAATCTCAAAATGGGTCAAATAAACATAACCACAAAGTGGTTTTACAAGGATGTGAAATATCATAACATCATTAAATTCTAACAATATTCTCATAACTCTTTCAATATCAAAGAAATAAAACATGAGAATAGAAGTTATAGGCATACCTAGTGCTGCTGATCTCAGATGATGACTTTGAGAATGGACTTAAAACAAAACATGAAATATAAACATGCATCGCATGTAGTCTACAGAACCCGTGGGCTCTGATACCCACTATGACGACCCATCACTTTTAAATAAATTAAATCAGATAAAACAGCGGAAGTCTTTTATTTTAAGAAAATTTGCGTGGTTTTGTTTGAAAATTGGCATGCCAAAAACCTGTTTACATCATAATTTTTCAAATCTAATAAAATCACATGGACTTTAAATCCCAATCAGGAGTTTAAATATTTCATATCATAAAACCCACATCAAAAGCTCTTATGAGCTAAATACAACATCAAAGTCTTTGAAATTCACAAAAATAATTACATAAACTTTACAACAAAAGAGTCCATCTCGAGGTCAGCATCCCTCGATCACGCAGCACCACCTCCTCTACCTCAACCTCTTACAGGGCATTACCTGAAATTTTGTAATATCATGAGCTAACAAACTAAGCCCAGTGAGAATAATAAGCATAAAAAGTAAAGATAGTCGACCTCAAACTCATATTCCGATTTATGTCCAATTAATCTGACACAATCAATACTAAAGTTCTCTAAACTTTAGGTAGTTTCGTTTTATACTTTCTAAGGATGATATTACTAATAATCATAGTCAATACTCATCCATCGACATTGTTATGACATAAGTAAGAAAAGTAAATATACTTTGCACATCATACAACTTCTCGATTCTCTCTTTCATCTATCACAAACATGAATGCATGAGAGCATCCCGTAGGACTTCGTAATTGCCCTTTTGTGCATGAATGAAGGGTAATGAGAACATCCCGTAGGATCCCATTCAGCCTTATGCATGAGGAAGTAATGCGTTAATCCTGCAGGATACCATTCAACTCCTTATGTATGAAGAAGTAATGCGTCAATCCCGTAGGATACCATTCACTCCTTTTTAATCTAGAGTAATGAGCAAATCCCGTAGGAGCCCATTCGCCTCTTTTCACTTAGAGTAATGAGCAAATCTCGTAGGATCCCATTCGTCTCTTTTTCATTCACATTCTTTTCTTTCTCTGAAGGTGATGTGAACTCCACGTAGGGTTCATCATTCTTCCTTCTTTTCTCTTTCACTTTCTTTTCTTTTTCACTTTCATTTCTTTTTCACTTTTGTTTCTTTTTCACTGAAGGTGATGTGAACTCCACGTAGGGTTTATCATTCTTCCTTCTTTTCTCTTTCACTTTCTTTTCTTTTTCACTTTCATTTCTTTTTCACTTTCGTTTCTTTTTCAATGAAGGTGATGTGAACTCCACGTAGGGTTCATCATTCTTCCTTCTTTTCTCTTTCACTTTCTTTTCTTTTTCACTTTCATTTATTTTTCACTTTCATTTCTTTTTCATGAATGGTGCGAGAATGGTATAATGTAATATGATATCCATATGCTTGCATATCCTTGTAAAAGTAAAGAAATAAAGTGCGGAATTAAAGTAGTTGATACAAGCATAAAGTAAAAGATATAAAGTAAATGACATAAAGTAAAATAGATAAGCATCTCGGACGAACGATAGGTAAATCGAACTCCGCTACAATAATAAAAGTAAAATCATAACGTAAACGATTAACCTAACCTTCAAGGATTCTAAACTTCCAATAATAATCCGAGGTTCTATTAACCGTTCTATAAACAAGTTGGGATCTTCTAACCTCCAATGATCCAACCTAAGCTTCGAAACAAATCTAACTTAGAACTTCTAAGGTTCAATACTTTCCTCGAGAACTCCTAAGTTCTCACTTAAATGATTAACCTCTAATCCTAGGGTACTAGCTCATTTCCCTCTAATCTTAGATTCGAATTCTAGTCTTAGTTCCCAATTCTACAAACCATTATACTTATTTTCTTTCTATAGTTACTTTAAATCCTAACTATTCTCACCTTAGCCAAAATAGTTTTGGTCCAAATCTCCGATTTCCCACAATTCAACAACCGAGCAATCGCACCTACAATTCATCAATTGCACAACATATTACAACTCATATCTAATATGAGAACAAGTTTTCATTTTTGGATGAATAGTGATTTCGGATGAATAGTGTTTTTCAAAAATCCGGGCTCAAAATCGTCAAATTCCATGATAGAAATTCATGATTTCAACTTCAAAACTCATTTATAATAAAAAACGAACAAAACCATCTAAAAAGTTTTGAAAACTTACTTTTTGGGACTTCCCTTAGAGAACGGGAAACTCTGAAAAGCTAGGTTGGCTAGGTAGCCCTCGTCCCTACCAATCCAACGCAACCGAAAACACGACGATCCTCCGAGAAACGAAGAAAAGCCAAGAAGAATTTCTTCTCATTCATGGATGAGAAGCTCGAGGCAATGGCAAGGAAAAGAATGACAAGTTTTGGTCAATTTTGGTCAAAGTGGTGATTTTAAAGATGAGTGAATAGTGTTTTGGATATTTTTAAGAAATTGGAAATGACGGATGCGTTCTTTTATGACTTTTGACTTATAAAATGAAACCCGATGCTCTTAAACAAATCTAAAGGTGATTAATAATTATTAATTGGCCTATTAATAATTATTAATGTCACCGAAGCGAATTTAAAGTATTAAAACGATTAAAAAGAAGTTCGGACGAAATTAACTACTAAAATCGAAATTACAAAAATAGTAATTAAACTAAGTACTTAAATTGAAATAAATAAATAAATAATAACATTAAATAAAATAAAAAAATTCACTTCAAAATAATGGGACGTTACACTACGGGATGTACTCATTATCTTCATTCATTCATAAGGTTGAATGGGTATCCTACGAGATGTACTCATTATCTTCATTCATGCATAAAGGGAAAATGTGAATCCTACGGGATGTCCTCATTACCTTCATGCATATGATCGATGGAAATATATATCATGGATAAAGAATCGAGATGTTATATTCATGCAAGTTTATTTACTTTTCTTACTTATATTGTAACAAGTTAATGGATGAGAATTTGACTACGAGTGTTAGTAATATCATCCTTCGGAGAGTATAGAATGAAATTACCTGGAGTTTGGAGAACTTTAGGATTGATTGTGTCAGATTAATTGGACACGAATCGGAATACGAATTTGAGGTCTAACTTTACTTTTTATTCTTATTATTCTCACTGGGCTTAAGTTGTTAGCTCCTGATATTACAAAAATTTCAGGTAATGCCCTGGCTAGAGGTCATGGGAGAGGAGATGGTGCTGCGCGATCGGGGGATGATGACCTCGAGATGGACTCGGTTGATTTAAAGTCCATGGACTTTGTTTTTGTGAACTTTATATAATTTTGGATTTGTATATTTGTAAATAGCTCTTAAGAGCTTTTGTCTTTACTTTTATGATTATAAACACCTTTTGAACTCCTTGTTAGGAACTTAAAGTTCCTTGTGTATTAAATTGTGAATTTAAAATGTAACAGGTTTTTGGCTAGCCACTTTTCAAACATAACCACGCCATTTTTCTTAAATTATAAAGACTTCAGCTGTGTTTTCTAATTTAAATTATTTAAAAGTGACGGGTCGTCACAATATTAAATAAATAAATAAAAAATTTCACTTCAAAAGTAATGAGATGTTATAATTACAAACTTAAAATTTATTTTATAGTTCTTATTTGGTTAAATCAACACACATGAGCTCTTTAAGAAAAATAACCATTGTTTGAATTTAATTGCATTAAAACTAAAATAAGAATATGTAAGAAATCTCATAGGAAAACATGGTTATGCTTTTTGGGATATGAAAAAGAGGAATTATAGGACATTTTCAATCACTGAAACCTTGATGTTCATATTTTAGAAGGAAAAAAAATTAAGTGGATAAAAGCTACGAGAAAGAGGTGGAAGAGTATCAGTGAAAGAGGAAAAAAGGTAAGTAAAATAAAAGGAGAAAAGTTGGAAACAGAGAGAAAAACTTTTAGGCTCAAGCTTCTCTTGATCTAAGGTAGAAGAAATGTTGTTTGCTCTACCGTATTCTTTGGTTGGATATTTAAAAATTAATGGTTACAACTCTTGTTTTCACACTTAAAGTTTTCCTATAAAAAAAATAACTTCATCATTTAGTTGGATTGATAAAAAAGGGAAAGCTTCTCTTCAAAATACCCATTAAAAAAAATTTAAAACTTTAAATTTGGGAGAATAGGGATGCTTTTATCTCAAACTTCATGAATTAAGAAATTTATGTATTGATATGAAGATATAATTGAAATGACATTTTCTTTCAAAACATCAATTCAAAAAAATCTTTAAACTATAAATTTGGAAGTATAAGGATGTTTTGATATCAAATTTCATGAGTTAAGAAGCTTATGATTTGATATTATGAATTAATTTAAATGACATTTTCATTAAAAAAAATCTTAAAACTTAAAATTTGGGAGTATATGGATGCTTTGATCCCAAATTTCTTGAGTTAAGAAACTTATGGTTTGATATTATAAATTAATTTATATGACATTTTCTTTCAAAACATCAATTCAAGAAATTGTTAAAACTTGAATTCTAGAAGTATAAGGATGCTTTGATCCCAAATTTCATGAGTTAAGAAGCTTATGATTTGATATTATGAATTATCAAATGATATTTTCTTATAAAACACCAATTCAAAAAATTCTTGAAACTTGAAATTTGGGAGTATAAGAATGCTTTGATCCCAAATTTCATGAATTAAGAGTTATATAGATTGATATTTAGAATTAATTTAAATGGCATTTTAATTCAAAACATCCAATCAAAAAATTCTTAAAGTTTAATATTTGGGACTATAAGGATGCTTTGATCCCAAATTACATGAACTAAGAAATTTATGATTTGATGTTAAGAGTGAATTTAAAGGATATTTTTTTTACTTTTAAAGCATTCATTCCAAAAAATTCTTAAAATTTGAAATCATAACTTTTATAAAAAAAAAAAAAAGGGGAAATTGTAAGGATGCTAACTGTAACGACCCAACATAACAAATAAGTCTAAGCCGCGAGTACACTCACCGGATGCGTGGACCCTTGATAGTTCGTTTACAAATTCAATATATCAAAAAATGCTAAAGACAATATTTGTAAACAAATTAAATATTTAATAATCAATAGGCACATCTGCCTCTTCGAATTAAAATCAACAACTAAAGAAATCAAATGATACTTTTGAAAAGAGTCAAAGTTGGATTAACTTTAAAATCATTTACGAATACATGTTTTTACAAACCAAAATACAAGTAAAGCTCTATGAGCTAAACATAGACTATACAATCGAGTATCATAGGCCATTAGACTCTCTAGCCCATCTAAAAGTCTCGCCTCGAAGGTTCAACAAGTATCAGCCGCCTTGCCTTGTCCCTGACCTCTGTCGGTACCTGAAAGGTGATATGTAGCAACTCTGAGCATGAAAATTAGTGTAAATAAAATGAAGTATAGTAATGGTATGTAATGATTGAAATAATACAATGAATATGGTATAATGAATATGGTATAATGACTTGACGAGATAATACGTAGACAATGAAGTAGATCCGTCTCTTCCATTAATAATTAATTTAAACTAATTTGAAAAGTTTCGCTGCGTTAACTTGTAACAACCTTCAAAATAACTATTTTCTTTAATTTTAAATAAATATGTAATGAAACCAAAATTATATTCTGTAAAACAATCTTTGATGAGAATTTAGGTCTGCTTGGTGGGATATGAAAAAGACAAATCCTCGGTCATTTTTTAGTAACAAAATTAAAGTTTCAATTTTTAAGATGAAAATAAAAATGAGGTGGAAAGCTTATGAGTGAAAGAGAGAAAGATAGAGGAAGAGTAAGAGAAAAAGGAGAAATTTTAAGTAAAATAAGGAGGGGGAAAAAGTTGAAAAAAGAAAGATAGAACTAGTCATAAATGAGATTCAATCCTAAAAAGTTGACACCAATTATAGTATCTAAGCTCTATAAAGTTGAGCTTACATAAATTTTTTTATTGTTAATAAAAACTAACAAAATTCTAAATATGTGTCGATCTACTTTTTTTATATAAAGTAGAGTCCACTAGGAATGGTCAATTTCATGAAAAAGAGATTAAAAGTTATGAAAAAACTTATCAAGATGAAGTTAGGACCATCAAAATTAAGCTATTGAATGGAAATGACAAGAATAATTTCCACGTTTTAAATTAAGTATTTGCTACAGGTAGTACAAGAAAAATCCTTAAAACAAAAAAAGTATTTGTCTCAAAATAGCGTAAATCTGTATCCTAATTCTTAAAATGTCATAACTTTTTAAAAATTACTCAAATAGCATAGTTATAGTTCAATAATATTATTGAACGCTATACTTCAATAATTTTATTGAACTATTTTTCATGTGTATTTTTAATGAAATTTTTTTGTTTTTTGCTTTTTTTAAAGTTCAAATTCAATAATTTATCTAACTATTTACTTATTATCCATTATTATTTTCAATGAATTTATTAGTTTTTAGTTGAATAAATTTATTGAACTGTAATTATGCTATTTAAGTAATTTTTGAAAAGTTCAGAGATTCCAGTAATTAGTACGTAAAAATAAGCTATTTCAGTAATTGCCTCAAACAAAAGTCCATGTTATTTTATTTCTAATTTTATGTTTTTCTATAGGTCATAAAACTATTTAATTTGTTACCTCTAAAATGCTTAGTAAATATACCAAACTTAAATATCAACTTAATTCAATTCTCCCAATTCAAGAAAGTGACATAAATGTTTTTTTAAGTTTCACACAAACATAATTAAAGTAAAGAAACCATAGAAAGGGAGTGATATTGCAATATATTTTGAATTTTAGTTAAATCGATAATCTATTTATTTATACCTAAAAAAATTAACTATTTTTACACATGATTATTGAAACAAAATGTTTATTTATTACAAACTTAAAATTTATATTATAGTTCCTAACTGGTTGAATCAACACACTTGAGCGCACTTTAGAAAAATAACTATTGTTTAAATTTAAAATAAATTTGTACTGGAACTAAAATAAGAAAATTGAAGAAATCTAACTGGAAAACTAGGTTATGCTTTGTGGGATATGAAAAATAGGATTATAGGTCATTTTCAATTAAAGAAACCTTCCAATTTTGAAAAAAAATGAGTTGGATAAAAGCTATGAGAGAGATGTGGAAGAGTATCAGAAAAGAAAGAAAAAAAAAAGTAAAATATAGAGAGAGAAAAGTTGGAAAAAGAGAGATAAAAAAGGGGTAAAAGTAATTAAAAGATTATCAATGTAAAGTTAGGACCATCATCATAAGGAAGATCTTTAAAATAAAAAAGAAAATTAAGTTATTTACTTCACCTTATAAATTTTTTATAGGTTATAAAACAGTTTTATGTGCAATTTTTAAATTGCGTAACAAATATAGAGAAGAATTTTTTTTGTTATACATGACAAGATTGATCAATGATGATCTAGCATCACTAACTGACACATTAAAAATTTATAAAAACTTGTAACATCTTAATTTTTTTTTTGTGTGGTAAATATTATAGATTTTATCAACGAATATATTATTAGAAAAAATTTAAATTACACACGGTATATAGATGTATTAATTGAATTAAAGAAACCATAAAAATGGAAAAATAGTACATTTTTAACATTTCTAAATAGATAATATGATCAGTATGGTTTAGTTGAGGTTATTAACATGAATGGCGCTGCACAACCTATTTTATACATAAGCTAATAAATTAAAGAAATATAACAATAGATAACAATCCCGATTGTAGTTGCTTATTTTGTGGGTTTCAAATCGCCCTCCTTTTTTCTTTTTAAATGATAACTATATAAGTTTTAAGTTTTCGATTAATTAATTTTTAATTATGTTTTTATAATAATTAGAAAAAAATTGTTTTAATCATGTTTTATATTTTTAAATTCAATCTTAATAAGTTTTCAAATTTTAATATTTTTTATGATTTTGATATATTGATGATATAATAAATTCACTTTTATAATCTATTACTACTCAAAGAGTGTGCTAATTGGAACACTTTTTTTTTTACACTATTACATTTTTACTTTTTTTTGGAAAGCAAACCTTTAAGAGTTTTTGCTTAATGTGATGTAAAATGGAAGAAATTTGATATAATTATGTTTTAACCTTGATATTGAATGTTCACTAACTCGATAAATATTATAATGAATACTTTAAATACTTTTAACAATTATTATTTTACTATTAAATTTTGTAAAACTTATATTAAATTAAAAATAAAGTAGACATTTTACTTAGTATATAATAGAATATAAAATTAACTTTCAAATTATTTTTTATTTTAATAAAATATTCAAAGGGATGGTCTATTAAATTACGTCAATTAAGTATTATTTGTAACAATTTATCTATTTCCTATCTATTACTACTTAAAAAGTGTGTTAATTGGAGAAACTTTTTTTGGACACTATTACCCTTTCACTTTTAGTAAATATCTAAACTACTATTAGATTTTTTTGGTAAACTATTACCTTTTCAGTTTTTTTGTGAAGTATAAATTTAAGATTTTTTTAATGTGGTCCAAAATCTATTATCTATTATTCATTACTATTTAAAAAGTTTCTTAATTGGGAAAAAATAAATTGAGATACTATTACCTTTTCACTTTTAGTAAATATCTAAACTATTAATTCTTTTTTACACTTGTAAAGGGTAAAAATAGCCCTCATACGGGCCAGGTAAATCACACCGGCCCACACAGGTTTAGGCCCATGTAACGTCCCGTTATTTTGAAGTGAAATTTATTTTATTTAATGTTATTTAGTTATTGAATTATTTCAATTTACTTATTTAGTTTAATTATTATTTTTGTAATTTCGATTTTAGTAGTTAATTTCGCCCGAAATTCTTTTAATCGTTTTAATACTTTAAATTTCGCTTCGGTGACATTAATAATTATTATTAGGCCAATTAATAATTATTAATCACCTTTAGATTTATTTAAGAGCTTCGGGTTTTGATTTAGAAGTCAAAAGTCAAAAAAGGACACAACCGTCATTTCAGATTTTTAAAAAATATCAAAACACTATTCATTCATCTTTAAATATACCCCTTTGACCAAAAGTCTTCATTTTTGTAATGGCCCGAGTTTTGAAAAAAAAAAAAAAAAACTATATATAACAACATTGTTAAAACTCAAATATTTTAATTTGAGGAAATTGTAAATTCAACTATAATGAGAATTTCTGTTTCAATAGAAGTTTAAAACTTGTTTTACATTTTATCAACCTTGGTCAATAGAGTTAACCATGGTTAGGCAAGTAATTAACCATGGTTAATGTGTTAAATTGAGTTTGCTTAAATGCTTAACCATGGTTAAGATGAGGTGGGGCTAATTTAATAACAAAAGTAATTAAGAGGACAAGTTAGGAAAACATGGGGTATACTTTAGTAAACTAAAAAGTTAATGGTCATGTTTGCAATTAGTTGAAACCTATTAAAAGGCTTGTAATTCATTTTCTTTCACAATTAAAAATAAAAAAAATCTGCTACCACCATCTTCTTCCCTTCTTCCTCAGCCGAACACCATGCTTGGAAAAGGAATTCATTGGGCTTTTTCAATTTTTGGTCAATTTTGCTCAAATCAAACTCAAACCTTATTGGATTTTCATGAAGAGTCCATTTCTAGAAGAATCAAGAGCAATCCTTATTGTTTACCTCAAGTTTTGGTAAGTTTTCTAAATCTAGGTTTTTGGGAAATTTGAGAAAAACGTGATTGAAAGTTTGGGGTTTCTTGGCTAGTAAACAATTTGTTAAAAGCCCTTTAAACTTATGCATTTTGAGACCTTGAATTTAAATTACCGTAAGTTAAGGTTTAGGATTTTAATAAATTGAAAGGAGAATTGAAAACTAAAAGTTTACCTAAGGGTTCTCTCAAATTGAAATGGGTTGTTTTTACTATTTAAGTCAATTGAAAGTGTAGCATGGAGTCAATTTACACAAAAGAAATTGGGAAAGACACCCCTTGTGACCGAGAACCCTTTCCCCTTTGTTTTATTAATGAATTTTAGGAGCTGTTTTATATTTTCAGGATGAGGGGTTGTTTTCGGGGTCCTGGGATGATGTTATAATGTCCAAAAACAAAGTATGATTAGTAATAAAGGTTAATTATTCATGTGGGGCTGTTTTGGGTAGTTTTAATATAAATGTTATTTAATATGTTGTAAATATTTAATGAATTGAAAATAAGGTGTTGTATATAAATGTTATTTTGTGTAGGTAAGGGATCAAACAATTCCAAGTTGTGAAAGCTAGACACTTTGTATCACAAGGTGGGAATAAAAAGGGACAAAAGTATAATTATGTTTGATTTTTATATGATGAATTGATAAGTGTGGTAGTGTTTAAACTTTGGTAGTAAGAGTAAAACAAGAGCGGGTTAAGTAAGAAAAATAAGAGCGGGTTAAGTAAAGACATGATTAGATGTTTATTTTTCTTGCATAACATGGTTATGAGACAAGATCTTTAGACTTGTAAGTTGTAATTCGAAAGGGCAACACTTAGACCTTTAAGCTTATGGTAAAGACTAGTAAACCGAAAGGTGAGATTAAATTCAAACATAGGAAGTCATGTATGATACCCAAGCTCAAAACCTCCTTAGGTGATCATTTGAAGCTTTCTATTTGTTCTTAGCTTTGAGGTTATTTTAGCTTTCTCTTAACATCCTTCATTTCTGGTATAGTTGGAAGTCTAAATACATATTTTATGTAAGAAAATCAAGTTAGGAACTCCAACCAATGTTTTCTCAAAAAGCACCCAAAAGGCCAAAAGCACCACTTTTCCTTTTGGCTAGTTTAGAGACTTTTGTAGCAAACCGGATTCCGGGGTTTGGTTTATTGTTCTTATTGAATTATTTATGATATTTTAAGCTTAAAGTTAGATTTTAAATGTTTGTGATTGATGGGGAAAGAAAAGCCAAGGTCAAGCCTTGTTTTGACTTGAAAAGTGAAAATATAAAGAATCGGAATGGTGACGGCGATGTTGTTTGCGATTCTTGGAGGGTTGTTGTGGAATTGTTTTAACATTGGTCCTGGTTGGTTTGGAGACACTTTGGTTTATGACTTTAAAGGAGATCGGAGTATGAGAAGGTAGCAAAGGACGAGAATTAAACTTGGCTCGCTATTAAGAGTTAATAATGAGGGAGTTTACTCAAACCGATTTGCTATTTACATATTTATTTACCTAGTCTATCATGATTGCTTGCTAATGTTTGCATTTCAAGTCAAAGATCGAGTCATATACTGAAATGGGGATATTTTCATTTAAACTCGATATGCTTTCGGTTATTGCTCGGTGAATAGTACGTAGACGAGATGTTAAGATATAATGCTTGAGGTGTGATTTTGTGCTTAATGTATATTTTGAGAAAGTCATGTGGTATGATTGAGTCATATGTTTATTGGAGGAATTGACCTATTTGTGCTCGTTATGCCGAGAACTATTTTTCGATGAGAATTATAAGAAAGCATGATTAGTACATTTCATTTCATTTCATTTCACTTCATTCATGCATCTCATGGGATTGATGCATGGCCATGGGGTCGTAACCCGTGTAATGGTGAGTGGATGTTGGACGTTACACGTGGTTACCGTGGTGGATATTGTGTAGCTCCGAGGCGCTGTGTGGCGGATGGCCCGGATGCTAGAGTGGCTATTCTGACAGCCTGGAAGTGTAAAGGAGCTATGGCTCAAGTGATTGTTGAAACAGTTTGAGAAATACGTTGTAAGACGTGAGTATGTGAAATGGGAAAATTGGTACGAATTGAACAAAGTGGACACGGCTTGACCATGTGCTTGAAATGATGTTTAGTTTTTAATAAACATACATGTTTAAACATTCTTATGCATTCATACTTGGTTAATTCCATTGAATACAAGTTTGTGACATCTTCATCATACAATTTCATTGTTTATGTTACTTTGTTTAGCATACATAATTATGCATTTTTAGCCATTATACATACACCCAATTCATTATGCCTTTAGCTCATTTTGAGGTAGCCTCCGAGACATTTGGCAAATAGGTAAGATGTATGGAAAAGAAAGTACTAACTGATACTCGGTTTGCTAGAGATTGGTAACACTTTGAATAATATTATTGCGATGAAGATTAACGTGCAAAAATTGAGGCATTGTAATATGCAGTGAGGTAAATTATGTAGTTGAATATGATGTGGTAGTTAAGGCCGAGATTAGTTATGCCTACCATAATTATTCCTTGTATGTTAAGTTCTTAATCGTGAATGGTTAGCGGTGTGAATCTCTATGTAATAAAATTGTGGAGGGATTTATTGTTGTATTTTGATCATTGGAGTAAGTTTTTGAGATGCCGTGAACTATTGTTTGTCTTTAGGTTTGGGAAAGAGCAGAGTACGTGAGTTGAGTTAACAGTTACCAAGGGTTCGATTGGGCTTTTAGTATTGAGATAGGAAAACTACATGGCATGGAACAGTAAGGAGTGTAGTTTTAGTTAAGGCTCGAAAGGTAAGCTCGGTTGTTGTTTTAGCTTATAATGGTGTAGGGGTTAACTTAGATGTGTACCGTTTGACTAGACTGAGAGTGTGAGAAGCTTAGTTTGGGTACGAGATGAGCTATAGGAGATAGTTTCTCTAGTGAAGGCAAAAGATTTGGATGAGGAACGAGAGACTCAAGTGTTTGAACTCTTTTCGGACAATGGAATTCTTACGTAAATTTTCTTTCTTTCTTTTTATTTCCACTGAGTTATCAAACTCAGAGGTGCTTTATATCACCTTTCAGGATTTGTTGCGGTCGGGGTCGTGGAGAGGAAGCTGGTATGCGTTGGAGATTGGATGCCGATCTTGGAAATGGATTAGTTGACGTCGATCCTCGAGCTCGAGTCGTGTGGATTGCATAAGCAGTGTCTTATGTAATTATTAGTTGAATCTCGTTGTTTATAGTCCTTGTATTAAATTGTTTCAAATTGTTACACTTTTGAATCTTTATTTACCGTTTTTCTGTTTTGGGAAATTGATGTATAACAGGTTTTGGTTTATTCGATTTTTAAATGGACCCACGCAAATTTTCTGTGGAAATTGTTGTTTTTCCATTACGAGTCGTTTTAAATGACATTTAAATTTCTTATTTCCCCGCGCTTCCGCTGAGAGTACTCGCGGCTAGTCTCTTTGGAGTTGGGTCGTTATAATTTTTCTCATCCTTTTTCATCCCAAAACCGTGGCTATGAAGGGGGGAAGGAGATTTTTTGGGCTTTGCTCGTTTCTCGGTGGATAGGCTCGATTTCGGTTGCAACGGAAAGCCCTCGAGTCTAGGATTCTTTTCCACCTAACCGTCGTGCTTTTCTCTCGAGATCCACGGAGTTCTCGATAAGTTCATATTCAAACCCTAAGCTCCAAATAGTGTTTTAATGGAGTTTTCATTTTGATTCTTTGATTTATTGTCGGGAAACTCGGTGTTTGTAAATACGGGAGTAGTTTTAAGAGTTTTTGGAAACTTTTCCTTAACCCTAAAACCGAGTTTCAGTCGAAACCCTTCCCATTTGAAATTTACCTTTTTGGGTTTGATTATGGGTTATTTATTGTTGAATTATTGTTTATTTAAATTCAATTCGGGAAATGGCATAACGTTCAAAAACCCTAATTATCGATACCCATTGAAATCGGGAATATCGAATTTGTTTGAAACCAACTCGAAACACCTCTAAAGTACCTAAAAGCCAGAAAACCAAACCCGAGACCCACTTTTCATGGGGGGGCCGAGAGCCTCATAGTGGGGTTTATAGTGTTGTTCGTTGTTTTGAGCTTTTAGATGTTAATTGATCGATGTATGTTTATTTATTAATTGTTAGATGTAATTAATTGTAGGTGTTTCGGATCATTGTTTGATCGTGCTTTCGGAAACTTGGAGCGAAATCTTATTTGGCTAAGGTGAGAATAGTTAGGATTTAAAGTAACTATAGAAAGCGAATGAGTATGAAGGTTTGTAGCATTTGAAACTAAGACTAGAAACCGAATCTAAGAATAGAGGGAATGAGCTAGTACCCTAGGATTAGGAGCTAGTTCTTTAAGTGAGAACTTAGGAGTTCTCGAGGAAAGCATTGAATCTTAGAAGATTCTAAGTTAGATTCGTTTCGAAGCTTAGGTTAGATCATTGGAAGTTAAAAGATCCAACTTGTAATTAGAACGATTGATAGAACCTCAGATTATTGGAAGTTTAGAATCCTTGAAGGTTTAGGTTAATCGTTATGTTATGATCTTTACTTTTATTATTGATACCGGAGTTCGATCGACATATCGTTCGTCCGAGATTCTTATCTATTTTTACCTTATGTCTTTTACTTTATGTTGGTTTTGATTACTTTAATATTCGCACTTTACTTTATCTATTTTGCAAGCATATGCATAACATTTTGCACCATTATTTATTGTATCATAACATCTCGCATCATTGAAAGAAAGTGAAAAAGGAAAGAAAGTGAGGATGAAAATGTAAGGAATGGTGGATGAATGTGAATATCCACGTTACCTTCATGCATAAGGAATGGTGGATGAATGTGAATACCCACGTTACCTTCATCATGCATAAGGAATGGTGGATGAATGAGAATACCCACGTTACCTTCATGCATAAGGTTGAATGGTGGATGAATGTGAATATCCACGTTACCTTCATTTCATGCATAAATGGCGAATGCGTATCCTATGGGATGTACTCATTACTTTTATGCATATGATAGATGGAATAGAGAATCGAGATGTTATAATTATAGAAAGTTTATTTATTTTTTTCTCTTTTAAGTCATAACAAGTTAATGGATGAACAATTAGACTAAGTGTGCTAATTAGTATCATCATTTCAAGAATATGGAATAGAATTACCTAGACTTTGGTGAATTCTAGGAAAGATTGTGTCAGTTTAATTGGACACAAATTGAAATGCGAGTTTGAGGTCTATCTTTACTTTTTATGCTTATTATTCCCACTGGGCTTAAGTTGTTAGCTCATGATATTACAAAGATTTCAGGTAATGTTTGGGATCGTGGGAGAGGAGCTGGTGCGCTCTTGATCGAGAGGATGATGATTTCGAGATGGACTAAGTAGTTGTAAAAATCCATGTACATGGTTTTGTGAATTTTATATAATTTTGGAGTTGTATATTTGTAAATGGCTCTTAAGAGCTTTTGTCTTTACTTTTATGTTTATAAATCATTTTCAACTCCTGATAGGAACTTAATGTTCCTTGTGTTTTTAGATATTTAAATTTAAGATGTAAACAGGTTTTGGCTAGCCTATTTTCAAACATAATCACGCCAATTTTCTTAAAATAAAAGACTTTCGCTGTTTTTATCTGATTTAATTTATTTAAAAGTGACGGGTCGTCACAGTTGGTATCAGAGCCTTAGGGTTCTGTAGACTACATGCGATGCATGTTTGTTTTCATGTTTTGTTTTATGTCCATTCTCAAGTCATCATCTGAGATCAGCGGCACCAGGTATGCCTATAACTTTTATTCTCATACTTTATTTCTTTGATATTGGAAAGTTCATGAGAATATTGTTAAAAGTTAATGATGTTTGTGATATTTCACATCCTTGTAAAACCATTATGTGATTGTGTTTATTTGACCCATTTTGAGATTTGGGTAAGGGTGTCAAGAAAGCGATGACCCCGTGCAGTTTTGGAGGTTATTCACCTCGTTAAGAGTATTGACATAATGTCAAAGTAAAGGAGATGAGATATTCTGAGAGATCACTCGTTTGATCCTTAAAGCTGATTAAAGTGTTATTGTCACACAATTGCTAAGTAGTGGTCTTAGTAGATGTGTGTTGACTTTTATATGTAAAAAGGGAGACATGTTTGTCTGGAGCCAAGTATTAAGAGATGAAACACCTGTTTGAGGTGAGAAATTGTCGAAAAGGAATCGCTCTGGCTCGGGTTCAGTAACCTAGACTTAACTCAATGGACAAGTTCCTTGTTTGAGTTGCGAAAGTTGGATTATGGTAAGAGGTGAATCCTTGTGGTACTGTTGTACAAAAAGGAAAGTGAGTTGCCACTTAAAAGAGGAAGTAAGAACTCTATGTGATGAGTCTCAATAAGGACCATTAATGGTTTTGTTAATTGGTCAATGGCCTAGTTTGGTCACTATCACAGTATGATGTACTAATTTGAATTGAATTATACTCGAGGTCAAGTTATTGAGATCCATATTTGGAAAATTTTCAAGATTGACTAACACTAAGGTGGAGTGTTGGTATTCGATTGAAGTATAGAAGGAAGTTGATGGACCGTGGTATCGGTAACTTCTATAAGGCAATGAGATGGTTTGGTGAATTTCAATTCACATGGTGTTTGACCATCTAATTGGACGGTGAACTTTGAAAAACTTGTAGGTCACAGTTGGACCTACTGAGTCTTTTTCAGATAGACTCTAAAGTGAATCCTATATTGGAAGGATAGGACGTTAATGGACTAAGGTGTTTGACAGACACCAGATTTGCTTTGCAAGAAAGCAAATGATCTCTGAGGTCGAGTTCATTCAAGATTTGAATAAGGAGGCTTAGGAGTCGTCCTTATCTTCGATTTTACATCTTATGAAAGGAAAAGAAAATTTACTACTACGGGACATATTTCCTCTCAGAAGAAGAAATCAAAGGATGACGACGCCAATCAAGGGATGCCGCAGCAGCAACAACGGCAGCAGCAACAACATCAACAACAGCAATGGCAACAACAACAACTGGTTCGAGGTGGAGCTCATCAAGGATAGGATCATCCTTACTACAATAGTTGTGCCAGTTTCCATCAAGGAGATTCACACTTCCATCAAGATGCTATGTTGTGATCAAACTTGGATTCACGCCACTTTTATAGGGCGTATAAGATACAACCATCACAACGTAGTAATAAGGTCAGGATTAACAGGAAAAGCTACCAGTATGGTAGTGATTTATATTTGTTATTTTCAGGCCGTTTGGCTTTTATTTTGTTTGATTCTCGAGCTAGCCACTCATTTATTTTTTTTATCCTATTATGATGAGTTGGTAGCTTTTGAGCCGAGACTGTTGAGTTTCGAGATCTGTTTTTACCCAGTGGGGAAGCTTATTATGATGATAGTGCGTATAGCACTTATGAAATTTTCATTATGAGTAGATGCTCACATTTTACTTTGTTTATTATGCATATGTCTGATTTTGATGTGATATTGGGTATAGATTTGCTATCAACTAATCGTACCATCATTACCGATTGTATCGAGAAAGTTTTGATTGTATGAGTCCATGTAGGACTAGCTCATGCTTTCGTGGGTCTAGTAGACGAGTAACACCCACTTTGATATATATGATAGAAGCTAGAATGCTTCTAAGTGATATAGCTTGAGATTATGTAGCTAGTGTTGTCGATACTTCTATACCAAAGACTAGCTGAGTTAAAAGGGCTTAAGAGTGAGTTATAGGAACTCTTAAACTCAGGGTTTATTCACCCTAGTGCGTCCTCGTAAGGAGCACCTCGTTGTTTGTGAAAAGAAAGACAGTTCAGTGAGACTGTGTATTGATTATCGAGGGTTGAATCAAGTCACAATGTAAAACAAGTGTCAATTGCATTGGATTGATGATCTATATGATCAGTTGGGAAGCCCCGGTGTTGTTTGTGAAAAAGAAAGATGACTCTATGCAATTGTGTATCGATTATAAAGAGTTGAGTCATGTTACGGTGAAAAACAAGTATCTTTTGGCAAGGATAGAGGAATTGTTTGATTAGTTGGGAAGAAACTGCTATCTTTTCAAAGATAGATTTGAGATCCAGTTAAAAAATCCGTTGAAGATTCGGGATAGAGATATTCCTAAAACTGTTTTCAGGACGCGTTATGGATAGTATGAGTTTGTAGTCATGTATTTTGACTTAACCAACGCGTGTGCAGCTTTTATGGATTTTATCCATATTGTGTTCAAGAGGTACATCAATTCTATTGATGTCGTGATTAATGATGACAGTCTAATTTATTCTAAGACTGAGGAAATGCATAATATGCATTTAAAGGAAATTTTGACATTATTAAGAAATTAGATATTGCATGCCAAGTTCTCCAAGTGTGAGTTTTGGCTGAAGGAAGTGGCATTTTTAGGCCATATAGTATCAAGTAGAGGAGTATTTGTTGATCCCTCTAAGATTGAGGTGGATTATGGAACAGGCTGAGATAGCATTTCTGACAGTGGGACCTACTTTGAGGCAGAGGATGATTGATGCACAGAGAGATGAGATTCATTTGCATATCGATTTTAGAGAGGCTGAGTCAGATATTCCTAGTCATTTTACCTTATCTACAAACAGTGCTCTGATGTATCGTAAGAGGCTATGTGTGCCTTTAGGATCGACTTTTAGAAGGGAACTGTTGGAGGAGGCTCACAGTTCTATCATCTCTATTCATCCAGGTAGTATGAAGATGTACAGGGACCTGAGAGAGCATTATTGGTGGCCTGGGATGAAGCTTGAGATTGCAAATTATGTTAGTACATGCTTGACTTGTCAGCAAGTTAAGACATTGAGGAAGAGCCCATCGGGTTTTCTTAACCTTCTGAGTGTGCCGGAATGGAAATGGGAGGAGATTTCCATGGACTTTATCAGTGGATTGTCGAGAACGACAAAGGGTTATGATACCATTTGGGTGATTGTAGACCATTTGATGAAAATCGCACACTTTACTCTTGGAAGGATCATCTATCCAGCTAAGACTAGGGTACAGTTGTACCTAAGAAAGATTGATAAATTGTGGTGTGCCGGTGAAGATTTTATCAGATCGAGACACTCGCTTTGTCTTGAAGTTTTGGCACTGTTTAGACACTTTGTGGAAGAAAGTGTCGTTCTCCCGTTCATTTGGATGAGATTGGAGAAAAGAGAGTTTTGGTACTCAAGTTGAAACAAATGACTAGCGAGTCTATCATTTGTTTAGAGAGAGGTTAAGGGTTAACCAAAGTTGACAATAGGATTCTGTGTAGTCCGTTCAAGTTGTAGTAGTGGATCTCGTATACTTCAAGTGACACCAACGAAGGGTGTAATGGAGGTTGCGAATAAGTGTCAGTTGAGCCCTAAGTTTATTGGCTTATCGAGATACTCAATCGAGTAGAAGTGGTAGCTTATTGTTTAGCTTTACCACTTTCCTTATCGGCCGTTTGTAATGTTTTCCATGTATTGATGCTTTGGAAATACATGGAGAATCTGTTCCATGTGTTTGTTTATGAACTGATAGTTTTGAATACTATTAAGTCTTATGAGAAGACACCAGTTAAGATAAGAGCATTCGAACAAAAGTGATGAGAAATAAAAAGGGATTCACTTGGTTAAGGTTCTTTGAAAGAACCAAGTGTCAAAAGAAGCAACGTGTGAATGTGAAGATGAGATACAGTCAAAGTACCCTCGCTTTTTCACTTAGTGAACGTACTTTTCAAGGACGAAAAGTCTTTTAGGGAGGGTAGACTGTAACGTCCCGTTATTTTGAAGTGAAATTTATTTTATTTTATTTTATTTAATGTTATTTAGTTATTGAATTATTTCAATTTACTTATTTAGTTTAATTATTATTTTTGTAATTTCGATTTTAGTAGTTAATTTCGCCCGAAATTCTTTTAATCGTTTTAATACTTTAAATTTCGCTTTGGTGACATTACTCATTATTAATAGGCCAAATAATAATTATTAATTACCTTTAGATTTATTTAAGAGCTTCGGGTTTTGATTTAGAAGTCAAAAGTCAAAAAAGGACGCAACCGTCATTTCCGATTTCTTAAAAATATCAAAACACTATTCATTCATCTTTAAATATACCCCTTTGACCAAAAGTCTTCATTTTTCTCATCCTTTTTCATCCCAAAATAGTGGCTATGAAGGGGGGAAGGAGATTTTTTTGGTTTTGCTCGTTTCTCGGCGGATCGGCTCGATTTCAGTTGCAACGGAAAGCCCTCGAGTCTAGGATTCTTTTCCACCTAACCGTCGTGCTTTTCTCTCGAGATCCACGGAGTTCTCGGTAAGTTCATATTTAAACCCTAACCTCCAAATAGTGTTTTAATGGAGTTTCATTTTGATTCTTCGATTTATTGTCGGGAAACTCGGTGTTTGTAAATACGGGAGTAGTTTTAAGAGTTTTTGGAAACTTTCCCTTAACCCTAAAACCGAGTTTCAGTTGAAACCCTTCCCGTTTGAAATTTACCTTTTTGGGTGTGATTATGGGTTATTTATTGTTCAATTATTGTTTATTTAAATTCAATTCGGGAAATGGCATAACGTTCAAAAACCCTAATTATCGATACCCATTGAAATCAGGAATATCGAATTTGTTTGAAACCAACTTGAAACACCTCTAAAGTACCTAAAAGCCAGAAAACCAAACCCGAGACCCACTTTTCATGGGGGGGCCGAGAGCCTCATAGTGGGGTTTATGGTGTTGTTTGTTGTTTTGAGCTTTTAGATGTTAATTGATCGATGTATGTTTATTTATTAATTGTTAGATGTAATTAATTGTAGGTGTTTCGGATCATTGTTTGATCGTGCTTTCGGAAACTTGGAGCGAAATCTTATTTGGCTAAGGTGAGAATAGTTAGGATTTAAAGTAACTATAGAAAGCGAATGAGTATGAAGGTTTGTAGCATTTGAAACTAAGACTAGAAACCGAATCTAAGAATAGAGGGAATGAGCTAGTACCCTAGGATTAGGAGCTAGTTCTTTAAGTGAGAACTTAGGAGTTCTCGAGGAAAGCATTGAATCTTAGAAGATTCTAAGTTAGATTCGTTTCGAAGCTTAGGTTGGATCATTGGAAGTTAAAAGATCCAACTTGTAATTAGAATGATTGATAGAACCTCGAATTATTGGAAGTTTAGAATCCTTGAAGGTTTAGGTTAATCGTTATGTTATGATCTTTACTTTTATTATTGATACCGGAGTTCGATCGACATATCGTTCGTTCGAGATTCTTATCTATTTTTACCTTATGTCTTTTACTTTATGTTGGTTTCGATTACTTTAATATTTGCACTTTACTTTATCTATTTTGCAAGCATATGCATAACATTTTGCACCATTATTTATTGTATCATAACATCTCGCATCATTGAAAGAAAGTGAAAAAGGAAAGAAAGTGAGGATGAAAATGTAAGGAATGGTGGATGAATGTGAATATCCACGTTACCTTCATGCATAAGGAATGGTGGATGAATGTGAATACCCACGTTACCTTCCTCATGCATAAGGAATGGTGGATGAATGAGAATACCCACGTTACCTTCATGCATAAGGTTGAATGGTGGATGAATGTGAATATCCACGTTGCCTTCATTTCATGCATAAATGGCGAATGCGTATCCTATGGGATGTAGTCATTACTTGTATGCATATGATAGATGGAATAGAGAATCGAGATGTTATAATTATAGAAAGTTTATTTATTTTTTTTCTCTTTTAACTCATAACAAGTTAATGGATGAACAATTAGACTAAGTGTGCTAATTAGTATCATCATTTCAAGAATATGGAATAGAATTACCTAGACTTTGGTGAATTCTAGGAAAGATTGTGTCAGTTTAATTGGACACAAATCGTAATGCGAGTTTGAGGTATATCTTACTTTTTATGCTTATTATTCTCACTGGGCTTAAGTTGTTAGCTCATGATATTACAAAGATTTCAGGTAATGTTTGGGATCGTGGGAGAGGAGCTGGTGCGCGCTTGATCAAGAGGATGATGATTTCGAGATGGACTAAGTAGTTGTAAAAATCCATGTACATGGTTTTGTGAATTTTATATAATTTTGGAGTTGTATATTTGTAAATGGCTCTTAAGAGCTTTTGTCTTTACTTTTATGTTTATAAATCATTTTGAACTCTTGATAGGAATTTAATGTTCCTTGTGTTTTTAGATATTTGAATTTAAGATGTAAACAGGTTTTGGCTAGCCCATTTTCAAACATAATCACGCCAATTTTCTTCAAAATAAAAGACTTTCGCTGTTTTTATCTTATTTAATTTATTTAAAAGTGACGGGTCGTCACAGCCCATCAGGATCAGTGCTTGGGGGAATTGCGCCCCACCGGGCCACTAAGAGATCCACAAAACCTAGTCCTAAACTAGCCCAGTCAAGCAGGATTATGATCAAAAGAATATAAAAGGTTCTTTAACCTATCACATCAAGTAAGTTCATATACCTAACCCTACAACTTATCTTGCGACACACTCTACCTACTTCACCTACCGCCACTCAACTTGATCATCGGAGGGTCCTTGGTCGGTACCACCTCGGTGCCCTTTAGATCATCCTCTTATTCTATTTCAGGTAGTTATGCATGCTAGCAAGAACCTAACACGTGCCCACATGTGCTCAACTGTGTATGAGAAATATCCCACACAGTTTGAAACCCATCACATGGTACTCTTTACTAGAAACAATGACCACTTAGTGAGCAAAGCAACGAGCTCTCAATGAGCTCTTATGTGACGACCCGTTACTTTTAAATAAATTAAATAAGAGAAAAACAGCGGAAGTCTTTTATTTTAAGAAAATTGGCGTGATTATGTTTGAAAATAGGCTAGCCAAAACCAGTTTACATCTTAAATTCAAATATCTAAAAACACAAGGAACATTAAGTTCCTATCAGGAGTTCAAAATGATTTATAAACATAAAAGTAAAGACAAAAGCTCTTAAGAGCCATTTACAAATATACAACTCCAAAATTATATAAAATTCACAAAACCATGTACATGGATTTTTACAACTACTTAGTCCATCTCGAAATCATCATCCTCTCGATCAAGCGCGCACCAGCTCCTCTCCCACGATCCCAAACATTACCTGAAATGTTTGTAATATCATGAGCTAACAACTTAAGCCCAGTGAGAATAATAAGCATAAAAATTAAAAATAGACCTCAAACTCGCATTTCGATTTGTGTACAATTAAACTGACACAATCTTTCTTAGAATTCACCAAAGTCTAGGTAATTCTATTCCATATTCTTCAAATGATGATATTAATTAGCACACTTAGTCTAATTGTTCATCCATTAACTTGTTATGACTTAAAAGAGAAAAAAATAAATAAACTTTGCATAATTATAACACCTCGATTCTCTATTCCATCTATCATATGCATAAAAGTAATGAATACATCCCGTAGGTTACGCATTTGCCATTTATGCATGAAATGAAGGTAATGTGGATTTTCACATTCATCCACCATTCAACCTTATGCATGAAGGTAACGTGGGTATTCGCACTCATCCACCATTCCTTATGCATGATGAAGGTAACGTGGGTATTCACACTCATCCACCATTCCTTATGCATGAAGGTAACGTGGGTATTCACACTCATCCACCATTCCTTATGCATTCTCATCCTCAATTCCTTTCTTTTTTACTTTCTTTCAATGATGCGAGATGTTATGGTACAATAAATAATGGTGCAATATTGTTATGCATATGCTTGCATGTACTTGCAAAAGTAAATAAAGTAAAGTGCGAATATTAAAGAAGTCACGACCAACATAAAGTAAATAAAGTAAAGTGCGAATATCTCGGGTTTGGTTTTCCGGCTTTTAGGTACTTTAGAGGTGTTTCGAGTTGGTTTCAAACAAATTCGATATTCCCGATTTCAATGGGTATCGATAATTAGGGTTTTTGAACGTTATGCCATTTCCCGAATTGAATTTAAATAAACAATAATTCAACAATAAATAACCCATAATCAAACCCAAAAAGGTAAATTTCAAATGGGAAGGGTTTCGACTGAAACTCAGTTTTAGGGTTAAGGGAAAGTTTCCAAAAACTCTTAAAACTACTCCCGTATTTACAAACACCGAGTTTTCCGACAATAAATCGAAGAATCAAAATGAAAACTCCATTAAAACACTATTTGGAGCTTAGGGTTTGAATATGAACTTACCGAGAACTCCATGGATCTCGAGAGAAAAGCAAAACGGTTAGGTGAAAAAGAATCCTAGACTTGAGGGCTTTCCGATGTAACCGAAATCGAGCCGATCCGCCGAGAAACGAGCAAAACCCAAAAAATCTCCTTCCCCCCTTGATAGCCACGGTTTTGGGATGAAAAAGGATGAGAAAAATGAAGACTTTTGGTCAAAGGGGTATATTTAAAGATTAATGAATAGTGTTTTGGTATTTTTAAGAAATCGGAAAGGACAGTTGCGTCCTTTTTTTACTTTTGACTTCTAAATCGAAACCCGAAGCTCTTAAATAAATCTAAAGGTGATTAATAATTATTAATTGGCCTATTAATAATTATTAATGTCACCGAAGTGAAATTTCAAGTATTAAAACGATTAAAAGAATTTCGGGCGAAATTAACTACTAAAATCGAAATTACAAAAATAATAATTAAACTAAATATGTAAATTGAAATAATTCAATAACTAAATAACATTAAATAAAATAAATAAATAAAATAAAATAAATTTCACTTAAAAATAACAGGACGTTACATCTTACCCAAGATGAAGGAGGGATGATGGTGTTCATGACTGTAATGCAGCACCGGGAATGGTCACCATTAAGTTGTTCGAGCATAGTGTAACGTCCCGTTATTTTGTGATAAAAAAAATTTATTTATTTTATTTTAATTTAAGCATTTAATGTCTATTTTAGAATCGGTAATTTAGAAATTTGTAGTTTATTTCGGTTTAAATCTTTTTAAATTACCTTTTTAGTTTAATTTTGTTTTAATGGTATTAATAATTATTAACGGGCCAATTAATAATTATTAATCACCATTGGGATAGTTTAAGAACTTCGGGTTTCGATTTATAAGTCAAAAGTCATGAAAGGACGCAACCGTCATTTCCAAAATTCTTAAAAATATCAAAACACTATTCCCTAATCTTCTTTAAATCTCCATTGACCAAAATTGACTCATTTTGCTCATCCAATCTCTCCCAAAACTGTGGGTACAAAGAGGGGATGGGAAATTTTTGGGTTTTGCTCAATTCTCGACGGATCGACTTGATTCCGGGTCCATTGGAAAGATATCGGTCCTACGATTCATTTCCACCCAACGATCGTGCCTTTCTCCCGTGATATACGGAGTTCTCGGTAAGTAAAGCTTCAAACCCTAAGCTCCAAATAGTGTTTTAATGGAGTTTTCATTTTGATTCTTCGATTTCTTGCCGGTAAACTCGATGATTTTAAGTACGGGGGTTGTTTTAAGTGTTTTTGGAAACTTTCCCTTAACCCTAAAACCGAGTTTCAGTCGAAGCCCTTTCCGTTTGAAATTTACCTTTTGGGGTTTGAATATGGGTTATAAATTATTGAAATATTGTTTATTGTAAATCAATTCGGAAAATTACATATTGTTCAAAAACCCTAATTATCGATACCCATTGAAATCGGGAATATCGAAATTGCTTGAAACCAACTCGAAACACATCTAAATTACCTAAAAGCTGGAAAACCAAAACAAAAACCCTTTTTATGGAGGGGGGGGGCCGTGTAACGTCCCGTTATTTTGTGATAAAAAAAAATTATTATTTATTTTATTTTATTTAAGTAATTAAAGTTTATTTATTAATTGTTAAATTAGAATTTAGTATTTTATTTCATTTTAATTCTTTTTAATGGCTTTATTTGTTTAAATACATTTTAATGGTATTAATAATTATTAACGGGCCAATTAATAATTATTAATCACCATTGGGATAGTTTGAGATGCTTGGGATTCGTTTTTAAGCCAAAAGTCTAAAAAGGGCAAAGTCGTAATTTCCAAAATTTCAAAATATCTAAAAACACTATTTGACTATCTTCTTTAAATTGCCTTGACTCAAAAAATTGACCAAAAGTTGCTCATTTTTCTTCCTCAAAGCCGAGAGCACCAAGAGAGGAAAAAGGAATTTTCGGGTTTCGCTTATTTCTCGACGGATCGACTTGATTCTCGTTCCATTGGAAAGGTATCGATCCTACGATCCTTTTCCACCTAGCCTTCGTACTTGCCACTCGTGTTTTACGGAGTTCTCGGTAAGTTTCTTTTGAAACCCTAAGCTCCAAATAGTGTTTTAATGGAGTTTTCATTGTTTTCTTTCGATTTCTTGCAGTGAAACTCGGTGTTTGTCAATCCGGGAGTAGTTTTAAGTATTTTTGGAAACTATCCCTTAACCCTAAAACCGAGTTTCAGTCGAAACCCTTCCCGTTTGAAATTTACCCTTTTGGGTTTGATTTTGGGTTAGAATTTAATGAATGAATGTTTATTTAAATTCAATTCGGGAAAGGGCTTAATGTTCAAAAACCCTAATTATCGATACCCATTGATATCAGGATTATCGAATTTGCTTAAAACCAACTCGAAACGTATTTAAATTGCCAAAAAGCCGGAAAACCAAACCCGAGACCCAATTTTGATGCTAGGGCCGTGGGCCTCGTGTGGGATTTTGTTGGGTTTTTCGTTGTTTTGTACGTTTGGTTGATGTTTGATCGATAGTTGATTAATTATTGATTGTATGATATAATTCGTTTGTAGGTGTTTTTGAACCGTGTGGTTGATCGCTCCTTCGAACTTAGGAGCAAGGTCATCTTTTAATTAAGGTGAGAATAGTTAGAATTTAAAGTAATTATAGAAAACAAATAAGTGTGAAAGTTTGTAGAGATTGAAACTAAGACTAGAAACCGAGTCTAAGATTAGAGGCTTGAGAGTTAGTGCCCTTAGGATTAAGAGTTAATCCTTTAAGTGAGAACTTAGGAGTTCTCGAGGAAGTATCGAATCTTAGAAGATTCTAAGTTAGATTCGTTTCTAAGCTTAGGTTGGATCATTCGAGGTTAGAGGATCCAAGCTTGTTTTTTGAATGGTTAATAGATTAATCGTTCATGTATGATTTTACTTTTATTATTGATGCCGGAGTTCGATCGACATATCGTTCATCCGAGATTGCTATCTATTTTACTTATGTCCTTTACTTTATGTCTTTACTTTTGCTCCTTTAATTCATGCTTGTTTTGGTTACTTTATCATTTACATTTACTTTATTTACTTTTGCAAGCATATGCATAACATCTCGCATCATTCTTTGAGATGGAAACAAAAAGAGAAAGTAAGTGAAAGAGAAAAAGGAAGTGAAAAAGAAAAGAAAGTGAAAATAGAGACGAATGGGATCCTACGGGATTGGCTCATTACTCTATGTGATAAAGAGACGAATGGGATCCTACGGGATTGGCTCATTACTCTATGTGATAAAGAGACGAATGGGATCCTACGGGATTTGCTCATTACTCTATGTGATAAAGAGACGAATGGGATCCTACGGGATTTGCTCATTACTCTTAATGAAAAAGAAGTGAATGGTATCTTACGAGATTGATGCATTTACTTCATTCATGCATAAGGGTATATGCGAACCCTTCATTGCATATGATTGATGGAATAGAGAATCGAGGTGTTATATTATTTTATACAAAGTTTATTTACTTTACTTATTCTTTGTCATAACAAGTTAATGGTTGAGAATTGACTACAAGTGTAGTAATGTCATACTTTGGAGAAAATGGATTAGAATTACCTAGACTTTGGTGAATTCTAGGAAAGAAAGTGTCGGATTTATTTGGACACAAATCGAAATACGAGTTTGAGGTCTATCTTTACTTTTTATGCTTATTATTCTCACTGTGCTTAGTTTGTTAGCTCATGATATTACAATCAATTTCAGGTAATGCCTTGGCCAGAGGTCGAGGGAGAGGAGGTGGTGCTGCGTGATCGAGGGATGCTGACCTCGAGATGGACACTTTTGTTTGTAAAGTTTATGTCTTATTTTGATGAACTTTAAGAACTTAAATGAATTGTATTTTGTATTTGGCTCATAAGAGCTTAAATGTTGATGTTTATATGATATATATATCTTTGAACTCTTGAAATGGGACTTGATGTTCCTTGTGAATTTATTAGATTGAAAATTAGGATGTAAACAGGTTTTCGGCATGCCAACTTTCAAACAAAACCACGCAAAATTTTTTAAAAATAAAAGACTTCCGCTGTTTTCTCTGAATTTAATTTATTTAAAAGTGACGGGTCGTCACAGTTGGTATCAGAGCCGACGGGTTCTGTAGACTACATGCGATGCATGTTTGAATTTCATGTTTTGTTTTAAGTCCATTCTCAATAGTCATCATCTGAGATCAGCAGCACCAGGTATTCCTAGACCCTTGTCTTTAAACTCGCATTTTATTTTGATTTGGTAAAGGAGTGGTGGATTCTCTTTTACTAGTAACTTATCTTGTTATATTGACTATAATGCAGTATGCCTCCTAGAAGGGGTGCTAGACGAGTTGGTGCTAGGGCAGCTGCTCCTGTGAGGGGTAGAGGCCGAGCCCGAGCCCGTGACCCTACACCACCTCCACCTGTGATTCCTGCAGTACCTCCACCTGTGATTCCTATAGTACCTCAGCCAGTGATTCCTGTTATACCGCTACCTGTTCAGGGGCGAGGAGTTTATATTGCTGAGGAGGATTATTTGGGATTATTGCGAGATGCTGGTAGACCAGTTCTGCCTGTTGTACCACCACCTAGACCAGCTGATGTGGCAGTTGATCAGGTTGGAGCTACCGATGCTGCTAGGTTTTTGAGGGAGTATAGTAGACATGCACCTGCTGAGTTTAATGGTAGGTCTTTGGATCCATCTTTTGCTGAGCTCAGGATTGATAGAGTTGAGAGGGCTTTCGAGTTTATCAGGTGCCCGGACCATCTGAAGGTCCATTGTGGTACGTACTCTTTGGTTGATGATGCCCTATATTGGTGGAGAGGCCTTCATAGATCACTTTCTTTGACTATGGAGGTTACTTGGAAGGTATTTTGTGAAAAGTTTTATGAGAAATACTATTCTGCTGATTGAAAGATCTATTGGAGGTGGAATTTCTGACCCTGAAACAGGGTGATAGCTCGGTGATCGAGTATGAGTGAGAGTTTGACCGATTATCTAGATTTGCTGCTGGACAGGTTGCTGATCCTGAGAGCAAGATTTTTAGTAGGGCTGAGAGCCGAGATTATGGGTCATTTACTCACCCTGCGTCCGACTACCTATGAGGAGGCTTTAGAGTTTGCAGTTTCTTTGGATTTGGCATCTGAGTAGAAGAAAGGCAAACTAGCTGCTACTGGAGACTCTTCCTCTCATAAGAGGAAGGTAGAGGATGACCCTGCTAGTCGAGTACCACCGCCACAGCAGAGACAGCAGCAGCAGTAGGCTCGGGGTGGGTTTCAGTATAGACAGCCGAGTGTACAGGGACTACCTCTTCGCGATTGCCAAAACTGTTTAGTCTTCACGCTGGGAGATGCACCCTACCACATAGGTGTCACACTTGTGGTCAGGAGGGTCATATATCTAGATACTGTAGGGCCCGTCAGACACAGCTACCGCAGTATGGTTACCCGGGACAGGGTATTCAGCAGAGACCTTATCAGGCACCACTTGCTTTTTATGCTCCTCCAGTTAGAGGTAGAGGTCATGACCGAGGCAGAGGTCAGGATCGGGGTAGAGGACAGTACAGGGGTAGAGGTCAGGGTGGCCAGGCACAACAGTTCAGACTTCCGCCTGTTGTTCAGCCGCCACAGATTTTACCTCCACCACCACCGAGATTTCCTCCACCTGTTCAGCATCAGGCCCGAGTTTATGCTACTAGAGAGGAGGCTGAGGCTGCAGGTACTGTAGTTACTTGTACTTTGACAGTTTTGGGCCATTCGGCCTTTGTTTTATTTGATTCTGGGGCTAGCCACTCTTTTATTTCTTCTGCTTTTGTTGAGTCGGCTATGCTAGAGTCTGCACCGTTAGGTTTTGGCAATTTTGAAATTTTAACAAATTTATGGTGGTGACTTTGACTTTTACGACCATATGGTCGCAAAATGTCATAATTACAAATAAAAATTTACAACCATATTGTCGTAATAGATTGCACGCGCGACTCCCCACATTTCGTCATAATTACGTTTTGCGACCATCTGGTCGCAAAAATTAAAATTAAATAGGCAGACCGATTCTCTCCCTCCCCATTCGACGTTTTCCTTTCCATTTCTTTCCTTTTCTTCCTATTCCGTTCTGTTCCATTTCGTTTTCCCCGTACCCTGTTCTCGTATAATCCCTACCCATCAACTAATGATTCATTAGCTCCGTTTCCTCAACACTCATTTTCTCAAATCCCGGGATTTGCTTTCGTCCATAAACAAACGGTTAGTTTTCTAAATTTTCTTTTTAAAACTTTGTTCAAATTTGAAGTCAATGAATTTGGCTCGGTTAGGTTACATTCTTTCTTTAGGTTAATTAATTTGTATAATAAGTTTAGTTTAATTATTTTAGTTAATTAGTTTATTTTAATTATTTTAGTTAATTAGTTTAGGTTAAATTCATTTGAATAATTATAGTTTACTTAATTAATGTAGGTTAATTAATGTAAGTTAATTTGTTTAGTTAATTAGTTTAGGTTAAGTACTTCATTTGTATAATTAGTTTAGCTAATTACTTTAGGTTAATTTATTTGTATAATTATAGTTTACTTAATTAGTTTAGGTTAATTAATTAATTTTTATAATTAGGTTAGTTAATTACTTTAGGTTAATTAATTAAGTAATTTGTATAATTAGTTTGGTTTAATCAATTTATATAATTAGTTTAAATTAGATTAGTATTAATTAGATTACGGTTTAAATTATATTAATTTTAATTATATTAATGTAAATAATTTAATGTTTCTTTTTACAACTGTAGACAAAAATGACGGGAGCACGGCCTCCTCCTCGATCACATGATGCTGACGATGATGATGTCTTCGGTACTGGCACACCCACGACTGAGGAGTTTGACGCTCTCCTCGCACCATACGAGGACCCAGCTCCATCTACACTAGTACCCGAGACACAGGTCGGGACTCCGCATGTAGTACATGACACACCTGGGACATCTCACGGTGCTTCCGGTTCAGCATCGGATTGAGCGAGATGAGTAAGTAACTTGTATACTTAAAATTATATTCGTTTCATTTCTTCTATATTACGAAATCTAATTATATTTCTCCATATTATTTTTTTTATATGAATATCATATTGCAGTCGCATAAAACCGTTTCAAAACGGTTTTGAGAGGTGCTCCAGAGTGGTCCTCTTCCCAGCGAGTTTCGCTGGACGAAGATTCCATACCATGAGAAGAGCAGGTTGTTCGACAATTGGAAGGTAAAAAAAAAATTTGTTTCCGTATCTTATATCTGGACTTTTTTTTCAACAAACTTACTAATGTCAAATTGTAATTTACGTATTTTATATATATACAGGGTCAATTTACTATCGGTTCAGATGTGACAGATCAGAGGCTGTTTCTCTTTTGTGATAAACACATGCAATTCAGATATAAAGACATTCTGTATCAGGCGCGGAAGAAGAACGCAACAAATCGGTTCGTCTGGATGAGTGCAGAGGAACACGGCCGGCTTCTGGCGAGCATGCTCACTAAGGCTGCAATCAGACTGTAAAGACTCAAATTTTTTCAAATCTTTAAATCAGAATAAACAGCGAAAGACTTTGTTTTTTTTTAAAAAAAATTGGCATGGATCCGTTTAAAATATGGACTACCAAAACCTATTTACATGAACACAAATCAGAGAATTTGAAACACAGAAATTCGTACTCCAGTTTATACTCAAATCAGAGAAAGTAAACTAAAAAATATATACAACCGATCTGAGGCTCTCGTGAACCACAAAATACAAGTTTAAAGATATCATAACAAGTTTATATTTAGCATTTCTAAAATGCTCCAAAATATGCCTTTACTATTCCAAGTATCCAAGACATCCACTCGCGATCACACAACACCACTACCACGACCTCGCCCTCTCGCACGAGTATTACTTGAAAAGTTTAAGTGTAGCAACATTAGCATAAAAATGCTAGTGAGAATAAGATGGATGCAAGCACTCCTATGGACCGAATCCCATATTAAAAAATGTGTCCAAAAATCTGATTGTGCTCTTACTACCCATTCAATATTCCCAAGTACTTTACATAAGAAAAACAATCTCATTCTACTATATCGTAATTTCGAAGAGTAAACATTCAAGCTTGTAAAATAAAGTGCTAAAGCATAACAAAGTAAATAACAAAGTAAATTCTATCATTTACATCATTCCACACGTTATTTCACATTGTAACCACATTGTCACAATTCAGAATTCAACCGTGACCACTTATCACTAATCACAACCATACCGTGACCACATTGTCACCAATCACAAACCATATCATGACCTCACTGTCACCGTGACCACATTGTCACCAATCACAACCATACCATGACCACATTGTCACCAATCACAACCATACCATGACCATATTGTCACCAATTACACACCATTCAGTGACTTCACTGTCCCCGTGACCACATTGTCACCAATTACAAACCATACCATGACCTCACTATCACTGTGACCACATTGTCACCAATCACAACCATACCGTGACCACATTGTCACCAATCATAAACCATACCGTGATAACATTGTCACCAATTACAAACCATACCATGACCTCACTGTCACCGTGACCACATTGTCACCAATTACAAACCATACCGTGACCTCACTGTCATCGTGACCACATTGTCACCAATCACAACCATACCGTGACCACATTGTCACCAATCACAAACCATACCGTGACCTCTCTGTCACCGTGACCACATTGTCACCAATTACAAACCATACCGTGACCTCACTGTCACTGTAACCACATTGTCACCATACACAAACCATGCGTATCATAACGCCATACGTATTACTGTCCTTTGGTAGTACTAAATAGCGAATCCCATCACTAATAATATCATACTAATTCAATTCGATACGAAGAATCTCTCCAAAGTTTCTTTTAACTATCTTATAACCACTCGAAAAAAACGAAGTATCTAATACTCTTCTCCAATTTCCGGAACCTAATTCTCCTTGAGAATACAACTTAATTCACCAATGATATCTCACTTTTAACAACATCAAAACTTAACTAATTTTCCTTATACACTTTCCTTAACTCCCAATTATGTACATTCTTGGAAAAGTTCTACAATCTAATAACCCTCTTAACCTCGATCGAATATAATCGTCAAGCAATTCGAAAACATAAAAGTAATCACAACCATTTTAAACTCACCTTACAAAAGAAGTCAACTCTAAATCACCGATTGACCAATTTCACGATCACTACACGAAACCTATAATTCAAATACACCTAAAGTATATTAATTAACCAAATTGAACAATGATTGATTCAAACTAAATAAACGGAACAAAAACAGCCCGGGATAAAGCCAAGAAGCCCACGGCCTAAGGGAAAAGAGGGATTGGATATGGTTTTCCGGATTTTAAGCACTTTAATAGTGTTTCGAGTTGGTTTCGGGCACTTTGGAGGTTGGTAACATCAATGGGTAAACGTGATTTAGGGTTTAGGTCAAAATTTCAATCCCGAACAATTATGAAAAACATAAAAACAGCATTTGAAAAACCCTAAGCATTACCAAATATGAGAAAAACTAACAGAAATGTCTTTTGGATAAAACCCGATTCTAGGGTTTAGGGAAAGTTCTAAATATACAAAAAAACAACTCCCTCGATCTAAATCTTCGAGTTCCCAAACAAGAAATGGAAGATTAGAACCAAAAACACCATTAAAACACTATTTGAAGCTTTAGGTTTCGAACTTTGACATACCTTAAGGCCCTTAGAAAACAGAAGAAAACCTCGATTGTTGAGATGAATAGAAAGTACGTCATGAGAGCTTTCCAACGAGCTAAGGCACGATGAAAACAGTTGAGAAATGAAGCCGGGGTGACAATTTCTTTCTCTCCTCTTTTTTTCTCTCTAAGCTACGGGTTTGGGGAAAAATGAAGAGAAGAATGTGATGTTTTTGTCTAATTTTGGCTTAATAAAGGAGAAGGATGAATAGTGTTTAGATATTTAAGAATTTCAGAAATGATGCCTACGTCCTTTTCTTGCCTTAAGCTTTTAAAACGAAACCCGAAGCACTTAAACTAGCCTAATGGTGATTAATAATTATTAATTGGCCTATTAATAATTATTAATACCATCGAAACTCATTTTGGCTAATTAAGCAATTAAAAAGGTTTCCAAACAAAATTAACTATTTAACTCTAAATAACTAATTCTAGAATTTCCTTTAATACTTTAAATAAAAAAATAAATAATTAAAATAAAATAAAAAAATTTCACCTCAAAATAACGGGACGTTACACAGACAATCTACGACTAACCGGCATAATCGTTTTGTCAACCCTACTCTTCACATTGGCGGGGTTTGTCTTCACGACGAGCACCATCGTATTTTGGTAAGTATGCCTATGTACATTTTGTTTTATTTTTCTAAATAATTACTAATTTTAGTTTAAATCGTTTACAATAATATATATTTCTTTGTTTTATGTTTTTTTTAGGAAGAAAAGCTTGGACGTCCAGTCCCACCCGATGAGTTACACTTAGTCCTTCAAACAATGAAGGACATGACTATTGTAGACGACAAGGCGCAAGCGGTTCAGGTAAATGTTTTGTCTACCCTTACATTGTACTTTTCTATTTACTAAAACGTATATTCTAACTAAAATGTTTATGTTTTACTTCTACTTTGAAGATGACCGTTTTAGGGATACATTGTCTAAGCGCTTGCCGTCTGAAGACTCCCAGCCGACACAGAAGGATCGACAGGAAGCTTTTTTGGAAGCAGCTGGTGGCGTTCGGCCAGATGGATTTGTTCCTGGCCTTGGATCTTATGGGAGACGTCTATACGTAGACGTACCTGGACCTGAGTTCAGCTCGCAGCGGAGAAGCAGTACCGGTTAGAGGCAGCTGCGTGAGGAGGTCCAACAGCTCCAATCAGAGGCCGAGGCGATGTGTGATTCGGTCAAGGAGATCCGTACTTCGGTTAGCTCGTAGGTCCAGGAGCATGTAGCAGCTGCTTTGGCTGCGTTCTTCGGTACTCGTGATCTGAATGACCCCGACCCTTCATCTTCAGAGCCCCCACCCCGACCACCCGAAAAGTTTTTTCATTTACTTCTTTTTTTTTGGTTGTATATGAATTATTTTTGTTTTTTTTATATATTACAGTAATTCATTTTCATTTTTATACGAATTATTTTTATTTTTTTATAGATTATTTTATTTTATTTTATTCCTTTTTTATAATGAATAATAAATAATATTCCTTTAATTAAAATAAAATAAAAAAAATCAATAATTTCTAACACCGAAGTTGCAAATATTGAACTATTTTGTTTATTAAATAAACCAAAAATATTAACAATTACGACCAGAGGGTAGCAATTATTGCTACTCTTTGGTTGTAATTGTGGGCCCACAAGTACAACCATAGGGTAGCAATTCTTACTACCCTATGGTCGTAATATTTATGGTTGACTTTTTTACAACTAAAAAAGTTTTGGTCGCAATTTTGTCGTGATTATATGACCCTAAGTGGTAAATATATATTTACGACCCACTTTTTGGCTACCATAATTTTGGTCGCATTTGGGGCCGTATTTTGGTCAATTACGACCGTCATGGTCGTAATTTCCTAGTCGCAAATACGCAGTTTTTTTTGTAGTGTTTGGAGTTGGCTACAGCACCACTGTTATCATAGAACAATGTTATGGGTTTGTCCATGTCTTGTAATACCTCCAGATCGGTTAGGAACTTCCTAAGCTAGACAACCTCTTTAGTACCTTTTCAAGCAGCTACGTACTCGGCCTCCATTTTGAAGTCAACAATACAACTTTGCTTTATACTCCTCCAAATAATTGCTCCACCACAAAATGTGAAAACTGATCCAGACATGGATTTCCTAGAATTCTTATCTATCTGAAGTCAGAATCTGTATACCCCTTGAGAATCAAATTCTCTTTACCGTACACTAGCACATGTTCTCTCATTCTTCGAAGATACTTGAGGATATTCTTGACTACAACCCAATGTTCATCACCAGGGTTTGATTGGTAACGGCTTACTATCCCTACTGCAAAACAAATGTCGGGTCTAGTACACAACATCGCATACATTAGACTACCAACTACTAATGCATAAGGATACTATCTCATATTCTCATTTTCTTAAGGAAATTTAGGACATTGGTCCTTAGTCAAATAAATCTCATTCCTGAAAGGTAAAGCTCCTTTCTTGGATTTATCCATCCCATAATTGGCAACTATTTTGTCATTGTAGAATGTTTGAGACAACGCTAACGTTCTGTTCTTACGATCCCTTAAAATTTGGTTACCAAGAAAATATTGAGTCTCTCCCAAATCCTTCATTCAGAATCCGTTAGCTAGCCATTTCTTATCGCCCGATAATACTATTAGATTATTCCCAATAAGTAAGATATAGTCAAAATATAGAATGAGAAAAACCACATCTTTGTTGAGGATCTTCTTTTAGACACACGACTCATTAAAATTTTGTACAAAGCCATACGATTTGACCATAGTGTCAAATATTTTGTTCCAAGACCAAGAAATCTGCTTTAATACATAAATAGATTTTATCAACTTACAAACCTTTTGTCCTTCACCTTGAACAATGAATCGTTCTGTCTCGAGCTGTGATGACCCGACACTTTTAAATAAATTAAATTAGAAAACACAACGGAAGTCTTTTATTTTAAGAAAATTTGGCGTGGTTATGTTTGAAAATTAGCTGGCCAAATCCTGTTTACATCTTAATTTCAAAATCTAAAATACCCAAGGAACATTAAGTTCCTATCCAGGAGTTCAAAATGATTATAATCATAAACATAAAGACAAAAGCTCTTAAGAGCTATATACAATTGTACAAATCTCAAAAATGATATAAAATTCACAAAACCATGTACATGGATTTTTACATAACACCTAGTCCATCTCGAAATCATCATCATCTCGATCAAGCACGCACCAGCTCCTCTTCCACTATCCTAAACATTACCTGAAATATTTGTAATATCATGAGCTAACAAACTAAGCCCAGTGAGAATAATAAGAATAAAAAGAAAGGTTAGACCTCAAACTTGATTTTCCGATTTGTGCCCAAGAACATACTTACTCTTTGCTATCAATCCATTCAAAGAGTTTATATCAAAATGTTCCACTTTTACTTACCAATTCTCCAATATAATTGTGGAACTACTTTCCAAATATTTTTGGTATGGTTTCGTAAATGCATATAGCATTTATATCTCATTTTCTATATATACCTTATATTAAATACAAGGTTTACAACAAATCTTATTCTCCCAAAGAATGATATTACTACACTCGTAGTCAAATCCTCATCCATTAACTTGATACAACATAAATAAGAGAAATAAATAAACTTTGCATAAACATAAAACATCTCGATTCTCTATTTCATCGCTCATAAGCATGAATGTATGAGGACATCTCGTAGGATTCACATACGCCTTTATGCATGAAGAAGGTAACGTGGTCTATCCCGTAGGATCCATCGTTCTCCCTCCTTTTCTTTCTCACTTTCTCTTCTTTTTCTGAAGGTGATGCGAACACTACCCGTAGGCTCCAACATTCTTCCCCCTTCTTTTCTTTCTCACTTTCTTTTCCATGATGCGAGATCTTATGGTGCAATATGTTATGCATATGCTTCCACAAGTAAATAAAGTAAATGTAAATGATAAAGTAGCCAAAACAAGTATAAAGTAATGGGGCATAAAGTAAAGACATAAAGTAAAATAGATAGGAATCTCGGCAGAACGATATATAAATTGAACTCCGCTAACAATAATAAAAGTAAAATCATAACTTAAACGATTAACCTATACCTTCAAGGATTCTAAACTTCCAACATAATCCGAGGTTCTATTAACCGTTCTATCTAAAAGTTTGGATCTTCTAACCTCCAATTATCCATCCTATGCTTTGAAACGAATTTAACTTAGAATTTTCTAAGATTCAATGTTTTCCTCGAAAACTCCTAAGTTCTCACATAAAGAATTAACTCTTAATCCTAAGGGCACTAACTCACTTCCCTCTATTCTTAGATTCGAATTCTAGTCTTAGTTTCCAATTCTACAAATCATTATACTTATTTGCTTTCTAAAATTACTTTAAATCCTAACTATTCTCACCTTTGTAAGAGAAGATCTCGCTCTCAACCTCCAATAGAGCGATCAAGAAAAGTTCAAACCACCTACAATTAGAATTACATCTAACAATTAATAAATAAACCAACTAACGATCAAACAACATCTAAGCGTGCAAAATGATGAAAAACCCAATAACCCTACAAAGAGGCTCTCGGCCCCCACTCCAAAAAGGGTTTTTGTTTTGGTTTTCCAAATTTTAGGCAATTTAAATGAGTTTCGAGTTGGTTTTAAGCAAAATCGATATTCCCGATTTCAATGGGTATCGATGATTCGGATTTTTGAACAATATGTAATTTCCCAAATTGAATTACAATAAACAATTTATCATCAATACATAACCCATAATCAAACCCCAAAAGGTAAATTTCAAACGGGAAGGGTTTCGACTGAAACTCGGTTTTAGGGTTTAGGGAAAGTTTTCAAAAACTCTTAAAACGACTCCCGTATTAACAAACATCGAGTTTCACAACAAGAAATCGAAAGAAATCAAAGAAAACTCCATTAAAACACTATTTGGAGTTTAGGGTTTCAAGAGAAACTTATCGAGAACTGCGTGGATCTTGGGTGGCAAGTACGATGGTTGGGTGGAAATGAATCCTAGACCCGAGGGCTTTCCGATGCAACCGAAATCGTGTCGATCCGCCGAGAAACGAGCAAAAACCCAAAATCCCTCAAATCCCCTTAAGGAGCCACGGCCAAGGAGAGAAAGATGAGAAGAAAATAGTAAACTTTGGTCAATTGGTGGATATTAAAAGATGAATGAATAGTGTTTGGATATTTTTAAGAAATCGGAAATGACGGTTGCGTCCTTTTATGACTTTTGACTTCTAAATCGAAACCCGAAGCTCTTAAATTAATCTAAAGGTGATTAATAATTATTAATTGGCCAATTAATAATTATTAATGTCACCGAAGCGAAAATAAAACATTAAAATGATTAAAAAGAATTTCTGGCAAAATTAACTACTAAAATCGAAATTACAAAATAATAATTAAACTAAATACTTTAATTGAAATAAATAAAGAATATTAAATAAAAAAAAACTCACTTCAAAATAACGGGACGTTACAGTCTACCCTCCTTAAAAGACTTTTCGTCCTCAAAAAGTGTGTTAACTAAGTGAATAAAGCGAGGGTACTTTGACTGTATCTCATCCTCACGTTCCCACATTGTTTCCTTTGACACTTGGTTCTTTCAATGAACCTTAACCAAGTGAATTCATTTTTATTTCTCATCACTTTTGTTCGAATGCCCTTATCTTAACGAGTGTCTTATCATAAGACTTATTAGCATTCAAAACAACTAGTTCAAATCAATCACGTGGAACGAAAGTGGTAAAGCTAAACAATAAGCTACCACTTCTACTCGATTGAGTATCTCGATAGGCCAATAAACTTAGGGCTCAACTGACCATTATTCCCAACCTCCATAACACCCTTCGTTGGTGTCACTTGAAGTAAACGACATCCACTACTACAACTTGAACGGACTTTACCGAATCCTGTTGTCAACTTTGGTTAACCCTTAACCTCTCTCTAAACAAATGATAGACTCGCTAGTCATTTGTTACAACTCGAGTACCAAAAGTCTCTTTTCTCCAATTTCATCCAAATGAGTGGGAGAACGACACTTTCTACCACAAAGTGCCAAAACTCCGAGACAAAGCGAGTGTCTCGATCTGATAAAATCTTCACCGGCACATCATACAATCTAACAATCTTTCTTAGGTACCACTGTACCCTAGTCTTAACTGGATAGATGATCCTTCCAAGAGTAAAGTGTGCGGTTTTTCATCAAATGGTCTACAATCACCCAAATGATATCATAACTCTTTGCTCTCTTTCGGCAAACCCCTGATAAACTCCATAGAAATCTTCTCCCATTTCCATTCAAGCACTTTCAAAGGTAAGATAACCCGGTAGATCTTTAGGGCTTTGACTTGCTAACAAATCAAGCACCTATTCACGTACTTTACGATCTTATGTTTCATCCTCGGTCATCAATAATATTGTCTCAGTTCCTTGTACATCTTCATACTACCTGGATGAATAGAGAAGATTTTCTACTGAGTGCATCAGCCACTACACTGGATCTCCCAGGATGATACTGAATATCACAGTCAAAATCCTTAACGAGCTATAACCATTGTCTCTGTCGCATATTCAATTCCTTCTGAGTGAAGAAATACATGAGACTCTTATGATCAGTAAATATCAGAATCTTCTCACCATAAAATAATGTCTCCATATTTTCAAAGCATGAACAACTGCTGCCAACTCCAAATCATGAGTCAGATATTTCTTCTCATGCTCTTTCAACTGACGGGACGCATAGGCTATAACTTTCCTATGTTGCATCAACACACATCCCAAAGCCTATGGGAAGCATCTGTATACACAGTCAAACCACCGGTTCTGTTAGGTGACAATAGAACAACTGCTGTTACAAGCCTCCTCTTGACCTCCTTAAAGTTCCTTTCACAATCTTCAAACCATAAAAAATCAACTCCTTTCCGGGTCAAACGTGTCAAGGCTGAAGCAATCTTGGAGAAATCTTTCACAAACCGTCTATAATAGCCTGCAAGTCCCAAAAAACTGCAAATATCAGTCGCACTCATCGGTCTAGGCCAGTTACTAACTGCCTCAATCTTAGAGGGATCAATATATAATCCTCTTCTTGATACCACATGGCCGAAAATGCCATTTCTTTTAGCCAAAACTCACACTTTGAGAACTTGGCATACCACTTCTAATTTCTTAATAATGTCAAAATTTCCTTTAAATGCATATCATGCATCTCCTCAGTCATAGAATAAAGCAGATTGTCATCATAATCACAACATCAATAGAATTGATGAACCTCTTGACACAGTGTGCATAAGATCCATAAAAGTTGCAGGCGCATTGGTTAAGTCAAAAGACATGACTACAAACTCATAACATCCATAACGCGTCCTGAAAGCAGTTATAGGAATATCTTAATCCTAAATCTTCAACGGATTTAACCGGATCTCAAATCTATCTTTGAAAAGATAGCGGTTTCTTCCCAACCGATCATATAGATCATCAATCAAATACAATTGATACTTGTCTTTACCTGTAATTGGTTCAAGCCTCGATAATCAATATACAGTCTCACTGAACTGTCTTTCTATTCACAAACAACAAAGTGCTCCTTTCTAGGGCGCACTAGGGTGAATAAACCCTGAGTTTAAGAGTTCCTATAACTGACTCTTAAGCTCTTTTAACTCAGCTAGTCTCCGGTACAAAAGTATCGATAGCAGTATCTAAATAGCCCAAGGCTCCATCACTTAGAAGCATTCTAGCTTCTAACAAAAATATCAAGGTGGGTGTTACTCGGCTACTAGACCCACGAAATCATAGACTAATCCCATATGGACTCATAAAGTCAATAACTCTCTCAATACAATCAATGGTATGATTGGATGATAGCCAATCCATACCCAATATCACATCAAAATTAGACATATGCATAACTATCAAAGTAAGATGTGAGCATCTACTCATAATGCAAAATGTCATAAGTGCCATACGCACTATCATCATAATAAACTTCCCCACTGGGTAAAAGTACACATCTCGAAACTCAACAGTCTCGACCCAAGAGTAGCCAACTCATCATAACAAGATAAAATAAAAGAGTGGCTAGCTCCAGAATTAAACAGAATAAAAGCCAAACGGCCTGAAAATATTAAAGTATAATTCACTACCATACTGGTAGCTTTTCCTTATAATCCTGACCTTACTACTATGTTGTGATGGTTGTATCTTATACGCCCTATAAAAGTGGCGTGATTCCAAGTTTGATCACCACATAGCATCTTGATGGAAGTGTGCATCTCCCTGATGGAAACTGGCACAACTATTGTAGTAAGGATGATCCTATCCTTGTACTTTTGGCTGTCCATGTTGAGCTCCACCTCGAACTTGTTGTTGCTGATGCTGCTACTGCTGTTGTTGCTGCTGCTGCTGCGGTATCCCTTGACTGACATCGTCATCATTTTCTTTTTTCTTCTGAGAGGTAGTCTGTCCCGTAGTAGTTAATTTTCTCTTCTTTTAAGAAAATGTAAGATCCAAGATAAGGACGACTCCTAAACCTCCTTATTCAAATCTTGAATGAACTCGACGTCATAGATCATTTCTTTTCTTGCAAAGCAAAACTGGTGTCTGTCAAACACCTTAGTCCATTAACATTCTATCCTTCCAACATAGGATTCACTTTAGAGTCTATCTTGAAAAGACTCAGTAGGTCCAAACTACGACTTACAAGTTTCTCAGAGTTCACCATCCAATTAGATGGTCAAACACAATGTGAATTGAAATTCACCAAACCATCTCATTGCCTTATAGAAGTTACCGATATCACGGTCCATCAACTTCCTTCTATACTTCAATCGAATACCAACATTCCACATTAGTGTTAGTCAATCTTGAAAATTTTCCAAATATGGATCTCGATAACTCGACCTCGAGTATAATCCAAATCAAATTGGTACATCATACCGTGATAGTGACCAAACTAGGCCAATGACCAATTAACAAAACCATTAATGGTCCTTATTGAGACTCATCACGTAGAGTTCTTACTTTCTCTTTTAAGTGGCAACTCACTTTCCTTTTCATACAACAGCACCACAAGGATTCACCACTTACCATAATCCAACTTTCTCAACTCAAACAAGGAACTTGTCCATTGAGTTAAGTCTAGGTTACTGAACCCGAGCCAGAGCGATTCCTTTTCAATAATTTCTCACCTCAAACAGGTGTTTCATCTCTTAATACTGGGCTCCAGACAAACATGTCTCCCTTTTTACACATAAAAGTCAACACACATCTACTACGATCACTACTTAGAAATTTTGTGACAACAACACTTTAATCAACTTAAGGATCAAACGATTGATCTCTCGGAGTATCTCATCTCCTTTACTTTGACATTATGTCAATACTCTTAACGAGGTATATAACCTCAAATGTTTACGGGGTCAAGCATATTCTCAACAACCTAACCCAAATCTCAAAATGGGTCAAATAAACACAACCACATAGTGGTTTTACAAGGATGTGAAATATAACAAACATAATTAACTTTTAACAATATTCTCATAAACTTTCCAATATCAAAGAAATAAATTATGAGAATAAAATTTATAGGCATACCTGGTGCCCCTGATCTCAGATGATGACTTGAGAATGGACTTAAAACAAAACATGAAAACAAACATGCATTGTATGTAACCTACAGAACCCTTAGGCAATGATACCAACTGTGATGACCCGACACTTTTAAATAAATTAAATTAGAAAAAATAGCGGAAGTCTTTTATTTTAAGAAAATATGGCGTGGTTATGTTTGAAAATTTGCTAGCCAAAACCTGTTTACATCTTAATTTCAAAATCTAAAATACACAAGGAACATTAAGTTCTTATCCAGGAGTTCAAAATGATTATAATCATAAACATAAAGACAAAAGCTCTTAAGAGCTATATACAATTGTACAAATCTCAAAAATGATAAAAAATTCACAAAACCATGTACATGGATTTTTACATAACACCTAGTCCATCTCGAAATCATCATCATCTCGATCAAGCGCGCACCAGCTCCTCTTCCACGATCCCAAACATTACCTGAAATGTTTGTAATATCATGAGCTAACAAACTAAGCCCAGTGAGAATAATAAGAATAAAAAGTAAGGTTAGCCCTCAAACTTGCATTTTCGATTTGTGCCCAAGAACATACTTACTCTTTGCTATCAATCCATTCAAAGAGTTTATATCAAAATGTTCCACTTTTACTTACCAATTCTCCAATATAATTGTGGAACTACATTCCAAATATTTTTGGTATGGTTTCGTAAATGCATATAGCATTTATATCTCATTTTCTATATATACCTTATACTAAATACAAGGTTTACAATAAATCTTATTCTCCCAAAGAATGATATTACTACACTCGTAGTCAAATCCTCATCCATTAACTTGTTACAACATAAATAAGAGAAATAAATAAACTTTGCATAAACATAAAACATCTCGATTCTCTATTTCATCGCTCATAAGCATGAATGTATGAGGACATCCCGTAGGATTCGCATACGCCCTTATGCATGAAGAAGGTAACGTGGTCTATCCCGTAGGATCCATCGTTCTCCCTCCTTTTCTTACTCACTTTCTCTTCTTTTTCTGAAGGTGATGCGGACATTACCCGTAGGCTCCAACATTCTTCCCCCTTCTTTTCTTTCTCACTTTCTCTTCTTTTTCTGAAGGTGATGCGGACACTACCCGTAGGCTCCAACATTCTTCCCCCTTCTTTTCTTTCTCACTTTCTTTTCCTTGATGTGAGATATTATGGTGCAATATGTTATGCATATGCTTCCACAAGTAAATAAAGTAAATGTAAATGATAAAGTAGCCAAAACAAGTATAAAGTAAAGGGGCATAAAGTAAAGACATAAAGAAAAATAGATAGGAATCTCGGCAGAACGATATATAAATCGAACTCCGCTAACAATAATAAAAGTAAAATCATAACTTAAACGATTAACCTATACCTTCAAGGATTCTAAACTTCCAACATAATCCGAGGTTCTATTAACCGTTCTATCTAAAAGTTTGGATCTTCTAACCTCCAATGATCCATCCTACGCTTTGAAACGAATTTAACTTAGAATTTTCTAAGATTCCATGTTTTCCTCGAGAACTCCTAAGTTCTCACTTAAAGAATTAACTTTTAACCCTAAGGGCACTAACTCACTTCCCTCTATTCTTAGATTCGAATTCTAGTCTTAGTTTCCAATTCTACAAATCATTATACTTATTTGCTTTCTAAAATTACTTTAACTCCTAACTATTCTCACCTTTGTAAGAGAAGATCTCACTCTCAACCTTCGATAGAGCGATAAAGCAAAGTTCAAACAACCTACAATTAGAATTACATCTAACAATTAATAAATAAACCAACTAACGATCAAACAACATCTAAGCGTGCAAAACGATGAAAAACCCAATAACCTTACAAAGAGGCTCTCGGGCCCCCCCCCCCTCCAAAAAGGGTTTTGGTTTTGGTTTTCCGGCTTTTAGGCAATTTAAATGTGTTTCGAGTTGGTTTTAAGCAAATTCGATATTCCCGATTTCAATGGGTATCGATGATTCGGATTTTTGAACAATATGTAATTTCCCAAATTGAATTACAATAAACAATTTATCATCAATACATAACCCATAATCAAACCCCAAAAGGTAAATTTTAAACGGGAAGGGTTTCGACTGAAACTCGGTTTTAGGGTTTAGGGAAAGTTTTCAAAAACTCTTAAAACGACTCCCGTATTAACAAACATCGAGTTTCACAACAAGAAATCGAAAGAAATCAAAGAAAATTCCATTAAAACACTATTTGGAGTTTAGGGTTTCAAGAGAAACTTATCGAGAACTGCGTGGATCTTGGGTGGCAAGTACGATGGTTGGGCGGAAATTAATCCTAGACCTGAGGGCTTTCCGATGCAACCGAAATCGAGTCGATCCGCCGAGAAACGAGCAAAAACCCAAAATCCCTCAAATCCCCTTAAGGAGCCACGGCCAAGGAGAGAAAGATGAGAAGAAAATAGTCAACTTTGGTCAATTGGTGGATATTTAAAGATGAATGAATAGTGTTTTGATATTTTTAAGAAATCGGAAATGACGGTTGCGTCCTTTTATGACTTTTGACTTCTTAATCGAAACCTGAAGCTCTTAAATTAATCTAAAGGTGATTAATAATTATTAATTGGCCTATTAATAATTATTAATGTCACCGAAGCGAAAATAAAACATTAAAACGATTAAAACGAATTTCGGGCAAAATTAACTACTAAAATCGAAATTACAAAATAATAATTAAACTAAATACTTGAATTGAAATAAATAAATAAATAAACAATATTAAATAAAAAAAATTCACTTCAAAATAATGGGACGTTACACGAGCATATAGATACTCTCGTCATGATACCCATTCAGAAATGATGTCTTGACATCCATCTGCCAAATTTCATAATCAAAATGGCTAGCTATGAATAAAAGACTTCTAATAGACTTTAACATAGCAACAGGAGAGAAAGTTTCTTCATAATCAACCCCTTCCTATTGCGAATACCCCTTTGCTAAAACTCTAGCCTTGAAAGTCTCCACTTTCCAATCGGCTCCACGTTTCCTCTTATAGATCCACTTGTACCCAATGGGTTTTACCCCAACTGGTTGTTCTATAAGTTCCCAGACTGAGTTGGAGTACATAAACTTCATCTCAAGATCTATGGCTTTTAGCCATTTTTTTGGTTATCATCCATCATTGCTTCTTTATAAGATAATGGATCCTCCAGTTCAATATCGCCAACACTAACCTGAGTTAAGCCCAAATATCGTTCAGGCAACTTGGGTGCCCTTCAAGTATGACAGGGGCTTAACTGGATTTGAATAGAATTTCTCTTCCTAGTTGAAGAGTTAGGCAAGTTAACAACAATTGTTGGTTTCACTTGGAACCATCTCCTCTAGTACTAATTTACTAGGAGATTTATGGTTTCCTATATAGTCCTCTTCCAAGAATATAGCATTTGTTGACACAAACACTTTATTCTCTTCAGCATTATAAAACAATCCACCACGAGTCTCTTTAGGGTAGCATACGAAGAAGCAAACCTTAGATCATGATTCTAATTTCTTAGGGTTTGATCTCAGCACGTGTGCTTGACATCTCCATACTCGAATGTGGTGCAAGCTTACTCTACGTTCAGACCATAACTCAATAGGTGTTTCTAAAACACTTTTAGAAGGTACCCTATTCAGGATGTATAACGCAATTTCCTATACATAACCCTATAAATATTCTGCTATTAATGAATAGCTCATCATTTTGAGTAAGGTTCTATTTATCCTTTCAGCTACATTATTTTGCTAAGGTATACTAGGTGCAGGAAGTTGGGACGTGATACCATTTTCTACCAAGTAGTCTTTGAACTCATGGTCCATATACTCCCCACTAAGATCTGATCGAAGTGTCTTGATAGATTTACCAAGTTGCTTTTCATCTTCAACTTTAAACATCTTGAATTTCTCAAGAGTTTTAGTCTTGAATTTCAATTGGTAAATATACCTAGATCTTGAGTAGTCGTCTATAAAAGACATATAGTACTCATATCCACCTCTAGCTTTTACATGCATCGGACCACAAAGGTCCGAATGGATATGCTCTAGTGCTTCTATGGCTCTATTTCCTTTTACTAAAAAATGACACTTGGTCATTTTCCCCTCTATACAGGATTCACATACTAGGAGTGTACCAAGCTCTCACTACAACAAAAAAGGTTTTCTATAGCGGGCGGCGGGAAAACGCTATGATTTAACATTCATAGCGTTTTACCAAACGCCATGGTTGCCCCCGTAATTAAAAGTATCAGACTTTTCATATCGTTTGGCTTAAGCAATTGCATAAGCTATAATAATATCAATTTGATTTCATGTTTCAATTGTTATAAAAACATACTATAGCATTTTTCGCTCCGCTATAAAAACATATAACAATAGCGTCGGATACACGCTATGAGTTTTATTTCATAGCCTTTTGAACAATGTCATGGTTGCCCACGTAATTAAATGTCCTAATCATTTGATAGCGTAGGATATATGCTATCACATACACTATAAAAGTATATATGTATTGCATACTTTGATTGTTATGACAATATAATATAGCTTTCTACTGACGCTATGATAACATTTACGATAGTTATTTTAAAACGCTATTGTATATTTTTCTTCTATTTCATAACCATTTAATATTTTATAGCGTTTTCAATAAGTTATCTAGTTTGCTATAAAAAAAACCTGTAATCAAGAATATTTATAAAAGAAGCTATAAAACAAAGCTTTTTGAACTAGTACACATAAAAATTGTCACTATAAAATATATGTAAAATATTCTTATTCAGACATAATAGTAATCGAATTTGAGTTTCTAATAATAATGTAATGATCCAAAAAGTATACCATTTAACTCATTAAAGAAAACATATAAAGTTCAATAATAAAAAAGTACTAAATTGATCAATCCACTATCTATTACATTTCAAAAGTACTAAATTTGAAAAGAAAAGTCATTGAACCCAGTTGCTTGCGAACCTCTTTTCTCCGTCTCTTGTCCATGTACCTATAAAAAGTAGCATGAAAATTAATATTAAACAAACCATACATCTATATATAAAGCCCCATGTATACATAATCTCTAAGCACTACCAACTAGGCTCATAATGTAGAGGAATGATACATAAGACCATAGTCATCATTTTTTTCATTCCAGGAAAGAAGACCTTGAAAATAATAAACAATAAAAGGAAAAGAAAACATTGAATTCAATCTCATGTTCCTAAAATAATTTTTTTATGAATCTCCATATTATCAAATTTCAAATGCTTTGGGTTCAATGGATCTACGAGATAGAAAACTCATACCACAAACTAAATGCTTTGTACATAAAATTCTTTATTCAGAATATTTCAAATTAAGATACAACAACCCAGTAACACAAAAATAGAAAGTAAAAAAACTGTTTCCATATTTTATTTTATTTTTGCATATGATAAACTCAAGAATACAAACTAACTAACAAAATAAAAAGACTTAGGCTTATTTACACAATACAACTTTTCTTAAATGCTACTTATACTTTTGTTGTCCCAAGTTATAAGAAAAAAGAAAAGGTAATGTTTTCCCAATGAAAGTAATTATATAGTTTCCCATTTATCAACTCATAAAATACCTCGTTTGTCTCAGCCAATTTCTTAACATTCACCCCAGAACCATTCCCTCCATAGCCTAAAAGTAATATCTGCTTGAAAACCCTGTGAAATTTGAGCAAGTTCTTATAAGTTAATCGAAACATGAATAGAGCAAATGCCATTAAGAAATCATAAATTATCAATATTTTAAATAGTTAGCAAGTAATAAGAATTAAAATAACTATAATATATAATGCAATGTGATTTTTCCATCTCTTCGCTCTAGTAAATAGTATCAGATAATCATATTAATCATACTAGTTAAGGAAGAAACTTTAAAGTGTCTTTGTGATTAATAAAATCATATTAAAACTCAGAAATTGAATAGCCATTCATGGGTCATTTAAAAGAATAGGAAGATTGACCTTATTCGAGTGCTTAAGCTCATTGATATCATTGCAAACTAATAGTGATCGAGCCCGATCTGAATATGGTAATTATACTGACTGAGTAACGAAAATTGATAGACAAACAAATATTTAAACTTTCGAGAAGTCTAGACTCTTTCCTAAAAAGGGCCAGAGAACTCCTCTTGCTACTACTAACCAACCAACTATCCTATTGCATCACTTAACTATATATATCCTATTTCAAGTATTGCCTAATGAATGATAGTAGGGCCCAAATCTCAGTATTTACAAGAAAAAAATGATTGCAACACTCGTAGTCTTTACATAATCTCTCCTTATGATAATAAGGAACTCCTTTTAGAGCCAACAAATATGAGATTATCCCATATGAAACCCACCAAGTTAGGCTTTAATGCTTTTACATTTGTATAAATATAACTTGAATAAGAAGAATTAAATTAAAAATGAGGTAAGAATGATCAGATAATGCACTTGCATAGAGGTCATGTACTCCTAATGAACGAAATAGTCCAAGACATGTAAATGAATCAAAGTTTTAGACAAAACATCTAATAATTAGATATCATCAAAAACCGAGAAAAAATAAATAATTTATGTAGCATGAACAGATTAGAAGACAAATTATTAGGTAGAGGATCATCAATTAGCTCAAGGTGTCATTTAAAATACTTGTTCCCAAAATTGAAAGGTTAAAAAGTAGCATCCCCATCATCCTAGCTCTAACAAAGAAAAACCCACAGTACAAACTAATATTGCTAATATAAAAACGTCATAAATAGCTCATGATAGTCAAGATAATTCAAAATCAACAAAGATCCTAAGAAGTATGAATCAAGTTAACAAAAAATGATGAAGTGAATTTTTACCTTTTTGTCACAGGAATTGCAAAGAGCAGCTTCGTTAGTGTAATCATCAAATAACTCATCAAAGGAACAAAAGCACTTAACTTCTTGATAGCCTGTTATCATCAAATAAGTCCATCATTTCTTAAAAAATAATATAACAGAGATTAGGAAGATAATAAAGATTTAAACTGATTTAGAATTGACTAGTAATCTATCATGTATGTTATAGTAGTTCCACCAACGCCTTATTTAGAATACTAGACTAGCAGTAACATACACAAACTAGCCATTACATATATTCATACTTTTGAGAGGTAGAATTGTAGCTGCAAAGAACAGTATTTTGCTGGTAAGTGAGCAAAAATATGTAAAGGTTACAGTCAAAGATTTTCATGAAATAAAGGGATAAATGCAACTTACAAATGATAAAAGTGAGATAAACTCCAAGCAAAGAATCAAATCATTTTAGAAGTATATATATTTTGATTAAACTCGATCGTAAATGTGGAGAATTATACTAATACATTGAAATTTCAAATAATACAAGTATATCATAATAGAGGGACACCGTACATATATTGCAGACTTATGTTGATCAAAGCAAATATCCTTTTTAATTGATGTAACATGCTAAATTTCACACTAACTACAAAATATAACATCATCATAAATATAATGATAAAAAAATGCATAACTATATAAAGAATAGAAAAGGGAAGGTAGGAATAGAAGGGATAAAAAATTTTGGTAGGTAGGTAGTGACATAATTTTTTTGAAGAAAACTAAATTCGAGTAAAATGGGAAGGATACATGCAAAAAGAGAGATAGAATTTTACCGTAAGCTTTTACAATTATAAAATCAAACAAGTAATAATGAGCAATCGAAGGTGTCGGAGATAAAAATTTCTTATGAAATCAAAGATAAACATGAAGGAAAATTAAAATTATCCTTTACCAACTATTTGATTGTTAGTATAGTATGTAACAAATTAAAATATTTGAATAAGAAAAATAATTTACAATATGAACCATAAAATATTTAAATTGGTTGAAATTACTTATTAGTATTGACAAAAACATATTTTCCAAGATCAGCAAGACTGAAGAATACTATAGGCTTTGATACTAAAATATTTTAATTAAAGTATTTGAATAAGAAAAATAATTTACAAATGAAGAATACTATAGGTTTTGATACTAATTTTATAATAAATCTTGAAATGTGAGGATTGAACTTTCCTAGATCAGCAAGACTGAAGTAAAACAGGATCATTATATTCCTTTTAGTTTCTACCAGTAGCATTGTAACATACAACATGTAAAGCAAAAACACCATATTGTCGTTTACAAAATTTTATATATACTAAAAAAAAGTTTATGAAAATAAAAGTGAAAGGGAGTTTCTTTATTGGCTACATTTCAAGTAATTTTTTCTCATGTCTTGGAAATAAGAAATTATTTTAGCGTTCCTTGTTCAACTTGGTTCCTATCAGCTTCTTGATGTTAATAGTAATCATATACATGAAGGGATGATTTACTAAATTAGCGGAATTTATTTAGTAACACAAATTAACACTTAATTTAGGATCTATTAATATCATGCAATTTGTGATAAAAACACGAAGAACATGCCTGTATTTTCGAAAATTAAAACCGGAACTTACATTGACTGATTAATGGAGAATCGGTTGGAGGTTTCTTTACAGCATCAAATCCTCAGCAACACCGGATCTTCTACGCTATATCACGATCGATCAAACGAAATCCGATTTTGGGATCGAACTTAAGAAGAAATTGGGAAGAAGAAAAATATTTTTCTTCCCAATGGCCTATGAAAATCGGCAATAGGGGAGGAGAGGAGGAAGAGAGAATTCTGAATTTATAAGGAATTGAATTGTGTGATTTATGAATGACCCAACCCTCCAATTTATAGGAAAATAGGAATCCTAATCCTATTAAGATTAATCTATAGAGATAAATACAAAAAGAAAAAAGATTATCTCTTTCCTTTATCTTGCAATTTCGAAAATGCCATAGATAAATAGGAGATTATTTTATTTTCTTTATTTTTATTTATCTTGGGTAAATAAATCTATGTAGTTATTTTAGGATATAATTCAAACAATTATCTCTTCCTAAAATACATGTCATGGCCGAAAATTGGCTTAATAATTAATAAATAATTCTAATTTATTTAATTAATTATTTTGGGCCAATTTCAATTGGGTTCATTAATCCAATTGGGCTTGAAATTCTCTCTTAAATTAATAAGTCCAACTCAATTAATTTATTTATTAATTACCATTTAAATAAAATATTTTATTTAAACAATTAATAATATTAATATTTTCTCCCGACTAAATATTATCAAATTATATTTAATTATTAATTTCCATTTAAATAATTTTCATTATTTAAATAATTAATAATAATGTGACGACCCGTCATGTTTAAATATTTTCTCCCTACTAAATATTATCAAATTGCTGCCGTTGTTGGTGTTGCGGCATCCCTTGATTGGCGTCGTCATCCTTTGCTTTCTTCTTCTGAGAGGTAATCTGTCCAGTAGTAGTAAATTTTCTTTTCCTTTCATAAGATGTAAAATCCAAGATAAGGACGACTCCTAAGCCTCCTTATTCAAATCTCGAATGAACTCGACCTCAGAGACCATTTGCTTTATTGTAAAGCAAAACTGGTGCCTGTCAAACACCTTAGTTCAATATCATTCTAACCTTCCAACATAGGTTTTACTTTAGAGTCTATCATAAAAGACTCAGTAGGTCCAAACTATGCCCTACAAGTTTCTCAAAGTTCACCGTTCAATTAGATGGTCAAACACCATGTGAATTGAAATTCACCAAGCCATCTCATTATCTTATAGAAGTTACCGATATCACGGTCCATCAACTTCCTTCTATATCTTAATCAAATACCAACACTCAACCTTAGTGTTAGTCAATCTTGAAAATTTACCAAATATGGATCTCGATAACTAGACCTCGAGTATAATCCAAATCAAATTAGCACATCATACCATGATAGTGACCAAACTAGGCCATTAACCAATTATCACAATCTTTAATGGTCCTCGTTGAGACTTATCACGTAAAGTCCTTACTTCCTCTTTTAAGTGGCAACACACTTTCCTTTATGTACAACTGTACTACCAGGATTTACCATTTACCATAATCCAACTTTCTCAACTCAAACAAGGAACTTGTCCATTGAGTTAAATCTAGGTCACTGGACACGAGCCAAACCGATTCCTTACAAATTCTCACCTCAAACAGGTGTTTCATCTCTTAATACTGGGCTCCAGACAAACATGTTCCCTTGTACATCCAAAAAGTCAACACACATCTACTAAGACCACTACTTAGCAATTGTGTGACAATAATACTTTAATCAACTTTAAGGATCAAACGATTGTTCTCTCGGAATATCTTATCTCCTTTACTTTGACATTATGTCAATACTCTTAACGAGGTGTATAACCTCCAAATCTGCACGGGATCATTCACTTTCTCGACACCTTTACCCAAATCTCAAAATGGGTCAAATAAACATAACCACATAGTGGTTGTACAAGGATGTGAAATATCACAAACAACATTAACTTTTAACAATATTCTCATAACTCTTCCAATATCAAAGAAATAAAGCATGAGAATAGAAGTTATAGGCATACCTGGTGCTGCTGATCTCAGATGATGACTTGAGAATGGACTTAAAACAAAACATGAAAACAAACATGCATCGCATGTAGTCTACAGAACCCTAAGGCTCTGATACCAACTGTGACGACCCGTCATGTTTAAATAAATTAAAATCAGAGAAAACAGCGGAAGTCTTTTATTTTAAGAAAAATTTGCGTGGTTTTGTTTGAAAGTTGGCATGCCGAAAACCTGTTTACATCCTAATTTTTCAATCTAATAAATTCACATGGACTTTAAGTCTCAAATCAGGAGTTCAAATAATTCATATCATAAAAACATCAACAAAAGCTCTTATGAGCTAAATACAACATCAAAGATTTAAAATTCATCAAAATAAAGACATAAACTTTACAAACAAAAGTGTCCATCTCGAGGTCAGCATCCCTCGATCACGTAGCACCACCTCCTCTCCCTCGACCTCTGGCCAAGGCATTACCTGAAATTGGTTGTAATATCATGAGCTAACAAAGTAAGCCCAGTGAGAATAATAAGCATAAAAAGTAGAGATAGACCTCAAACTCGCATTTCGATTTGTGTCCAAGTAATCTGACACAAACTTTCCTAGAATTCACCAAAGTCTAGGTAAGTCTATTCCATATTTTCCAAAGTATAACACAATTAACTCCTAAAGTCATCCAAACTCTAGGTAAATTCATTTTATACTTTCTAAGGATGATATTGCTAGTAATCGTAGCCAATACTCATCCATTAACATTATTATAACGTAAATAAGTAAAGTAAACACACTTTACACAACATACAACTTCTCAATTCTCTCTTGCATCTATCATAAACATGAATGCATGAGAGCATCCCGTAGGATTTCGCATTTGCCCTTTTTATGCGTGAATGAAGGTAATGAGTACATCCCGTAGGATACCATTCAACCTTATGCATGAGGAAGTAATGCGTACAGCCCGTACGTTACCATTTAACTTCTTTTCTTTCACATTCTTTATTTTCTCTGAAGGTAATGTGAACTCCACATAGGGTTCATCAATCTTCCTTCTTTTCTCATTCACTTTTCTTTCTTTTCACTTTCGTTTCTTTTCACTTTCTTTTCTCTTTCACTTATTTTCTCTTTTCATTTGCTTTCTCTTTCACTTTCGTTTCTTTTTTATGAATGATGCGATAATGGTATGGTGCAAAATGATATGCATATGCTTCCATACCTTGTAAAGTAAATAAGTAAAATGCGGAATTAAAGTAATCGTAAGCAAGCATAAAGTAAAGGTGTAAAGTAAAGGGCAAAATATAAATGACATAAGATAAAAGTAGATAAGCATCTCAGACAACGATATGTCGATCGAACTCCGGTATCAATAATAAAAGTAGAAACATTACTAAAACGATTAACCTATACCTTCCAGGATCCTAAACTTCCAATAATCCGAGGTTTTATTAATCGTTCCAAATACAAGTTGAATCCTTTTAACTTCCAATGCTCTGGAGAACCTTGCGAAATTGTTTTGAAACGGTTGTATGCGACTGTACTCTACAAAAACATAAAAACATTTTGATATTAGAAACTATTAGTTAACAGAAAAAAAAAGCACTTTTAAAAATGTACCAAGATTTAAAAATTAAGTAATTAAAATAATAAACAAAATTACTTACATATCCCCTTCAATCCGAAGGGTAGAGTCTGCGGCCCGAGGAGGCTGCCTGCCTAAAGTGGAGGGTCCCGCTGGATCAGACCCTGATGCAAGCCCTGATGCTCCCCCGGGAGTCGTGGCCTGGGAGTCCTGCCTCAATCGTGGTGTCGCATGCTGGGTCTCAGGGACTGCAACATCGAGAGGGCCAGCAAGGCCCGGCTCGTAACCAAAGAGGATGCTGTCCAACTCCTCTGTAGTCAGGTCTGCATTAGGGGCAGCGACGCTAGGCGGCTGCGGAGTCGCCTCGTCAATCGCGTCGTCAGGCTCGTCTGACTGGGGAGGACGTCGTCTGCCCGTCATAATCCTACAACTTAAACTAAACTAATTTAATACTAATTAAGTAATTAAAATATTGCAATACATTAAATTAATTAATTAATTAATCAAATAATCTGAATTAAATCAATTAATTAAATAATCTAAATTAAATTGATTAAAATTAATTAACTAATTTAATTAGCTTAAGTGAACTGAGTAATTAAATAAAGTAAACTAAAATTAGCTGAAGTGAACTAAGTAATTAATTAAAGTAAACTAAGTAATGAAGATTTCAACTATTAGATTAAATTAAACTAAAATTAATTAAATTTAACTAACATTAATTAATAAAAACTAAACTAATTAATTAAGTTAAACTAAATTAAAATTAGATTAATTGAACTAAAATTTATTAATTAATTAAAGTAAACGAAATTAGATTAATTAACCTTAAGTAAACTAAAGTACTTAATTAAACTAAATTACATTAATTAAACTAAAATTAATTAAATTAACAACATTAAACTAAACTAATTAATTAATTAAAGTAAACAAAAATTATATGAATTAAACTAAAGTAAACTAAGTAATTAATTACAATAAATTAGATTCAATAAACTATAATTAATGAAATTAACAAAATTAAACTAAACTAATTAATTAAAACTAAGTAAACTAAATTTAAAGTTAAACTAAAACTAAAACTAACTAAAAACTAAAACTAAAACTAACTTACAAACGTAAAATCTATACGAAAACTAACCTCGTAATAGAAACCGGGATTGGAGGTTTAGGGTTTTTAGGTTTAGAGTAGGAACGGGGAATGGGAACGGGGAAAAAATAACGGGGAACGAAACGGGGGAAAGAGAGAAAAGAAAGAAAAAAGAGAAAGAAAAAGTGTAACGTCCCGTTATTTTGAAGTGATTTTTTTTATTATTTATTTATTTTATTTAATGTTGTTTGTTTATTTATTTATTTCAATTCAAGTATTTAGTTTAATTATTATTTTGTAATTTCGATTTTAGTACTTAATTTTTGCCCGAAATTCTTGTTTAATCGTTTTAATGTTTTATTTTCGCTTCGGTGACATTAATAATTATTAATAGGCCAATTAATAATTATTAATCACCTTTAGATTAATTTAAGAGCTTCGGATTTCGATTCATAAGTCAAAAGTCATAAAAGGATGCAACCGTCATTTCCAATTTCTTAAAAATATCAAAACACTATTCATTTGTCTTTAAAAATCAAGCAATTGACCAAAGTTGTCCAAAAACCTCTCATTTTTCTCTCCCAAGGCCGAAGCTATCAAGGGGGATTGAAGGATTTTGGGTTTTCGTTCGTTTCTCGGCCGATCGACTCGATTTCGGTTGCATCGGAAAGGCCTCGGGTCTAGGATTCTTTTCCACCCAACTATCGTACTTGCCACCCGAGATCCACGGAGTTCTCGGTAAGTTTCTCTTGAAACCCTAAACTCCAAATAGTGTTTTAATGAAGTTTTCGTTGATTTCCTTCGATTTCGTGTTGTGAAACTCGGTGTTTGTAAATACGGGAGTTGTTTTAAGAGTTTTTGGAAACTTTCCCTAAACCCTAAAACCGATTTTCAGTCGAAACCCTTCCCGTTTGAAATTTACCTTTTTGTGTTTGATTATGGGTTATAAATTAATGAATTATTGTTTATTTAAATTCAATTCGGGAAACGGCATAATGTTCAAAAACCCTAACTATCGATACCCATTGAAATCGGGAATATTGAAATTGCTTGAAACCAACTTGAAACACATCTAAATTGCCTAAAAGCCAGAAAACCAAAACCAAAACCCTTTTGTGAGGGGGGGGGGGCGAGAGCCTCAAAGTTGGGGTTGTTGGGTTTTTCGTCGTTTTAAACGCTTAGATGTTGTTTGATCGTTATTTGAATTATTTATTGATTGTTAGATGTAATTCTAATTGTAGGTGGTTTAAACTTTGCATTGACCGCGTTATCGAAGGTTTGGATTGAAATCTTCTTTTACAAAGGTGAGAATAGTTAGGATTTAAAGTATTTATGGAAATCGAATAAGTGTGATGTTTGTAGAATTGAAACTACGACTAGAATCCGAATCTAAGATTAGAGGGATGTGAGTTAGTGCCCTTAGGGTTAGAAGTTGATCCTTTAAGTGAGAACTTAGGAGTTCTCGAGGAAAGTATTGAATCTTAGAAGATTCTAAGTTAGATTCGTTTCGAAGCTTAGGTTGGATCATTGGAAGTTAAAAGATCCAACTTGTATTTAGAACGGTTAATAGAACCTTGGATTGCTATTGGAAGTTTAAAATCCTAGAAGGTATAGGTTAATCGTTTAAGATAGGATTTACTTGTTTTAATGTACCGGAGTTCGATCGACATATCGTTCGTCCGAGATTACTATCTATTTTACTTATGTCCTTTACTTTATGTCTTTGCTTTTTGCTCCTTTACTTTATGCATGTTTCGGTTACTTTATCATTTACATTTACTTATTTACTTTTGCAAGCATATGCAAGTATATGCATAACATCTCGCATCATTGAAAAGAAAAGAAAGTGAGAAAGAAAAAAGAAAGGTTAAAGGTGGAATATGAGAAAAGTCCACACTATTTGCATGCATAAGTTTTGGTGGATAATATGAGAAAAGTCCACACTACTTCCATGCATAAGTTTTGGTGGATAATATGAGAAAAGTCCACACTACTTCCATGCATAAGTTTTGGTGGATAATATGAGAAAAGTCCACACTACTTCCATGCATAAGTTTTGGTGGATAATATGAGAAAAGTCCACACTACTTCTATACATAAGTTTTAAAGGATACTACGGGAAAAGTCCACACTACTTCATACATAAGGATAAGGGTGGATAGTATATGAAAATCCACATTACCTTCATTTCATGCATAAATGGTGAATGCGTATCCTTCGGGATGTACTCATTACTTTTATGCATATGATAGATGAGAAAGAGAATCGAGATGTTATATTTAAGCAAAGTTTTATTTATTATTCTTATTTATGTCATAACAAGTAGTTGGATGAGGATTGACTACGAGAGTTAGTAATAACATCCTTTTAGAGTTTATAGAATGATTTTACCTAGAGTTGAAGGACTTTAGGAGTGATTTGTATCAGATTAATTGGACACAAATCGAAATGCGAGTTTGAGGTCTATCTTTACTTTTTATGCTTATTATTCTCACTGGGCTTAGTTTGTTAGGTCATGATATTACAAATATTTCAGGTAATGTTTGGGATCGTGGAAGAGGAGCTGCTGCGCGCTTGATCGAGAGGATGTGATTTCGAGATGGACTAAGTAGTTGTAAAAATCCATGTACATGGTTTCGTGAATTTTATATAATTTTGGAGTTGTATATTTTTAAAGGGCTCTTAAGAGCTTTTGTCTTTACTTTATGATTATAATCATTTTGAACTCCTGGATAGGAACTTAATGTTCCTTGTGTAATTTATATTTTGAAATTAAGATGTAAACGGGATTTGGCCAGCAAATTTTCAAACATAACCACACCAAATTTTCTTAAAATAAAAGACTTCCGCTGCGTATTATAATTTAAATTATTTAAAAATGTCGGGTCGTCACAAAAAGAGAAAGAAAAGGAAAAGGGAAACGGGGGAAAAAAAAACTGTTTGGTTTTTAAATCAGATTTTGCGACCAAATGGTCGCAAATATGTAATCATGACCAGAAACGAAAGGTCGCGCGTGCTGGGGGAATTACGACCAGGTGGTCACATTTTTATACATATTTGCGACCACCTGGTATCATTTATTGAAAAAGCGACCATCTGGTCGCCACTTTGCCATTATCCAGAACAGCTGTCATATCACGAGTCCCATAAAAAATGGCGACCAGATGGTCGCAATCGTGAAATACATCGCCAAAAATTGCGACCAGAAGGTCGTAATATTTAAATTCACCGCCATAAATTTCATGAAAATTTAAATTTATCGCTCAGATTTGCCACCATATGGTCGTAATTTCAGTTATTTTTTGAAAATATAATTCTACTTTTTCACAAATGTGACCAATTGGTTGCCTTTTCCTTCTAATTTCACTTATATTTTTTGAAAATATAATTCTACTTTTTCACAAATGCGGCCAACTTGTCGCCTTTTCCTTCTAAATTACTACCAAGTGGTCACCTTTTGTGTTAAATTGCGACCACATGGTCGCAACTATTAATATATATATTTTTTTAAATCATTCATTAAAGAAATAGTTTTAATAAATAAACACATACACAGTGAATAATAAAGTTACGAAATATCTCATTCATCATCCTCAGTTTCTTCGGTCGTCGCTTCTTCTTCTTCGTCAGATTCATCGTCTCACAAAGAAGTCCGTCACATAAAGTCTTCTTCTTCTGTTTCTTCATCGGATTCATCGTCTCGAATAAATTCAGCATCAATGTCACGTGCGTGAGAAGTGGAAGCATTTGTATCATCATCATGCAATGTTATTGTTCCATCGTTCAAAGGACGAACAGTACTTGCATTCTGACCATCCTCGATTGCATGACATCTTATCTCATCTTCTTAAAAAGCAACAGCTCCCTCTACACCATCATCTTTCTCGGATAAGTTTTCTTCTACCTGGTGTGGTTTAACTTTACAAACAACTAACCAACAAGTTTTCAGACCGTTTCTGAGATAAAATGCATTTGCGTCTAGCATGCAATGTGGACATGCGTATTTCCCCGCCGTACTCCATCCTTTAAGAGGAGGAGATTGTGGTTCACACAATTAACTACACTGACTAAGGAAAGGAATAATAAAAGCTAAACACATACTCAAAAATGTATATGAAAGCAATGAAAGATCAACATACCTGACAACATTGAATACGTAGGGAAGTCACTAATCGTCCAGATTAACGTGGCGCGCATCAAGAAATTTTTTTTCTTCGAAATGTCGTACGTCATAACACCGTCAGTCCACAACCTTTTCAACTCTGCAATAAGTGGTTGCAAATACACATCCAGTTTCTGTTTTGGACTTTTTGGCCCAGGTACAATCAGTGTTAGAAAAATCACCGGTTCTCGCATGCACATCGAGGGAGGCAAGTTATACGGGGTTACCATGACTGGCCAAACTGAATATTGTGCCTCGGATGCCCTGAATGGGTTAAAGCCATCCGTGTATAAGCCCAATTTGATGTTTCTCAGATCTTGTGCAAAATCCGGATGACAATTATTTAAATGCTTCCATGCCGCAGCATCTGAGGGATGTCTCATAACATCTTCATCCTGTGGATGCTTGTAATGTCATCTCATGTGCGAGGCTATCACATTCGATACATACAACCGTTGCATACGTGGCATCAGCGGTAAATAGAACTTGCTGGCGTACAGAATGAGGTTGCGTTTCCCTTGTTTATATCTTGAAAGAAAATAGAATTTGCAGTGATGCAGGTCCTCATCCACATCCCAGTAAATCATGCATCCGTTCCGACACGAATCTATTTTCTCCACGGGTAAGCCAAGTCCCTCCACTAGCTTTTTCATGTCGTACAAACTGTTGGCATAATATTTTCTTCTGGAGCGCATCGACGAAACCACGATGAAATCGAATCAAATCCTGTAGCCGGTATGTTGTACTGCACCTTTATATTTAAAAGTTCTATAGCAGCAGCAAGTTGACTTACCTGACACCCATCATACAATGGTCGACTGGCTGTCTCTTGCATCTCGTGCATCTTACGTGCTTCTGGATTCATTTCCTCTTCAATAACCCGTTCATCTTCGTCTACGTTTAAACTTTCACGGAAATTTTCATTGCCCCCATACCCCGCACCATCAAGTATCATTTGCTGCATCTGACTATACTGTTGTTCATCATTCCGTTCTTCGGCAACAACCTCTACATTCGAGCTGCTACCTTCGTATCATCTCGATTCATGTAATGCAGCGTCAAACATTTCCTGTGTTTCCCCCTGAAACACCCAGTGGTAATAATTCTCCACAAATGGATCGAACCATTGAGTCAAAAAACTTGAACTATATATAAAGTAAGTTTGCTAATCTTTCAAATGGGTACATCCAGCGATAATGGACTGGACGCCCTAAGAATGCCTCATATGGAAGATGCACTGCAAGATGCTCCATTGTATAAAAAAACCCAGGTGGGAACATTCACTCCAACTTATAGATAATAACAGTGATCTCCGAACTCATTGAAGCGACAATAGCTTCAGTCAGCTCTGTACAAGTCAAGTCCCTGAAAAAAACAATCAACTGGGCAAGTGGCTCCCAATGTCTGTTCTCTAGGAACGGTCTGAACGCGACGAGCATCAATCGTTGCATGAATACATTACAGTCATGGCTTTTCATCCCGAACATGACATGTTTTTGACTGTCTATACACCGACTCAGATTTGAAACGTATTCGTCAGGGAATTTGATGGATTTGATCCACTTAAATAGTGTTTCATTTTAATCTGCCGTCAACATGTACTTTGCTTTTGCGTAATTATCATTGTCGCTCGGCTCTAACTCAGGACGATTACATATCTCCCGTATATCGTAACGTGCCTTCAGATTGTCCTTTGTTTTGCCAGGAACGTTCAAAACTGTATTGATAATGTTGTCGAAGAAGTTCTTCTCGATATGCATTACATCCAGGTTGTGTCTGACAAGTAGATCTTCCCAATTCGGTAGATCCCAAAAAATACTCCGTTTCTTCCAACTGGTGTTCTTTCCAGCCGCATTGTTTGCAAGCTCTGCACCTTCCACTGTAATCTTCTGCATCCCTATAGCATCTATACCGTGTAGAATCTGCCTTCCACGATACATTATCGGGGGGGTTTCCTTTCTTACTCGCCGACCCTTCTTCCAGTCAGTACCGTTTGAACAGAACGCGTGATTCAACGGTAAAAATCGACGGTGGCAATCTAACCAACTGGTTTTCCGACCTTTTCTGAGGTAAAACGCATATGTGTCTAGCATGCAATATGGAAATGTGTATTTACCGACCGTACTCCATCCTTTAATGGAGGATGGGGATCAATATTTACAATTATTAACTAATGAACTAAGGAAAACAATAACAATACTCATACTCAAGAAATAATGAACGTGAATGCAACATACCTGACAACATTGAATACGCAGGGAAGTCACTGATCGTCCAGATTAACGCTGCGGGAAACAAGAAATTTTGTTTCTTCGAGATGTCGTACGTCATGACACCATCTGTCCACAACCTCTTCAACTCTGTGATAAGTGGTTGCAAATAAACATCTAGTTTATGTTTTGGACTTTTCGGGCCAAGTACGATCACTGTGAGAAAAATCACCAGGTCTCTCATACACATCGAGGGTGTCAAGTTAAATGGGGTTACCATCACCAGCCAAACTGAATATTGCGCCCGGATGCCCCGAACAGGCTAAAGCCATCTGTGCATAAGCCCAATCTCACGTTTCTCGGATCTTGTGCAAAACCAGGATGACAATTATTTAAATGCTTCCAAGCTGTAGCGTCTGAGGGATGTCGCAAAACACCTTCATCCTGTGAATGCTCGTGATGCCATCTCATGTGTGAAGTTGTGATATCCGATGCATACAACCGTTGCAGACGTGGGGGTCAGCAGTAAATAGAACATGCGGGCGTACGGAATCATCTCGCGTTTCCCCTATTTATATCTTGGAAGAAAACAGAATTTGCAGTGATGCAGATCCACATCCATATCCTAGTATATCATGTGTGACGGCCCGAGTTTTAGAATAATAATATAGTTTATTTATTTTAGTTACTTGAATTTATAAATTGGTTAAATGGGTTTTATATTGATATTTATATTTTAATGAATTGTTTTGAATGGTTATTAAAGGATAAAATAGTTAACTATGGTTAGGTTATACCCTAACCATGGTTAAAGTGAAAGTTTGGGTTTGGTTAAAAACTAAGTACTGTTAGTTGAGAAGAGGGGGTTTATTTTAAAATAAATAAATAAATAAATAATAAAATAAACTCATAATGGACCATTATACAAAAAGTCAAATAAGCACTAAGGCATATTTTATCATTGCTCTTTAATCAAACAAAAATTTATGGCATATGTTATCATTTCTCAATAAAGGAAAATTAAAAAGAAAAAGCAAAGCAGAACAAAATCTTCAGCTTTTCTTTCCTTCTTCCTACGCACGCCTACAGCCTTGGGAGGGAATGAGTTCTTTGTTTTCTCAATCAATTCTAAGCAAGAACTTGTCAAAATTAAATCCCAAACATTACAAACCAATTATGTTTTTAATTTCATCTTCTTTCTCGCAAACTAAGGATCAAAGGCTACTCAAAATTCTCTCTATTTTTTTCCCCTGTTGTTCGGCTGTAGCAGCCCCTTGAGAGAATTAGTGGGTTTTCATTTCCTTCCCAAATCTACTCAAATCAAAGCCAAAAGTGTGAGTTTTCATTTGAAGAATCTAAATCTTGAAGATTTGAGGAGCTTGCAATAAGTTTTCATGATGAAGAGGTAAGATTTATTACTAAGGCTTGTTTTTAAAATTGGGGAATTTGTGGAAATTGATGGATCTTGAGTTCTAGCTAAAGGATTCATTGAAAAAGCATGTAAATTCTAGTAATTGGAACTTGATGGAATAAAAGTATGAATTTATTTTTTTTAGATTTCATTAGATTGAATTGATATGTGAAACTTGGTTTAACACTTCTCATGGTTTTATTAAATTGACCAATTTCCATGAACTTTAAAATTGTTCTTTTATTTAAAGTTTGTCAAAACACTAAAACCCATGTTAGTCCTTGTTATAATATTTAAACTCATGTAAATTATGGATTGAATGTATATAGAGAATGAGAATCATCTAGACACTCTTTTCTATCATTCAAACATAGCTGAATGCTCCCACCTCAATGTTTTATCTTTCAATTTTAGGGGCTGTTTTATACCATCGGAATGTGGGACTGTTTTAGGGGTTTTGGGTTAATTTAACTTGTTTAAAATTGATGGTTTATAGTATATAAAGTGTGTTAAATGTCTGGCATGAATTGTATGTAGGTTAATGGCTCAAGCAAGTCTCCACGGTGAAAGCTAATTCCTTTATAGCAAGGTGGGAATCTCTAAGAACGTAAAGTATATTTATGTTTGATTTTCATAATATAAATTGCTATGTTTGTTGGGTGTTTATGTTTGGAAACAGTGAATTAAATAAGAGGTTGAGTGAAGAGATGTTTAGGAGCTGTGTCTTGACCAAGCTAGTTTGGTCACGGACTTGAGATAGGATTTGGAAGTTTAGGTTTTGCATTGTATGAAAGAGAAGTTAACTCTTGGAGGGTGGTGTTCAAAGTTAAAAGAGAATAGGTGGTAGGTTGCCTTGGTTTATGGAATTGTAAGTTGAAACGAACCTTAACGGATGGTACGCGTGTAATCACAGAGAGGAGTAGTAGATCCAAGAGTGATGCTTAGACATTTGAGCAATCGAATAAATGTAGGAAGCCTCGAATGGAACTAAAATTTAAAACCCGATTGTTGGCCATTTAAAGATTTCCTGGTTCATAATCTCGGAATGCTCTTAGACTTCCCTTAGTATTTGTTAATTGTGGTTTTTGGGCGATTATCTACATATTTGATGAATGAAAACAATACTAGGAAGTCCGACTAATGTGCTACCAAGAACACTTTAATTGTCGAAACTGCTACTTTCTCTTTAGCTAGCCTAGAGGTTTTCGAGGCAAATTGAGTTATGGGGTTTAGTTCACTATTCTCACTAAAGTGTAGATGATATATAAAGTTTACAATTGAAGATTAAATGCTTTGTTTAATGTAGAATGAAAGCCAAGATCAAGCATTGTCTTAACTAGAAAAATGAGAATTAGACTTTGACGTAATGGTGTGATGCCCGGTAGTAACGCGGGTTTGAATGAAGAGTAATGATGAGAGTTTGAAATGGAAATGTGTGTTGTGAAACCTAGAACCCAATGGGAGATGAGAGTTTGTAGAAATGAATTCGTTGATGTGTGGCCTAGCTTATGTGATAAGATAGTTTTTCTAAAACGTTATTGATTCTTTTCTTTTCCCCTACATGCGCATAGTCCTTTGTAATGTATTTTGTGGTCAAGATTGAGTCATATACTGGATTGGATTTTATTTTTGTTATTTGTGTGTGTGATTACGAGAAATGCACAAGATTGATGTCAAAGGACTAGTAAAAGGCTCGAAAGTTGTACAAGTGATTATGTGATTTTAAGTTAAAGCATATGGTGATTGAGCTATGATGTCTATTATTACCGTTAGCAAGCATCCCACTTGCATCTCATTTCATATCATACCATATCTGCATATCATGCTTGCTTGTGGCCATGGGGTCGTAACCCGTGTATCGGTGTATGGATGTTGGACGTTACACGTGGTTACCGAGGCAGATTGGTAGAGCTCCGAGGCGCTGTGTGGTGGATGGCCTGGATGCTAGAGTGGCTATTACGATAGCCTGGAAGAATAAATGAGTTACGGCTCGAGTTGAGATAGTTTGTGAGAAACGCGTAGTGAGACGCAGGGGAAAGTGAAATGGAAATTTTGAAACGGAAAGCTGACCCGTGAGAAAATGTGTTGTTTATGTACATGCATAACGATATTTGAAAGATTGTGAAATGAGCTACGGCTCGAGTTAATTATGATGGAATGTGAAATGTGCGTAGTGAGACGCGAGAATTGGGACAATGGTTGAAAGTGGCAATGATATGGTTAATGTTTATTTGGCTTAGTTATGAGTCGAAATGATCATATTTGGCTAAACATGCACGTTTATATTCCATAGCACATTTTTATGCATTTAACTAGTGAATGAATTCGTTGGGGCATTTTTATGCATTTCTTTTTAACCATAACACCTACATCCTTGCTTTATGTTATTAGCTCATCGTACAATGGCCTTGAGTTTGGATCTCACTTTGGGAGATGGTTTCCAGAATGTGCATAAAAGACCTGTGGAGTGAGAGCTAGTGCGAAACGAGTAGCAAGTACTATAGGTTAGTTTGGGCCTTAGGGGCATGAGTTGAGAGAAGCAGGTTTAGGAAGAAACGAGTTGTGGACTTATGTTGATAGCTCATTCTAGGATGTGCGTATAAGACACGTGGTAGTGTGAGCCACTTGCAAAACGTTCCATTAAGTGTTGTAGATTGTTTTGGCTTAAGATTAAGAGCGGGGTGAAGCGGGTTGAAGAGAAATGAGGGATGAAGAAGTAAGCGGGTAGCCTAGTATCGTTGATGTTCACAAAGTAGTAACGCAAAGTGTAATGGGTTCCGAGTTAGGAAGGCACGAGATGGGGATGAGAGAGGCGAATAGAGTTAAGCTACTTCGAGGTGTTTGGTAGTAGAATTATTTCGTTTATGGTTAGTTTAAACTAAGAAAGGGAAAGTTTCTAGATGGTGGTCGGGTTTACTATGGGAAGCGAATGCTTTGGAAAAAGGGGGAAAATGAAAGAAGACCGAGAGACCCGAGTTCTTGGCCTCATTTTGTTTTATGAACTTCTATTATAAATTGCTTTATTTTCTTGTTATTCTCACTAAGCGCCATGCTCAATGGTGCTACATATCACCTTTCAGGTTTTGCCGCGGTCGAGGACGTGATAGGGAAGATGGTATGCGTTGAAGCTTGGATGTCGAGCTTGGAAGAGGACTAGTGGACTGCATCTCGAGCTCAAGTCGTGTGGATTGCATAAGAAGTGTCTTATGTAATCATTAGTCTAATGTCATTGTTTATAGTCTCTGTATAAAGTTGTTTTTAAGTTATTACACTTTTGAAACATTATTTATCGTTTTTCTGCTTGGGAAATTGACGTAAACAGGTTTTGGTTTATTCGATTTTTAAATGGACCCACGCAAATTTTCCGTATAAATTGTTGTTTTCCTTTACGAGACGTTTTAAATGACATTTAAATTTCTTATTTTCCGTGCTTCTACTGAGAGTACTCGCGACCAGTCTTTTTGGAGTCGGGTCGTTACAGTTGGTATCAGAGCCTATGTGGTTCTGTATACTAATGAATTTAAGTGTTTGAGTCGTTACTAAGTCCTTTTCCAAGTCACGATTCAAGTTCAACGGTACCAGGTATTCCAGAATTCCCTTAATCTTTATAAAATGCGAATTGTTTAGTATTGTCGGATTATATTTCCATGCATTGACCTTGATTGAATTAAGCTTGGTATATAAGAACGACCTTGACTTTGTTGAATGTGTTTGCTCCATATTCGATTGTACTAGAATGTGACATAATATGATTGGTAAATATAGAGACTCGGTGAGGAGTTAAAGCTAGCTTAAGCCTTTTATGAATAAGTTGCGAATTAAAGGAAATATCGAATTGAATAAGTTAAATTGTTTGATTATGCTTGGATGTAGTAAGAGCTTGGTGAGTGTAAAAATAATAATAATAACGAACTATATCTTGCTTGTTTTTTTTTTTGGAGATGTATGTGAAAATATTGAAAGGTGGAGAAAGGATTTCGTGCGGTCGGAGTTTCTACAATAAGATCAAATGCATTGAACTCCTCTTTCTTTGATTGATGGTGTTAGCATGTTCTTTGCTTACATTGTGTTTTGCTCTGAAGTGTGTTTGATTGTTTTGATGTAGTGCTGCTTTATTTGTTTTGTAATTTTGAGTTTTTATTTGTGTTCTTTGCTGGGACGCAAAGTCTTAAAAGGTGGGTTGACTGTGACGGCCCGAGTTTTAGAATAATAATATAGTTTATTTATTTTAGTTACTTGAATTTATAAATTGGTTAAATGGGTTTTATATTGATATTTATATTTTAATGAATTGTTTTGAATGGTTATTAAAGGATAAAATAGTTAACTATGGTTAGGTTATACCCTAACCATGGTTAAAGTGAAAGTTTGGGTTTGGTTAAAAACTAACTACGGTTAGTTGAGAAGAGGGGGTTTATTTTAAAATAAATAAATAAATAAATAATAAAATAAACTTGTAATGGACCATTTTACAAAAACTCAAATAAGCATTAAGGCATATTTTATCATTGCTCTTTAATGAAACAAAAATTTATGGCATATGTTATCATTTCTCAATAAAGGAAAATTAAAAAGAAAAAGCAAAGCAGAACAAAATCTTCAACTTTTCTTTTCTTCTTCCTACGCACGCCTACAGCCTTGGGAGGGAATGAGTTCTTTGTTTTCTCAATCAATTCTAAGCAAGAACTTGTCAAAATTAAATCCCAAAACATTACAAACCAATTATGTTTTTAATTTCATCTTCTTTCTCGCAAACTAATGATCAAAGGCTGCTCAAAATTCTCTCTATTTTTTTTTCCCTGTTGTTCGGCCGTAGCAGCCCCTTGAGGGAATTAGTGGGTTTTTCATTTCCTTCCCAAATCTCCTCAAATAAAAGCCAAAAGTGTGAGTTTTCATTTGAAGAATCTAAATCTTGAAGATTTGAGGAGCTTGCAATAAGTTTTCGTGATGAAGAGGTAAGATTTATTACTAAGGCTTGTTTTTAAAATTGGGGAATTTGTGGAAATTGATGGAGCTTGAGTTGTAGCTAAAGGATTCATTGAAAAAACATGTAAATTCTATTAATTGGAACTTGATGGAATAAAAGTATGAATTTATTTTTTTTAGATTTCATTAGATTGAATTGATATGTGAAACTTGGTTTAACACTTCTCATGGTTTTATTAAATTGACCAATTTCCATGAACTTTAAAATTGTTCTTTTATTTAAAGTTTGTCAAAACACTAAAACCCATGTTAGTCCTTGTTCTAATATTTAAACTCATGTAAATTATGGATTGAATGTATATGGAGAATGAAAATCATCTAGACACTCTTTTCTATAATTAAAACATAGTTGAATGCTCCCACCTCAATGTTTTATCATTCAATTTTAGGTGCTGTTTTATACCATCGGAATGTGGGACTGTTTTAGGGGTTTTGGGTTAATTTAACTTGTTTAAAATTGATGGTTTATAGTATATAAAGTGTGTTAAATGTCTGGCATGAATTGTATCTAGGTTAATGGCTCAAGCAAGTCTCCACAGTGAAAGCTAATTCCTTTATAGCAAGGTGGGAATCTCTAAGAACGTAAAGTGTATTTATGTTTGATTTTCGTAATATGAATTGCTATGTTTGTTGGGTGTTTAAGTTTGGAAACAGTGAATTAAATAAGAGGTTGAGTGAAGAGATGTTTAGGAGCTGTGTCTTGACCAAGCTAGTTTGGTCACGGACTTGAGATAGGATTTGGAAGTTTTGGTTTTGCATTGTAGGAAATAGAAGTTAACTCCTTGGAGGGTGGTGTTCAAAGTTAAAAGAGAATAGGTGGTAGGTTGCCTTGGTTTATGGAATTGTAAGTTGAAACGAACCTTAACGGATGGTACGCGTGTAATCACAGAGAGGAGTAGTAGATCCAAGAGTGATGCTTAGACATTTGAGCAATCGAATAAATGTAGGAAGCCTCGAATGGAACTAAAATTTAAAACCCGATTGTTGGCCATTTAAAGATTTCCTGGTTCATAATCTCGGAATGCTCTTAGACTTCCCTTAGTATTTGTTAATTGTGGTTTTTGGGCGATTATCTACATATTTGATGAATGAAAACAATACTAGGAAGTCCGACTAATGTGCTACCAAGAACACTTTAATTGTCGAAACTGCTACTTTCTCTTTAGCTAGCCTAGAGGTTTTCGAGGCAAATTGAGTTATGGGGTTTGGTTCACTATTCTCACTAAAGTGTATATGATATATAAAGTTTACAATTGAAGATTAAATGCTTTGTTTAATGTAGAATGAAAGCCAAGATCAAGCATTGTCTTAACTAGAAAAATGAGAATTAGACTTTGACGTAATGGTGTGATGCCCGGTAGTAACGCGGGTTTGAATGAAGAGTAATGATGAGAGTTTGAAATGGAAATGTGTGTTGTGAAACCTAGAACCCAATGGGAGATGAGAGTTTGTAGAAATGAATTCGTTGATGTGTGGCCGAGCTTATGTGATAAGATAGTTTTTCTAAAATGTTATTGATTCTTTTCTTTTCCCCTACATACGCATAGTCCTTTGTAATTCATTTTGTGGTCAAGATTGAGTCGTATACTGGATTGGATTTTATGTTTGGTATTTGTGTGTGTGATTACGAGAAATGCACAAGATTGATGTCAAAGGACTAGAAAAAGGCTTGAAAGTTGTACAAGTGATTATGTGATTTTAAGTTAAAGCATATGGTGATTGAGCTATGATGTCTATTATTACCGTTAGCAAGCATCCCACTTGCATCTCATTTCATATCATACCATATCTGCATATCATGCTTGCTTGTGGCCATGGGGTCATAACCCGTATATGGGTGTATGGATGTTGGACGTTACACGTGGTTACCGTGGTAGATTGGTAGAGCTCCGAGGCGCTGTGTGGTGGATGGCCTGGATGCTAGAGTGGCTATTACGATAGCCTGGAAGAATAAATGAGCTACGGCTCGAGTTGAGATAGTTTGTGAGAAACGCGTAGTGAGACGCGGGGGAAAGTGAAATGGAAATTTTGAAACAGAAAGTTGACCCGTGAGAAAATGTGTTGTTTATGTACATGCATAACGATATTTGAAAGATTGTGAAATGAGCTACGGCTCGAGTTAATTATGATGGAATGTGAAATGTGCGTAGTGAGACGCGAGAATTGGGACAATGGTTGAAAGTGGCAATGATATGGTTAATGTTTATTTGGCTTAGTTATGAGTCGAAATGATCATATTTGGCTAAACATGCACATTTATATTCCATAGCACATTTTTATGCATTTAACTAGTGAATGAATTCGTTGGGGCATTTTTATGCATTTCTTTTTAACCATAACACCTACATCCTTGCTTTATGTTATTAGCTCATCGTACAATGGCCTTGAGTTTGGATCTCACTTTGGGAGATGGTTTCCAGAATGTGCATAAAAGACCTGTGGAGTGAGAGCTAGTGCGAAACGAGTAGCAAGTACTATAGGTTAGTTTGGGCCTTAGGGGCATGAGTTGAGAGAAGCAGGTTTAGGAAGAAACGAGTTGTGGACTTATGTTGATAGCTCATTCTAGGATGTGCGTATAAGACACGTGGTACTGTGAGCCACTTGCAAAACATTCCATTAAGTGTTGTAGATTGTTTTGGCCTTAAGATTAAGAGCGGGGTGAAGCGGGTTGAATAGAAATGAGGGATGAAGAAGTAAGCGGGTAGCATAGTATCGTTGATGTCCACGAAGTAGTAACGCAAAGTGTAACGGGTTTCGAGTTAGGAAGGCACGAGATGGGGATGAGAGAGGCGAATGGAGTTATGCTACTTCAAGGTGTTTGGTAGTAGAATTATTTCGTTTATGGTTAGTTTAAACTAAAAAGGGGAAAGTTTCTAGATGGTGGTCGGGTTTACTATGGGAAGCGAATGCTTTGGAAAAAGGGGGAAAATGAAATAAGACCGAGAGACCCGAGTTCTTGGCCTCATTTTGTTTTATGAACTTCTATTATAAATTGCTTTATTTTCTTGTTATTCTCACTGAGCGCCATGCTCAAAGGTGCTACATGTCACCTTTCAGGTTTTGCCGCGGTCGAGGACGTGACAGGGAAGATGGTATGCGTTGAAGCTTGGATGTCGAGCTTGGAAGAGGACTAGTGGACTGCATCTCATGCTCGAGTCGTGTGGATTGCATAAGAAGTGTCTTATGTAATCATTAGTCTAATGTCGTTGTTTATAGTCTCTGTATAAAGTTGTTTTTAAGTTATTACACTTTTGAAACATTATTTATCGTTTTTCTGCTTCGGAAGTTGATGTAAACAGGTTTTGGTTTATTCGATTTTTAAATGGACCCACCCAAATTTTCCATAGAAATTGTTGTTTTCCGTTACGAGACGTTTTAAATGACATTTAAATTTCTTATTTTCCGCGCTTCTGCTGAGAGTACTTGCGGCCAGTCTTTTTGGAGTCGGGTCGTTACATCATGCATCCATTTCGACACGAATATATCTTCTCTACGGGTAACCCGAGTCCCTCCACTAACTTTTTCGTGTCGTACAAAATGTGCGGCATCAGGTTTTTGTTGTGGAGCGCATCGATGAAACCACGATGCAACCAAATCAAATCCTCTAGCAGGTAAGTTATACTACACTTTTATATTGAAAAGTTTTGTAGCAGCAGCAAGTTGACTAACCTGACAACCTTCGTACAATGGTCGGCTTGCTGTCTTCAGCAGATCGTGCATCTTACGTGCTTCCTGATTTATTTCTTCTTTAACAACCCCTTCTCTTTCGTCGTCTAAGTTCAAACTTTCGCGATAACTTTCATTTCTACCCCCATATCCCACACCATCAAGTATCATTTGTTTGCATCTGACTATACCGTTGTTTGCATCGAGCTGCTACCCTCGTACTGTCTCGTTCCTGTACTGTAGCGTCTAACATTTCCCTCGTCTCCCCATGATACACCCAGTGATAATAATTCTCCAGAAATCCCCAACTATAAAGATGAACCTTCAAATCTGGAACCGTTATGATTCTCCTATTGTCACATTTTCTGCACGGACATCGTAGCTTTTCACCATAATTCACGTAATAGACTGTTCAACCCTGGCCACGAACTCATCGTTCAAATACCCGTCTATCAAACGAATATACATCCACTCTCTCATTTTTCTTTTTTCTTATCTTTACAAACAATAGGCAGAGGAGATTTTATAATGCATTCCTCAACTTAATTGCGACCCTATGGTCGCAAAATTACTACCAGTTGGTCGTATTTCTCCCCCTAAAATTTCCCGCCATTTTTTACTACCAAGTGGTCCCTTCTAGTCACAAATTGGTGACCACATAGTAGCAAAAATACTACCATTTGGTCGTAATGTTCTAGACATTTTTTGCTACCAGTGGTCACTTGGAGTCATAAATTGGCGACCACATGGTAGCATTCTTCCGGCCAAAATTACGTGACTCTTTTATCTACCAGTGGTCACCTTTGGTCACAATAAATGTGACCAGATGGTCACTTCCAAAGGCGACTACTTGGTAGCTTGCTTCCCGCCAAAATTACGCGCCTTTTTTTGCTACCAAATTATATTTTTAGTCACAAAAATGCGACCACTTGGTCGTTTTTTTAGGTGACGAAATGGTCGCTTATTTCGCGCCATTTTTTTCTACCAAGTCATATTTGTAGTCACAAAAATGCGACCACTTGGTCGTTTTTATAGGTGACCAAATGGTCGCTTCTTTCGCACCATAATTTCGCTCCATTTTTTATGACTACTTCTAATGTTGGTCACAATCTGGTCGCAAAAACAGTGACCAGATGGTCACATCAAGTCAACCTTTAAAAAAAGTGACCAAATGGTCACCAAAAAACTACCACTTTTTCTTGGTCGCAAATGGCTGGTCGCATTTTGACTTTTTTTTTTGTAGTGTACAGCAGGTAATAATGGATGGTGAAGGGTATGGTAATGAAATTAATCGTGAAAGAGAAGATGATCAACAAACTTACGTTAAGGATGAAATGAATACAGAAGCACGTAAGATGCACGAGATGCTCACGACAGTTAGTTGACCGTTGTATGAAGGATGTGAGGTTAGTCCACTTGCTGCAGCTACGAAACTTCTAAATATAAAATCACAGTACCACATCCCAGTGAGAAGATTTGATTCAACTGCATCATGGTTTCGTCGACGTGCTCTGCCAGAAAACACACTGCCAGAGAGTTTGTACGACACAAAAAAACTAGTGGAGGGTCTCGGTTTACCCGTGGAGAAAATAGATTCTTCTCGAAACGGATGCATGATATACTGGAATATGGATGAGAGTTTGCATCACTGCCAATTTTGCTTTCAGCCAAGATATAAACAAGGGAAACGCAGCTTGGTTCCATTCACCCGCATGTTGTATTTACCAGCATCATATTTGACAACTTCTCACATGAGATGGCATCACAAGCATTCTCAAGATGATGGAGTTATGAGACATCCCTCAGATGCTGCGACGTGGTAGCATTTGAATAATTGTCATCTAGAGTTTTCCCCAGATCCTAGAAATATCAGATTGAGACATGGAGGGATTTAACTCGTTTGGGACATCAAGAGCACAATATTCAGTATGGCCAGTGATGGTGACCCCGTATAACTTGACACCCTCGATGTGCATGAAATTGAACGGTGATGCGGATACTCATAACACAATGCTCAAACAAAAATATATGTCTAAGAATGCAATTTAACGACAATGCAACATAAATAAGTATACATGATCAAATCGTGAATATTTCAAACATGTATGCTTATTGAGCAAATATCATCCTCTTCGTAACCGTATTCCACCGAGTCCTCTTAGTCAATACAACCTTACTTTAACAATTCTGGCGTCTCACTACGCACTATACACATCACATCATAATTTAATACCCGAGCCTTAGCTCTTTATAATCTTCCAAGTTATCGTTATAGCCACTTATCATTCAATCCATCCACCACACAGCGCCTCTGAGCAACACAGTACCCGCCATGGTAACCATGTCAAATGTCCCACATCCACTCACCATTACACTGGTTACGACCCCATGGCCACACATCGAAGATAAGAGATGCATGAATAAAGTGATATGAAATGAAATGAACTAGTCTTGCTTTCTTACGATTCTCATCAAAAATATTAATTTCGGATCAACGAGCATGTATAGGACAATTCCTTCAAGCAGTATATGACACTATCATACTACATGACTTGCTCAAATATTCGCATAAAACATATAAATCACATCTCAGGTACTAAAACCTAACATCTCAAACATACTATTCACCGAGCATTAATCGAAAACATATTGAGTATATATGAAATTATCCCCAATTCAGTATATGACTCAATCATGGACTAAAGAAAATGAAAACATTTCCAAGTAATGAGGATCCAAACCACTACCAAAAATTGTTTGTAATTGAAAAACTTGTTTCAAAGTACTTGTTTCACTCTCTAGACATAATTGAAACTAAAGACCTATGGTTTCCCACTTGTCAAAGTTGTCCTCCTGATTTGGTCCATCCTAAAGATCCAAATGAAGAAATCTTTTCTTTGGGAATCCTCTTTGGACCAAAATTTTGAAAGAGAATCCGAACCACACCAAAAACTTGTTTGTAATTGAAAAGCTTGTTTCAAAGTACTTTTTTCACTCTCTAGACCAAATTGAAACCAAAGACCTAAGGTTTCCCACTTGAAAAAGTTGTCCTCATGATTTGGTCCATTCTAAAGATCCAAATGGAGGAACCTCTTCTTGGAGAATCCTCTTTGGACTAAAATATCCAAATATAATCTGAACCACTCCAAATACTTGTTTGTAATTGAAAATTTTGTTTCAAAGTACTTGTTTTACTCTCTAGACCAAATTGAAACACAAATTCTAACGTTTCCCGATTGTCAAAGTTGTCCTTATGACTTGGTCCATCCTAAAGATCCAAATAGAGGAACCACTTCTTTGGGATTCCTCTTTGTACCAAAATATCGAAAGAGGATATGAAAAACTCCACAAACTTGTTTGTAATTGAAAAGCTTGTTTCAAAGTACTTTGATATGAAACCCTAGAAAATTAAAATATAAACGATATGATACACAAAGAACCCCTAGATGCAAATCCTAAGACCCCAATGAACAATAAGGCAAACCCCTTGGAAAACAAGAAGAAGAAGATTATTCCAATGATCTAATACCTTTAAATAAGAGAACTTGTTCTTATTTCAAGGTCAAAACAATCCATAAACACATTAGATCAAATTATGTTTCAATGTATCAAAAACTTGGAACCTAGAACAAGGCTACAAAATGCAAGGTTAAAACAACCAAACAGAGAACAAAACAAAGCAATTTTAAATCATAATAATTTTTAGTATTTAGGGTCACAAATGAGCCTTTAAATAGATAAAAGAAAGCCCTACAACTACTAGGAAATTAAGAATTAAAGGAGGAACAAAATCTACCAAATACTTTTCTTTTTTCTTCATTCTTCTCTCAAACAAAATTTAAAACTTTGTTTTATTTTTAATTATTCATTTAATAAATAATTTTACTATTTACTTTATTTTAAATAATTTATTTATTTTATTTCATGCGGACCCCACCGTACTGCCTGTAGTGAACGCACGGTCGAGCTTTAATGTCAACCCACCATTTAAATAACATGCCCGCACGATTTGCTTGAATACAATTTATGTGCTTTCCCTAATGGGTGTGATCGTACTAGAAGTAATGCACCATATCCCATGAGTAGTACTAAGTCGTGTGACCACTTGGGAAATCCTCGTGTTGCACCCCTTTTTTATCTTTTTTTTTCATTCTTCTCCCGATCCATGTTTAAAACGTTGTTTTATTTTTAATTAATCATTTTTTAAATAATTTTTATTATGTGACGACCCGACACTTTTAAATAAATTAAATTAGAAAACACAGCGGAAGTCTTTTATTTTAAGAAAATTTGGCGTGGTTATGTTTGAAAATTTGCTGGCCAAAACCTGTTTACATCTTAATTTCAAAATCTAAAATACACAAGGAACATTAAGTTCCTATCCAGGAGTTCAAAATGATTATAATCATAAACATAAAGACAAAAGCTCTTAAGAGCTATATACAATTGTGCAAATGTCAAAAATGATATAAAATTCACAAAACCATGTACATGGATTTTTACATAACACCTAGTCCGTCTCGAAATCATCATCATCTCGATCAAGCGCGCACCAGCTCCTCTTCCACGATACCAAACATTACCTGAAATGTTTGTAATATCATGAGCTAACAAACTAAGCCCAGTAAGATTCATAAGAATAAAAAGTAAAGATAGACCTCAAACCCGTATTTCCGATTTGTGTCCAACTTACTTGACACAATCAATCCTAAAGTTCGCCAAACTTTAGGTAATTTCATTCTAAACTTTCCAAAAGATGATATTACTAACACTCGTAGTCAATCCTCATCCATTAACTTGTTAAGACATAAATAAGAAAAGTAAATAAACTTTGCATAAATATAACATCTCGATTCTCTATTCCATCGATCACATGCATGAAAGTAATGAGAACATCCCGTAGGATACGCATTCGCCCTTTATGCATGAAATGAATGAAGAAGGTGATGCGGACATTCCCCGAAGGGTCCAACATTCTTCCCTCCTTTTCTTTCTCTCTATATTTTCTTTTTCTCTGAAGGCGATGCGGACATTCCCCGTAGGGTCCAACATTCTCTCCTTCTTTTCTTTCTCACTTTCCTTTCTTTTTCTCGGAAGGCGATGCGGACATTCCCCGAAGGGTCCAACATTCTCTCCTTCTTTTCAATGATGCGAGATGTTATGGTGCAATGTGTTATGGTGCAAGATATTATGATATGCTCGCAAAGTAAATAAACGTAAAGTACGAATATTAAAGTAGCTGAAACAATTATAAAGTAAAGGGGCATAAAGTAAAAGACATAAAATAAATAGATAGGAATCTCGAATGAACGATATGTCGATCGAACTCCGCTGCCAGTAATAAAAGTAAAAACATAACTTAAACGATTAACCTATACCTTCCAGGATTCTAAACTTCCAATATAATCCGAGGTTATATTAACCGTTCTAAATACAAGTTTGGATCTCTTAACCTCCAATGATCCAACCTAAGCTTTGAAACCAATCTAACTTAGAATCTTCTAAGATTCATTAGTTTCCTCAAGAACTCCTAAGTTCTCACTTAAAGGATTAACTCCTAATCCTAAGGGCACTAACTCACATCCCTCTAATCTTAGATTCGGATTCTAATCTTAGTTTCAATTCTACAAACCATTATACTTATTTGTTTTCTATAGTTACTTTAAATTCTAACTATTCTCACCTTAGCCATAAAAATAGCTTTCCTCCAAGTTTCCGAAAGCACAATCAAACAATGATCCGAAACACCTACAATTAATTACATCTAACAATTAATAAATAAACATACATCGATCAATTAACATCTAAAAGCTCAAAACAACGAACAACCCCATAAACCCCACTATGAGGCTCTCGACCCCCCCCCATGAAAAGTGCATCTCGGGTTTGGTTTTCCGGCTTTTAGGTACTTTAGAGGTGTTTCGAGTTGGTTTCAAACAAATTCGATATTCCTGATTTCAATGGGTATCGATAATTAGGGTTTTTGAACATTATGCCACTTCCCGAATTGAATTTAAATAAACAATAATTCAACAATAAATAACCCATAATCAAACCCAAAAAGGTAAATTTCAAACGGGAAGGGTTTCGACTGAAACTCGGTTTTAGGGTTATGGGAAAGTTTCCAAAAACACTTAAAACTACTCCTGTATTTACAAACACCGAGTTTGCCGACAATAAATCGAAGGAAATCAAAGAAAACTCCATTAAAATACTATTTGGAGCTTAGGGTTTGAAACTTTACTTACCGAGAACTCCGTGGATCACGGGAGAAAGGCATGATCGATGGGTGGAAAAGAATCCTAGACCTGAGGGCTTTCCGATGCAACCGAAATCAAGTCAACCTGCCGAGAAACGAGCAAAACCAGAAAATTTCCCTCCCCCTCTTGGTACCCACGGTTTTGGGAAGAAAAATGAAGCAAAATGAGTCAACTTTTGGTCAATGGCAATTTAAAGAAGATTATGAATAGTGTTTGGATATTTTTAAGAAATCGGAAAGGACGGTTGCGTCCTTTTATGACTTTCGACTTCTAAATCGAAACCCGATGCTCTTAAATAAATCTAAAGGTGATAAATATTTATTAATTGGCATATTAATAATTATTAATGTCACAGAAACAAAATTGAAAGTATTAAAACGATTAAAAAGAATTACGGGTGAAATTAACTACTAAAATCGAAATTACAAAAATAATAATTAATCTAAATACATAAATTGAAATAAATAAATAAATAAATAACATTAAATAAAATAAAATAAAATAAAATAAAAATTCACTTTAAAATAACGGGACGTTACATATTATTTTCTTTATTTTAAATAATTTATTGACTTTGTTTCAAGTGGCCCACCTTACTGCCCGCGCGATTGGCTTGAATACAATTTATATGCCTTTCATAATGGGTGCGATCATACTAGCACTAATGTAGTAGAACCCATAAGAACTCCGCAGTTAATCGTGCTTTAGCGAGAGTAGTACTAAGTCCGGTGATCACTTGGGAAGTCCTCGTGTTGCACCCCTTTTATCTCTTCTTTCTTCATTTTTTCCCGAACCAAGTTTAATAATTTATTTAATTATTCTCTTTTTAAATAATTTAGTGATTTTATTTCATGCAGGCCCCACATATTGCCAGCTGTGAACGCACGGCCGAGCTTTAAAGTCAACTCGCCATTTAAACACCATGCCCGTGCGAATTGCTTGAACACAATTTTTGTATGATAAGGGCGATAATACCAGCATTAATGCACAAAATCCCATCAGAATTCCACAGTTAAGCGTGTTTGGGCGAGAGGAGTACTAAGTGAAGTGACCACTTTGGAAGTCCTCGTGTGGCACCCATTTTTATCTCTTTTTTCTTCATTCTTCTCTCAAACCAAGTTTAATACTTTGTTTTACATTTAATTATTCTTCTTTAAATAATTTTACTATTTATTTAATTTTAAATAATTTATTGACTCTATTTCATGCGGACCCCACCTTACTACTCGCATTGGATGAACGGTTGTGCTTTAAAGTCAACCCGTGTAACGTCCCATTATTTTGAAGTGAATTTTTTTTTATTATTTATTTACATTTTATTATTTTAAATAATTAATCAATTTAATTTTAATTAAAGTTTTTAAGATTAGTTTAAATTTAGTAATTTCGATTTTAGTAGTTATTTTTGTCCGAATTTCTTTTTAATCGTTTTAATATTTTAAAATTGTTTCGGTGACATTAATAAATATTAACGGGCCAATTAATAATTATTAATCACCTTTAGATTATTTTAAGATCATCGGGTTTCGTATTTTAAATCGAATCATTTAAAAGGGACGTATACGTCATTTTCCAATTTCTTAAAAATCACTATTCATCTTCCTCATCTTTAAAAGTCAATCTTTGGTCAAAAACATCAAATTCATCTCATATTTTTTCCTCCAAACCCGTAGCTTAGAGAGGAGGAAAAGGGGAGAGAAAGAAATCGTCGCCCCGGCTTCGTTTCTCGTCCGTTTTACGTGGTTTCGGATGCGTTGGAAAGCTCTCGCCGAGACCTTTCTACCCATCCTATCAATCGACGTTTTCACTCGTTTTCTCGAGGCCTTAAGGTATGACAAAGCTTCTAAAATTTGATGTGAATAGTATTTTAATGGTGGTTTTGGATTGAAATCTTCAAATTCGTTCACCGAAGCTTGAAGATTTCCATCGGGAAAGTCGTTTTGGTCGATTTTAGAAACTTCCCCTAAACCCTAAAACCAAGTTTGAGCCGGAAACCCGTCCCTTGTGATTTTCCCTCTTTGGGCTATGATTAGGATGTTTAGTTAACTATGATTTTACGTTTTACTTGATTTTTTCGGAAATAGATTATTATGTAAAACCCTAAATTACGTTGACCCATTGCTATCCCGGTTTCCAAAGTATTCGAAAACAACCCAAAATGCCTCTAAATTGCATAAAAGACGGAAAACCGAACTCGAACCCTCCCTTTCTTGTTGGGCCGTGGGTCCCCTGGGGATTAAATCCGGGGTTTTCGTCGTTTTATGTGTTTACTTTCCGTTTGATCGGTTTTCAAATGATTATTGATGGTTAGATGTGATTGATTTGTAGGTTTGTGATCGATTCTCGACTTTGATTCAGGCACTTTGGAAGCTTGGATTTCATATCTAAGGTGAGTTTAAAATGGAAGTTAGTAATTGTATGAATTATGTTTCATTACGTTATTGTTTATCGAGGTTAAGAGGGGAACTAACTTCCGGAAGTTATACTTGGTTGGAGACTTTAACTCGGATGTGAGTGGAGTGATTTTGATGTATTTATGGTTTTGGAAGTAAAAGAGGAATTATGAGTGAATTGGAAGTCTTGTAAGGTGATTTGGAGACTTTAGATGAAAGTGAATGACTAAGGAACTTTAAGTGATTCGGGAGTCAAAGTGGCTTAGAAATTACACTTGAGTATTGACTCGTGTAATTCAAACGGTTTATGTTCTTTAGTAGTTTAGTGGAACTTTATCTAACTTACTAGGGAGCTTGATGGATTATAGGAGGTTATGTGATATGGCACATGATAGTATGTGATACGCTCCATACGGTATCATGGTGCGAGGTTATGTGATATGGCACATGATAGTATGTGATACGCTCCATACGGTATCATGGTGCGAGGTTATGTGATATGGCACATGATAGTATGTGATACGCTCCATACGGTATCATGGTGCGAGGTTATGTGATGTGGCACATGATAGTATGTGATACGCTCCATACGGTATCATGGTGCGAGGTTATGTGATCTGGCACATGATAGTATGTGATACGCTCCATACGGTATCATGGTGCGAGGTTATGTGATGTGGCACATGATAGTATGTGATACGCTCCATACGGTATCATGGTGCGAGGTTATGTGATGTGGCACATGATAGTATGTGATACGCTCCATACGGTATCATGGTGCGAGGTTATGTGATGTGGCACATGATAGTATGTGATACGCTCCATACGGTATCATGGTGCGAGGTTATGTGATGTGGCACATGATAGTATGTGATACGCTCCATACGGTATCATGGTGCGAGGTTATGTGATGTGGCACATGATAGTATGTGATACGCTCCATACGGTATCATGGTGCGAGGTTATGTGATGTGGCACATGATAGTATGTGATACGCTCCATACGGTATCATGGTGCGAGGTTATGTGATGTGGCACATGATAGTATGTGATACACTCCATACGGTATCATGGTGCGATGATTTGTGATATAGCACTATATACGCTATGGTAAGGGTGGCATTCGAAGATTTGAGCGTGTATGGATGTGTTATTATTGTTATCATTATTATGTTACTATACACGTTGTGGTAAGGGTGGCATTCGAAGATTTGAGCGTGTATGGATTTGTTATTATTGTTATCATTATTATGTTACTATACACGCTGTGGTAAGGGTGGCATTCAAAGATTTGAGCGTGTATGGATTTGTTATTATTGTTATCATTATTATGTTACTATACACGCTGTGGTAAGGGTGGCATTCGAAGATTTGAGCGTGTATGGATGTGTTATTATTGTTATCATTATTATGTTACTATACACGTTGTGGTAAGGGTGGCATTCGAAGATTTGAGCGTGTATGGATGTGTTATTATTGTTATCATTATATAGTACTACACATGGGGTGATACGGATGGCACTCGAAAATTTGAGCATGTGTGGTTGCCACTTTATTAGCAATTAGTATACCACATTCTTTTACTTGTATCTTGGTATGAGTTTTATTTTATGATGATAGAATGTTTTCGAGGAAAGCCATGATTCATAAAATTCGTTGAGCCACAAAGTTGAGAAAGTTTATTATGTATGTTGATTATATGTGGACTTTGGAATGTGGAATGGGTAGTAAAAGTGAAATCTAGGCCTTTGGACACAATTTCTGACATGGAATGTTGTTCATAGGATTACTTGCTTTCATTTTACTCTCACTAGCATTTTTATGCTAATGTTCCTACAATTACAATTTTTCAGGTAAGACTCGTGGTAGAGGACGAGGTAGAGGAGGTGGCGCTGCGTGACCTTTCAGGACAATGAATGGACAAGAATGTTTGTGGTTTTGGGTGAAGCATTCTTGAATGCTTTGGAACATTTCATTACTTTTATTTCGTTTCATTTTGAGCTCGATGGAGCATTTGTATAATTTATATATGTTTTTGAACTATAAACTTTCTCTAGAACTTTCATCATATTTTGGATTGTGCATTCCAATTTTATTGCCTTTCCTGAAAACTGGGTTGTAAACAGGTTTTGGATTATTCAAATTTTAAATGGACCCATGCCGTTTTTCTGTAAAATCAAGTTTTCCGCTGTGCATTTGTTTTAATGGATTTTACGAAAAATCGGGTCGTTACAACCCGCCAATTAAACTCCATGCCCGCGCGATTGCCTTGGTTACAATTTATGCGGTTCCATCATGGGTGTCATCATAACAGCACTAATGCACCAGATCTCATCAGAACTCCATAGTTAAGCGTGTTTTGGCTAGAGTAGTACTAAGTCGGGTGACCACTTGGGAAGTCCTCGTGTTGCACCTCATTCTATCTCTTTTTTCTTCATTTTCTCCCACTCCAAGTTTATTACTTTGTTTTATTTTTAATTAGTCTTTTTTAAATAATTTATTTATTTTAGTTCATGCGGACCCCACCTTACTACCCCCTGTGAACGCACGGTTGAGCTATAAAGCAACCTGCCATTTAAATAACATGGTCATGCGATTAACATGAATTTATTTTATGTGCCTTCCTTAATGGGTGCGATCGTACCAGCAGTAATGCACTGGATCTCATCAGAAGTCCACAGTTAAACCTGCTTGGGCGAGAGTAGTACTAGGTTGAGTGACCACTTGGGAAATCCTCATGTTGAACACCTTTTTATCCATTTTTTCTTCATTTTTCTCACAAACTGTGACGACCCGACGCCTTTTAAATAATTTAAAATCGAATTGCAGCGGAAGACTTAATGTTTAATAAAAATTTGGCCTGAATATATTTAAAACTTGGACTATCCACAACCTGTTTACACTTTTCACAATCAGAGAATTTAAAAGGCATGAAATGCAATTTCTGTTCTAAAGAATAAAGGAGTTCAAGGTTATAAAAGTTTAAACAAAAAGCTCTTATGAGGTTATAAACATATATACAACTCATGAGATAAAATAAAATGTGTCCATGGACTTTAAAAGTATCACTAGTCCCTCTCGACATCATCATCATCTAGATCAGACTGCACCAGCTCCTCTTCCACGACCCCAAACATTACCTGAAAATATTTGTAATATCATGAGCTAATAACAAGCCCAGTGAAAATAAACAGAATAAAAATTAACATTAGACTCCAAATATGCATCCGGATCTGTGTCCAAGTAAAACTTGCATTCTCTTACCAAAACTTCCAAAAACTCAAGAAACATACTCCCAACATTTAGAAGAACATTTTCATATCACATTTCTCTTTCTTATTCGTCCTTTTTAATACCTCATACTATATATAAGGTTTATATTCAAGTGTTTAATCTCTAATTTCAAGATCTTCAAATTAATTGAGAATCTAGTTCTCTTATATATATAACATAATAATTATACAAGGTTAAATACACCCTTATATTCTCTCATTATACAATTCAATTTCATTCCTCTTTCCTATAGCACTCGGCTATACATCATATTTTATTCTTTTTCTCTATGGAAATGTATAATATACAAAATTCATTTCTTTTCTTTAATAAATAATGCTAAGCTCACTCGGTCTTAACATATTTAAACATTCATTAACTCACTAAACAAGTGTAAAGGGCACACAACATGTACATTAATCTAACCATCACATGCAAATAATGTCAGGTAATGAAAGCTCCCGTAGGACTAAGCATTCACCTCATTATCTCGCTTTCCAAAATAAAATATACAAATTCCTTTCAATAATCTTTTTCCATCTCTAGTGAATAATGACAGGTAATAAAGCTCCCGTAGGCCAAGTTCATTCACCTCATTTAACTCCCTTTCCAATATAAAATATACGAATTCCTTTCAATAATATCTTCCCACCTCTAGTGAATAATGACAGGTAATGACGAATGCTCCCGTAGGCTAAGCTCATTCACCTCATTATCTCACCCACCGAATACAAGGTTCAATTCACCTCTGTATCCTCGTATATGTATCATAGTAATTATGGATAATACTAGATAATGTGAACTCGCAAAGTTACATCACTATCTCATTATCCATCTCCTCCAATCATATAAAGTTCACGTAGCCTTTAGCATTCGTCATGTACATATACGTACACATAAAATGAATAATACCAGAAAATACAAGCTCACTCAGTCTATGCATTGCCTCATTATTCCTCCCAATAATCGATTATGCAATATGATATGATATGATATGATATGAATATGCTTTCAAGTGCAAGTAAATAAATATAAACATTCTGTGACGACCCGATTCCTTTTAAATAATTTTAAATCAGATTTGACAGCGGAAGAATTTAAATTTAATAAAAAGTTAGCATGGATACATTTAAAATTCGGACTATCCATAACCTGTTTACACTTTTCACAAGAAGAGAAATTAAAGACAAGGAATTGCAATTCCTTTTTGTCAAGTTTAAAGAGTTTATGACTGAATAAATCAAAACGAAAAGCACTTATGAGCATATATACAATTTACATCTCAAAAGACACAACATAAACAAAATGAGACAATGGTCTTTTAAAAGGTATCTAGTCCATCTCTGTGTCATCATCCTCTCGATCAAGCGCGCACTAGCTCCTGTCCCACGACCCGAATATTTCCTGAAAATGTTTGTAATATCATGAGCTAACAACAAAGCCCAGTGAGAATAAACAGAATAAAAAGTAAAGTTAGACCCTAAACCCGTATCCGGATTTGTGTCCAAGAACTTACTTACTCTTTGCTATCAATCCATTCAAAGAGTTTTATATCAAGTGTTCCACTTTTTATTACCAATTCTCTAATATAATTGTGGAACTACATTCCAAGCATTTTTGGGTATGGTTTCGTAATGCATATAGCATTTTTATCTTATTTTCTTTATATACCTTATACTATGTACAAGGTTTATATTCAAAAGTTTATTCTCCAATTTCAAGATCTTCCAATTTGTTGAGAAACTAGTTCTCTTACATATATCACTTAATAGATATACAAGGTTCAATACAACCTTGTATTCTCTCATTATCAATTCAATCTCATTTCTTTTCCTGTAGCATCCGGCTATCAAAAATTTACTTTCCGTTATTTTTAATATAATAATGTTAAGCTCACTCAGACTTAACATATTCAACAATCACAATTTACTATTAATGACAATAATATTAGTACACGTAGTCTGATCATTATTGATTAATTCGGTAAACAAGTGTAAAGGACATATAATCTTTACATCAATATAACCATCACATGCGAATAATGACAGGTAATGAAACTCCTGTAGGCTAAGTTCATTCACCTCATTATCTCGCTTTCATAAATAAAATATTCAACGTCCTTTTAATAATATCCTTCCATCTCTAGTGAATAATGACAGGTAATGAATCTCCCGTAGGCTAAGTTCATTCACCTCATTAACTCACTTTTCAAAATAAAATATATAAAGTATTTTCAATTATATCTTCCCAACTCTAGTGATTAATGACAGGTAATGAAGCTCCCGTAGACTAAGTTCATTCACCTCATTAACTCACCCACCGATACAGGTCATGAACTCTCGTAGGCTAAGTCAGACTCTGTATCCTAGTATATGAATCATAGTAATTATGGATAATACTAGATAATGTGAACTCGCATAGTTCCATCATTATCTCATTATCCATCTCCTCCGATCATGTAAAGTACTGGAACCTTTACATTCCTCATGATACATATACATAAACATAAAACGAATAATACCAGACAATGTAAAGTACTGCAACCTTTACATGTCTCATTCTTCCTTCCAATTTTGATTATGCAATATGATATGATATGAATTATGCTTTCGAGTGCAAGTAAAGTAAATATAATCATTCAACATGATTGAAAGGGCATAAAGTAAAGGACATAAAGTAAAGTGCATAAGGTAAATGGATCTTAGATGTCCATATGCGTAAAGTAAATAAGTAGGAGTTTCAGAAGAACAATAAGTAAATCGAACTTCCGATACTTTAATAAAAGTAAGATCTTATTTTAAACAATAATCTTCACTTTCAAGGATTCTAAACTCCCATATAAAATTCAAGGTTATATTTTCAAGTTCCTTTAACCATTCTATCTAAAAGTTTGGATCCTTTAACTTCTAATGATCTATTCTAATCTTCGAAAAGATTATAACTTAGAACTTTCAAAAGTTCAATGTTTCCCTCGAGAATCGCAAATTGTGATTGTTGAATATGTTAAAATTAATTTCTTCCGTTGTCAAATCTGATTTTAAATTATTTAAAAGGAGTCGGGTTGTCACACATTCAAAGTGATCAAAGGAATATAAAGGTAAATGGATCATGTAATTCTGTTAACATAAAATAAGAAATTAGGAACTTCTAATAAGAAAACAATAATTAGATGAAGCCAAACGGCCTTTACTTAAACTTGAATTACTAACTTAATCATAAAGTCTCCAATTCAAATGATTCTATTGCTTTCAATAAGTATTCGAAGTTCCATAATCAAGCTTCTTATTCATTCCATTATACTCGAAACTTTCAACTTCCGATAAACATTAATAAACGCCGAAGCAAATCTAAACTTAGAACTTCCAAGAGTTATTCGTTTCCTTCGAAACAGCTATGAGTTCTCTTAACTCAAATTAGAACTAACTCCAAGCCTAAGCATGTTAGCTCACTTTTTTTTATCCTTTCAATTTAAACCTTACTCTCAACTCTCGATCCTACAAATCATTCAACTTATTCGGTTTCTAAAGCTACTTTAAATTCTATTTATTCTCACCTCGAATGCTCCTGTGACAACAAAGTTCCCACGAACCAACAAACGAGCAATCACACCTACAATTCATCAATCGATCAATAAATTACAATTCAAATCTGATAAGAGAAAAAGTATGATTTCGGGTGAATAGTGAGTTCGGATGAATAGTGTTTTTCTATAATCCGAGCTCAAAATCGTGAAATATCTTGATAGAAATATGTGATTTCAACTTCAAAACTCATTTATAATAAAAAAATGAACATAACCATGTAAATTTTTTTGAAAACTCATTTTTAGGGCTTCCCTTAAAGAACGAGAAATGCCATAAGGTTAGATGAGATAGATAGCTCTCATCCCGAGCAATCCAACGCAACTGACCTCATCGAAATCGGTCGAGGATCAAAGACAAGCCAAGAGGAAATCTTCCTTCTTGTGACCCACGACCATGGAAGAAAAGGGAGAAGAAAAATTTGTCTACTTTTGCCTTTTTGGTCTATTTATGAAGATGAGGGAATAGTAAATAGATATTTTAAGATTTCCGAAAATTAGGGTTACGTCCCTTTAATGAATTTTAGCTTATAAATCGAAACCCGAAGTTCTTAAACTAGCCCAATGGTGATTAATAATTATTAATTGGCCCGTTAATAATTATTAATACTACCAAAACTAATGTAAGCTAATAAAACGATTAAAAGAATTTACAAAAGAAATTAACTTGTAAATTCAAAGTTATAAATTCTAAATTAAATCTAAAATTTAAATTATGCTTTAAATCAAATAATAATAAATAAATAAATAATAAATAAAAAAAAGTTCCTTGTAAAATAACGGGACGTCACACGAACCAAGTTTAATACTTTTTTTATTTTTAATTATTCTTTTTTAAATAATTTTTCTATTTTTTATTTTAAATAATTTATTGATTTTAATTCATGCGGACCCCATCTTACTACCGGTTGTGAGTCCTCGTGTTTTACCATTTTTCATCTTTTTTTTCTTCATTCATCACTTGAACCAAGTTTAATACTTTTTTTTTATTTTCAATTATTATTTTTTTAACAATTTTACTATATATTTTATGTTAAATAATTTATTGATTTTATTTCATGCGGACCCCACATTTAAACACCATGACCGCGCAATTGGCTTGAATACAATTTGTGTGTGTTCCATGATGGTTGCAATTATACCTACACTAATGCATTGGATCCCATCAGAACTCCGCAGTTAAGCGAGCATGGGCAAGAGTTGTACAAAGTCGGGTGACCACTTGGGAAGTCCTCGTGCTGCACCTCTTTTTATCTCTTTTTTCATTATCTTCTCCTAAACCAAGTATAATATTTTTTTTTATTTTGAATTATTCTTTTTTTTAATAATTTTACTATTTATTTTATCTTAATTAATTTATTGATTTTATTTCATGTGGACCTGACCTTACTGTGCGCTATGAACGCACAATCTAGCTTTAAAGTAAACCAGCTATTTAAACACCATGAACTTGCAATTGGCTTGAACACAATTTATTTTCCTTCCAAGATAGGTGTGATCATACCAGCACTAATGCACCGCATCCCATCAGAACTCCGCAATTAAGCGTGCTTGGGAGAGAGTTAGTACTAAGTCGGGTGACCACATGGGAAGTCCTCGTGTTGCAACGCTTTTTATCTCTTTTTTATTCATTCATCTCCCAAACAAAGTTTAATACTTTTTTTTATTTTTTAATTATTCTTTTTAAAATTATTTTAATATTTATTTTAATTTAAATCACCTTACTGCTTGTTGGGAACATATGGTCGAGCCTAAAGTCAACTCGCTATTTAAACATCAAGCCCGGGCGATTGGCTAAAACACAATTTGTGTGCCTTCCATAATGGTTGCGATCATACCAGAACTAATGCACCAAATCCCATCAGAACTCCGCAGATAAATGTGCTTAGGCGAGAGTAGTACTAAGTCGGATGACCATTTGGGAAGACCTCCCGTTGCACCCGATTTATCTCTTTTTTCTTCATTCTTCTCCCTAGCCAAGTTTAATAATTTGTTTTATTTTTCATTATTCTTTTTTAAAATAAATTTACTCTTTATTTTATTTTAAATAATTTATTAATTTTATTTCAGGCGAACCCCACCTTACAGCCCGCTGTGAACGTACAATCGAGCTTTTAAGTCAACCGTCGATTTAAACACTACGCATGCACGATTGGCTTGAATACAATTTTTGTGCCTTCCAAGATGGGTGCGATCATACAAGCACTAATGCACTAGATCCTATCAAAACTCCGCATTTAAGCATGGTTGGGCAAGAGTAGTATTAAGTCTTGTGAAAACTTGGGAAGTCCACATATTGCACCTCTTTTTATCTCTTTTTTCTTCATTCTTCACCCGAACCAAGTGTAATACTTTGTTTTATTTTTAATTATTATTATTTTTTAAATAAATTTACTATTTATTTCATTTTCAATAATTTTTTGATTTTATTTCATGCGGTCGCCACATTACTGCCCTATGTGAACCCACGGTCGAGCTATAAATTCAAACTTCCATTTAAACACCATGACCGCTGTAACGTCCCATTAATTTTGAAGTGAATTTTATTTTATTTTATTTAATGTTATTATTTATTTATTTATTTCAATTTAAGAGTTTATTTTAATTATTATTTTTGTAATTTAGAATTCAGTAGTTAATTTCGCCGAAAATTCCTTTTAATCGTTTTAATACTTTAAATTCGTTTCGGTGACATTAATAATTATTAATAGGCCAATTAATAATTATTAATCACCTTTAGATTAATTTAAGAGCTTCGAGTTTCGATTTATAAGTTAAAAGTCATAAAAGGACGCAACCGTCAATTCTGATTTCTTAAAAAATATCAAAACACTATTCACTCATCTTTAAAAATCCCATAGTTGACCAAAGTCTTCATTTTTTTCTTCCTCCTTCTTCCTCAAAACCGTAGCTCTCATGGGGGATTAAGGGATTATTAGTTTTTCTTCGTTTCTCAGTGGATCGACTCGATTTCGGTTGCATCAGAAAGCCCTCGGGTCTAGGATTCCTTTCCACCTAACAATCGTGCCTTACACCCGTGATCTACGGACTTCTCGATAAGTTAAAGTTCAAACCCTAAGCTCCAAATATTTTTTTAAAGGAGTTTTCATTTTGAATCTTTGATTTCTTGCCGTTAAACTCGATGACTTTTATTACAGGAGTTGTTTTTAGTGATTTTGACAACTTTCCCTAAACCCTAAAGCCGAGTTTCAGTCGAAGCCTTCCTGTTTGAATTTTACATTGTGGGGGTTGTCTTGGGGTTTACTTTTATTGATATGATGTTTATTGTAATTAAATTTGGGAAATCGTTTATTGTTTAAAATCCCAAATCATCTATACCCATTGAAATCAGGAACTTCGAAACTACTTAAAACCAACTCGAAACACCTCTAAAGTGCCTAAAAGCAAGAAAACCGAACCCGAAACCCATTTTTCATTGAGGGGCCGAGAGCACCCTTGGATTTTTCCGGGGTTGTTCGTCGTTTTAAGCTTCTAGATGTTAATTGATCGATGTATGATTTAGGGTAAAATACCATTTTTGTCCCTGAACTTTCACTTCAGTTTTGTTTTTGTCCCTGAACTTTCAAAAATGACTGATTTCGTCCCTGAACTTTCCAAATCTTTTCGTTTTTGTCCTTCCGTCCATTTTTCCGTCTGGTCATTAACAGAGGCTGATGTGGCATGCTGACGTGGCTTTTTTTTAACAATATTTTAATATATTTTTTATTTTATTATAATTTTAAATGCCTAAGTGTCAATCTCTCCTCTCCCTCTTTCTCTCTCATCCATGGTCATCTTCTTCCCCTCTTGAGCAAAACCAATTTTATAAAATGATATTGGGTGTAGTACTTCAAATGAACAGATGGAAAACGAGAAAAAAAAACCAAGATATACCACCATTATAGGCCATTTTTGAGATTGGTGTGAGGAAGATCAAAGCTTTCTGGGCAGATTTCATGTAGGCCGTTTTTGGGATTTTTAGATCTGGCCGAGGGAAGGGATATCTTCAATTTTCATTCATAAATGATTGAAGAGGAAGCCAAGTCGATGGTTTCTGGTGAGGAACGAAGGGAAAGTGATGTGGAAACAGGTCAGATCCGTAGATCTGAGATCAACGCTTCAATGGCGGTTTTTTAGGGTAAATCATGTTTGTCTGAGTATGGGCTGCAACAACGTGTTCTATCCTCTTCGTCTGATAGTTTTGAGCGTCTTTCATTAAGGCCTCGTGGCCTAAAACCCCCTGGTTCGCAAGTTACCATTTTATCTCCTTCGAAGGTTGTTCATGGAGGCATAAATGGAGTTTTTGATTCTGTTGGTTCTCAGCGTGTTTCATCTGTTCATGAAGGTTCGCATGATGGTTTTAGAGCTACCCATGAAGGTAGTTTTTACCAACAACCTCTTCGTTCGTCTATGGAGAACTCGAAGGCCAAAATGATAATGGATGCCCCTGCTTTCGTCTTTGCTTCTGAACGTTGTAGGTCTCCATGGAGGGGGCCGAAACTACTAGGAGAGGTTGACACTTAGGCATTAAAGAGCTTGCTAGAAAAGAAGTTTAATGAAAGAGTTTGAAGTCTCTTGACAGGGAGGGTTCATAAGAGAAGACGATGGAGAAGAAGAGAGAGAAATGAGGAGGAGAGGGGGGTGGGAATTAATGGAGGAGAGAGAAAAGGAAGAGAGGAGAGATTGACACATAACCATTTAAAATTATAATAAAATAAAAAATATATTAAAATATTGTTAAAAAAAGCCATGTCAGCAAGCCACATCAGCCTCCGTTAATGACCAGACGGAAAAATGGACGGAAGGACGAAAACGAAACGATTTAAAAAGTTCAGGGACGAAATTGGTCATTTTTTAAAGTTCAGAGATGAAAACGAAACTGAAGTGAAAGTTCAGGGACCAAAATGGTATTTTACCCTATGATTTATTAATGACCGTTAGATATACTTTAAATTGTAGGTGTTTCGGATCGTTGTTTCATCGCGCTATCGGAGACTTGAACCGAAACTTTTTGGCTAAGGTGAGAATAAATTGGATTTAAAGTAGTTTTAGAAACCGAATAAGTTGAACGGTTTGTAGAATCGAAAATTAAGATTAAGATTCGATTCTAAGAGTAAAAGAAAGTGAGCTAGTGCCTTTAGGATTAGGAGCTAGTTCTTTGAGTGAAAACTTTTGAGTTTTCGAGGGAACGTTGAACTTTTAAAAGTTCTAAGTTAGAATCGTTCCGGAGATCAAAATGGATCATTGGAAGTTAAAGAATCCAAACTTTTAGACAGAATTGTTACAGGAATTTGAAAATAGAACTTTGGATTTTAGTTGGAAGTTTAGAATCCTTGGAAGTGTAGATTACTTATTTAAGATAAGATCTACTTTATTTAAAGTAGCGGAAGTTTGATCTACTTAATGTTCTTCCGAAATTCCTATCTATTTACTTTATGCATAAGGACATCTATGATCCTTTTACTTATGTCGTTTACTTTATACCCTTTACTTTATGCTCCATTTATATTTACGTTTATTTACTTTTGCGAGCATATCATAACATATTGCACCATAACATCTCGCATCATTGAAAGGAAGGGGAGAATGTTGGACCCTACGGGGAATGTCCGCATCACCTTCAGAGAAAAAGAAAAGAAAATGAGAAAGAAATGAAGGGGAGAATGATGGATCCTACGGGGAAAGTCCACATCACCTTCATAGAAAAAGAAGAGAAAGTGAGAAAGAAAAGAAGGGGAGAATGTTGGACCCTACGGGGAATGTCCGCATCACCTTCAGAGAAAAAGAAAAGAAAGTGAGAAAGAAAAAGAGGGGAGAATGTTGGACCCTACCACTATAAGAATTTTGGGAATAAGTGACATCCTTTTGGCGTCACCTATTCGAATAGGTGACTGTTTTTTGACCGTCACTTATGGCAGTGTCACCTATTTAAATAGGTGACGGGCATAAAAAACCGTCACCTATTCCAATAGGTGACGGGTAAAACAGGTCACCTATTCCAATAGGTGACGGGTAAAGGTGATATCCTTTTGGCGTCACCTATTTCAATGGGTGACATCCTCTTGGTGTCACCTATTTCAATGGGTGACATCCTTGGCGTCACCTATTCCAATGGGTGACATCTTTTTGGCGTCACCTATTCCAATGGGTGACATCCTTTTGGCGTCACCTATTTTAATGGGTGACATCCTTTTGGCGTCACTTATTTTAATGGGTGACATCCTTTTGGCGTCACCTATTTTAATGGGTGACATCCTTTTAGCGTCACCTATTAGTAAAGGTGACCTGTTTTACCCGTCACCTTTTGTAAAAAAATATATATTTTTTTAAAAAAAATACTCTTTCCTGTAAAAAAGGTGCGGTTTTTCCCCGTCATCAAAAGTAACAAATTAGAGAAAAAAAATTATAATTTAATAATACCACCGTTTAGTGACTTTTTGATACCTATGAACCTTATATTGATCAATCTAACATAATAAAAGGTAAATACATGGTCATTACAAGAAATAGAGCCACAAACTTTATATACAATAACAAGAATACATCACAAATTTAAAGTACAATATTTACAAATGATGCTTCTCAACAACTAGAATATTATACAAACAAAAGAATTACTTCTAAACCTCCACAAAAAACCATTTAACAACATTAACCCAGGATTGCCGAGACAAAGATCACAAATTTCATGCCAAAATAAGCTCATTGCCATACAAAAGCTACATAAAATTTTGAAGAAAAAAGAAAAAAAAAAGCTTTTTTCTTCCATCTTAAGCAAAAAGGAGAAAAGGGCTAAGCTTGAAAGTGGGTTTTGGCGTGAAATGGAAAATGGATGACCAACAAAACCATTGCTCCACTGCTTCTAAAGCTGCAAGGTAAGGACAAAATATTCACATTAACACATGTATGGACAAAATCTCCATACATCATTATTCCAAAGCTGAAAAAATAAAGACAAACACATGCTTTTAGAGAGCTTAATGAATGATTCTCTTGGTAGTTCTTTGGCCAAAAAATCCAAATGTTAAAGAACTACATGAATAAAAACTCAAATAATAATAATTCATAGGCAAATACAATGGCCAAAGAACTACCATGTCTCAAAGTCATACCCGCTACTGCCCTAAAGCAAAGAGAGACTATTGAGTATATAAGAGAATTTTTAACATAGTCACATTTATATGGAAGACTTATAAAAAATTTCAATGATTTCCATGACAATGAACATTAGTCGGAGTAAATAAAAATATATCTATCTACGTGATCTCACATAAGCACAAGCTATGTAAAATATTTGTTACTTCAAATATTTATGCATATACCTTCAAGCGTTTCCTCTGTTCAGAATATCTAAAAAGGATTGCTTCCCCGGTCGCACTAGCTTCTTCCAACATCCGGGACGAATTTCAAACTGAGTACATAGCTTGTGCCTCATCATAAAAAATCCTTAAAACGTGAGCAGAATCTCCACTATACAAGCATAATAATTAAAAAAAATATATTAAATTGGTTCAGTCACAAAGCCAATATTAGAGCTAATGAGTACATACAACTCTTCCAAGCAATTCAGCTCTCTCTTTTGCTTCGGACGTCCGCTTTTGATTTTTAAGAAAATAATTATCCAAACTTTGTTTCATAGAGTCAGCCTCCTCTGCAACCTGCTCCACCTTTTTGCAGGACAAATCCCAGTTGTAACACATCAAGGTTACATGGTTATCAAATTGCAAAATCAATGGTAAGATCATCATGCAGAATTATAAAAAATTCCATGATATTAAATGTAAAAAATAAACACAGAACTTTTGAAACCAAAGTAAAGACTGAATTCAATAGACAATACCATTTCTCTTTTATATTAGTAATTTCCAATCATTTTTTGTTGTAAAAGACAAATGCATTTAACTCTGAAAAAATAAAAAGTACATCGGAAAAAGGGAAGGGAAGGGAAGGGAAGGGAAGGATACCCTCATAAACCATAGTTCATAACTTCATACACAATTCTATGAATTCACAACTCAAGAAACTCAAAACGAATGTAATTCAAATCAACATTTGACAAAAGACCAAAAAAACAAACTAGGTATGAACCTTTTTCATAAATCACGTTGAGATTTAGCGGCAACGGAGCGCCAAAGTCGGTCCATCTCAACGCAGAGGTGACGGTCAAAAAACCTAGAATATTAACAAATCAATACAAACCAGCAAAAACAATAATTAAATGAAGGAAAGGCCTCAAATGACGATGCTATGGCAGTCAAGGGATACCGCAGAAGCAACAGCAGCAACAACAACAACAAGTTTGAGGTGAAGCTCAACATGGACATCCAAAAGTACAAGGATAGGATCATCCTTACTACAATAGTTGTGTCAATTTCCATTTTAGGAAATGCACACTTCCATGAAGATGCTATGTTGTGATCATGTGACGACCCGTCACTTTTAAATAAATTAAAATCAGAGAAAACAGCGGAAGTCTTTTAATTTACGAAAAATTGGCGTGGTTTTGTTTGAAAATTGGCATGCCGAAAACCTGTTTACAACCTAATTTTCAATTCTAATCAAATCTCATGGACTTTAAGTCCAAATCAGGAGTTCAAACATATAATATCATAAAACATCAATATTAGGCTCTTAGGAGCCAAATACAAAATACAAATCCTTAAAGTTCATCAAAATAAGACATAAACTTTACAAAAACCATTAGTCCATCTCGAGGTCAGCATCCCTCGATCACGCAGCACCACCTCCTCCCCCTCGACCTCTAGCCAAGGCATTACCTGAAATTGGTTGTAATATCATGAGCTAACAAACTAAGCCCAGTGAGAATAAATAGCATAAAAAGTAAAGATAGACCTCAAACTCGCATTTCGATTTGTGTCCAATTAACTGACACAAAACACTCCTAAAGTCATCCAAACTCTAGGTGAATTCATTTTTACATTCTCTAAAGGATGATACTACTAACTCCCGTAGTCTTTATCTCATCCAAAATCTTGTTTTGACATAAACAGGAAAAGTAAATAACCTCTCATAACAATATAACATCTCGATCCTCTATCCAGGATATATATATATTTTCATCAATCATATGCATGAAATGCATGAAGAAGGAAATGCGGACAATCCCCGAAGGGTCCAACATTCTGTACTTCTTTTCTTTCTCATTTTCATTCTTTTTCTCAGAAGGAAATGTGGATAATACCCGTAGGCTCCAACATTCTGTACTTCTTTTATTTCTCATTTTTCATTCTTTTTCTCAGAAGGAAATGCGGATAATATCCGTAGGCTCCAACATTCTGTACTTCTTTTATTTCTCATTTTTCATTCTTTTTCTCAGAAGGAAATGCGGATAATACCCGTAGGCTCCAACATTCTCGTACTTCTTTTATGCGAGATGTCATGGTGCAATATGTCATGGTGCGAGATGCAATGATATGCTCGCACATACTTACAAAGTAAATAAAATAGAGTGCGAATAATAAAGTAAGCTGAAATAAACATAAAGTAAAATACATAAAGTAAATGACATTAAGTAAAAAGAAAGAAATAGATTGTATCCTCTCGATGAACGATATGTCGATCGAACTCCAATATCAATAATAAAAGTACAATCATTACTTAAACGATTAACTATACCTTCCAGGATTCTAAACTTTCAATAAATCGAGGTTCTATTAATCGTTCTAATTACAAGTTGGATTCTTAACTTCCAATGATCCAACCTTAGTTTCGTATCGAATCTAACTTAGAATCTTCTAAGATTCAAGTCTTTCTCGAGAACTTCTAAGTTCTCCCTTGAAGGATTAACTTCTAATCCTAAGGGCACTAACTCACAACCCTCTAATCTTAGATTCGGATTCTAATCTTAGTTTCAAACTCTTCAAACCAATACACTCATTTGCTTTCTATAGTTACTTTACATACTAATCATTCTCACCTTAATAAAAGTGAAGACTTTGCTCCTAAACACCAAAAGAGCAATCAACCACGCGGTTCGAAAACACCTACAAACGAATAATATCATACAATCAATAACGAAACCAACTATCGTTCAAACAACTACTAAACATACAAAGCAACGAAAATCCAATAAAACCCACAAAGAGGCCCACGACCCTATCATCAAAAAAAGAGTTTCGGGGTTGGTTTTCCAGTTTTTTGGCAATTTAAATACATTTCGAGTTGGTTTTAAACAAATTCGATAATCCCGATTTCAATGGGTATCGATAAATAGGGTTTTCGAACATTAATCCCTTTCCCGAATTGAATTTAAATAAACATTTATTCATTAATTTGTAACCCATTTTCAATCCCAAAAGGGTAAATTTCAAACGGAAAGGGTTTCGACTGAAACTCGGTTTTAGGGTTATGGAATAGTTTCCAAAAACACTTAAAACTACTCCCGAATTGACAAACACCGAGTTCCACGGCAAGAAATCGAAAGAAAACAAGTAAAACTCCATTAAAACACTATTTGGAGCTTAGGGTTTCAAGAGAAACTTACCGAGATCTCCGTAAAACACGAGAGAAACGGACGATGGTTAGGTGGAAAGTGATCCTTGACCCGAGGGCTTTCCGATGGACCCGGAATCAAGTCAATCGGGCAAGAATTAAACAAAAACCAAAAATCACCCTTTTCTTCTTTGAAGGTCACGGCAAAGGAGGAGAAAAGAATGAGCAAATTGGTCAATTTTGTGGTCAATGACTCATTTAAAGAAGATGACAAATAGTAATTTTAGATATTTTGCAAATTGGGTAATTACAACTTTGCCCTTTTATGACTTTTGGCTTAAAACGAATCCCGAACATCTCAAACTATCACAATGGTGATTAATAATTATTAATTGGCCCGTTAATAATTATTAATACCATTAAAACGTATTTAAATAAATAAAGCCATTAAAATGAATTAAAATGAAATAAATTACTATATTCTAATTTAATAATAAATAAATGAATTTTAATTACTCAAATTAAAATAAAATAAATAAAAGTTTTTTTTTTTATCACAAAATAACGGGACGTTACAGATCAACTTGGAATCACGCCACTTTTGTAGGGCGTATAAGACATAACCATCACAATATAGTAGCAAGGTCAGGATTATCATGAAAAGCTGCCGGTATGGTAGTGTTTTATACTTTGTTATTTCCAGGCCATTTGGCTTTTATTCTGTTTAATTCTGGAGCCAGCCACTCTTTTATTTTATCTTGTTATGATGAGTATTCAGCTCTTGAGTCGAGACTGTTGAGTTTCGAGATGTGTGCTTTTACCCCAGTGGGGAAGCTTATTATTGTGATAGTGCGTATGGCACTTATGACATATTTATTTTGAGTAGATGCTCACATTTTACTTTGATTGTTATGTATATGTCTGATTTTGATGTGATATTGATTATGGATTGGCTATTATCAAACCATACCATTATAGTTGTACTGAGAAAGTTTTGATTTTATGAGTCCATATGGAACTAGTTTATGTTTTCGTGGGTTTAGTAGCCAAGTAGCACCCACTTTTATATATATGTTAGAAGCTAGAGTGCTTCTAAGTGATGGAGCTTGAGAATATATAGCTAGTTTTATCGTTACGTCTGTACCGGAGACTAGCTGAGTTTAATGAGCTTAAGAGCCAGTTGCCAGAGCTCTTAAAACTTTGGGTTTATTCACCCTAGTGCGTCCTCATAAGGAGCACTTTGTTGTTTGTGAAAAGAAAGACAGTTCAGAGAGACTGTATGTTGATTATCGAGGGTTGAATCAAGTTACAATAAAAAACAAGTATCAATTGCATTGGATTGATGATCTATATGATCAGTTGGAAAGAAACCGCTATGTTTTCAAAGATAGGATTGAGATCCAGTTAAATCCGTTGAAGATTCGGGGTTAAGATATTCCTAAAACTGCTTTCAGGACGCGTTATGGATATTATGAGTTTGTAGTTATGTCTTTTGACTTAATCAACGCGCCTGCAACTTTGATGTTGTGATTATGATGACGGTCTGATTTATTCTAAGACTAAGGAGATGCATGATATGCAATTGAAGGATTTTTGACATTATTAAGAAATCATAAGTGGTATGCCAAGTTCTCAAAGTGTTAGTTTTGACTAAAAGAAATGGCATTTTCGTCCATGTGGTATCAAGAAGAGGATTATATATTGATTCCTCTAAGATGGAGGCATATAGTAGTTGGCCTAGACTGACGGGTGTGCCTAAGATTCTATGGTTTCTAAGGCTTACAGGCTTGTTTCGAGAGACAGAATAAGACATGCCTAGTCGATCTATCTTTGTTTTACAGATAGTTCGTAATACATCGTAAGAGGCTTTGAGTGCCTTCAGGATCGACTTTTGAAAAGAACTGTTGGGGGAGGCTCACAGTTCTATCAGTTCTGTTCATCCAGGTAATACAAAGAGGTATGAGAACCGAGACAATAGTATTAATGACCTAGGATGAAACATGAGATTTTAAGTATGTGAGTAGCTGCTTGATTTGTTAGCAAGTCAAGGTCCTAAAGATCCATCGGGTTGTCTTAACCTTTGAAAGTGCTTGAATGGAAATGGGAGAAGATTTCCATGGATTTTATCAAGGTTTGCCGAAGACGGCAAAGAATTATGAAATCATTTGGGTGATTGTAGACCATTTGATGAAAAACCGCACACTTTATTCTTGGAAGGATCATCTATCCAGTTAAGACTAGGGTACAGTTGTACCTATGAAAGATTGATAGATTGTGGTGTGCTGGTGAAGATTTTATCAGATCGACGCACTCGTTTTGACTCGAAGAGATGACACTGTTTAGCACTTTATGGTAGAAAGTGTAACGTCCCGTTATTTTGAAGTGAATTTTTTTTTTAATTATTTAATATTGTTTATTTATTTATTTATTTCAATTTAAGTATTTAGTTTAATTATTATTTTTGTAATTTCAATTTTAGTAGTTAATTTCTCCCGAAATTCTTTTTAATCATTTTAATACTTTTAAATTCGCTTCGGTGACATTAATAATTATTAATAGGCTAATTAATAATTATTAATCACCTTTAGATTAATTTAAGAGCTTCAGTTTTGTTTTTGAAGTCAAAAGTCATAAAAGGAAGCAACCGTCTTTTCCGATTTCTTAAAAATATCAAAACACTATTCACCCATCTTTAAAAACTCATCTTGACAAAAGTTGACTCATTTTTCTTCATCCTTTTCTTCCCAAAACCGTGAGTCGAAGGGGGGGAAAAGGGAGATTTGGGTTTTGCTCGTTTCTCGGTGAATCGACTCGATTTCGGTTGCATCGGAAACCCCTCGAGTCTAGGATTCATTTCCACCTAACAATCTTGCTTTTCTCCCGTGATATACAGAGTTCTCGGTAAGTTTATTTTCAAACCCTAAGCTCCAAATAGTGTTTTAATGGAGTTTTCTCTTTGATTCTTCGATTTCTTGTCGGGAAACTCGGTGTTTGTAAATACGGGAGTTGTTTTAAGAGTTTTTGAAAACTTTCCCTTAACCCTAAAACCGAGTTTCAGTCGAAACCCTTCCCATTTGAAATTTACCTTTTGGGGTTTGAATATGGGTTATTAATTATTGAAATAATGTTTATTGTAATTCAATTCGGGAAATTACATATTGTTCCTACTTATCGATTCCCATTGAAATTGGGAATATCGAAATTGCTTGAAACCAACTTGAAATACATCTAAATTGCCTAAAACCCGGAAAACCCAACCCGAGACCCACTTTTTATGGGGGGGCCGAGAGCCTCATGTTGGGGTTTGTTGAGTTTTTCGTCGTTCTGTACGTGTAGATGTTGTTTGACCGTTATTTTGTTAATTATTGATTGTTAGATATAATTCTATTTGTAGGTGCTTTGAACTTTGCTTGATCGCTCTATCGGAGGTTGAGAGCGAAATCATCTTTTACTAAGGTGAGAATAGTTAGGATTTAAAGTAATTTTAGAAAGCGAATAAGTATAATGATTTGTAGAATTGGGAACTAAGACTAAGATTCTAATCTAAGAATAGAGGGAAGTGAGTTAGTGCCCTTAGGATTAGGAGTAAATCCTTAAGTGAGAACTTAGGAGTTCTCGAGGAAAACATTGAATCTTAGAAAATTCTAAGTTAGATTCGTTTCGAAGCTTAGGATGGATCATTGGAAGTTAAAAGATCCAAACTTTTACATAGAACGATTAATAGAACCTCGGATTATATTGGAAGTTTAGAATCCTTGAAGGAATAGATTAATCGTTTAAGATATGATTTACTTTTATTAATGTAGCGGAGTTCGATTTACATATCGTTCTTCCGGAATTTCCTATTTATTTTACTTTATGTCTTTTACTTTATGCCCATTTACCTTATGCTTGTTTCGGTTACTTTAATATTCACACTTTTCATTTATTTACTTTTACAAGCATAACCATAACATCTTGCACCATAACATCTCGCATCATTGAAAGAAAGTGAAAAAGAAAAGAAGGGGATAATGTTGGACCCTACGGGGAATGTCCGCATCACCTTCAGAAAAAGAAAAGAAAGTTAGAAAGAAAACGAAAGGTTAATAGTGGATGCTACGGGAAATGTCCACGTTACCTTCATGCATAAGGTTGAATGGTGGATGCTACGGGAAATGTCCACGTTACCTTCATTTCATGCATAAAGGGCGAATGTGAATCCTATAGGATGTTCTCATTACCTTCATGCATATGATCGATGGAATAGAGAATCAAGATGTTATATTTATGCAAAGTTTATTTATTTTTCTTATTTATGTCGTAACAGATTAATGGATGAGGAATTGACTATGAATGTTAGTAATATCATCCTTTGGAGAGTATAGAATGAAATTTACCTAGAATTTGGAGAACATTAGGATTAATTGTGTCAGATTGATTGGACACAAATCGGAATACGGGTTTGAGGTCTAACTTTACTTTTTATTCTTATTATTCTCATTGGGCTTAACTTGTTAGCTCATGATATTACAAAATTTCAGGTAATGCCCTGGCTAGAGGTCGAGGGAGAGGAGATGGTTCTGCATGATCAAAGATAATGACCTCGAGATGGACTAGGTATATTTAAAGTCCATGGACTATGTTTTGTGAATTTTATTCATACTTTGGAGTTGTATATTTTTATATAGCTCTTAAGAGCTTTTCGTTTTACTTTTATGATGAAAATCTCTTTGAACTCCTGATTAGGAACTTAATGTTCCTTGTGTATTTTAGATTTTGAAATTAAGATGTAAACAGGTTTTGGCTAGCCAATTTTTAAACATAACCATGTCATTTATCTTAAAATATAAAGACTTCCGCTGTGTATTTCTAATTTTAATTATTTAAAAGTGACGGGTCGTCGCAGAAAGTGTTGTTCTCCCGCTCATTAAGATAAGGTTGGAGAAAAGAGACTTTTGGTACTCAAGTTGTGACAAATGACTAGCGAGTCTATCATTTATCTAGAGAAAGGTTAAGGGTTAACCAAAGTTGACAGCAGGATTCGGTGTAGTCCGTTAAAGGACGAAAAGTCTTTTAAGGAGGGTAGACTGTAACGTCCCGTTAATTTTGAAGTGAAATTTTATTTTATTTTATTTAATGTTATTATTTATTTATTTATTTCAATTTTAGTATTTATTTTAATTATTATTTTTGAAATTTAGAATTCAGTAGTTAATTTCGCCGGAAATTCCTTTTAATCATTTTAATACTTTAAATTCGTTTCAGTGACATTAATAATTATTAATAGGCCAATTAATAATTATTAATCACCTTTAGATTAATTTAAGAGCTTCGGGTTTCTATTTATAAGTTAAAAGTCATAAAAGGACGCAACCGTCATTTCCGATTTCTTAAAAATATCAAAACACTATTCACTCATCTTTAAAAATCCCAAAGTTGACCAAAGTCTTCATTTTTTCTTCCTCCTTCTTCCTCAAAACCGTAGCTCTCATGGGGGATTAGGGGATTTTTGGTTTTTCTTCGTTTATCGGCGGATCGGCTCGATTTCGGTTGCATCGGAAAGCCCTCGAGTCTAGGATTCCATTCCACCTAACAATCGTGCCTTACACCCGTGATCTACGGACTTCTCAGTACGTTAAAGTTCAAACCCTAAGCTCCAAATAGTGTTTTAATCGAGTTTTCATTTTGAATCTTCGATTTATTGCCGTTAAACTCGATGACTTTTATTACGAGAGTTGTTTTTAGTGATTTTGACAACTTTCCCTAAACCCTAAAACTGAGTTTCAGTCGAAGCCCTTCCTTTTTGAATTTTACATTGTGGGGGTTATTTTGGGGTTTACTTTTATTGATATGATGTTTATTGTAATTAAATTCGGGAAATCGTTTATTGTTCAAAAATATCGAATCATCAATACCCATTGAAATCGGGAACTTCCAAACTACTTAAAACCAACTTGAAACACCTCTAAAGTGCCTAAAATCTGGAAAACCGAACCTGAAACCCATTTTTCAATGAAGGGCCGAGAGCACCCTTGGGTTTTTCCGGGGTTGTTCGTCGTTTTGAGGTTTTAGATGTTAATTGATAGATGTATGATTTATTAATGATCGTTAGATATACTTTTAATTGTAGGTGTTTCGGATCATTGTTTCATAGCGCTATCGGAGACTTGGAGCGAAACTTTTTGGCTAAGGTGCGAATAAATAGGATTTAAAGTAGTTTTAGAAACCGAATAAGTTGAACGGTTTGTGGAATCGGAAATTGAGATTAAGATTCAATTCAAAGAGTAAAAGAAAGTGAGCTAGTGCCCTTAGGATTAAGAGCTAGTTCTTTGAGTGAAAACTTTGGAGTTTTCGAGGGAACGTTGAACTTTTAAAAGTTCTAAGTTAGAATCATTCCGGAGATCAAAATAGATCATTGGAAGTTAAAGAATCCAAACTTTTAGATAGACTAGTTAAAGGAATTCGAAAATAGAACTTTGGATTTTAGTTGGAAGTTTAGAATCCTTGGAAGTGTAGATTACTTATTTAAGATAAGATTTACTTTATTTAAAGTAGCGCAAGTTTGATCTACTCAATGTTCTTCCGGAATTCCTATCTATTTACTTTATGCATAAGGACATCTATGATCCTTTTACTTATGTCGTTTACTTTATACCCTTTACTTTATGCTCCATTTATATTTACGTTTATTTACTTTTGTGAGCATACCATAACATATGGCACCATAACATCTCGAATCATTGAAAGGAAGGGGAGAATGTTGGACCCTACGGGCAATGCCCGCATCACCTTCAGAGAAAAAGAAAAGAAAATGAGAAAGAAATGAAGGGGAGAATGATGGATCCTACGGGGAAAGTCCACATCACCTTCATAGAAAAAGAAAAGAAAGTGACAAAGAAAAAAAGGGGAGAATGTTGGACCCTATGGGGAATGTCCGCATCACCTTTAGAGAAAAAGAAAAGAAAGTGAGAAAGAAAAGGAGGGGAAAATGTTGGACCCTACGGGGATTGTTCGCATCACCTTCTTCATTCATAAGGTTGAATGGTGGATACTACGGGAAATGTCCACGTTAGCTTCATTCATGCATAAAGGGCGAATGCGAATCCTACGGGATGTCCTCATTACCTTCATGCATATGATCGATGGAAATATATCTCATGGATAGAGAATCGAGATGTTATATTTATGCAAAGTTTATTTACTTTTCTTGTTTATGTTATAACAAGTTAATGGATGAGAGTTAGACTACGTGTGCTAGTATTATCATCCTATGGAGATTATGATTATGAAAGTTAGTTTTCTAGAGATTAGAGAACTATAGAAAGGATTATGTAAGACGTACTTTTCTAGACAGAAAAGAAATGAAATTGATGTATAGCCAAGTGCTATAGGAAAAAGGAATGAGATTGAATTGAATAATGAGAGAATACAAGGGCATATTGAACCTTGTATAATCATTATGTGACACATATGTAAGAGAATTAGTTTCTCAATAAATTACTTATGTAAGAGAACTAGTTTCTCAATAAATTGGAAGATCTCATTTTGGGAGAATAAGATTTGATGTAAACCTTGTATATATTATAAGGTATATGAAGAAAATGAGATATAAATGCTATATGCATTTACGAAACCATACCCATAAATGCTTGGAATCTATTTCCACAATTATATTGGAGATTTAGTAAGTAAAAGTGGAACACTTGATATAAACTCTTTGAATGGATTGATAGCAAAGAGTAAGTATGTTCTTGGACACAAATCCGGATACGGGTTTGGGGTCTAACCTTACTTTTTATTTTGTTTATTCTCACTGGGCTTAAGTTGTTAGCTCATGATATTACAAACATTTCAGGTAATGTTTGGGGTCATGGGAGAGGAGCTGGTGCGCACTTGATCGAGAGGATGATGACATAGAGATGGACTAGATACTTGTAAAAGACCATGGTCTCATTTTGTTATGTTGTGTCTTTTGAGATATAAATTGTATATAGCTCTTAAGAGCTTTTCGTCTTTACTTTTATGTTTATAACTCTTTGGAACTCCTGGTTAGGAACTTAACGTTCCTTGTGTTTTTAGATTTCAGAATTTAAGATGTAAATAGGTTTTTGCTAGCTGTGTTTTATATCTAAATTATTTAAAAATAGTAGGGTCGTCACAACCGCGCAATATGCTTGAATACAATTTATGTGTCATTCATGATGGGTGCGATCATACAATTACTAATGCATCGGATCCCATCAGAACTCCGTAGTTAAGCGTGCATGGGCGATAGTAATATTAAGTCGAGTGACCACTTGGAAAGTCCTCATATTGCACCTCTTTGTATCTCTATTTTCATCATTCTTCTCCCAAACCAAGTTTAATACTTTGTTTTATTTTTCTTTTTTTTAAAATAATTTTACTATTAATTTTATTTTAAATAATTTATTGATTTATTTCATGCGAACCCACCTTATGCCCGTTGTGAACACACAGTTGAGCTTTAAAGTCAACCCGCCATTTAAACACCATGGTCGCCCGATTGGCTTGAATAAAATTTATGTGCCTTCCACGATGGGTGCGATCATACCAGAACTAATGCACTGAAACACATCAAAAGTCTGCAGTTGAGCGTGCTTAGGAAAGAGTAGTACTAAGTCAGGTCACCACTTGGGAAGTTCTCGTGTTGCACCGCTTTTTATCTCTTTTTTCTCATTCATCTCCCAAACCAAGTGTCATACTTTGTTTTATTTTTAATTATTCTTTTTTAAATCACTACAAAAAAACTGCCAAAATGCGACCAAAAATTTGCGACCAAAAAAAAGTGGTAGCTTTAAAGTGACCAGTTGGTCACTTTATTTGAAGGTTGACTTTAAGTGACCATCTGGTCACTTTTTTTGCGACCAGATTGCGACCAAAAGTAGAAGTAGTCATAAAAAATGGCGCGAAATTATGGCGCAAAGGAAGCGACCAGTTGGTCACCTTAAAAAACGACCATCTGGTCGCATTTTTGTGACTAAAATATGCCTTGGTAGCAAAAAATGGCGCGTAATTTTGGAGGGAAAAAAGCTACCAAATGGTCACAATTAAAAGTGACCACCTGGTCGCAATTTTGGTGACTAAAATATGTCTTGGTAGCAAAAAATGGTGCGTAATTTTGGAGGGAAAAAAGCTACCAAGTGGTCACAATTGAAAGTGACCACCTGGTCGCAATTTTGGTGACTAAAATATGTCTTGGTAGAAAAAAATGGCGCGTAATTTTGGAGGGAAAAAAGCTACCAAGTGGTCACAATTGAAAGTGACCACCTGGTCGCAATTTTGGTGACTAAAATATGTCTTGGTAGCAAAAAATGGCGCGTAATTTTGGAGGGAAAAAAGCTACCAAGTGGTCACAATTGAAAGTGACCATCTGGTCGCAATTTTGTGACCTTTTTTGGGGAGTGGTAGCTTAAAATTTTTCGGAATTAAGCTACCATATGGTCACATTAGAAAGTGACCAGGATGGTCGCAAATTATACGATTTTATATGACCAATTATTTATAAATAACTATTTTTTAACACGTGCGAGATGCACGTGGAATTTTTTGTCTTATTTTATTTGTTCATAAAATAAAATTACATTATAAGCTTTTAGAAAAGAAAAAATAAAAATAAGAATAGATGATTGAAAAAATTACCAATAATTCCAAAATTTCAAGATGTGGTTAATTTTATTGATTACATTTCTTAACAATAATAATAATGTCAATTAAATAAAAATTATTCACTTTCAATTAATATAAAAACTCTTGAAGATCAATAAGCTATCTAAACGCCTTTAGATTGTTCTAAAATTTGTGTAGAGTAAATAATAATATTTAACCTCGTCTTGAAAATATCTGAATTTCCATACAAAGAGAGAATAATTATATTTTCCTTAAACCTCTAGTTAAATATAGTCGTGTGACTCTTTTTTGTTCAAGTAAAGCATTTACAATTATGAATAAAGCAATAGACCAAACTTAAAATCAAAAGATGACGAAATACGATGAAATTGAAATTAACTTTTTTTTTTTTATTATAAGAAAGATTCCTCTTGATTTCAACTTTGACATGTTTATATCGAATTCTCATAGTTGGAATTGCTTCCAATGAATATGTGGATGCAAATTAATTATATATAAATATGTACATCTTCAATAGTCTATTTGGTTCCCTTCTAGCACTTTCTATCTTGAAAAACAAGAATAAAATTATCTATATCGTATTAAAAAAAACTCTTAATTAGAATCAAATAGTTCCAAATCAAGAATTACAAAAATGTATCTCGACAATCATGAAGAAACATATCAATGAATATAACAACATGGAAACAAGAGTTCCTCGTCATATGTAAATATCAGAAAGTAACCCAATATAAAAAAAAAGTATATAAATATTAATATTTGCGACCAGATGGTCGCAATTTTACAAAAAAGGTGACCAGGTGGTCGCAATTTTACAAAAAAGGTGACCATATGGTAGTAATTTAGAAGGGAAATGCGACCATTTGGTCGCATTTTAGGATTTAGGGTTTAGGATTTAGGGTTTAGGGTTTAGGGTTGTTTAGGGTTTAGGGTTTTGGGAGAAAAGCGACCAAATGGTCGCATTTATGCAAAAGTATAATAATATTTTTTTAAAAAATACAATTAGAATTGCGACCATATGGTCGCAATTATGGGCGGTAACTTTAAATTTTCATGAAATTTATGGCGGTTAATTTAAGTAATGCGACCATATGGTCGCAATTATTGGCGGTGATTCTCATAATTGCGACCAGATGGTCGCAATCGTTGACGGGACGCGTGACAAGACAGCTGGCCTTGGTAATGACAACTGGGCGACCATTTGGTCGCTTTTCCATAAATGCGACCAAATGGTACCAGTTGGTCGCAAAAATTGATTTAAATTTCATTCCCTTTCCTTTCCCCCGTTTCTTTTTCCCTTTTCCCGTTTCTGCTTTCTCTTCTTTTCTTCTTTTCTCCTCTTGCTGCCTCTCTCTTTTTCTTCCTCTCTTTTTGTTCGTTTCTCTCTTTCCCCTATCCGTTCCCGTTATTTCTTCCCGCTCCGTTCCCATTCTTCCTCTAAACCAAAAATCCTTAACCACCAATCCCGGTTTCGATTACACGAGGTTAGTTTTCGTAACAAATTAAAGTTTAGTTTATGAATTTAGAGTTTACTTAGTTTTAGTTTTTAAGATAGTTTACTTTAATTAGTTGAGTTTTAGTTTATGTAGTTTAATTTAATTAGTTTAGTTTACATTAACTAATTAATTAGTTTACTTTAATTTTATTACTTTAAGTAATTTTAGTTTAATTAATCTAATGGTTTAATTAATCTAACTTAGTTTACTTTAATTCAATTTAAGTAGTAATTAATTTAATTACTTAATCTAATTTAGTTTAATTACTTATTTAGTTTATTTAAGATAGTTTACTTTAATTTAATAAAATTAAACTAAATTAATTTATAATTACACTAGAATTGATTAGTTAATTTTAGTTTAATTAATGTAATTTAGATTACTTTAATTAAATCAATTAATTTAAAGTAGGGTAATTAATTCAAATAGTTTAGTTTAATTATTAAATAAAAATTGTTTAATTACTTAATTTTAGTTACATTTGATTAAAGTAAAGTATAATTAGGTTAATTGAACTAAAATTAATTCAATTAAACTTAAGATTAATTAATTCAATTAAACTTAAGATTAATTAATTAAAACTAAAATGAACTAATCAATTAATTTGAATTAAAGTAAATTAAAATTAGGTTAATTGAACTAAAATTAATTCAATTAAACTTAAGATTAATTAATTAAAACTAAAATTAACTAATCAATTACTTGGAATTAAAGTAAATATAAATTAGCTTAATTGAACTAAAATTAATTCAATTAAACTTAAGATTAATTAATTAAAACTAAAATTAACTAATCAATTACTTTGAATTAAAGTAAATTAAAATTAGATTAATTGAAACTAAGATTAATTGAATTTTAGTTTAATTCAATTAATTTTAGTTCAATTAATCTAATTTTACTTTACTTTATTTCAAACTAAATGATTAGTTTATTAACTTCAATTATACTTAAGTAGTTTAAATTAATGAGTTACACTAATTTAATTAATTAATTTTAGTTTAATTATTAAATAAAAATTGTTTAATTACTTAATTTTAGTTACATTTGATTAAAGTAAAGTACAATTAGGTTAATTGAACTAAAATTAATTCAATTAAACTTAAGATTAATTAATTAAAACTAAAATTAATTAATTTTAGTTTTAATTAATTAATCTTAAGTTTAATTGAATTAATTTTAGTTTAATTGAATTAATCTTAAGTTTAATTGAATTAATTAGTTATAACTAATCAATTAATTTGAATTAAAGTAAATATAAATTAGATTAATTGAACTAAAATTAATTCAATTAAACATAAGATTAATTAATTAAAACTAAAATTAACTAATCAATTAATTTGAATTAAAGTAAAGTAAAATTAGATTAATTGAAACTAAAACCGACTCAGGAGGACCGTATAGAGGCGTTCTTGGAGGCTGCTGGAGGGGTTCGGTCTGATGGGTCAGTTCCTGGGCTCGGCTCGTACGGGCGACGCCTTTATGCAGATGTGCCCCGGCCTCAGCGGAGCGGAGCGAGCACTAGCTCCAGGCCTTCTTCTCGGGTGAGCAAGAACGGTGCGCGGACATGGAGGCTATGCGTGAGGACTTCGTTGCTCGAGTCGCTACTATTGAGGCTGACATACAGGCACGAGTCGAGGCCGACATACAGGCACGAGTCGACGCCCAGGTCGCATCCGCTTTGGCCGCGTACTTCAGATCTCTAGGCGGCGGCCCTTCTACATCGACGCCTCCTCCCCCACCCCCCCCCTCAGGTAGTTCTAGGATTCTTTCGATTGTATAAAACGTTTTTTTAATATTTGATATATATATTTTTTATTTGAATTCCAATTTTTTTTTTTATGAAATTTTAATATTAATTAAATAAATAATTAGTAATTAATAATTAATAATTAATTAACTAATTATTAAAATTTAAATTTAAAAAAAAATTCTTAAATGCGACCCGGATGGTCACTTTTAAGTGACCATCCAGGTCGCATTTTAATCGAGACTAAAAGTGACCATTTGGTCACATAAAATGCGACCATTTGGTCACTTTTTTATGTGACCAAGTGGTCACTTATCTTTCACATAAATTACGACCGGATGGTCGCTTTTTAGCGACCATCCGGTCGTATTTTCATCGAGCCAATAAGTGACCATTTGGTCACAAAAATTACGACCATTTGGTCACTTTTTATGTGACCAAATGGTCACTTCTATTGAAGATAAAATGCGACCATATGGTCCTTTTAATGCGACCATATGGTCGCATTTTAAAAGTTTGACTTTTTTTCGACCAAAATTTTTGCGACCAGGATGGTCGAATTTTTGTGACCATGCAGTCGCACAAATTCAAAACTGACCAGCTTTTTAGCAACCACTCAGTTGGTCGCATTTTGGTCGCATTTTAGGTGAAAAACGACCATTTGGTCGCAATTTTCTGGTCGCAAATTGGCAGTTTTTTTGTAGTGAATTATTTTGATATTTTTTTATTTTAAATAATTTTTATTTTTATTTCGTGTGGACGTCGACTTACTGCTTGTTGTGAACGCATGGTCAAGCTTTAAAGTCAACCCGTCATTTAACACCATGCACACACAATTTGCTTCAATACAGTTTGTGTGTCTTTCATAATTTTTTTGCAGCACTAATACACTGGATCCTATTAGAACTTCGTAATAAACATGCTTGGGCGAGATTATTACTAAATCGGGTCACCACTTGAGAAGTTCTAGAGTTGCACCACTTTTTTATCTCTTTTTTTTCATTCTTCTCCTGAAAAAAGTTTAATACTTTGTTTCAATTTTAATTATTAATTTTTAAAAAATTACTATTTATTTATTTTAAATATTTTAATGATTTTATTTCATGCGAACCCCACTTACTCCCCGTCGTGAACGCACGATTGAGCTTTAAAGTCAACTTGGCATTTAAACACCATGCCCGTGCGATTGGCTTGAATTCAATTTATGTGGCTTCCATGATGAGTGCAATCATACCAACACTAATGCACATGATCAGATCAGAACTCCGCAATTAAGTGTGTTTGGTCGAGAGTAGTGCTAATACTTGGGACAACTTAGGAAGTCCTCGTGTTCTACCCATTTTCATCTCTTTTTTCTTCAATCTTCTATCAAACCAAGTTTAATACTTTGTTTTATTTTTAATTCTTCTCTTTGATCCAACTTTACTATTTATTTTATTTTAAATAATTTTTTTTTTATGCGGACCATACCTTACTGCCCACTGTGAACGCACGGTCGAGCTTTAAATTCAACTCGCCATTTAAACAGCATGCCCGCGCGCTTGGCTTTAAGTGTGCTTGGGCGAGAGTAGTACTAATTCGGGTGACCACTTAGGAAGTCCTCGTGTTGGAGCCCTTTTTATCTATTTTTATTCATTCTCCTCTCGAACCAAGTTTGATACGTTTTTTATTTTTAATTATTCTTTTTTTAAATAATTTTTCAGTTTATTGTATTTTAAATAATTTATTGATTTTTTGTCATGTGGACTCCACCTTATTGCTCGCTATGAAAGGACGATAATGCATTAAAGTCAACCCACCATTTTAACACCATGCCCCCACGATTGGCTTAAATATAATTTATGTGCCTTCCATGATGGGTGACATCATACCAGCATTAATGCACTAGATCCCATCATAACTCCGCAGTTATGCGTGCTTGGGAAGTTCTCATGTTTCACCCCTTTTTATCTCTTTTTTATTAATTCTTCGCTCGAACCACATTTAATACTTTGTTTTATTTTTAATTATTCTTTTTTTAAATAAGTTTTCTATTTATTTATTTTTAAATAATTTATTGATTTTATTTCATGCGGACCCCACCTTATTGCCCGCTGTGAACGTATAGTCAAGCTTTAAATTCAACGCGCAATTTAAACATCATGCCCGTTGATTGGCTTCAATACAATTTATTTGCCTTCCATGATGGGTGCTGATGTGAATCATGGAATGTCACAAATAACTCATGGACCAATGACAAGATCAAAGTTCAAGACAAGCTTTGAACATCCGTTGACAAGCCTACATGAGTAAATTAAAGACAATCTTTGAAGTTCAAGAGCATGGAAGCTAAGGAAGAGAATTTAATGCACATCAATCTATGGAAAATGCATTTGGAGGAAGAGTATTGAAGACTTTTTCAATCAGAAATGAAGATGAGATATTAGGAAGGTTAGATCACTTTTGTGAACTTTTCCTTATTTGAATAACTTTCCATATTTGTTTATAAACCAATGTTATATTGTGTCCCTAAATTGACAATGTATTTAAACATGTGTTAGTCCTTTATTTATCAGTTTTAATGCTTATAATAGTTTAGGAATGTTATAATATCTTCTAGGGTAAAACTTTCCAAAAATGCACCAAATGCACTTATGTAAAGTATTTGGAAGATTTTGTGCTCCTTGAAATCCGAATTTGCTAGATTTTTTTAGGGTTTCCTTGCCTATTTAAAGTCCACATTTATTACCCAAAATACTCAAAATTCATTTGATAATAATATTGCTTTTTGCTTAGCCGAAATTGCTTAGTTTTTATGCTTTGTCCTTAGGCTGGATGTTTTAGAAACATTCTTCAAATTTGTTTGTGAATTGTTTCAATCTTGAAATAAGAACAAGTTCTCTTATTTCAAGGTCTTAGATCATTGGAATAACCGTCTTCTTTTTCTTGTTTTTCCAAGGGTTTTACCTAAGTGTCTTTGCAATTTTAGTATTTTCATCTAGGGGTTTTTTTTTTTTCAAAGGCAATTTCTTAGGGTTTCATATCAGGTGCGATCACACTAGCACTAATGCACCGGATCCCATAAGAACTCCCCAGTTAAGCGTGCTTTGGTGAGAGCAGTACTAAGTCTGGTGACCACTTGGGAAGTCCTCGTATCTCACCCCTTTTTATCTTTTTTTATTCATTTTTCTCCAAAACAAAGTTTAATACTTTGTTTTATTTTTATTTATTTATTTTATAAATAAATTTAATGTTTATTTTTATTTATTAATTTATCTCACCCCACCTTACCGCCTGTTGTGAACGCATGGTCAAGCTTTAATGTTAAACCGCCATTTAAACACCATGATCGCGTGAATTGCTTGAATCCAATTTATGTGCCTTCCATGATGGGTTCGATCATACCAGCACTAATGTATCAGATCCCATCATAACTTTGCATCTAAGCGTGCTTGGGCGAGAGTAGTATTAAATCGCGTGACCACTTGGGAAGTCCTCGTGTTGCACCCCTTTTTATCTATTTTTTCTTCATTCTTCTCCCGAACAAAGTTTAATACTTTGTTTTATTTTTAATTATTCTTTTTTTAAACTAATTTATCTTTTTATTTTATTTTAAATAATTTATTGATTTTATTCATGCTAACCCCACCTTACTGCCCGCTGTGAACGCACGGTCGAGCTTTAAGGTCAAACCGTCATTTAAACACCATGCCCATGCAGTTTGGTTTAATACAACTTATGTGCTTTCAAGGATGGATGGGATCATACCAGCACTAATTATCCGGTTCCCATCAGAACTCCGAGGTTAAGCATACTTGGGCTAGAGTAATACTAAGTCGGATGACCATTTGGGAATTCCTCGTGTAGCACTCCTTTTTATCTCTTTTTTCTTCCTTCTTCTCCTGAACCAAGTTTAATACTTTGTTTATTTAATAATTATTATTTTTTTTTAAATAATTTTACATTTTTTTTTATTTTAAATAATTTATTAATTTTATTTCATGCGGACCAAAGCTTACTTCCCGTTGTGAATGCACAATCGAGCTTTAAAGTCAACCCTCCATATAAACACCATGCCTGCACAATTAGCTTTAATACAATTTATGTGCCTTCCATGATGGGTGCGATCATACTAGCACTAATGCACCAGATCGCATCAGAATTGTGCACTTAAGCGTACTTGAGCGAGAGTAGTACTAAGTCAGGTGACCACATGGGAAGTCCTCTTGTTTCACCCCTTTTTATCTCTTTTTTCTTCATTCTTCTCACGAACCAAGTTTAGTACATTGTTTTATTTTTAACTATTATTATTTTTAAATAATTTTACTATTTATATTATTTTAAATAATTTATCGATTTTATTGCTTGCGCACCCCACCTTACAGCCCGTTGTGAATGTACGGTCGAGCTTTAAAGTCAGCTCGCCATTTAAACACTATGCCCCCGCGATTGGCTTGAATACAATTTATGAGCCTTCCATTATAGGTATGATGATACCAGCACTAATGCATCATATCCCATCAGAACTCCTTGTGTTACACCTTTTTTTGTCTTTTTTTCCTCATTTTTCTCCCGAACAAATTTAACACTTTTTTTTACTTTTGATTTTTCTTTTTTTATATAGTTTTATTTTAAGAAATTTACTGATTTTATTTCATGTGGACCCCACCTTACTACCCGCTGTGAATGCATGGTCAAGCATTAAAGTCAACTCCCCATTTAAACATCATGCCCGCGTGATTGGCTTGAATAAAATTTATGTGCCTTCCTTGGTGGATGCAATTATAGCAGCACTAATGCAATGTAGCCCATCAGAACTTCGTACTTAATTGTGCTTGGGGGAGAGTAATACTAAGTCGGGTTACCACTTGGGAAGTCCTTTTATTGCACACTTTTTTATGTTCATTATTCTCCCGAACCAAGTATAATACTTTGTTTCATTTTAAAATTTTATTTTTTAAAATAATTTTATTATTTATTTTATTCTAAATAATTTATTGATTTTATTTCGTGCGGTTCCCACCCACATGATTGCCTTGAATACAATTTATGTACGATCATATCAGCACTAATGCACCGGATACCATCAGAACTCTGAAGTTAAGCATGCTTGGGCGAGAGTAACACTAAGTCGGGTGACCACTTGAAAATTTGTTGTGTTGCTCCCCAGTTTATCACTTTTTTCATCGTTCTTCTTTGGAACCAAGTTTATACTTTGCTTTGTTTTCAATTATTCTTTTTTAAAATATTTTTACTATTTATTTTATTTTATTTATTTATTCGTTTTATTTCATGTCAACTCCACCTTACTGCCCGCTGTGAACGCACAGTCGAGCTTTAAAGTTAAACCGCCATTTAAACACCATGCCCGCACGATAGACATGAATACAATTTATGTGACTCCCCTGAAGCGTGCGATCATACCATTACTTATGCACCGGATCCCATCAGAACTCCACAATTAAGCGTGTTTGGGTGAGAGTAGTACTAAGTTGGGTGACCACCTGAGAAGTCCTCGTGTTGCACCCCTTTTTATCTCATTTTTCTTCATTCTTCTCCTAAACCAAGTTTAATAATTTGTTTTATTTTTAATTATTCGTTTTTAAATAATTTTACTATTTATTTTATTTTAAATAATTTATTGATTTTATTCATGCAGACACCACCTTGCTGCCCGCTTTGAACGCACAGTCTAACTTTAAATTCAACCCACCATTTAATCACCATGCCTGCGCGAATGGCTTGAATATAAATTATGTGACTTCCATGATTTGTGCAATTATACGAGCACTAATGCACCAAATCCAATAAGTAATCAACCGTTAAGAGTGGTTAGGCGAGAGTAGTACTAAGTAGGGTGATCACTAGGGAAATCCTCGTGTTGCTCCCATTTTTATCTATTTTTTCTTCATTCTTCTCCCGAACCAAGTTTAATATTTAATTTATTTTATATTAATTTTATTATTTATTTTATTTTAAATAATTTATTGATTTTATTTCAGGCGGACCCCACCTTACTTTTTTGCTATGAATGCACGGTCATGGTTTAAAGTCAACCTGTCATTTAAACACCATGCCTGCGCGATTGGCTTGAATGCAATTTATGTGCTTTTCATGATGGGAGCGATCATACTAGCACTAATGCACTAGATCCCATCAGAACTCCACCGTTAAACGTGCTTGGGCGAGAGTTTTACTAAGATGGGTGACCACTTGGGAAGTCCTCGCGTTGCACCTCTTTTTATCTCTTTTTTCTTTATTCTTCTGACAAATATAGTTTAATACTTCGTTTTACTTTTAATTTATTTTATTTTTTTATAAATAATTTAACTATTTTTTGATTTTAAATAATTTATTTATTTTATTTCATGCAGACCCCACCTTACTACCTGTTAGGAACGCATGATGGAGCTTTAAAGTCTTGCCATTTAAACACCATGCTCGCGCGATTGGAATGAATACAATTTATGAGCCTCACATGATGGGCGTGATCATACCAGCACTAATACACCAAATACCATGAGAACTCCGCAGTTATGTGTGATTGGGCGAGAGTAGTACTACATTGGGTGACCACTTCAGAAATCCTCATGTTACACCCCTTTTTATCTCTTTTTTCTTCATTCTTCTCCCGAACCAAGTTTAATACATTGTTTTAGTTTAAAATATTATTTTTTTAAATTATTTTTACTATTTATTTTATTTTAACTAATTTAATTATTTTATTTCATGCGTACCCCATCTTACTACCCACTGTTAACACACGGTCGAGCTTTAAAGTCAACCCGACATTTAAACACCATGCCCGCACGATTAACTTGAATAAAATTTATGTGCCTTACATGATGGGAGCGATCATACCAATGCTAATGCATCGGATCACATCAGAACTACGTAGTTAAGCATGATTTGGCATGAGTAGTACTAAGTGAGGTTGCCACTTGGGAAATCATTGTGGTGCACCCCTTTTATCTTTTTTTTTTCAGTTCTGTCCTGAACCAAGTTTAATACTTTTTTTTTATTTTTAATTATTCTTTTTTTCAATAATTTTACTATTTACCTATTTTAAATAATTTATTGATTTTATATCATGTGGACCCCACCTTACTACTCTCTTTGAACACCTGGTAAAGCTATAAAGTCAACCCGGCGTTAAAACACCATTCTCGCGCGATAGGCTTGAATACAATTTATGTGCCTTCAATGATGGCTGAAATCATACCACCATTAATGCACCAAATCCCATCAGAACTCCACCGTTAAACGTGCTTGGGCGAGAGAAGTACTAAGTCAGGTGATCACTTGGGAAGTCCTCGTGTTGCACCCCTTTTTATCTCTTTTTTCTTCATTCTTCTCCCGAACCAAGTTTATTACTTTTTTTATTTTTAATTATTCTTTTATTAAAATAATTTTACTACATATTTTATTTGAAATAATTTATTGATTTTATTTCATGCAAACCTGAATTTATTGCTCGATGATAACGTTCGATGGAGCTTTAAAGTCAACCTGCCATTGAAACACCATGCCCGCGTGATAGGCTTGAATACAATTTATGTGAATTCTATGATGGCTGCAATCATACTAGCAGTAATGTATGGGATCCCATCAGAACTCTGCCGTTAAGCGTGCTTGGGAGAGAGTAGTACTAACTAGGGTGACCATTTTGGAAGTCGTGTTGCATCACATTTTATCTCGTTTTTCTTTTTTTGTCTCCGAGCTAAGTTTAATACTTTTTTTCATTTTTAATTATTCTTTCTTTAAATACTTTTACTATTTATTTTATTTTATATAATTTATTGATTTAAATTTATGCGAACCCCACCTTACTACCCGCTATGAACGAACTAGTCGAACTTTAAAGTCAACCCGCCATTACACAATACCCGAGTGATTGGCTTGAATAAAATTTATGCGCCTTCTCTGATGGGTGCGATCATACCAGCACTATTGGACCTGATCCCATCAAAACTCTACAAGTAAATGTGCTTGGGCAAGAGTAGTACTAAATTGGTTGACCACTTGGGAAGTCCTCGTATTGCACCCATTTTATATATTTTTCTACATTCTTTTCTCGAACCAAGTTTAATAATTTGTTTTATTTTTAATTATTCTTTTTTATCAATAATTTTACGATTACATTTATTTTTAATAATTTATTGGTTTTATTTCAAGCGAACCCTACCTTACTGCCCAGTGTGAACGCACGGTCGAGTTTTAAAGTCAACCCTTCATTTAAACACCATGCCCGCGCGATTGGCTTTAATACAATTTATGTGCCTTCCATGATGGGTACGATCATACCAACACTAATGCACTAGATCCCATAAGAACTCTACAGTTAAGCGTGCTCGTTTGAAAGTTGTACTAAGTAGAATAACCACACGAGAAGTCCTCGTGTTGGGTGCAATCATACCAGCACTAATTAACCAGATCTCAAAACAAAGTTTAATAATTTTTTTTATTTTTAATTACTCTTTTTTAAATAATTTTATTATTTATTTTATTTTAAATAATATATTGATTTTATTTCATGCGAACTTCATCTGGTCGCTGTGGACACACAGTAGAGCTTTAAAGTCAACCCGCCATTAAAACACCATGCCAGCGTATCTGGATTGAATACAATTAATGTGCCTTCCATGATGGGTGCGATCCTACAAGCACTAATTTACAGAATTCCAATAGAACTCCGCACTTAAGCGTGCTTGTTCGAGAATAGTACTAAGTTAGATGACCACTTAGGAAGTCTTCGTTTGTCACCCCTTTTTATCTCTTTTTTTTTTCATTCTTCTCTTGAACCAAGTTTACTAATTTTTTATTTATTTATAATTATTCTTCTTTTTAAAATAATTTTACTATTTATTTTGTTTTAAATAATTTATTGATTTATTTTCATGCGGAGCCAAACTTAATGCCTATTGTGAACATACGGTCGAGCTTTAAAATCAACCCGAGGTTTAAACACCATGACCGCGCGATTGGCTTAAATAAAATTTATGTGCCTTCCATGATGGGTACATATTAATGCGCTGGATTCCATACAAACTCTACAGTTAAGCATGCTTGGGCAAGAGTAGTAGTAAGTCGGGTGACCACTTGGGGAAGCGTGTTGCACACCTTTTTCTCTCTTTTTTCTTCATACTTCTCCTGTGCCATGTTTAATACTTTATTTTATTTTTAATTATTCTCTTTTTTAAAACATTATTCTATTAATTTTATTTTAAATAATTGTGTCGACCTGTCACTTTTAAATAATTAAAATTACAAATACACAACGGAAGTCTTTATATTTTAAGAAAAATGGCGTTGTTATGTTTAAAAATTGGCTAGCCAAAACCTGTTTATATCTTAATTTCAAAATCTAAAATACACAAAGAACATTAAGTTCCTATCCAGGAGTTCAAAATGATTTAAAAATTATAAAAGTAAAGACAAAAGCTCTTAAGAGCTATATACAATTGTACAAATCCCAAAATTGGTAAAATTCACAAACTCAGTCCATGGACTTTTACATAACACCTAGTCCATCTCGAGATCTCATCCCTTGATCATGCAGCACCATCTCCTCTCCCACGACCTCTAGTCAGGGCATTACCTGAAATTTTTGTAATATCATGAGCTAACAATTTAAGCCCAGTGAGAATAATAAGAATAAAAAGTAAAGTTAGACCTCAAGCTCGTATTCCGATTTGTGTCCAATTTACCTGACACAATCAATCCTAAAGTTCTCCAAACTCTAGGTAATTCCATTCTATGATCTCAAAAGGATGATATTACTTAGCACACGTAGTCTAATTCTCATCCATTAACTTGTTATAACATAAATAAGAAAAGTAAAGAAACTTTGCATATATATAACATCTTGATTCTCTATCCATGATATATATTTCCATCAATCATATGCATGAACGTAATGAAGACATCTCATAGGATTCGCATTCACACTTATGCATGAAGGTAATGAGAACACCCGTAGGTTTCGCATTCACCTTTTATTTCTCTTTCCATTTCCACCAATGATATGCATGAAAGTAATGAAAACTCCCGTAGGATTCGCATTCATCTTTTATGCATGAAGGTAATGAGGATATCCCGTCGGACCCACATTCACCTTTTGTGCATGAAGGTAATGGGGATATCCCGTCGGACCCACATTCACCTTTTGTGCATGAAGGTAATTAGGATATCCCGTCGCACCCTCATTCACCTTTTGTTTTCTCACTTCCTTTCTCTTTCATTTCAATGATACAAGATGATATGCATATGCTTGCAAAAATAAATAAAAGTAAATGTGAATGTTAAAGTAGCCGAACATGCATAAAGTAAAGGGCATAAAGTAAAGTGCATAAAGTAAAGTACATAAAGTAAAGTGCATAAAATAAATGGATCAAAGATGTCCTTATGCATAAAGTAAATAAATAGGAATTTCGGAAGAACAATAAGTAAATCGAACTCCCGATACATTAATAAAAGTAGATCCGATCATAAACGAATATTCTACATTTTCAAGGATCCTATCTCCGGAATGATTCTAACTTAGAACTTTCTAAGTTTCAATGTTTCCCTCGAGAAACTCTAAAGTTCTCACTCAAGTAACTAGCTCCTAATCCTAAGGGCACTAATTCACTTTCCTCTATTCTTAGATTCAAATCTTGGTCTTAGCTTCCAATTCTACAAATCATTATACTTATTCGCTTTCTAAAATTACTTTAAATCCTAACTATTCTCACCTTAGCCAAAAAAGGTTTGCTCCAAGTTTTCGAAAGCACAATCAAACAACGATCCGAAACACCTACAATTAATTACATCTAACAATTAATAAATAAACATACATCGATCAATTAACATCTAAAAGCTCAAAATAACGAACAACCCCGTAAACCCCACTATGAGGCTCTCGGCCCCTCCCATGAAAAGTGGGTCTCGGATTTGGTTTTCCGACTTTTAGGTACTTTAGAGGTGTTTCGAGTTGGTTTTAAGCAATTTCGAAGGTCCTGATTTCAATGGGTATCGATGATTCGGGTTTTAGAACAATAATCGATTTCTCGAATTTAATTACAATAAACATTATATCAATAAAAGTAAACCCCAAAACAACCCCCACGATGTAAAATTCACACGAGAAGGGCTTCGACTGAAACTCGGTTCTAGGATTTAGGGAAAGTTGTCAAAATCACTAAAAACAACTCCCGTAATAAATGTCATCGTGTTTAACGGCGAGAAATCGAAGATTCAAAATGAAAACTCCATTAAAACACTATTTAGAGCTTAGGGTTAGAACTTTAACTTACCGAGAAGTCCTTAGAACACGGATGGAAAGCACAATAGCTAGGTGGAGAAGAATCCTAGGACCGAAGGCTTTCCGATGCAACCGAAATCGAACCGATCCGTCGAGAATGAAGAAAAACCAAAATCTTCCCCAAACTCTCATGAAGCCCACGGCAATGGGAGAGAAAAATGAGAAGAAATAGTCAACTTTGGTCAAAAATGGTATATTTAAATATGAACGAATAGTATTTTGATATTTTAGGAACTTTGGAAATGACGGTTGCGTCCTTTTATGACTTTTGACTTACAAATCGAAACCCGAAGATCATAAATTAATCTAAAGGTGATTAATAATTATTAATTGGCCTATTAATAATTATTAATGTCATCGAAACGAATTTAAAGTATTAAAATGATTAAAAAGAATTTCGGGTAAAATTAACTAATAAAATCGAAAGTACAAAAATAATAATTAAACTAAATACTTGAATTGGAATAAATAAATAAATAAAAAATATTAAATAAAATAAAATAAAAAATTCACTTCAAAATAACGGCACGTTACAGTCTACCCTCCTTAAAAGACTTTTCGTCCTCGAAAAGTGCATTCACTAAGTGAATAAAGCGAGGGTACTTTGACTGTATCTCATCCTCACGTTCCCACGTTGTTTCCTTTGACACTTGGTTCTTTCAAAGAACCTTAACCAAGTGAATTCCTTTTTATTTCTCATCACTTTTGATTGAATGCTACGATCTTAACTTGTGTCTCTTCATTAGACACAATAGCATTCAAAAATACCAGCTCATAATCAATCACGTGGAACGGATTCACCATGTATTTCCGAAGCAACCATACATGGAAAACATTACGAACAGCTGATAAAGAAAGTCGTAAAGCTAAACAATAAGCTACCACTTATACTCGATTGAGTATCTCGATAGACCAATAAATCTAGGGTTCAACTGACCCTTTATTCCAACTTCCATAACACCCTTCATTGGTGTTACTTGAAGTATACGAGATCCACTACTACAACTTGAACGAACTACGCCGTTTGTCGCCATAACTCTTCTGTCGACTTGGAAAATCCTTAACCTCTCTATGATCAAGCGATAGACTCTCTAATCATTGTAACAACTTGGGTACCAAAAGTCTCTTTCTCCAACCTCATCCCAAAGAGCGGAAGAATGACACTTCTACCACAAAGTGCCTAAATAGTGCCAAGACTCCGAGACAAAACGAGTGTCTCGATCTGATAAAAATCTTCACCGGTACACCATAATCTATCGATCTTTCTTAGGTACAAGTGTACCCTAGTCTTAACTGGATAGGTGATCCTTCCAAGAGTAAAGTGTACGGTTTTATCAAACGGTATATCATCATCCAAATGGTATCATAACTCTTTGCTCTCTTTCCGCAAACCCCTGATAAACTCCATCAAAATCTTCTCCCATTTCCATTCAAGCACTTTCAAAGGTTAAGATAACCTGGTAGATCTTTAGGGCCTTGACTTGCTAACAAATCAAGCACCTATTCACATACTTTACAATCTCATGTTTCATCCCAGGTCATCAATAATATTGTCTCGGTTCTCGTACCTTTTTTTATTGCCTGGATGAACATAAAAGATAGAACTGTGAGCCTCCTCCAATAGTTCTTTTCAAAAGTCGCTCCCAAAGGCACAAAAAGCCCCTTACAATGTATTACGAACTATCTATAAAACAAAGATAGATCGACTAGGCATGTCTTATTCTGTCTCTCGAAACAAGCTTGCAAGCCTTAGACAGAATCTCAGGCACACCCGTCAGTCTAGGCCAACTGCTATATGCCCCCATCTTAGAGGAATCAATATGTAATCATTTTCTTGATACCACATGGCCGAAAATGCCATTTCTTTTAGCCAAAACTCACACTTTGAGAACTTGGCATACAACTTATGATTTCTTAATAATGTCAAAATTCCTTCAAATGCATATAATGCATGTAACGACCCGACTCCAAAAAGACTGGCCGCGAGTACTCTCAGCGAAAGCGCGGGAAATAAGAAATTTAAATGTCATTTAAAACGTCTCGTAACGGAAAACAACAATTTCTACAGAAAATTTGCGTGGGTCCATTTAAAAATCGAATAAACCAAAACCTGTTTACATTAATTTCCCAAGCAGAAAAACGATAAATAATGTTTCAAAAGTGTAATAACTTAAAAACAACTTTATACAAAGACTATAAACAACGACATTACACTAATGATTACATAAGACACTTCTTATGCAATCCACACGACTTGAGCTCGAGATGAAGTCCACTAGTCCTCTTCCAAGCTCGACATCCAAGCTTCAACGCATACCATCTTCCCTATCACATCCTCGACCGCGGCAAAACCTGAAAGGTGATATGTAGCACCTTTGAGCATGGCGCTCAGTGAGAATAACAAGAAAATAAAGCAAATTATAATAGAAGTTCATAAAACAAAATGAGGCCAAGAACTCGGGTCTCTCGGTCTTCTCTCATTTCCCCCTTTTTCCAAAGAATTCGCTTCCCATAGTAAACCCGACCACCAACTAGAAACTTTCCCTTTCTTGGTTTAGACTAACCATAAACGAAATAATTCTACTACCAAACACCTCGAAGTAGCTTAATTCCATTCGCCTCTCTCATTCCCATCTCATGCCTTCCTATCTCGGAACCCGTTACAAGTTGCGTTACTACTCCGTGAACATCAACGATACTAGGCTACCCACTTACTTCTTCATCCCTCATTTCTCTTCAACTCGCTTCACCCCGCTCTTAGTCTTAAGGTCAAAACAATCTACAACACTTAATGTCACGTTTTGCAAGTGGCTCACACTACCATGTGTCTTATACGCACATCCTAAAATCCATCTTTCAAAGTGAATTCTGAACTCAAAATATCATAGAATGAGCTATTAACTTAAGTCCACAACTCGTTACCTCCTAAACCTGCTCCTCTCAACTCTTGCCCCTAAGGCCCAAACTAACCTATAGTACTTGCTACTCGTTTTGCACTAGCTCTCACTCCACAAGTCTTTTATGCACATTCTGGAAACCATCTCCCAAAGTGAGATCCAAACTCAAGGCCATTGTACGATGAGCTAATAACATAAAACAAGGATGTAGGTGTTACGGTTAAAAAGAAATGCATAAAAATGCCCCAACGAATTCATTCACTGGTTAAATGCATAAAAATGTGCTATGGAATATAAACGTGCATGTTTAGCCAAATATGATCATTTCAACTCATAACTAAGCCAAATAAACATTAACCATATCATTTCCACTTTCCACCATTGTCCCAATTCTCGCGTCTCACTACGCACATTTCACATTCCATAATAATTAACTCGAGCCGCAGCTCATTTCACAATCTTTCAAATATCGTTATGCATGTACATAAACAACACATTTTCTCTTGGGTCAACTTTCCGTTTCACAATTTCCATTTCACTTTCCCCCGCGTCTCACGATGTGTTTCTCACAAACTATCTCAACTTGAACCGTAGCTCATTTATTCTTCCAGGCTATCATAATAGCGTCTCTAGCATCCAGGCCATCCACCACACAGCGCCTCGGAGCTCTACCAATCCGCCACGGTAACCACGTGTAACGTCCAACATCCATACACCGATACACGGGTTACGACCCCATGGCCACAAGCAAGCATGATTTGCAGATATGGTATGATATGAAATGAGATGCAAGTGGGATGCTTGCTAACAGTAATAATAGACATCATAGCTCAATCACCATATGCTTTAACTTAAAATCACACAATCACTTGTACAACTTTCAAGCCTTTTGCTAGTCCTTTCACATCAATCTTGTGCATTTCTCATAATCACACACACAAATAACAAACACAAAATCCAATCCAGTATATGACTCAATCTTGACCACAAAATACATTACAAAGGACTATGCGCATGTAGGGGAAAAGAAAAGAATCAATAACATTTTAGCAAAACTATCTTATCACATAAGCTCGGCCACACATCAACGAATTCATTTCTACAAACTCTCATCTCCCATTGGGTTCTAGGTTTCATAACACACATTTCCATTTCAAACTCTCATCATTACTCTTCATTCAAACTCGCGTTACTACCGGGCATCACACCATTACGTCAAAGTCTAATTTTCATTTTTCCAGTTAAGACAAGGCTTGATCTTGGCTTTCGTTCTTATTAAACAAAGCATTTAATCTTCAATTGTAAACTTTATATTTCATATACTTTACTGAGAATAGTGAACCAAACCCCATAACTCAATTTGCCTCGAAAACCTCTAGGCTAGCTAAACAGAAAGTAGCAGTTTCGACAATTTAAAGTGTTCTTGGTAGCACATTAGTCGGACTTCCTAGTATTGTTTTCATTCATCAAATATGTAGATAATCACCCAAAAACCACAATTAACAAATACTAAGGGAAGTCTAAGAGAACTCCGAGATTAGGAACCAGGAAATCTTCAAATGGCCAACAATCGGGTTTTAAATTTTAGTTCCATTCGAGGCTTCCTACATTTATTCAATGGCTCAAATGTCTAAGCATCACTCTTGGATCTACTACTCCTCTCTGTGATTACACGCGTACCATCCGTTGAGGTTTCGTTTCAACTTACAATTCCATAAACCAAGGCAACCTACCACCTATTCTCTTTTAACTTTGAACACCACCCTCCAAGGAGTTAACTTCTATTTCCTACAATGCAAAACCTAAACTTCCAAATCCTATCTTAAGTCTGTGACCAAACTTGCTTAGTCAAGACACAGCTCCTAAACGTCTCTTCACTCAACCTCTTATTTAATTCACTATTTCCAAACTTAAACACCCAACAAATATAGCAATTCATATTACGAAAATCAAACATAAATACACTTTACGTTCTTAGAGATTCCCACCTTGCTATGAAGGTATTAACTTGCACTTGGAGACTTGCTTGAGCCATTAACCTACATACAATTCATGCCAAACATTTAACACAGTTTATATACTATAAACCATCAATTTTAAACAAGTTAACTTAACCCAAGACCCCTAAAACAGCCCCACATCCTGATGGTATAAAACAGCCCCTAAAATTGAATGATAAAACAGTGAGGTGGGGGCATTCGACTATGTTTTAATCATAGAAAAGAGTGTCTAGATGATTCTCATTCTCCATATACATTCAATTCATAATTTACATGAGCTTAAATATTAGAACAAGCACTAACATGGGTTTTAGTGTTTTGACAAAGTTTATAAATAAAAGAACAATTTTAAAGTTCATGGAAATTGGTCAATTTAATAAAACCATGAGAAGTGTTAAACCAAGTTTCACATATCAATTCAATCTAATGAAATCTTAAAACTAAAATCATACTTTCATTCTAACAAGTTCCAATTACTATAAATTACATGCCTTTTTTTTTAATGAATTCTTTAGCTACAACTCAAGCTCCATCTATTTCCACAAATCCCCCAATTTTAAGAAAAAGCCCTAGAAAGAAATCTTACCTTTTCATAATGAAAACTTGTTGAAAACTCCTTAAATCATCTAGATTTAGATTCTAATATCAAAACCTCACACTTTTGGCTTTGATTTGAATGAATTTGAGAAGGAAAATGAAAAACCCACTAATTCCCTCAAGGGGCTGCTACTGCCGAACAACAGGGAAGGGAAGAAGAAAAATTGAGCAGCTTTTGTTCCTTAATTGTGAGGAAGAAGATGAAAATAAAAATATAATTGTTTATGGAACATTTTTGGGTTTGAAGTTTAGGAAGATGAGTTCATAAATTGAAGAAGAAAGCAAGAATTTTCCCCTCCCATGGCTATTCAATGGACGCACGAAGAAGAGAGAAAACTGAAGTTGTTTGTTTGTTTTTTTTTTCCTTTTTAATTTTGCTTTAATGAGAAATGATAACATATGCCATAAATTTTTGTTTGATTAAAGAGCAATGATAAAATATGCCTTAATGCTTATTTGACTTTTTGTAAAATGGTAAATTATGAGTTTATTTTATTATTTATTTATTTATTTATTTTAAAATAAACCCCCTCTTCTCAACTAACCGTAGTTAGTTTTTAACTTTCACTTTAACCATGGTTAGGGTATAACCCAACCAGAGTTAACCATTTTATCCTTTAATAACCATTCAAAACAATTCATTAAAATATAAATATCAATATAAAACCCGTTTAACCAATTTATAAATTCAAGTAACTAAAATAAATAAACTATATTATTATTCTAAAACTTGGGCCGTCACAATGCATCTCCTCAGTCTTAGAATAAATCAGACTGTCATCATTAATCACAACATCAATAGAATTTATGTACCTCTTGAACACAATATGGATAAAATCCATAAAAGTTGCAGGCGCGTTGGTTAAGGTAAAAGACATGACTACAAACTCATAACATCCATAACGCGTCTTGAAAACAGTTTTAGGATTATCTTAATTCCGAATCTTCAACTAATGATAGCCAGATCTCAAATCTATCTTCGATAAGATAGTGGCTCCCTTCAACTAATCAAACAAGTCTTCTATCCTGGGCAAAGGATACTTGTTTTTCACTGTAGCTTGATTCAACCCTCGATAATCAATACACAGTCTCACTGAACTATCTTTCTTTTCACAAACAACAAGGTGCTTGTGATGACCCGACACTTTTAAATAATTTAAATTAGAAGACATAGTGGAAGTCTTTATATTTCAATAAAATTGGCGTGGTTATGTTTGAAAATTGTCTAGCCAAAACCTGTTTACATCTTAATTTCAAAATCTAAAGAAAAACACAAGGAACTTCAAGTTCCTAATCAGGAGTTCAAAAGACTTATAATCATAAAAGTAAAGACAATAAGCTCTTATGAGCCATTTACAAATATACAAACCCAAAATATGTGTAAAATTCACAAAAAACATAGTCCATGGACTTTACATAAACCTAGTCCATCTCGAGGTCATCATCCTACAATCATACAACACCAGCTCCTCTCCCATGACCTCTAGCACGAGCATTACCTGAAATTGGTTGTAATATCATGAGCTAACAACAAAGCCTAGTGAGAATAGAATCCACATTCTAATTTGTGTCCAATTACCGTTTGCTTATGCTTTACTAAAACTTCAATTGTTTAGAAGAATGATTCCAAAGCATACATTTTTCTAGGTCATTCTTTTGATGATTCGTACTAAGTATAATATTTACTCTAATTATGTATATTCATATAATATTAGCAAATGAAGTCTAACCATCAATCATTCACTAATTAAATAATATAAAGAATACACCATCTTTAAATAATTATAATCATCACATACGAATAATGTCAGGTAATGAAGCTCCCGTAGGTTAGTTCATTCACCTCATTATCTCGCTTTCCAATTAGCACATATAAGTCTTTTAAATTATAACTTCCCATCTCTAGTGATTAATGGCAGGTAATGAAGCTCCCGTAGGTTAGTTCATTCACCTCATTAACACACTCACCGAATACAGGTAATGAAGCTCCCGTAGATTAGTTCATTCACCATGTATCTTCGTATATGTATCATAGTAATTATGGATAATACCAAATAATGTGAAATCGCATAGTTCGTCATTATTTCATTATCCATCTCCTCCGATCAAGCAAAGTTCGGCAGTCCTTTAACATTCTTCATGTACATATACGGAAATATAAAACGAATAATGCCAGACAATGCAAGCTCACTCGGTCTATTCATTGCCTCATTATTCCTTCCAAGTTCGATTATGTAAAATGATATGATATGATGTGCATAAGCTTTCAAGTACGAGTAAATAAATGTAAACTTTAAAAGTAAACTAAAGAACATAAAACGTAAATAAATCAAGTATTATACTCTTAAATATAAAATAAGAAGATAGCAACTTCTGATGAGGAAAAACAATAAGTAAATCGAATCAAAGGTTTTTGATAAACTTACTTACTAACTTTATTTTAAAGTTTCCAATTCAAGAGAATTCTAATTCTCTCAATAAGTATTTGAAGTTTCCAAAGTCAAGTTTCTTATTCAATTCTTTAAACTTGAAACCTTCAACTTCCGAATAGTCATCCTTAGGCATCGAACTAACCTAAACTTAGAGCTTCCGAGAGTTAAACGTTTCTTTTGAAACACTTATGAAATCTCTCAACTCGAGATCAAAACTAACTCCCAATTCTAAAAAGTTAGCTCATTTTCTTATACCCTTTTTGATTCAAACCTAAAGATCGACTTTCGATTCTACAAATCATTCTACTTATTTGGTTTCTAAAGTTACTTTAAATCCTATTTATTCTCACATTGGCAAAGAAGAATTCGCTCCCGAGTCCTATAGAGCGATCAAGCAAAGTCCAAAACAACCTACAATTAGAATTATATCTAACAATCAATAAATTACCAAATAACGATCAAACAACATTTAAGCTTACAAAACGACGAAAAACTCAACAAACCCCACTATGAGACTCTCGCCCCCCCCAAGAAAGTGGGTCTCGGATTTGGTTTCCTTCTTTTAGGCAATTTAGATGTGTTTCGAGTTGGTTTCAAGCAATTTCGATGTTCCCGATTTCAATGGGTATCGATAAATAGGGTTTTTGGACAATATGTAATTTCTCGAATTGAATTATAATAAACATTATATCAAAATAAATAACCCATAATCAAACCCGAAAGGTAAATTTCAAACGGAAAGGGTTTCGACTGAAACTCGGTTTTAGGGTTATGGGATTGTTTCCAAAAACACTTAAAACAACTCCCGTATTTACAAACATCGAGTTTCCCGACAAGAAATCGAAGAACCAAAGAAAAATCTCCATTAAAACACTATTTGGAGCTTTAGAGTTGAAGTTTAACTTACCGAGAAGTCCGTAGTACGTGGGTGGCAGGCACGATTGTTAGGTGGAAAAGAATCCTAGACCCGAGATCTTTCCAACGCACCCAAAATCAAGTCGATCGGTTAAGTATTAAACAAAACCCAAACTTTTTGTCCCAAAACCCTTCACCCACGGCAAGAGAGGAAGAAAAATGAAGAGAAAATGGAGTTGTCTTGGTCAATGAAGTCAAAGCTTGAATTTAAAGAAGAGATGAATAGTAGTTTGATATTTTTAAGAACTTTAGAAATGACGGTTGCGTCCTTTAATAACTTTTGACTTATAAATTGAAACCCGAAGTTCATAAACTATCCCAATGGTGATTAATAATTATTAATTGGCCCGTTAATAATTATTAATACCACTATAACTTATTTAAATTAATAAAGCAATTAAAAGGACTTAAATCGAAATAAACTACTAAATTCTAAATTACCGATTCTAAAATAAACTTTAATTACTTAAATTAAAATAAAATAAATAAATAAAAATTTATCACAAAATAACGGGACATTACATTCAACGCATCTAAAAAGGGATTTTCGTCCCCGAAAAGTGAACTTACTAAGTGAAAAGGTGAGGATACTTTGCCCACATATTGTCCTCACGCTCCCACGTAGCTTGTTCTGACACTTGGTTCCTCCAAAGGACCTTAACCAAGCGAATAGTCTTGTTTCTCAACACCTTCTATTCGAATGCTTGAATCTCAACCGGTGTCTCCTCATAAGACATATTAGCATCCAAAACTATCGGCTCATGATCAATCACATGAGAAGGATCCGCCATGTACTTCCGTAGGATAGATACATGGAATACATTATGAACTGCCGATAAAGAAGGTGGTAAAGCCAACCTGAAAGCCACTGCTCCTACCCAATCAAGTATCTCGAAAGGGCCAATGAACCTAGGGCTCAGCTTACCCTTCTTCCCGAATCTCATAACACCTTTCATAGGTGCTACCTTAAAAAACACGTGGTCCCCCACTGAAAACTCAAGTGGACTATGTCGTTTGTCTGCATAACTCTTCTGTCGACTTTGGGCAACCCTCATCCTCTCTCTAATCAAGTCAATCGACTGACTAGTGAACTGTAACAACTCGGGTTCCAAAAGCCTTCTCTCCCCAACCTCATCCCAATGAGTTAGAGATCGACACTTTCTACCATAAAGTGCCTCAAATGGTGCCATCTCAATAGTAGCCTGGTAGCAGTTATTATAAACAAACTCTACCAAGTACAATTGAGAGTCCCAGCTACCTCCGAAATCAAGAACACAAGCCCTCAGCATATCCTCCAGAATCTGGTTAACTCTCTCTGTCTGATCATCTTTCTGGGGGTGAAAGGCTAGGCTAAAATCCAAGCCATTACGCATGGCTGAATGTAAACTCTGCCAAAACTTCGAGACAAAACGAGTGTCCCGATCTGATACTATCCTCACTGGCACACCATGTAATCTAACAATCTCCCGTAGATACAACTGTGCCCAAGTCTCAACTGGTTAGGTGATCCTCCCAGGTATGAAGTGTGCGGTCTTCATCAAACGGTCTACAATCACCCAAATGGCATTGTAACCCTTTGATGTCCTCGGCAATCCGCTGATAAAATCCATGGAAATCTCCTCCCATTTCCATTGTGGCACACTCAGAGGATTAAGATAACCCGTTGGTCTCTTCCTCAATGCCTTGACTTGCTGACAAGTCAAGCATCTACTAACATAATCTGCAATCTCAAGCTTCATCCCAGGCCACCAATAGTGCTCTCTCAGGTCCCTGTACATCTTCGTACTACCTGGATGAATAGAGAAGATAGAACTGTGAGCCTCCTCCAACAGTTCCCTTCTAAAAGTCGATCCTAAAGGCACACATAGCCTCTTTTGATACATCAGAGCACTATCTGTAGAGAAGGTAAAATGGCTAGGAATATCTGACTCAGCCTCTCTAAAACCGGCCTGCAAATGAGTCTCTCCCCTCTGTGCATCAATCATCCTCTGCCTCAAAGTAGATCCCACTGTTAAACTAGCCAGACTCACAGTGACCTCGACAGTCAGATATGCTATCTCAGCTCGTTCCATATCCCACCTCAATCTCAAAGGTACGGCCGATAAAGCTGATGAATGAGAAGACTTCCTACTAAGCGCGTCAGCCACTACATTGGCTTTCCCAGAATGATAATAGATGTCACAGTCATAATCCTTAACGAGCTCTAACCATCTCCGCTGTCTCATAATCAATTCCTTCTGAGTGAAGAAATATTTGAGACTCTTATGGTCAGTAAATATCAGGATCTTCTCACCATATAAATAATGTCTCCATATTTTCAATGCATGAACAACAGCTGCCAACTCTAAATCGTGAGTCGGATATTTCTTCTCATGCTCTTTCAACTGAGGCTACAACTTTTCCGTGTTGCATCAACACACATCCCAAACCTCTATACGAAGCATCTTTGTACACAGTCAAACCACCAGTTCTGTCAGGCGACACTAAAACAGGTGCTGTCACAAGCCTCCTCTTGAGCTCCTCAAAGCTCCTCTCATAATCCTCAGACCATACAAAATCAACTCCCTTCCGGGTCAAACGTGTCAAGGCTGAAGCAATTTTGGAGAAATCTTTCACAAACCGTCTATAATAGCCTGCAAGTCCCAGAAAACTGCGAATATCCGCCACACTAGTCGGCCTAGGCCAGTTAGTAACTGCCTCAATCTTAGAGGGATCAACAGATACTCCTCTACTCGATACTACATGGCCCAAAAATGCCACTTCTCTCAGGCAAAACTCACACTTGGAGAACTTGGCATACAATCTCTCATCTCATAGTACCGTCAATACTTCCCGAAGGTGCATAGCATGCAATTCCTCTGTCTTGGAATAAACCAAGATATCATCAATGAATACAATCACAAAAGAATCAATGAACCTTCTGAACACCATGTGCATAAGGTCCATAAAAGCTGCAGGCGCGTTGGTCAAGCCAAAGGACATAACTACGAACTCATAATGTCCATAACGCGTCCTGAATGCAGTCTTGGGAATATCCTCATCCCGAATCCTCAACTGATGATAGCCAGATCTCAAATCTATCTTCGAAAAGATAGTGGCTCCCCTGAACTGATCAAACAAGTCTTCTATCCTGGGCAAAGGATACTTGTTTTTCACCGTAACACGGTTCAACTCTCTATAATCGATGCATAAACCCATAGAACCCTCCTTCTTCTTCACAAAAAAAACCAGAGCTCCCCACGGTGAAACACTCGGGCGTATAAACCCCAAGTCTAAAAGTCCCTGTAACTGGCTATGGAGTTCTTTCAATTCAGTCGGTGCCATAAGATAAGGTGCTTTGGACAATGGAGCTGTCCCAGGAGCAACTTCAATCTGAAAATCAGTCTGTCTCATTGGTGGCAAACCAGGTAACTCAACAGGGAAAACATCAACGAAATCTCTCACTACTGGCATAGAACTCAAGCTAGTATCCGGTACAGAAGTATTGACAACACTAGCTAAATAGCCCAATGCTCCATCACTTAGAAGCATACTAGCTTCTAACATAGATATCAAGGTGGGTGCTACTTGTCTATACTAGACCCACGAAAACATAAGCTAGTCCCACATGGACTCATAAAATCAATAACTCTTTCAGTACAATCAATAGTGGCACGATTAGCTGATAGCCAATCCATACCCAAAATCACATCGAAATCAGACATAGGCATGATAATGAAGGTAGCATGCAAGCAACAACCCATAAAACACAAATCATCAGTGCTAATCATACTATCAGCAATAACAAACTTCCCCACCGGGGTAGAAACACGCATCTCAAAACCTAATGTTGCAGACTCAAGTGCAGCCAACTGAACAAACTCAGAAGAAATAAAAGAGTGGCTAGCCCCAGAATCAAATAAAACAAAAGCCGAACGGCCCAAAACTGTCAAAGTACGAGTCACTACAATACCTGCAGCCTCGACCTCCTCTCTGGTGGCAAATACACAAGCCTGCTGTTGAACAGGTGGAGGAGGTATCAGATGTGGTGGAGGTAATATCTGTGGTGGTGGAACAACAGGTGGGAGTCTGTACTGCTAAGCCTGTCCACCCTGACCTCTACCCCTGTTCTGTCCTCTACCCCTGTCCTGACCTCTGCCCCTAATTTGAAGAGCATAAAAAGCTGGTGGTACCTGCGGTGGTCTCTGTTGAACACCCTAACCTGGATAACCATACTGTGGTGGATGTGCCTGATAAGTCCTACACTGAGAGGATCGATGTCCAACCTGACTACAAACATAACATCTCCAAGGTAGAGTGCATCTCCAAGAATGATAACTAGCACAGTCATAGCAGTATCGTCGAACCTGCTCCTGTACTCTCGGCTGTCCAAACTGAACTCCGCCCCAAGCCTGCTACTGCTGATACTGTCTATACGGAGGCTGTGTAACTCGGCCAGTATGATTGTCCTCTGCCTTCCTTTTCTGAGAGGAAGTCTGTCCTGTAGCAGCTAGTTTGCCCTTTTTATCATCAGATGCCAAATCCAAAGAAAGTGCAAACTCTAAAGCCTCCTCATAGGTAGTCGGACGCAAGGTGCGTAGATGACCTCTAATCTCGGCTCTCAATCCCACCATAAACCTCTTTTTCTTACTCTGTGTGTCAGCAATCTGTTCAGAAGCAAACATAGACAGTCAATCAAATTCTCGCTCATACTCTGTCACTGATCTATCACCTTGTTTTAGGGTCGGAAACTCCACCTCTAATCGGTCTCGTAAGTCAGCTGAGTAATACTTCTCATAAAACTTCTCTCAAAATACCTCCCAAGTAACCTCCATAGTGAGAGAAAGGGATCTGAAAAGGCCCCTCCACCAATAAAGGGCATCATCAACAAGAGAATACGTGCCACAGTGGACCTTTAGCCAGTCCAGATACTCAATAAACTCTAAGGCTCTCTCAATCCTATCAACCCATAACTCTGCAACAGATGCATCCAAAGACCTACCATCAAACTCAGAAGGTGCATATCGCTTATACTCCCTCAGAGTCTTAACAGCATCAGTAACTCCAACCTGATTAACTGTTATATCTGCTGCTTTAGGTGGAGGTATAACAGGCAGAACGGGTCTACCAGCACCGCGTAATAACTCAAGATAAACATCCTCAGTGATGTAAACTCCTCGCCCCTGAACAGGTGGCGATATAACAAGAATCTCAAGTGGTGGTGGTGGTGGAGGTGTACGGTTTCAGGCTCTGCCTCTACCCCTCGCAAGAGCAGCCGCCCCCACTCCAACTCGCCTAGCACCCCTTCTAGGAGTCATACTGCATCATATTCAATATAACTTGATAAGTTACTAGTAAAAGAGAATTCACTACTCCTTTACCAAATCATAATAAATAGCTGAGTTTAAAAGATAAAGGTCTAGAATACCTGGTGCTGCTGATCTCAGATGATGACTTGAGAATGAACTTAAAACAAATCATGAAAACAAACATGCGTCGCATGTCGTCTACAGAACCCTAAGGCTCTAATACCAACTGTGACGACCCAACACTTTTAAAAAATTTAAATTATAAGACACAGCGGAAGTTTTTATATTTTAAGAAAATTGACATGGTTATGTTTGAAAATTGGCTAGTCAAAACCTGTTTACATCTTAATTTCAAAATCTAAAGAAAAACGCAAGGAACTTCAAGTTCCTAATCAGGAGTTCAAAAGATCTATAATCATAAAAGTAAAGACAATAAGCTCTTATGAGCCATTTACAAATATACAGACCCAAAATAGTGTAAAATAAACAAAGAACATAGTCCATGGACTTTACATAAACCTAGTCCATCTCGAGGTCATCATTCTGCAATCATACAGCACCAGCTCCTCTCCCACGACCTCTAGCACGAGCATTACCTGAAATTGGTTGTAATATCATGAGCTAACAACAAAGCCCAGAGAGAATAGACAGAATAAAATGTAAAGATAGACCCCAAATCCGCATTCTAATTTGTGTCCAATTACCGTTTGCTTATGCTTTTCTAAAATTTCAATTGTTTAGAAGAATGATTCCAAAGCATACATTTTTCTGGGTCATACTTTTTACGATTTGTATTAAGTATAATATTTACTCTAATTATGTATTTTCATATAATATTAGCAAATGAAGTCTAACCGTCAATCATTCACTAATTAAATAATATAAAGAACACACCATCTTTAAATCATTATAATCATCACATGCGAATAATGTCAGGTAATGAAGCTTTCCCGTAGGCCAGTTTATTCACCTCATTATCTCGCTTTCAAATTAGCACATATAAGTCTTTTCAATTATAAGTTCCCATCTCTAGTAATTAATGGCAGGTAATGAAGCTCCCGTAGGTCAGTTCATTCACCATGTAGCTTCGTATATGTATCATAGTAATTATAGATAGTACCAAATAATGTGAACTCGCATAGTTCATCATTATTTCATTATCCATCTCCTCCGATTGTGCAAAGTCCCACAGTCCTTTGACATTCCTCATGTACATATACGGAAATATAAAACGAATAATACCAGACAATGCAAGCTCACTCGGTCTATGTATTGCCTCAATATTCCTTCTAAGTTCGATTATGCAAAATGATATGATATGATGTGCATAAGCTTTCAAGTACAAGTAAATATTTTTAAACTTTCAAAGTAAACTAAAGAACATAAAAGGTAAATGAATCAAGTATTATACTCTTAAATATAAAATAAGAAGATAGCAACTTCTGATAAGGAAAAACAATAAGTAAATCGAATCAACGGTTTTTCATTAACTTACTTACTAACTTTATCTTAAAGTTTTCAATTCAAGAGAATTCTAATTCTCTCAATAAGTACTTGAAGTTTCCAAATCAAGTTTCTTATTCAATTCTTTAAACTTGAAACCTTCAACTTCCGAATAGTCATCCTTAGGCATCGAACTAATCTAAACTTAGAGCTTCCGAGAGTTAAATGTTTCCTTTGAAACACTTATGAAATCTCTCAACTCGAGATCAAAACTAACTCCCAATTCTAAAAAGTTAGCTCATTTTCTTATACCCTTTTTGATTCAAACCTAAAGATCGACTTTTGATTCTACAAATCATTCTACTTATTCAGTTTCTAAAGTTACTTTAAATCCTATTTCTTCTCACCTTGGAAAAGAAGAATTCGCTCCCGAATCCTATAGAGCGATCAAGCAAAGTGAAAAACAACCTACAATTAGAATTATATCTAACAATCAATAAATGACCAAATAGTGATCAAACAACATCTAAGCTTACAAAACGACGAAAAACTCAACAAACCCCATTATGAGGCTCTCGCCCCCCCCCCCAAGAAAGTGGGTCTCGGATTTGGTTTTCCGGCTTTTAGGCAATTGAGATGTGTTTCGAGTTGGTTTCAAGCAATTTCGATGTTACCGATTTCAATGGGTATTGATAAATAGGGTTTTTGTACAATATGTAATTTCCATAATTGAATTATAATAAACATTATATCAAAATAAATAACCCATAATCAAACCCCGAAAGGTAAATTTCAACAGAAAGGGTTTCGACTGAAACTCAGTTTTAGGGTTATGGGATTGTTTCCAAAAACACTTAAAACAACTCCCGTATTTACAAACATCGAGTTTCCCGACAAGAAATCGAAGAACCAAAAAGAAATCTCCATTAAAACACTATTTGGAGCTTTAGAGTTGAAGTTTAACTTACCGAGAAGTCCGTAGTACGCGAGTGGCAGGCACGATGGTTAGGTGGAAAAGAATCCTAGACCCGAGATCTTTTCAACGCACCCAGATTCAAGTCGATCGGTTGAGTATTAAACAAAACCCAAACTTTTTATCCCAAAACCCTTCACCCACGGCAAGAGAGGAAGAAAAATGAAGAGAAAATGGAGTTGTCTTGGTCAATGAAGTCAAAGCTTGAATTTAAAGAAGAGATGAATAGTAGTTTGATATTTTTAAGAACTTTAGAAATGACGGTTGCGTCCTTTAATAACTTTTGACTTATAAATTGAAACCCGAAGTTCATAAACTATCCCAATGGTGATTAATAATTATTAATTGGCCCGTTAATAATTATTAATACCACTATAACTTATTTAAATTAATAAAGCAATTAAAAGGACTTAAACCAAAATAAACTACTAAATTCTAAATTACCGATTCTAAAATAAACTTTAATTACTTAAATTAAAATAAAATAAATAAATAAAATTTTATCACAAAATAACGGGACGTTACAGTGCTCCTTACAAGGACGCACTAGGGTGAATTATACCCTGAGTTTAAGAGTTCCTATAACTCACTGTTAAGCTCTATTAACTCAGCTAGTCTTCGGTACAGAAGTATCGACAACACTAGCTAAATAATCTCAAACTATATTACTTAGAAGGATTCTAGCTTCTATCATAGATATCAAAGTGGGTACTACTCGGCTACTAGACCCACGAAAACGTAAACTGGTCCCACATGGACTCAAAAAATCAACAACTCTGTCAGTACAATCAATGGTGGCACGATTAGCTGATAGCCAATCCATACCCAATATCACGTCAAAATCAGACATATGCATAACAATCAAAGTAAGATGGGAACATCTACTCATAATACATATGTCATAAGTGCCATATGCACTATCATCATAATAAACTTCCCCACTAGGGTAAAAGCACACATCTCGAAACTCAACAGTCTCGACTCAAGAGCTACCAACTAAACATAACAAGATAAAATAAAAGAGTGGCTAGCTCTAGAGTTAAACCGAATAAAAGCCAAAAGGCCTGAAAATAATGAAGTATAAAACACTACCATACTGGCAGCTTTTCCTGATAATCCTGACCTTGCAAATATGTTGTGATGGTTAAGTCTTATACGCCCTACAAAAGTGGCGTGATTCCAAGTTTGATCACAACATAGCATCTTGATGGAAGTGTGCATTTCCCTAAATGGAAACGAGCACAACTATTGTAGTAAGGATGATCCTATCCTTGTACTTTTGGCTGTCCATGTTGAGCTCTACCTCGAACCTATTGTTGTTGTTGCTGCTGCTGTTGTTGATGTTGATGTTGTTGCTGCTACTGTGTCCCTTGACTGGCATCGTCATCTTCTGTCTTCTGCTCCTGAGAGGAAATTGGTCTATAGTAGCTTCTTTTCTTTTCCTTTCATAATATGCGAAATCCAAGATAAGGATAACTCCTAAGCTTCCTTATTCAATCTTGAATCAACTCGACTTCAAAGATCATTTCCTTTCTTACAAAGCAAATCTGGTGTCTGTCAAACACCTTAGTCCAATAACATTCTATCTTCCAACATAGGATTCACTTTAGAGTCTATCTTGAAAAGACTCAGTAGGTCCAAACTACGACCTACAAGTTTCTCAAAGTTCACCGTCCAATTATATGGTCAAACACCATGTGAATTGAAATTCACCAAACCATCTCATTGCCTTATAGAAGTTATCGATACCACGGTCCATCAACTTCCTTCTATACTTCAATAGAATAGCAACACTCAACCTTATTGTTAGTCAATCTTGATAATTTACTGAATATGGATCTTCATTACTCGACCTCGAGTCTTTCCAATTCAGATTGATACACCATAGTGTAATAGTGACCAAACTAGGCCATTCACCAATTAACACTGTCGTTAATGGTCCTCGTTGAGACTTATCATGAAATGTTCTTACTTCCTCCTTGGAGTGACATCGCACTTTTCTTTTAATATAATTTTACTTTCACAATGATTTACCATTTATCATTATCCAACTTACTCTACTCAACTTAGGAACTTGTCCATTGAGTTAAATCTAGGTTACTGGACCCGAGCCAGACCGGTACTTATCAACAATTACTCACCTCCAATAGGTGCTTCATCTCTTAATTCTGGCTTCAGACAATCATGTCCCCCTTTTTACACCCAAATGTCAACACACGTCTACTAAGACCACTACTTAGCAATTGTGTGACAATAACACTTTAATCAACTTTAAGGATCAAACGATTGATCTCTCGGAGTAGCTCATCTCCTATACCTTGACATTATGTCAATACTCTTAACGAGGTGTATAGCCTCCAAAACTGCACGGGGTCATTCACTTTCTCGACACCCTAACCCAAATCTCAAAATGGGTCAAATAAACTGTAACGTCCCGTTACTTTTGGGGGTGAAATTGTTTTTAATTTTATTTATTTATTTTATTAAAGCTTTTAAAGTTTAGTTTTAATTCAGTAACTTCAATTTTAGTAGCTATTTTTCGTCCGAATTTGTTTTTAATCGTTTTAATACTTTAAATATGTTTCGGTGACATTAATAATTATTAACGGGCCAATTAATAATTATTAATCACCTTTAGATTTATTTACGAGCTTTGGGTTTCGTTTTTAAAGTAAAAGTAAAAGAGGGACGTAGGCGTCATTTCCCAAATTGTTAAATATCTAAACACTATTCTTCCTTCTCTTTAAATAAGCCAAAATTAGACAAAATATGAAATTTTCTTCTAATTGTTCATCCCACCCGTAGCTTAGAGAGAAAAAAAGAGGAGAGAAAGAAATCGTCGCCCCGGCTTCGTTTCTCGTCCGTTTTACGTGATTTCGGATGCGTTGGAAAGCTCTCGCCGAGACCTTTCTATCCATCCTAACAATCGAGGTTTTCGCTCGTTTTCTCGAGGCTTAAAGGTATGTTAAAGTTTCTTAATTTTGATGTGAATAGTGTTTTAATGGTGGATTTGAGTTGTAATCTTCGAATTTGTTCACCGAAGCTTGGGGGTTTCATTCGGGGAAGTCTTTATAGTCAATTTTAGAAACTTTCCCTAAACCCTAAAACCGAGTTTGAGCCGGAAACCCGTTCCTTGTGGTTTTCCTTCTTTTGGCTTGATTTAGGATGTTTAGTTTATTATGTTTTTGCTATTTTCTAATTGTGTCGGAAATGGTTTAATTCTCAAAACTCTAATTTGTGAATACCCATTGAGGTTACCAATCTCCAAAGTACCCGAAACCAAACCAAAATGTCTTTAAAGTGCTTAAAATCCGGAAAACAAATCCTTTTCTACCTTTCCCTTGGGCCATGGGCCTCTTGGCTTAAGTTCCGGGTTGTTTTGTCTTTTATTTTAGTATCGTGATGATCGTTCTTCGATTCGGTTAATTAATATACTTTAGGTGTATTTAATTATAGGTTTCGTGCATCGATCGTGATTTTTGGTCAACCGGTGTTTCGGAGTTGACTTCGTTTACAAGGTGAGTTTAAAATGAAAGTTAGTTGTTTTATGAATTAAGTTTCGTTATGTTATTGTTTATCGAAGTTAAGCGGGATTTAGCTTCTTAGAATTTAAGTTTGGTTAGAAACTTTAATTCGGAAGTTAGTGGAGGAATTTTGGAACTATATTTAGTTCGATGAAAAGGAAACATCGGAGTGGTTTGAAAGTGTTACAAAGTGAATTGGAGATGATAGAGGAAAGTGGAATGAGAGTTTCTTGAGTGGTTGAAAGTTAAAGTAGCTCCAGAGATACACTTGAGTGTTAATTCGTGTAATCTAGATAGTTAGGCTTCGTAATAGCTTAGTAGGATTCTTTGAGATTAACTAACTTTTAGGAAGCTTAACAGTTTGTGATATGGTAATACCGTACGGGCTTAGTATGTGATATTTATCCATATGGTATACCCGGTACGATGGTTGTGATATGGTAATACCGTACGGGCTTAGTATGCGATATTTATCCATATGGTATACCCGATGCGATGGTTGTGATATGGTAATACCGTGCGAGCTTAGTATGCGATATTTATCCATATGGTATACCCGACGATGGTTGTGATATGGTAATACCGCACGGGCTTAGTATGCGATATTTATCCATATGGTATACCCGGACGATGGTTGTGATATGGTAATACCGCATCGCTTAGTATGCGATATTTATCCATATGGTATACCCGGACGATGGTTGTGATATGGTAATACCGCACGGGCTTAGTATGCGATACTTATCCATATGGTATACCCGATGACGATGGTTGTGATATGGTAATACCGCACGGGCTTAGTATGCGATACTTATCCATATGGTATACCCGGACGATGGTTGTGATATGGTAATACCGTGCGGGCTTAGTATGCGATATTTATCCATATGGTATACCCGATGCGATGGTTGTGATATGGTAATACCGTGCGGGCTTAGTATGCGATATTTATCCATATGGTATACCCGATGACGATGGTTGTGATATGGTAATACCGCACGGGCTTAGTATGCGATATTTATCCATATGGTATACCCGATGCGATGGTTGTGATATGGTAATACCGCACGGGCTTAGTATGTGATATTTATCCATATGGTATACCCAATACGATGAAACTGGTTTGGTAATAATGAATGCTAATGTTACAATTACATATACTCCGGTACTTTTACTTTAAGTCTTTATTTCTATCTCTTGGTTTTGAATGACGTGTACGGGTGGTATTCTACTATCGATTGATTGTATGGAAATTGGAAGTGTGGATGTGGGTAGTATTGAGCATTTTAGGCCTTTGGACACGATTTCGGTTATGAGATTTTGTTCATAGGATTACTTGCTTTCGTTTTACTCTCACTAGCATTTTTATGCTAATGTTGCTACACTTACAAATTTTCAGGTAAACCCCATCCTAAGAAGCGTGGTAGAGAAGGTGGAGCCGCGTGATTAGTCGAGATGGTGTATGGACAATGTTAAAGACATCTTTTGGTTTAGCATTTGTTAAAATGTTTGTAAATTATTTCCATTTACCATACTTGTGTCTTTTTGAGCCCGAAGGGGTATTTGCATAAATTATGTCTATGTTTTATGACTTAAATTCTCTTTTGGAATGCGCATTCCCGATTTATCGCTTTTTCTGGAATTTGGGTTGTAAAACAGGTTTTGGTTATTCGATTTTTAAACGAACCCACGCCGTTTTTCTTTAAAAGTTGAGTCTTCCGCTGTGCATTTGAATTTAAAGAATTTAACGGGTTCGGGTCGTTACATAAACAAAACTACATAGTGGTTTTACAAGGATTTGAAATATCACAAACATCATTAACTTCTAACAATATTCTCATAACTCTTCCAATATCAAAGAAATAAAGCATGAGAATAGAAGTTATAAGCATACCTGGTGCTGCTGATCTCAGATGATGACTTGAGACAGGACTTAAAACAAAATATGCAAACAAACATGCATCGCATGTAGTCTACAGAACCCTAAGGCTCTGATACCAACTGTGCTGACTCGTCACTTTTAAATAATTTAAATTAGAAATACACAGCGGAAGTCTTTATATTTTAAGAAAAATGGCGTGGTTAAGTTTGAAAATTGGCTAGCCAAAACCTGTTTCCATCTTAATTTCAAAATCTAAAATACACAAGGAACATTAAGTTCCTATCCAGGAGTTCAAAATGATTTAAAAATCATAAAAGTAAAGACAAAAGCTCTTTAGAGCTATATACAATTGTACAAATCCCAAAATGGGTAAAATTCACAAACTCAGTCCTTGGACTTTTACATAACACCTAGTCCATCTCGAGATCATCATCCCTTGATCATGCCGCACAATCTCCTCTCCCACGACCTCTAGTCAGGGCATTACTTGAAATTTTTGTAATATCATGAGCTAACAACTTAAGCCCAATGAGAATAATAAGAATAAAAAGTAAAGTTAGACCTCAAACCCGTATTCTGATTTCTATCCAATTTACGTGACACAATCAATCCTAAAGTTCTCCAAACTCTAGGTAATTCAATTATATGATCTCCAAAGGATGATATTACTTAGCACACGTAGTCTAATTCTCATCCATTAACTTGTTATAACATAAATAAGAAAAGTAAATAAACTTTGCACAAATATAACATCTCGATTCTCTATCCATGATATATATTTCCATCGATCATATGCATGAAGGTAATGAAGACATCTCGTAGGATTCACATTCACCCTTATGTATGAAGGTAATGAGAACACTTGTAGGTTTCACATTCACCTTTTATTTCACTTTCCATTTCCACCAATGATATGCATGAAAGTAATGAAAACTCTCGTAGGATTCGCATTCATCTTTTATGCATGAAGGTAATGAGGATATCCCGTCGGACCCTCATTCACCTTTTGTTTTCTCATTTCCTTTCTCTTTCATTTAAATGATACAAGATGATATGCATATGCTTGCAAAAATAAATAAAAGTAAATGTGAATGTTAAAGTAGCAGAACAAGCATAAAGTAAAGGGCATAAAGTAAAGTGCCTAAAGTAAATTGCATAAAATAAATGGATCAAAGATGTCCTTATGCATAAAGTAAATAAATAGGAATTTCGGAAGAACAATAAGTAAATCGAACTCCCGATACATTAATAAAGTAAATCCTATCATAAACGAATAATCAAACTCTTTCAAGGATCTTATCTCCGGAACAATTCTAACTTAGAACTTTCTAAGGTTCAATGTTTCCCTCGAGAAACTCTAAATTTCTCACTTAAGTAACTAGCTCCTAATCCTAAGGGCACTAATTCACTTTCAGCTATTCTTAGATTCAAATCTTGGTCTTAGCTTCCAATTCTACAAATCATTATACTTATTTGCTTTCTAAAATTAATTTAAATCCTAACTATTCTCACCTTAGCCAAAAGTAGCTTTTCTCCAAGTTTCTGAAAGCACAATCAAACAACGATCCGAAACACCTACAATTTATTACATCCAACAATTAATAAATAAACATACATTAATCAATTAACATCTAAAAGCTCAAAACAACAAATAACCCCATAAACCCCACTAGGAGGCTCTCGTCCCCTCCCATGAAAAGTGGGTCTCGGGTTTGGTTTTCCGGCTTTTAGGTACTTTAGAGGTGTTTCGAGTTGGTTTTAAGCAATTTCGAAGTTCCCGATTTCAATGGGTATCGATGATTCGGGTTTTTGAACAATAATCGATTTCCCGAATTTAATTTCAATAAACATTATATCAATAAAAGTAAACCCCAAAACAACCCCCACGATGTAAAATTCACACGGGAAGGGCTTTGACTGAAACTCGGTTTTAGGGTTTAGGGAAAGTTGTCAAAATCACTAAAAACAACTCCCGTAATAAAAGTCATCGAGTTTAACGGCAAGCACAATAACTAGGTGGAGAAGAATTCAAAATAAAAACTCCATTAAAACACTATTTGGAGATAAGGGTTTGAACTTTAACTTACCGAGAAGTCCTTAGAACACGGATGGAAAGCACAATAACTAGGTGGAGAAGAATCCTAAGACCGAAGGCTTTCTGATGCAACCGAAATCGAGCCGATCCGTCGAGAAACGAAGAAAAACCAAAATCTTCCCCAAACTCTCATGAAGCCCACGGTAATAGGAGAGAAAAATGAGAAGAAATAGTCAACTTTGGTCAAAAATGGTATATTTAAAGATGAATGAATAGTATTTTGATATTTTAGGAACTTTGGAAATGACGGTTGCGTCCTTTTACGACTTTTGACTTACAAATCGAAACCCGAAGCTCTTAAATTAATCTAAAGGTGATTAATAATTATTAATTGGCCTATTAATAATTATTAATGTCATCGAAACGAATTTAAAGTATTAAAACGATTAAAAAGAATTTCGAGCGAAATTAACTACTAAAATCGAAATTACAAAAATAATAATTAAACTAAATACTTGAATTGAAATAAATAAATAAATAAACAATATTAAATAAAAAAAATTCACTTCAAAATAACGGGACGTTACAATAAGTTTTTCATTTTATTTCATGTGAAACCCACCTTACTACCCGCTGTGAACGCACGATTGAGCTTTAAAGTTAAACTGCTATTTAAATACCATGCCTGTGCTGGGATTTCTGCCCTAAATATTATGTAATCCAATTAAACTATAAATAAATAAAGGAATTATTAATTAGTAATATTTACATTGTCATTTATTATTAGTTTAATAAATGTAATCCATCGTAAGATCCAGAGTTACTTATGATAACTTAAAGTGAGCATATGATGCGGGAAGATTCACTTAAGTGTAACTCAAATAGTTTGTGGTACATGAATAAAGGCTGGGTGCCTTATTTATGGTAACACCACTAACACGGCCCACTTGTGAATTGGCACAAGTGATCTCATCTTGATCGCTCATGTAGAGACATGTGAGTGGGGGTGTTGCTGCAATAGAGATTGTAGTAGACTGGACTAAGATAAACTTACTGTCTTCTGGGAAAGCCGTTACAGAAAGACACTTCGTTTATCAACCGGTTGATCATGTACAATTGATCTTAATCCTGAGTGGATTATGAACTCCTGTTCGCAAGAGACAAGCCTTTGATTTTCATAGGTGAGAGTGACTCGAATAGTTCGCTCAATATGCCTCCCACTTTGGGGATTGCATCTTGCTTATAGCTAGGAACGTAATTGCACAATAATTGGAATTCACTCTTTTCCATATAGGAAAATAGATAAGTAGTTCCCTTATGGACTGATTCGGTCTTAAATAGCGGGGCCCCATATTCCTCTGATCAAGGAAAAGGTTAAAGACGCATAATGGAGATTATGTAAGGTTGTTCATTGGAGAATCAGTTGGGCTTAAGGAACAAGATGTATCATGGAGGTTAATACGGTGTAAATACCTAGCCATGGATACAAACTAACTTGTGAAGGATCAAAGTGTAGTTAATGATTACAGCCAATGGACATAACTATGTCTATAGTACTAAGAGTGCAACTCTAGATATTTAGTGGAGTTATCTAGGAGTTAATGAATGAGAATTAATTGATTAAAAGGAGTTTTAATCAAAGGTAATTCTGGATCATTGGAGCTTAGTCCTATAGGTCCATTAAGTCCTCCGAGCTAACGCATGTAATCGAGAACATAAATTAATATGATTAATTTCTCTTTGGAAAATTGGAAATGAATAGAGGAGTCTATTCAATTAATTAATGGAAATTAAATAGAGGGGTCTATTTAATTATTTAATTAATGGTGGAATTAAATAGAGGAGTCTATTTAATTATTAAATAGAAGAGTCTATTTAATTATAAGAGATTAAATAGAGGAGTCTATTTAATTAAATTAATTTTGTGTTGTCCAAAATTAATGGGGATTTAAATAGAAGAGTCTATTTAAATATTTAATTTGAAATTATCAAATTAAATGAGGAAATAAATAAAAGGAGTTTTATTTATTGGAATAAATAAAAGGAGTTTTATTTATTGGAATAAATAAAAGGAGTTTTATTTATTTATTTATTTAAAGGAATTGTTCCATTAAATAAAAGAAAAAATAAAATGCCCAATAATGTCATTGGTGGATGACATGGGCGTGTGACCCATGGTGGGGTCACACGCCACTTTGGTCAATAGTTGACCAATAGTTTGCATTTTATTATTTAAAATATATTTAGAATATCTTATTTAAATTAATATGATTAATTTAAATGGAAGATATGGAATAATATATTTAAATTAATATTAATTAGTTTAAATAAAAGATATGAAATATTTTACTATGGAATAAAATATAATATCTTTATTATTCAAATATATTTTAGAATATCTTAATTAATTATTTATTAATTAAAAGATATTCATAATATTTTCTATGGCCTTAGTTTTCCTATAAATAGGAACCTTGGGGTGACCCCAAAACACAACAACTAAGAGAGTTAAAGTAAAGGCTCAGGAAATTCCTCTCCTCCCTCTCTCTTAGCCGCCGCCCATAGGGTATTGGGAAGAAAATTTCTTCTTCCCAATTTTCCTTTTTCCAAAGGAGATAGTGCCCACGCACTGATTCTCTTTTGTGCTTAGTGAGCAAGATCTTTTTGGTGGTCCCAGGATCGTAACCATCGAAGAACGAGGAAGAGTCAGACACTTCTAGACAAGGGTTAGTATTCTATTTATGCATTTAGATTTTGTTAATATTATACTCCAAGGAAAGATCCGTGGGACTTCCGCTTGAGAACTCTTTTAGAGGCCTCAATCCCCAACAGCCCGCGCGATTGGCTTGAATACAATTTATATGCCTTCCATGATGGGATGGATCATACTAGCATTAATGCACCAGATCCCATCTGAACTTCACAGTTAAGCATGTATGGGCAAGAGTAGTAGTAAGTCAAGTGACCACTTGGGAAGTCCTTGTGATGCACCCCTCCTTTTTTATCTCTTCATTCTTCTCTTGAACCAAGTTTAATACTTTGCTTTAATTTTAATTATTATTTTTTAAAATCATTTTACTATATATTTTATTTTAAATAATTTATTGATTTTATTTCATGCGGACTTCACCTTACTGCCCGCTGTGAACACATGGTCGAGCTTTAAAGTTAACCTTCTATTTAAACACCATGCTCGTGCGATTGGCTTTCATGCAATTTATGTGCATTCAATGATGGTTGTGTTCATACAAGCACTAATGCGCCGGATCCCATTATAAATTTGTAGTTAAGCGTGCTTGCTCGAGATTAGTACTTAGTCGGGTGACCCCTTGGGAAGTCCTCGTGTTGCACCCTTTTTTATCTCTTATTTCTTCATACTTCTCCTGAACCAAGTTTAATACTTTGTTTTATTTTTAACTATTCTTTTTTTAAAATAATTCTACTATTTATTTTATTTTAAATAATTTATTGATTTCATTTTATGCAGACCCCACCTTATTGCCCATTGTGAATGCACAGTCGAGCTTTGAAGTCAAACCGCCATTTAAACACCATGCCCGCACGATTTGCTTGAATAAAATTTATTTACCTTTTATGATCGGTGCAATCATACCGATACTAATGCCCCGGATCCTATCATAACTCTGCATTTAAGCGTGCTTGGGAGAGAGTAGTACTAAGACGGGTGACCACTTGGGAAGTCCTCGTGTTGCACCTCTTTTATCTCTTTTTTCTTCATTCTTCTCCCGAACCAACTTTAATACATTGTTTTATTTTGAATTATTATTTTTATTAAATATTTTTACAATTTTTTTTATTTTAGATAATTTTTTATTTCATGCGAACCCACCATACTCGCCGGTGTGAACGCACGGTCGAGGTTTAAAGTTAACCAGCCATTTAAGCACCATGCTCACGCGATTGGCTTGATTACAATTTATGTGTCATCCATGTAGGTGCCATCATACTGACACTAATGCACCTGATCCAATCAGAACTCCGCATTAAGCGTGCTTGGGCGAGAGTAGTACTAAGCGGGTGACAACTTTGGAAGTCCTCGTGTTGCATCCCTTTTATCACTTTTTTCTTCATTCTTCTCCCGAACCAAGTTTAATACTTTGTTTTATTTTTAATTATTCCTTTTTTAAATAATTTTACTATTTATTTTATTTTAAATAATTTATTGATTTTATTTCATGCAGAGCCCAGCTTACTTCCCGTTGTGAACGTGCGATTGAGCTTTATAGTCAACCCGCCATTTAAACACCATGCCCGCGCCATTGGCTTGAATACAATTTTTTTTCCTTCCACGATGCGTGCGATCATACCTGCACTAATACACCAAATCCCATCAAAACTGCTGCTTGGGTGAGAGTAGTACTAAGTCGGGTGACCACTTGGAAAGTTTTCTTGTTGCACCCCTTTTATATATTTTTTCTTTATTCTTCTCCCAAACCAAGTTTAATACTTTGTTATATTTTTTTTAAATAATTTTACTCTTTATTTCCTTTTAAATAATTGATTAATTTTATTTTATGCGAACCCCACCTTACTGCCCATTATGAATGCACGGTCGAGCTTTAAAGTCAACCCGCCATTAAAACAACATGGCTGCGCGATTGGCTTGAATACAATTTTTGTGCCTTCCATGATGGGTGCGACCATATTGGCACTAATACACCAAATCCCATCAGAACTTCGTAGTTAAGCGTACTTGGGCGAGAGTAGTAATAAGTCAGGTGACCACTTGGGAAGTCCTCGTCTTTAACCCCTTTTGTCTCTTTTTTTATTAATTCTTCTTCCGAACCAAGTTTAATAATTTGTTTTATTTTTAATTATTCTTTTTTTTAAAAAAATTTTACAATGTATTTTATTTAAAATAATTTATTGATTTTATTTCATGCGGACCCCACCTTATTACTCGCTGTAAACGCAGAATCGAGTTTTAAAGTCAAACCGCCATTTAAACACCTTGCCCCTGGGATGAGCTTGAATACGATTTATTTTCCTTAGCTGATGGGTTCTGTAACGACATGACTTAATAAATATGTCTAAGCCAATAGTACACTCAGCGGAAAGGTAGACCCTGGATAGTTCTCTTAATAATTCAAAATTTTGAAAGATCCCTGGGATAATATTTGAAATAAATCATCGCAAAAAACGTTTAATAAGCATTTGGCATGTTTGCCTCTATAAATTAAAACCACATGTTAAACAAAAAGAGTTTTAAAGAAGAAGAACAAAGTCCAAGATGTCATAAAGTTGGATCTCAAGTTACTTTATTATACAACACAAAAATAAAAGACAAGCTCTACAAACTAAAATTGGACTACACAACGAGTATCATAGGCCATTAGACAATCTTAGCTTGTCCATACGTCTCGTCTTGAAGGTTTAACGAGCACCAGCCACCTTGCCTTTGTCCCGACCTCTGATGGTACCTGAAAGGGGATATGTAACACCTCTGAGCATGACACTTAATGAGAATAAAGAGAATTATAGTAATTGTATGTAATGATTGAAAATGGTGCATCCAAAATGGCTAAATGACTTAATGAGAAAATGCATAAATAATAGCTAAAGGCTTAAGCATGTGTGTTAAAAGAATTATCAACAACAATGCAAATACATGGTCAAGTCATCTCAAACTTATATTCAAACTATTGCCATTTCTTGTTTTACACTTTCAACGTGCCTTACTATGGCCGTCTCGGAGGTTGTCTCAGTAGCTTACTCTATAATTCTCAACTATCCCAGTAGTTGTTTCATACATTCTAGGCTATATCAATATCCAGGCTATCTCAGTAGTCATTTCATGAATTCTAGGTTATCTCAGTAGCCTCTTGAGGTTTTGTTTACTCAACAATTAGGCTTTACACTAGCCTCTCGAGCTTCATTCATTCCACAATTAGGTTTCACACCAGACTTTCGAGCTTCCAGGCCATCAACCACACAGCACCACAGACTTTGCTTACTCACCATGGTAACCACATGTAACGTCCAACACCCATACACCATTACATTGGTTACTACCACATGGCATAAGCGCAACAAATGAAATTAAAATATGCAATGAAATGCAAGAAAACAAACTATAACGTTGCTATAATAGTATTACAAAACAATCTTTAGCCTCTAGCATCTTGAGCATATAAATGAATCCAACCCAATCAGGATATGACTCAATCATTCACTTGACGCATTCTATATACACAAGTAAGCATTTAATAACAACTCAATATCAAAATAAAAGCATGGTTAAAATAGTATAAATCTTTCTCGTTCCATTTTCTCGAACAATTCGCTACTAGATCGGCTAATCTGTTTCCATTTCATTTTCACCATTTTTCTTTCTAACTTTCAAATACATTGTATTGATCCCAAAACAGCCACTACATTTCAACAATCACATTCCAAGATTTATTCAAGGTCGCAACCACCTTCATTCAACAATACCGTTATATGAATCCGATTTATTCTTACCATTGTTAATCTTACAAAGACTTCCTTGTTTTTGGCCTCCTCCTACAACAATTATTTTCAAACTTATTTATGTTCATAATAACACAAATATATCATCAAATAACATTGAAATATTACACAGAACCAGGTTTATCCCAAAATTCACAAAACTAGCAAAACTAGAGGATGGTATTTCGGCCAATTTGGGGGGGGGGGTTTGAGAAATCATTGACTTTCTGTAACGTCCCGTTAATTTTGGGGCTAAATTTTTTTTTTTTATATATTAATATTTTATTTATTTATTTTAATTAAAGCTTTTAAGATTAGTTTAAATTTAGTAATTTCGATTTTAGTAGTTATTTTCGTTCAAAATTCTTTTTAATCATTTTAATACTTTAAATTTATTTCAGTGACATTAATAATTATTAACGGGCCAATTAATAATTATTAATCACCTTTTGATTAATTTAAGAGCTTCGGGTTTCGTTTTTAAAGTAAAAACAAAAGAGGAACGTAGGCGTCATTTTCCAATTTCTTAAAATATCTCATTTACTATTCATCTTCATCTTTAAAAGTCAAAAAAATCAACATTTGCTTCATTTTTCTTTTCTTTCCCTCTCCTTGGCCGAGAGCCCACTTTCTCCCTCGCTTTTTTTTTGGTTTTTCTTAATTACTCGGTGCATCGTCTTGATTCTACTTCCGTTGGAAAGCCCTTGGCCCGAGCATCAATTCCAACTTATCAATCGTGATTTTCGCTCATTTTCTCGAGGCCTTAAGGTATGTCAAAGTTTCTAAAACTTGAAGTGAATAGTGTTTTAATGGAGGTTTTGAGTTGGAATCTTCGAATTCGTTCATCGAAACTTGAAGGTTTTAATCGGGGAAGTCTTTATAGTCAATTTTAGAAACATTCCCTAAACCCTAAAACCGAGTTTTAGCCGGAAACCCGTCCCATGTGATTTTCCCTCACTTGGCTATGTTTAGGATGTTAGGGTTATTGTGTTTTTACTATTTACTTAATTTTTCGAAAATCGATTAATGTGCAAAACACTAAATTACGGTTACCCATTGTAGTTGCGAACCTCTAAAGTATCCGAAACCAACCCGTAACACCTCTAAAGTGCATAAAAGCCGGAAAACCAAACCCAAACCCTATTTTTCCTTGTATGGCCGAGAGCACCATAGGGAGAAAATCTGGGTTTTTCCACTACAAAAAAACTGTCAAAATGCGACTAGAAATTTGAGACAAAAAAAAAAGTGGTAGTTTTATGGTGACCACCTGGTCACTTTCTTTGAAGGTTGACTTTAAGTGACCATCTGGTCACTTTTTTTGCGACCAGATTGCGACCAAAAGTAGAAGTAGTCATAAAAAATGGCACGAAATTATGGCGCAAAAGAAGCGACCACTTGGTCACCTAACAAAATGACCAGATGGTCGCATTTTTGTGACTAAAATATGCCTTGGTAGCAAAAAATGGCGCGTAATTTTGGAGGGAAAAAAGCTACCAAGTGGTCACAATTAAAAGTGACCACCTGGTCGCAATTTTTGTGACCATTATTGAGCAGTGGTAGCTTAAATTTGGAGGGAAAAAAGCTACCACGTGGTCACAATTAAAAGTGACCACCTGGTCACAATTTTTGTGACCATTATTGAGCAGTGGTAGCTTAAAATTGGAGGGAAAAAAGCCACCAAGTGGTCACAATTAAAAGTGACCACCTGGTCGCAATTTTTGTGACCTTTATTGAGCAGTGGTAGCTTAAAATTTGAGGTAAAAAAGCTACCAAGTGGTCACAATTAAAAGTGACCACCTGGTCGCAATTTTTGTGATTTTAGATGACCAATAATTTATAAATAACTAGTTTTTTAACACGTGCATCGCACGTGGAATTTTTAGTCATATTTTACAATTCAATTTTATATTTTAAGAGTTTTATGTGTATTAGTTAAATGTTTGTTAATCATTTTTTAAATTATATTTATTTTATGAACAAATAAAATCTTTAATGATTGTTGATTTTTTCCCACTGTATTTATGGGGTAAAATAGATAAAGTAAAAGGAAAATTACATTATAAACTTAAGAAAGAAAAAATAAAAATAAGAATAGATGATTGAAAAAATTACCAGTAATTCCAAAATTTCAAGATGTGGTTAATTTTATTGATTACATTTCTTAACAATAATAATAATGTCAATTAAATAAAAATTATTCACTTTCAATTAATATAAAAGTCTTCAAGATCAAGAAGCTATCTAAAAGCCTTTAGATTTTTCTAAAATTTGTGTAGAGTAAATAATAATATTTAACCTCGTCTTGAAATATCTGAATTTCATACAAAGAGAGAACAATAATATTGTACAGAGAAGAATTATATTTTCCTTAAACCTCTAGTTGAATCTAGTCCTTTTGACTCTTTTTTGTTCAAGTAAAGCATTTACAATTATGAATAAAGCAATAGACCAAACTTAAAATCAAAAGATGATGAAATACGATGAAAATGAAATTAACTTTTTTTTTATTATAAGAAAGATTTCTCTTGATTTCAACTTTGAATAGAATCAAATAGTTCCAAATCAAGAATTACAAAAATTTATCTCGAAAATCATGAAGAAAAATATCAATAAATATAACAACATGGAAACAAGAGTTCCCGTCATATGTAAATATCAGAAAGTAACCCAATATAAAAAAAAGTATATAAATATTAATATTTGCGACCAGGTGGTCGCAATTTCACAAAAAAAGTGACCACATGGTAGTAATTTAGAAGGGACAGGCGACCAAATGGTCGCATATTTGGAAAAGTATAAATATATATTTTTTTAAAATACAAGTGAAATTGCGACCATATGGTCGCAAATTTGGGCGGTAAGTTTAAATTTTCAAGAAATTTAGGGCGGTGAATTTAAACAATGCGACCATCTGGTCGCAATATTTGGCGGCGAATTTCATTATTGCGACCAGATGGTCGCAATGTTGATGGGACTCGTGATATGACAGCTGTCTTGGTAATGGTAACTGAGCGACCACATGGTTGCTTTTACAATAAATGCTACCATTTGGTCGCAAATAGCTCTTAAAAATGCAACCATGTGGTCGCATTTTCCCCAGCACGCGCGACCTTTCGTTTCTTGTCATAATTACATATTTGCGACCAGTTGGTCGCAAATTATGATTTAAATTCCCATCACCTTCCTTTCCCCCGTTTCTTCTTCTTTTCTTCGTTTCTTCTTTTCTTCTTTTCTGCCTTTCTCTTTTTCTTCCTCTCTTTTTGTTGTTTTCTCTCTTTCCCCTCTCTCGTTCCCCGTTATTTCTTCCCGTTCCCGTTCCCATTCTTACTCTAAACCTAAAACCCTCAAACCCCCAATCCTGGTTTCGATTACGAGGTTAGTTTTCGTATCAAATTGAAGTTTAGTTTAAGAATTTAGTTTACTTAGTTTTAGTTTTTAGTTTTTAATTAAGTTGTTTAGTTTAGTTTTGTTAATTTAATTAGTTTTAGTTAATGAATCTAAATTTGTGTAATCAATTACTTAGTTTACTTTTGTTTAATTCATCGCATTTTAGTTTACATTAACTAATTAATTAGTTTACTTAAATTTTGTTACTTTAAGTAATTTTAGTTTAATTAATCTAACTTAGTTTACTTTAATTCAATTTAAGTAGTAATTAATTTAATTACTTAATCTAATTTAGTTTAATTACTTATTTAGTTTATTTAAGATAGTTTACTTTAATTTAATAAAATTAAACTAAATTAATTTATAATTACACTAGTTTAACTTTTAATTTTAGTTTAATTAATGTAATTTAGATTACTTTAATTAAATCAATTAATTTAAAGTAGGGTAATTAATTCAAATAGTTTAACTTCAATTATACTTAAGTAGTTTAAATTAATGAGTTACACTAATTTAATTAATTAATTTTAGTTTAATTATTAAATAAAAATTGTTTAATTACATAATTTTAGTTAAATTTGATTAAAGTAAAGTACAATTAGATTAATTAATTAGAATAATTTTGTTTAAGTATTCTAAGCAATTAATTTGAAATAAAGTAAATTAAAATTAGATTAATTGAACTAAAATTAATTCAATTAAACTTAAGATTGATTAATTAAAACTAAAATAAACTAATCAATTAATTTAAAATAAAGTAAATTAAAATTAGATTAATTGAACTAAAATTAATTCAATTAAACTTAAGATTGATTAATTAAAACTAAAATAAACTTGTAACGACCCAATTTTTGTAAAATCCATTAAAACAAATGCGCAGCGGAAAACTTGATTTTACAGAAAAACGGCATGGGTTCATTTAAAATTCGGATAAACCAAAACCTGTTTATACATTGGCTCAAATCAGAGAAAGCAATAAACCTGGGATGCGCATTCCATAATATGATGAAAATTCTAGAGAAAGTTTTAAAGTTCAAAAACATATACAAATTATACAAATGCTCCATCAAGCTCAAAATGAAACATAATAAAAGTAGTGAAATGTTCAAGAGCATTCAAGAATGCTTCACCCAAAACCAGTTGTGTTCTTGTCCGTTCATTATCTCGATAGGTCACGCGGCGCCGCCTCCTCTACCTCGTCCTCTACCATAAGTCTTACCTGAAAAATTGTAATTGTAGCAACATTAGCATAAAAATGCTAGTGAGAGTAAAATGAAAGCAAGTAATCCTATGAACAACATTTCATGCCAGAAATCGTGTCCAAAGGCCTTGATTTCACTTTTACTACCCATTCCACATTCCAAATTTTACACATAAACAACATACATAATATACTTTCTAAAAAGTAACGATATCAAGACTTAAAGTAAAAGTACCCGTTATTACTAAGTCTTACTATACAAGTCTAAAGATTATGTAATTGCATTACTAACTATCTCTCATCGTATCATAATGCCGTATGGACCAAAGTCAACATACCATCGTGTACCATATCACAAACCATCATGACTCTCATCACATCGGATATCAGGAATTTCACCATATAGATATCAGGAATTTCACCATATCGGATATCAGGAATTTCACCATATGGATATCAGGAATTTCACAATATCGGATATCAGGAATTTCACCATATCGATATCAGGAATTTCACCATATCGGATATCAGGAATTTCACCATATCGGATATCAGGAATTTCACCATATCGATATCAGGAATTTCACCATATCGGATATCAGGAATTTCACCATATCGATATCAGGAATTTCACCATATAGATATCAGGAATTTCACCATATCGGATATCAGGAATTTCACCATATCACAAATTATTGCACCATGATATTGTATGGAGCGTATCACATACTATCATGTGCCGTATCACATAACCTCGCATCATGATACCGTATGGAGCGTATCACATACTATCATGTGCCGTATCACATAACCTCGCATCATGATACCGTATGGAGCATATCACATACTATCATGTGCCGTATGGAAGTCATCAAGCTCCCTAGTAAGTTAGATAAAGTTCCACTAAACTACTAAAGAACATAAACCGCTTGAATCACACGAGTCAATACTCAAGTGTAATTTCTAAGCCACTTTGACTCCCAAATCTCTTAAAGTTCCTTATTCAAACAATTTCATCTAAAGTCTCCAAATCATCTTATAAGACTTCCAAACCACTCATGAGTTCTCTTTTTCTTCCAAAACCAAAAGTATACCAAAGCCACTCCACTCACATCCGTGTTAAAGTCTCCAACCAAGTATAACTTCCGGAAGTTAGTTCCCCTCTTAACCTCCATAAACAATATCGTAATGAAGCATAATTCATAAAATTACTAACTTCCATTTTAAACTCACCTTAGATGTGAAATCCAAGCTTCCAAGGTGCCGGAGTCAAAGTCAAACAATCGATCACCAACCTACACATCAAATACAACTAACAACCATTAATTATCCGAAAATCGAGCAAACGATATCTAAACACATAAAATGATGAAAACCCCGGATTTAACCTCTAAGGGACCCACGGCCCAACAAGGAAGGGAGGGTTCGGGTTCGGTTTTCCGTCTTTTATGCACTTTTAGAAATGATTTGGGTTGATTAAAGACACTTTGAAAGTCGAGATATCAATGGGTCACGATATTTTAGGGTTTTACATAATAATCGATTTCCGAAAAATTAAGTAAATCGTAAAATCAAAGCAAACCAAACACCCTAATCTTGGTCAAGTGAGAGAAATTAACACGGGACGGGTTTTCAGCTCAAACTTGAATTTAGGGTTTAGGGAAGTTTCTAAAATCACATGAAACGACTCCCTCGATTGAAATCTTCAAGCTTCGGGGTGTGAATTTGAAGATTTCAACTCAAAAACTCCATTAAAACACTATTTACTTCAAGTTTTAGAAACTTTGTCATACCTTAAGGCCACGAGAAAACGAGCGAAAACCTCGATTTTTAGGACGAGTAGAAAGTACGTCTCGAGAGCTTTCCAACGAGCTAAGGCACGATGAAAACGGTCGAGAAATGAAGCCGGGGCGACGATTTCTTTCTCTCCCCTTTTCCTCCTCTCTAAGCTACGGGTTTGGAGGATAAAATATGAGATGAATTTGATGTTTTTGACCAAAGATTGACTTTTAAAGATGAGGTAGATGAATAGTGATTTTTAAGAAATTGGAAAATGACGTATACGTCCCTTTTAAATGATTCGATTTAAAATACGAAACCCGATGATCTTAAAATAATCTAAAGGTGATTAATAATTATTAATTGGCCCGTTAATAATTATTAATGTCACCGAAATGATTTTAAAAAGAATTTCGGACGAAAATAACTACTAAAATCGAAATTACTAAATTTAAACTAATCTTAAAAACTTTAATTAAATTAATTGATTAATTATTTAAAATAATAATAAATAAATAAATAATTTCACTTCAATATAACGGGACGTTACAAAACTAATCAATTAATTTGAATAAAAGTAAATAAAAATTAGATTAATTGAACTAAAATTAATTCAATTAAACTTAAGATTGATTAATTAAAACTAAAATAAACTAATCAATTAATTTGAATAAAAGTAAATTAAAATTAGATTAATTGAACTAAAATTAATTCAATTAAACTTAAGATTCATTAATTAAAACTAAAATAAACTAATCAATTAATTTGAATAAAAGTAAATTAAAATTATATTAATTGAACTAAAATTAATTCAATTAAACTTAAGATTCATTAATTAAAACTAAAATAAACTAATCAATTAATTTGAATAAAAGTAAATTAAAATTAAATTAATTGAACTAAAATTAATTCAATTAATTTTAGTTCAATTAATCTAATTTTACTTTACTTTATTTCAAATTAAATGATTAGTTTATTTTAGTTTTAATTAATTAATCTTAAGTTTAATTGAATTACTTTTAGTTCAATTAATCTAATTTTAATTTACTTTTATTCAAATTAATTTGATGAGTTTATTTTAAATTATTTACTTATTTTATGTTAGTTTAATTAATTAAATAAATAAACTAATCAATATTTTACTTACGTAATTAGTATTAAATTAGTTTATTTTGGTTGTAGGATTATGACGGGCAGACGACGTCCTCCCCAGTTAGACGAGCCTGACGACGCGGGTGACGAGGGGTCTCCGCAGACGCCTCTTGGCGTTGCCCCTGATGCGGACCTGACTACGGAGGAGTTGGACATCCTCTTTAGTTACGAGACGGGACTTGCTGCCACGCTCGATGATGGAGTCCCTGAGACCGAGTCTGCGACACCTTGACTGTCGCAGGACTCCCTTGCCACGACTCCGGGCTTAGCATCAGAGTCTGCATAAGGGTATGCGTCCGGGTCAGCGTCCGGGTCTGCATCAGGGTCGGATCCAGCTGGCCCCTCGACTTCATGCACACAGCCGTCTCGGGCCACAGACTCTACCCTTCGGATTGAAGGGGATACGTAAGTAATTTTGTTTACTATTTTTCAAAGTGTTTTTTATTCCTTTTAACTAATAGTTTCTAATATATAGCACAATATTTTTTTTTGATTTTGCAGAGTACAGCCGCATACAACCGTTTCAAAACGGTTTAGCGAGGTCCTCCAGAGCATGCCTCTACCCAGCGACCTTCGCTGGACGAAGATTCCGACGACAGAGAAACGTCGGATGTACGAAAATTGGAAGGTAAAATCATCATTCATTTTCATAATTAATTAATTTTGAAATTTATAGAAATAAATTTATTACTTTAACAATTTTTTATTTCAATTTTTTCAGGGCAAGTTTCCTGTTATCGATCCCGATATCACCGACGGTAGATTGTTCCCCCTATGGGACAGTCACGTCCGGGATCGATTCAAGAACCTCATGTTCCGGGCGCGCAGAAAGCAAGCAGCAAACCGCCCCGTGTGGATGAGCCCGGAGGACCACGCGTGGCTTCTCGCGAGCTTGAGCACTCCTGAGGGCAAGGCAGTGTCAAGCAGGAATAAGGCCAACATCGTGAAGAATCCCACCAAACACACAGCGGGGGCGCGGACCCACGACGAGCACCATCGTCGATTGGTATGTTTTTTTTTTCGTCGTTTTCTTACTTACGTACTTTTTTCTCGTTTTCTTTTATCAATTACTTATTAATTTATTATGTTTTATTCTTCACTCTTTAATTTTTTAGGAAGTGAAGCACGGGCGCCCCGTCCCGCCCGATGAGCTGCACCGAGTTCTTCACACGAAGAAGGACGGGGCGTTAATCGATAACGATAAAGAAGCGATCAGGTATTTAATAATTTTTTCAATTATTATTTTTTCTTTAAAATTTTTCCCACCTTATATATTAACCATTTTATTTTCTGAATTTTAATTGTTTAGGAACGTTTCACGGAGTCCTTGACTCGTGGTTGCCCACACCGGACTCGCAACCGACTCGGGAGGACCGTCCGAGGCGTTCTTGGAGGCTGCTGGAGGGGTTCGGCCTGATGGGTCAGTTCCTGGGCTCGGCTCATACGGGCGACGCCTTTATGCAGATGTGCCCCAGCCTCAGCGGAGCGGAGCGAGCAATAGCTCGGCCCTTCTCCGGCTGAGCAGCAGCTGCGCGCGAACATAGAGGCTATGTGCGAGGACTTCGTTACTCAAGTCGCTACTATTGAGGCCGGCATGCAGGCACGAGTCGATGCCCAGGTCACATCCGCTTTTGCCGCGTACTTCAGATCTCTAGGCGGCGGCCCTTCATCATCGACGCCTCCTCCCCCACCCCCCGCCCCTCCGCAATAGTTCTAGGATTCTTTCGACTGTATAAAACTTTTTTTAATATTTCATATATATATTTTTTATTTTAATTCCAATTTTTTTTTATGAAATTTTAATATTAATTAAATAAATAATTAATAATTAATTAATAATTAATAATTAATAATTAATTAACTAATTATTGAAATTTAAATTTTAAAAAAAAATTCTTATATGCGATCAGATGGTCACTTTAAAAGCAACCATCTGGTCACTTTTTTACTTAGTCTAAAAGTGACCATTTGGTCACATAAAATACGACCATTTGGTAAATTTTTTATATGACCATTTGGTCACTTATCTTTCACATAAATTACGACCAGATGGTCACTTTTTAGGCGACCATCTGGTCGTATTTTAACTGAGCCTAGAAGTGACCATTTGGTCACATAAAATACGACCATTTGGTCACTTTTGATGTGACCAAATGGTCAGTTCTATTGAAGATAAAATGCGACCATATGGTCACTTTTAATGCGACCATATGGTCACTTTTAATGCGACCATCTGGTCGCATTTTTTAAAGGTTGACTTTTTTGCGACCAAAAATTTTTGGTCGTATATTTGTGACCATCCAGTCGCACAAATTCAAGACCGACCAGCTTTTTGGCCACCACTTAGTTGGTCGCATTTTAGGTAAAAAACGACCATTTGGTCGCAAGTTCGTGGTCACAAATTGACAGTTTTTTTGTAGTGTTTGTCGTTTTATGTGTTTGGATGTAGTTTGAATGTTTTCCGTTTAATTAATGTTATTTAGGTGTAATTCGTTTGTAGGATTGTGATTTGATCATGGAATTGCAACCTCGGAAATATCGGAGCTTGTCTACAAGCTAATGTGAGTTTAAAGCGAAAGTTAGTGGTTTTATGAATTGATTTTCGTTATATTATTGTTTATCGAGGTTAAGAGGGAATTAGCTTCTTAGAATTAAGTTTTGGTTGGAGACTTTAATTTGGAAGTGAGTTGAGAGAATCTTGGAATTTTAATGAGTTCGATGAAAAGGAAATATCGGAGTGGTTTGGAAGTATTGTAAAGTGAATTGGAGATGTTAGGTGAAAGTGGAAATGAAAGTTACTTAATTTGGTTTGGAAGTTAAAGTAGTTAGAGGATGCACTTGAGTGATAACTCGTGTAATCTAGTTAGTTAGGTTTCTTAATAACTTAGTAGAATTCTTTTGAGATTAACTAACTTATTAGGGAGCTTAACCTTTCGTGATATGGCATATGATAATATGTGGATTCAGATCCATACGTATCATGGTGCGATGATTTGTGAATGGTACATAGTAGTATGTTGATTCGGATCCATACATACTATGGTACTATGATTTGTGACACGACACATGATAGTTTGTTGATTCGGATCCATACGTATCATGGTGCGATGATTTGTGATATGGTACGACTGTACGTGGTATGTTGATTCGGATCCATACGAGCACGGCACATGGTAGTATGTTGTTTCGGATCCATACGGTACCATGGTACTATGATCTGTGATACAGCACATGATAGTATGTTGATTCGGATCCATACGTATCATGGTGCGATGATTTGTTATATGGTGAAAGTCCTGATATCCGATATGGTGAAAGTCCTGATATCCAATGATTTGTGATATGGTACATGATAGTATGTTGACTTCGGTTCATACGGTATCATGGTACGGTAACTTGAGACATGGTACAACCGTACGTAGTATGTTGATTTCGATCCATACAAAAGCACGATACGATGAAACTTGTTTGGTAACAAAGATAGTTAATGTTACCTTTACATATTCTTTAGAATTGTGTAGTAAGACTTAGTAGCGAATGTTGCCTTACTTTAAATCTTTATATCTGTAAAGACTCGAATTTTCTCAAATCTTTAAATCATGAGTAAAACAGCGGAAGACTTATTTTTACAAAAATTTGGCGTGGATCCGTTTAAAATACAAACTCCCTAAACCTGTTTACATGGGCTCAATCCAGAGAATTTAAAACAAACGAAATTTCACTCCATTTTATACCCAAAATCAGAGAAAATAATACGAAATAATATACAACAGTTATTAAATTCTCATGAGCCAGAAATACAAGTTTAAAAGTAATGACATATGATTTTTATCAAGCATTCATAGAATGCTCCCAAAATGTACATGCAAGTCAATGTCCCAAAAGCCATCCCCTCGAGATCAAGCAACACCACCTCCACGACCTCATCCTCTCCCACGAGTATTACCTGAAAAGTTTAAGTGTAGCAACATTAGCATAAAAATGCTAGTGAGAATAAGATGGATGCAAGCACTTCTATGGACCGAATCCCATATCGGAAAATGTGTCCAAAATCCTAATGTGCTCTTACTACCCATTCAATATTCCCAAGTACTTTACATAAGAAAATAAGTCCCATTCTACTATATCATAATTTCGAAAAGTAAACATTCAAACTCGTAAATAAAGTACTAAAACAACGAAATAGTACTAAGGCATAACAAAGTAAATAACAAAGTAAATAGCAAGGTAAATAACAAAGTAAATTTTTATCATGTACGTCATTCCACACGTTATTTCACATTGTGACCACATTGTCACATTTCACAATTCAACTGTGACCACTGGTCACCATTCACAAACATACCGTGACCTCATTGTCACCGTGGCCACATTGTCACCAATCACAAACATACCGTGACCTCATTGTCACCGTGACCACATTGTCACCAATCACAAACGTACCGTGACCTCATTGTCACCGTGACCACATTGTCACCAATCACAAACGTACCGTGACCTCATTGTCACCGTGACCACATTGTCACCATTCACAAACCATACGTATCATAACACTACACGTACTACTCCCCTTTGGTAGCACTAAATAGCGAGTCACATCGCTAATAGATATCATTCTAACTCGATCCTACACGAAGAACCTCTCCAAAGTCTCTTTTAATTACCTTATAACCATTCAAAATAAAAGGAGTATATAATACTCTTCTCCAAATTTCGGAATCTAATTCTCCTTGAGAATATAACTTAATCCACCAATAACATCTTACTTTAAACAACAACCAATCTTAACTAATTTTCCTTATGCACTTTCCTTAACTACCATATAACATACATTCTTGGAAAGTTCTAAAGTCTATTAACCCTCTTAACCTCGATCGAACATAAACGTCAAGCAATTCGAAAACATAAAAGTAATCTCAACCATTTTAAACTCACCTTATAATTAAAGCCAACTCCGAATCACCGGTTGACCAAACTTTACGATCGAAGCACAAAACCTATAATTAAATACACCTAAAGTATATTAATTAACCAAATCGAATAACGATCGTCATGATACTAAAATAAAAGACAAAACAACCCGGAAATGCCCCCAAGAGGCCCACGGCTCAAAAGGATTTCAAGGTGAAGTTGGTTTTCCGGATTTTTAAGCACTTTAAAAGGGTTTCGAGTTGGTTTCGGGCACTTTGGAGGTTGGTATTATCAATGGGTAAACATGATTTAGGGTTTAGGTCAAAAGTTCAATCCCAAACAGTTTAGTAAAATCATAAAACATATCAAATTCAAAACCCTAACCATCATGAAAAATGAGAATAACTCAAAGAAATGGCTTTTAGCTCAAACCCGATTCTAGGGTTTAGGGAAAGTTGAGAAAAATGGTTCCCAAAGGTTTCCCAACAACATTTGGTAACAATTTTGAGAAGGAAGTGGAGCTTTGTTAATGAAATCACAAGTTTGACTCAATTTCCATGAAGAAAACTGTTGAGATTCAAAATCTAGGGCTTACCTTACAGAGGTGGAATGGGTAGAAAGATCTCGGCGAGAGCTTTCCAACGCATCCAAAATCACGCAAAACGGTCGAGCAACGAAGCCGGGGCAACCATTTCTTTCTCTTCTCTTTTCCTCCTCCTCTTACTCGGGTTTGGGGAAGAAGATGAGAAGAAAAATATAATTTTTTGTCTAATTTTGGCTTAATAAAGAAGATAGTGAATAGTTTTAGGATATTTAAGAATTCCGGAAATGACGCCTACGTCCTTTTCTTGCCTTAAGCTTTTAAAACGAAACCCGAAGCACTTAAACTAGGCCAATGGTGATTAATAATTATTAATTGGCCTATTAATAATTATTAATACCATCGAAACTCATTTAAGCTAATTAAGCAATTAAAAACGGTTTCCGAACGAAATTAACTAGTTACTTCTATATAATAAATTCTAAAATTATCTTTAACACTTTAAATAAATAAATAATTAATTAAAATAAAATAAAATAGAATAAATATTTCACCTCAAAATACGGGACGTTACAATATCTATCTCATGTTATTGAATGATGATTACGGGTAATATATGACTATCGTATGATTGTATGGAAATTGGAAGTGTGGATGTGGGTAGTATTGAGCATTTTAGGCCTTTGGACACTATTTCAGTTATGAGATTTTGTTCATAGGATTACTTTCTTTCGTTTTACTCTCACTAGCATTTTTATGCTAATGTTGCTACACATATAAATTTTCAGGTAAACCCCACCCTAAGAAGCGTGGTTGAGGAGGTGGAGCCACGTGACTTGTCGAGATGGTGTATGGACAATGTTAAAGACATCTTTTGGTTTAGCATTTGTTAAAATGCTTGTAAATTATTTCCATTTTACATACATGTGTCTTATTGAGCCCGGAAGGGTATTTGTGTAAAATTTGTCTATGTCTTATGATTCATTTCTCCTTTGGAATGCGCATTCCCGATTTATAGCTTTCTCTGAATTTGGGTTGTAAAACAGGTTTTGGTTATTCGATTTTTAAACGAGCCCATGCCGTTTTTCTTTAAAAATCGAGTCTTGCGCTGTGCAATTGAATTTAAAGAATTTAACGGAAGGCGAGTCATTACACTTTCCTTTCTAACTTGTTCTTCTGATATAAAATACATATTCAGACACCCTTAGATTCAAGAATTGAAATATTTTAAGTAAAAGACAAGGAAATCCAAAAATTGTAAAAACTAGAAAGACTTAAAATGGCCATCAATGGAGGTTTAAGCTAGAGTTCATCCATGGCTTCCAAACATAAGGAACTTTTTGAGATACAAAGCCTAAGGCTTGAAAACCTAGCAAAGAAACTCACCAAAATCTCTATAAATAGATGGAAATTGATCGGGATTCTTCTAAAATCAGCTTCTACTAAAAAATACAATGAAAATTGAATCTTATTTTACTTGGTTTGATGAATAATGGAAGAAGTTACAAGCTTCTCATTTTTTGGAATTTGGTTTTCCTTCTTTGGCCGAGATTAGCAAGGAGAAGAGAAGAAAATGAATTTGGCTTTGTGTTTTCTTTTTCCCTTAAATAAGATAATGAAATTAGATAAAAGATGGCTAAGTTTTAAAGTTCCTTTAATTGCTATGTGGTCCCTCAACCTCTCAAAACCACAAACCTCTTGCCTACAAGCCAACCCCTCATGCTATGCCTTTCCACCTCTTGCTTACTAGTTTACACCTCTTGCTTACGAGTCCATTAACTTACTTTTCTTATAAACTAACCATCATTAACTATTAACTATAGTTAAAACTTGTCTAACTTCCATTAACACTAACAATGGTTAATTGTTAACCTAACCATGGATAACCAAGTTACCAAAAATAATAAATAACATCCATTTAAAAATTAAACACAAGAATTCAAAGCAAACACACATACTATGTTTATTTCATTTTTTGAACATTTATTTTTATTTTTATTAAAGCATATAAAATACCAAACTCAATTTCCCACCATTCAGCTTTTGCGTCTCCACATAATTATTTACTTCCAATGAGCATTTAAGAATATCATTTCAAATTTATAGCAATACTACATGCATAAACAACTAATAAAGAAAGGAAATATTAAGGTTGCAGGCATACCTGGTACCGTTGGTCTTGGAGGTTACTTTTGGATTTAGGCATAACCGACCGACTCAAATACTTAAAACATGTCTACAGAATCGAATGGATCTGATACAAACTGTAACGACCCGACTTAATAAATAAGTCTAAGGCGCGATACACTCAGCGGAAGCGTAGACCCTCGATAGTTTTCTTAATAATTCTAAATTTCAAAAGATGCTTAGGACAATATTTGAAATACATCATCATAAACAAATTTTTAATAAGCATTTGGCACATCTGCCTCTGTAAATTAAAACCACATGTTAAACAAAAAGAGTTTCAAAGAAGAAGAACAAAGTCCAAGATGTCATAAAGTTTGATCTCAAGTTACTTTATTATACAACACAAAAATATTAGGCAAACTAAACTTGGACTACACAATGAGTATCATAGGCCATTAGACACTCTAGCCCGTCCAAAAGTCTCGACTCGAAGGTTCAAAGAGCACCAGCCGCCTTGCCTCGACCCCAACCTCTGATGGTTCCTGAAAGGTGATATGTAACACCTCTAAGCATGACACTCAGTGAGAATAGAATGAATTATATTAATGGTATGTAATGATTGAAAATTATTCATCCAAAATGGCTAAATGACATAATGAGAAAATGCATTAATAACAACTAAAGGCTTAAACATGTCTGTTAAAATAATTATCAACAACAATGCAAATACATGGTCAAGTCATCTCGAACTTATATTCAAGCTGATACCATTTCTTGTTTACACATTACACGTGTCTTATATGCACGTCTCGAAGGCTACCTTAGTAGTTTAGTCCATAATCCTTGGCTATCCCAGTAGCCAGGCTATCCTAGTTGTCGTTTCATAAGTTCTAGGCTATCTAGTAAGCCAGACTATCCCAGTAGCCGTTTCATAAATTCTAGGCTATCTCAGTAGCCTCTCAAGCTTTCTTTCACTCCAAAATTAGGCTTTACACTAGCCTTTCGAGCTTACGGGAAATCAACCACACAGCGCCATGAAATTTTCACACTCACCATGGTAACGACATGTAACGTCCAACACCTATACACCATTACATTGGTTACTACCATATGGCATTAAACACAAAGAAGGAAATTAAAATATGCATTGAAGTATAAGCAAACAAACTATAACTTTGCTATAATCGTATTACAAATCGATCATTAGCCTCTAACATCTCGAGCATATAAATTAATCCATCCCAATCACTATCTGACTCAATATTTCATTTAACACATCCTTTAAACACAAGTAAGCATTTGATAGCAACTCAATATAAAAATAAAAGCATGGTTAAAATAGTATCAATTTTTCTCGTTCCATTTCCTCGAACAATTCGCTACTAGATTAGCTTATCGGTTTCCCTTTAACTTTCACCCTTTTTCTTTATTACTTTCAAAAACATGGTATTGATCAAAAAAGAGCCCCTATATATCAACAATGACATTCCAACATTTCCTCACAGTCGCAACCACGTTTATTCAGCAATACAGTTACACGAATTCGTTTTATTCTCACCTTGGTTAATCTTACAAAGACTTCCTTGTGTTTGGCCTCCTCCTAACTTTTTTAAGTTCATAATAACACAAATATCTAAGCCATTAATATTGAAATATTACTCGTAACCCGGCTTAACCCAAAAGTCACAAAACTAGCTAAACTTGAGAGGATGATATTTGCGGCCAATATGGGGAGTTTTTGAGAAATCATTGGCTTGCCTTTCTAAGTTGATTTTATTATGTAAAAAACATATTTAGACATCTATATGTTCAGAAAATTGAATGATTTTAAGTAAAAGTCAAGGAAATCCCAAAATTGCAAAAGCTATAAAGATTGAAAATGGCCATCAATGGAGGTTTAAGCTAGACTTCGTCACTGGCTTCCAAACTTAAAGAAAACTTCTGAGATACAAAACCTAGGGCTTGAATTGGTTTGTTGAAGTTTAATTTCTAGAAATTAAAAGATAGTAAAACTCAAAGAAAGATAGTTTTACAACTACAAACAAGAAAACACCCAAAACCCATGATTACCTAGCAAAGAAACTCACCAAAATCTCTGGAAATTAATGGGGATTATTCTAAAATCAGCTTCGACTCGAAAATCCAATGAAAATGGACTCTGATTTTACTTGATTTGATGAACAATTAAAGAAGTTACAAGCCTTTCCTTTTTTGGAATTGGTTTTCCTTCTTTGGCCTAAAATTGCTAGGAGGAGAGAAGATGAGAGGTTTTATTTTTTCCTTTTCTTTCCAAAATGACTAAAATGAATTGATAAGGATTGAAGGATGACTGAGTTTAGTTTCCTTTTGTATCGTCCCGTTATTTTGTGATAAAAAAACTTTTATTTATTTTATTTTAATTTAAGTAATTAATGTTTATTTATTTATCAGTAAATTAAAATTTAGTAGTTTATTTCGGTTTAAGTCCTTTTAATTACCTTTTTAGTTTATTTTCGTTTTAATGGTATTAATAATTATTAATGGGCCAATTAATAATTATTAATCACCATTGGGATAGTTTAAGATCATCAGGTTTCGTTTTATAAGTCAAAAGTCATAAAAGGACGTAACCGTCATTTCCAAAATTCCTAAATATCTAAACACTATTCACCAATCTTCTTTAAATTACCATTGACTCATTTTTGACCAAAAGCTCTCCAATTTTTCTTCCCATTGCCGTGACTTCAAGAGAGGAAGAGGGAATTTTTGGTTTTCGTTTATTTCTCGACGGATCGACTCGATCTTGGATAAATCGGAAAGCCCTCGAGTCAAGGATCCTTTTCCACCTAACCTTCATGCGTTTCTCTTGAGATCCAAGGAGTTCTCGGTAAGTTTCTCTTGAAACCCTAAGCTCTAAATAGTGTTTTAATGGAGTTTTCTTTGTTTCCTTTCGATTTCTTACCGTGAAACTCGGTGTTTGTAAATACGGGAGTAGTTTTAAGAGTTTTTGGAAACTTTCCCTTAACCCTAAAATCGAGTTTCAGTCGAAACCCTTCCCGTTTGAAATTTACCCTTTTGGGTTAGAATTTAATGAAATAATGTTTATTTATATTCAATTTGGGAAAGGGCATAATGTTCAAAAACCCTATTTATCGATACCCATTGAAATCGGGAATATCGAATTTGCTTAAAACCAACTTGAAACACTTTAAATTGCCTAAAATCCGGAAAACCAAACCTGAAGCCCATTTTCTTTGATAGGGCCGTGGGCCTCTTGTGGAAGGGTTGTTGAGTTTTTCGTTGTTTTGATTGTTTAGTTGTTGTTTGATCGATAGTTGGTAAAATTATTGCTTATGTGATATAATTCAATTGTAGGTGTTTTCGAACCGCTTGTTTGATCGCTCTCTCGGACTTAGGAGCGAAGCTAACTCTCTTTAAGGTGAGAATAGTTAGGATTTAAAGTAACTATAGAAAGCAAATAAGTATAATGGTTTGTAAAATTGAAACTAAGACTAGAATCCGAATCTAAGATTAGAGGGATGTGAGTTAGTGCCCTTAGGATTAGAAGTTAATCCTTTAAGTGAGAACTTAGGAGTTCTCGAGGAAACTATTGAATCTTAGAAGATTCTAAGTTAGATTCGTTTCGAAGCTTAGGTTGGATCATTGGAAGTTAAAAGATCCAACTTGTATTTTAGAACAGTTAATAGAACCTCAGATTATATTGAAGTTTAGAATCATGGAAGGTATAGGTTAATCGTTTAAGATAGGATTTACTTGTATTAATGTAGTGGAGTTTGATTTACATATCGTTCGTTCGAGATGCTTATCTATTTTACTTTATGTCATTTACTTTATATCTTTTACTTTATGCCCCTTTACTTTATGCTTGCATCAACTACTTTAATTCCGCACTTTATTTATTTACTTTTACAAGGATATGCAAGCATATGCATATCATATTGCATCATACCATTCTCGCAGCATTCATGAAAAAGAAATGAAGGGGAGAATGTTGGAGCCTACGGGTAGTGTCCGCATCACCTTCAGAAAAAGAAACGAAAGTGAAAAAGAAATGAAAGCGAAAAAGAAAAGAAAGTGAAAGAGAAAAGAAGGAAGAATGATGAACCCTACGTGGAGTTCACATCACCTTCAGAGAAAAGAAAGTATGTGAAAGAAAAGGAGTAAATGGTATCCTACGGGATAGACGCATTTCTTCTTCATACATAGGGAATTGAACGGTATCCTGCAGGATTGACGCATTACTTCCTCATGCATAAGGCTGAATGGGATCCTACGGGATGTTCTCATTACCCTTCATTCACGCACAAAAGGGCAATTGCGAAGTCCTACAGGATGCTCTCATGCATTCTTGTTTATGATAGATGAAAGAGAGAATCGAGAAGTTGTATGATGTGCAAAGTATATTTACGTTTCTTACTTATGTCATAACATTGTTGATGGATGAGTATTGACTATGATTATTAGTAATATCATCCTTAGAAAGTATAAAACAAAATTACCTAGAGTTTAGAGAACTTTAGGAGTGATTGTGTCAGATTAATTGGACACGAATCAAAATACGAGTTTGAGGTCTATCTTTACTTTTTATGCCTATTATTCTCACTGGGCTTAGTTGTTTAGCTCATGATATTACAAAATTTCAGGTAATGCCCTGTAAGAGGTCGAGGGAGAGGAGGTGGTGCTGCGTGATCGAGGGATGCTGACCTCGAGATGGACTCTTTTGTTGTAAAGTTTATGTAATTATTTTTGTGAATTTCAAAGACTTTGATGATGTACATGTTGTATTTAGCTCATAAGAGCTCTTGATGTGGTTTTTATGATATGAAATATTTGAACTCCTGATTGGGACTTAAAGTCCATGTGATTTTATTAGATTTGAAAAATTAGGATGTAAACAGGTTTTTGGCTAGCCAATTTTCAAACAAAACCACGCAAAATTTAATTAAAATAAAAGACTTCCGCTGTGTTTCCTTAATTAAATTTATTTAAAAGTGACGGGTCGTCACACCTTTATTTTCTAAAGAGTCTCTCCACCTCTTGCCTACAAGCCAACACCTCATGCTATGCCTTTCCACCTTTTACTTACTAGTTTACACCTCTTTCTCACAAGTCCATTGTAAGGCCCCGGGTTTTTAAAAGAGGTTAATTAGCATTTTATTTATAGATAGTATGCTTGTGTGTTAATGTTAAGCACTTTAGAAATTATTATTTTTAGTTTAATTTGATTATTTGGTGGTTAACCATAGTTAAAGGTTAACTAAGGGTGGAAATTGTTTAAAAGAAAGTTGTTAACCATGGTTTAGTTATGGAAAAAGGTTGATTAGAAAAGGAAAAATAATGAAGGACCTCGGTGATATAAGAGGAGGTGGAGGGAGTTATTTGCAATTAAATATTTTTATTTTTAGAAATTAGAAGTATAAAAGGGAAAATTAAAAAAAAAACAAAAAAACAAAACAAAATTCATTTTTCTTCTTCTTCCTCACCTCCCATCGCCCCCCCAACACTCCTCTTGGTGAATTTTGTTCCTCCATCAATTTCTCTTGAACCTTGGGTGAATCAAGTTGGATTTTAATTTATTTATGATAAATTCACCATCCTAGGAAGGTTCAAACAAGAATAATTTACTTTCAAAGTAAGATTTCAACTTTTGAACTCAAGTTTTCTAGGTTTTCCAGGATGTTTGTTTGGGTGTTCTTGGTTGATATTATAAGTTGTTTTTATATTGAGTTTCTTACATTTATAAATTATGTAAAATCATTCTCAAGTGATATTTAAAAATTCTAGGATATATTATTTTAAAACTCATTAGAGGTTGGAAGCCATGGATGTGTAAGCTTTCAAAAAAAAAAAACTCCATTGATAGTGGTTTTTCCAAACTTCTAGCTTTTACAATTTTTGGGGTTTCTTGATTTTTATTTAAGAACAATAAATTTTGGAATTTTTTGGTGAATAAATATATGTATTATACATGAAAAACACTTTAGAAAAACAACCCAATGATTTATTGATAATTTTTCATTTGGCCGAAAATGTCACCTTAAATGGCTAGTTTTGGGACTTTATCCACTAACCGGGTATGAGTTTGTGTTTGATTTTATTTGGCTGAGGTAATTATGCTATTATATATCTAAATATGTTTGGAATGGTTTGATGTAGGATAAGGGCAAGCACAAGCAAGTTTGGAGGTTAATTGTGAAGGTGACAAAAAGAATCAAAGTGGTGATGGTGGTGTGTTATGTTTGTTAGTGAAATGGTGTGGAATGAATTTTGGAGTGATAATGATTGGTCTTGAGGTTACATTCGTGTTTGAAATTAGAAGGGAATGGAGGTTGTGAAATGATTGGAAATCATGAGCTAACCTTGACGTGTTGTCAGGAATTCAGAAAAAGCAAAAATGCCTTGAACTACTTTGTTTTTACTTATAACTTGAGTTATTCTTACATGATTATTTTCATCTATACATGTGTCAAGTTGAAAATCGAGTCATATACAGAACTGAGATTTATTTTCATTTATGCTCGATATACCTTCGGTTATTGCTTGATGAGTAATGCATAGTCGAGACGTAAGACATAATGCTTAAAGTGTGACTTTATATCCTTGATGTACTCTTTGAAAGTTTCAAGTGGAAAGATTAAGTCATATGTCGATTGGAAGATTATCATACTTGTGCTCATTATCCTAAAGTTCGTTTTTTATGAGAATTTTAAAGAAAGCATGTTTAGTTACATCCCATTTCATTCATGCATATCATGTGTTTGTTGAAATGCCATGGGGTCGTAACCTATGTAATGGTGACTGGTTGTTGAACGTTACATATGGTTACCGTGGCAGGTTGCGTGTAGCTCCGTGGCACTGTGTGGTGGATGGCTCAGATGCTAAGTGGCTATTACGATAGCTTGGTAGAGAATAATGAGCTACGGCTCGAGTGATTTATGTGATGGTTGCGAATGTGTGTGGCAAGACACAGAAGATGAATACAGAATCAAATGATGGTTGGAAAGCTTGATGGAAAGAGGTATTGGTTGAATGTTGTTGATTCGGCTTAGTCTTGAACTTGAAATGCCAACGGTTTGATCAAACATACATGTCTTCGATTTCCAGCTGATTTTCATACATTTTTTGTATTTTCTTTTTGTTTGAGCATAACGTTCTGAGCATCGCATATCATGGATTTAATTCTTTTTGTCATCACTGAGTGTCATGCTCAAAGGTGCTCTATATCATCTTTTAGCTACTGTTAGGGTTTGTCGATGGGCGGCAGGTGGTGCTCGTTGATGCATCGAGATGGAAGCTTTTGGGTTAGGCCACCGGTCATGCGAAGCTTTAAATATGGAAGTGGTGTTTTTTTCATTTTGAGTTTCCGATTATGTTGTGTCTTTTGAAAGGTTATGTATATAGTTGTATGTTTTTAAAGGGTTGTAAAACTATGACTTCGGTTCACCACGTATTTTATATATTTTGAACGTACTTGTTACTTTGAAATGGCCGACGAGCCGATTGTGAATGTTAAGTAGGTTTTATAAGTTTTTACACAAACTTCATGCCCAAATTTTGTTTTGTCTTATCATTTTCAACTAAATGCAAAAGTCTACGCTTTCGCTTTCCGTACTCAGGTCCTAGGCTTGTTTTACAAGCCGGGTCGTTACATCCATTAACTTACTTTCCTTACAAACTAAAAACCATTAACTATTAACTATAGTTAAAACTTGTCTAACTTCAATTAGCATTAACAATGGCTTATTATTAACTTAACCATGGCTAACCAAGTTACCGAAAATAATAAACAGCATCCATTTAAAAATTAAGCAAAAGAATTCAAAGCAAACACACATACCATGTTTATTTAATTTTTATTTCCATTTTTTTATTTTTATTAAAGCATACAAAATACCAAACTCAACTACTCGCTAACCCGGGCCATTACAGGTGTGATCATACCAGCACTAAAATGCGTCGGATCAAATCAGAAACTTCGTAGTTAAGCGTGCTTGTTCGAGAGTAGTACTAAGTCGGGTGACCAGTTGGGAAGTCCTCGTGTTGCACATGTTTTATCTCTAATTTCTTATTTCTTCTCCCGAACCAAGTTTATTACTTCATTTTATTTTTAACTGTGACGACCCGACTCCTTTTATATCATTTAAAATCAAATTTGCAGTGAAAGACTTAATATTTAATAAAAATTTGGCCTGTATATGTTTAAAACTTGGACTATCCACAACCTGTTTACACTTTTCACAATCAGAGAATTTAAACGACAGGAAATGCAATTCCTGTGTAAATATTAAAGGAGTTCAAGGTGATAAAATATAAAATAAAAAGCTCTTATGAGCTTATATACAAATATACAACTCAAAAGATAAAACATGAAATAAATGTGTCCATGGACTTTAAAAGTATCTCTAGTCGATTCTGCCATCATCATCATCTAGATCAGACTGCACCAACTCCTCTCCCACGACCCCGAGCATTACCTGAAAATGTTTGTAATATTATTAGCTAAAAGCAAGACCAGTGAAAATAAATAGAAAGTAAAGTAACATTAGACTCCAAACCCGTGATCGGATTTGTGTCCAAGTAAAACTCACATACCCTTTACCTTTCAACCACCAAAAGGGTTTTGTATTTAGTATTCAACTTTTCTTACCAAATTTCCCATATAATCAAGAAACTAACTTCCAAGCATTTAAGAATATGTGTTTCATAACACACATAACATTTGTGTTTCATTCTCTTTAATACCTTATTCTATACATAAGGTGTAACGTCCCATTACTTTTGAGGTATAAAAAATTTTCTTTATTTTATTTTAATTTAAGTATTTAAAGATTATTTTAGATTCAGTAATTTTGAATTTAGTAGTTTATTTCGATTTAAACCTTTTTAATCGTTTTAATAGCTTAATTTAGTTTTGGTCATATTAATAATTATTAACGGGACAATTAATAATTATTAATCACCATTTGGATAGTTAAGAACTTCGGGTTTCGATTTAGAAGTCAAAAGTCATTAAAAGGACGTAACCGTCATTTCTAAAATTCTTAAAATATCATTTCACTATTCACATCTTATTAAAATCACCACTTTGAGCAAAAATTGACCAATCCTCTCATCCTTTCCTCTTCAAAACCGTGGGTCTCATGGTGTGGGGGGATTTTTTGGGTTTCATTTGATTCTCGATGGATCGACTTGATTTTGGTTGCATCGGAAAGCCCTCAATCCTAGGATTCTTCTCAACCTAGCAATCGTGCTTTCCATCTGTGTTCTAAGGGCTTCAAGGTATGTTAAGTTTTCAAAACCTAAGCTCCAAATAGTGTTTTATTAGTGTTTTTTATTTGAATCTTGGATTTCTTGCCAAGAAACTCGATGACTTTAACTACGGGAGTTGTTTTAAGTGTTTTTGGAAACTTTCTCTTAACCCTAAAACTGAGTTTGAGCCGAAACCCGTCCCTTTTGAAATTTATAAGATGTGGGCTGTTTTAGGGTGCTTTAACATTAATTAATTATTTATTGTAATTAAATTCGGGAAATCAACTATTGTTTAGAAACAAAATCATCGTTACCCATTGAAATTGAGAACTTCAGAACTACTTGAAACCAACCCGAAACACTTCTAAATTGCCTAAAAGTCAGAAAAAAAAAACTCGAGGCCCATTTTTCCTTTGAGGGCCGAGAGTACCCTATGGCTTTTTATTGGGTTTTTCGTCATTTTCTGCTTTTAGAAGTTGTTTGATCGATGTTTGGTTAATTAATGATTGTTAGATATAATTTAATTGTAGGTCTTTGTGGACCGTTGCTTGATTGTTTTTTCAGATCACGGGAGTGAATCTACTTTTGCCAAGGTGAGAATAATTAGAATATAATATAGCTTTAGAAACCGAATAAGTAGAATGGTTTGTAGGATTGGAAGTTGAGATCAAGGTTTGATAAGAAAGGATAAAAGAAATAAGCTAATACGTTTAGACTTGGAGTTAGTTCTAATCCAATAAGAGAACTTATTCTCTCGAGGGAACGTTTAACTTTTGGAAGTTCTAAGTTTAGAATCATTCCAGAGTTTAGGATGGATTATTGGAAGTTGAAGAATTTAAGTATAATGGAATGGTTAAAGATTTTGCTTATGGAACTGTAACGACCCGATTTTTCGTAAAATCCATTAAAATAAATGCGCAGCGGAAATCTAGATTTTACAGAAAAACGGCATGGTTCCGTTTAAAATTCGGATAAACCAAAACCTGTTTACAACCAGTTTTTCCAGAAAAAGCAATAATACTAGAATGCACCTTCCATGATATGATGAAAATGCTAAAGGAAGTTTAAAGTTCAAAATATATATACAAACGCTCCATCGAGCTCAAAATGTAACAAAATAAAAAGTGATGCAATGTTCATGAGCATTCAAGAATGCTACTCTCAAAATCAGTTCCGTTCCTGTCCATTCATTATCACGACCGGTCACGCAGTGCCACCTCCTCTACCTCGTCCTCTACCATGAGTCTTACTTGGAAAATTGTAATTGTAGCAACATTAGCATAAAAATGCTAGTGAGAGTAAAATGAAAGCAAGTAATCCTATGAACAACATTTCATGTCAGAAATCGTGTCCAAAGGCCTAGATTTCACTTTTGCTACCCATTCCACATTTCAAAGTCCACATATAATCAACATACATAATAAACTTTCTTAACTTCGTGGCTCAATGAATCTTATGAGTTATGGATTTCCTCGAAAACATTCTATCATCATAAAAGAAATACTCAAACCAAGATACAAGTAAAAGAATGTGATATACTAAGTGCTAATAAAGTCGCAACCACACATGCTCAAATCTTCGAGTGCCAACCATATCACCGCATGTGTAGTACTATAATAATGATAACAATAATAACACATCCATACACGCTCAAATCTTCGAATGCCACCCTTACCACAGCTTGTATAGTACTATAATAATGATAACAATAATAACACATCCATACACGCTCAAATCTTCGAATGCCACCCTTACCACAGCGTGTATAGTACTATAATAATGATAACAATACCATAATTCCTCTTTTATTTCCAAAACCATAAATACATCAAAATCACTCCACTCACATCCGAGTTAAAGTCTCCAACCAAGTATAACTTCCGGAAGTTAGTTCCCCTCTTAACCTTGATAAACAATAACGTAATGAAATATAATTCATAAAATTACTAACTTCCATTTTAAACTCACCTTAGATGTAAAATCCAAGCTTCCAAGGTGCCGGAGTCGAAGTCAAACAATTGATCACCAACCTACACATCGAATACAACTAACAACCATTAATTATCCAAAAATCGAGCAAACGATATCTAAACACATAAAAGGACGAAAACCCCGGATTTAACCCTTAAGGGACCCACGGCCCAACAAGGAAGGGAGAGTTCGGGTTTGGTTTTCCGTCTTTTATGCACTTTTGAGATGATTTGGGTTGATCAAAGACACTTTGAAAGTCGAGATAACAGTGGGTCACGATATTTTAGGGTTTTACATAATAATTGATTTCCGAAAAATTAAGTAAAACGTAAAATCATAGCAAACTAAACACCCTAATCTTGGTCAAGTGAGAGAAATTAACACGGGGTGGGTTTTCAACTCAAACTTGATTTTAGGGTTTAGGGAAGTTTCTAAAACTTGCTAAAATGACTTCCTCGATTGAAATCTTCAAGCTTCGGGGTGTGAATTTGAAGATTTCAATTCAAAACCTCCATTAAAACACTATTCAAAGCTTGAATTTGAAACTTTTCCATACCTTGAGGCTTGTAGAAAATTGACGAAAACCTCGATTGTTAGGTTAGAAATGATCCTCGGGATGAGAGCTTTTCAACGGTACTGGAAATACGGTGATCCACCGAGCAACGGAGAAAAGCCAAGAGAGAGAGAGAGAGGGGGGGTGCTACGGCCCAAAGGATGGAGAAGAGAAAAGGAAAAATGAAGAATTTGACCAAGGGTTGACTATTTAAGGATGAGGATGGTGAATAGTGATTTTTTTAAGAAATTGGAAAATGACGTATACGTCCCTTTAAAAGATTCGATTAAAAATACGAAACCCGATGGTCTTAAAATAATCTAAAGGTGATTAATAATTATTAATTGGCCTGTTAATAATTATTAATGTCACCGAAACTAATTTAAAGTAGTAAAAGGTTTAAAAGTTTGAAAAGGTTTTCGAACGAAAATAACTACTAAAATCGAATTACTAAGTTTAAACAAACTAAATACTTTATTTAAAATAAAAAAAAAATTACCTCCAAAAGTAACGGGACGTTACAGGAACTTTAGATTTTTAGTGAAAAGATTATAATCTTTGGAAGTGGATACCTTATTGTCTAAGTTGAGAACTTACTTTTATTAAAGTACCGATGACTTGTTTTACTTATTGTTTTTCTGAAATTCCTATTTATTTACTTTATGCACAAGGACATCTATGATCTATTTACTTTATACCCTTCATTTACTTTAACATTCATATTTATGTTTATTTACTTTTGAAAGCATCTGCATAACATCTTGCATCATTTATTCGAAAGGAAAGTGACAAACAAAATAAGGGAGAATGTGAATCCTACGGGAAGTTCTCATTACCTTCATTCATAAGGGAGAATGTGAATCCTACGAGAAATTCTCATTACCTTCATTCATAAGGGAGAATGTGAATCCTACGGGAAGTTCTCATTACCTTCATTCATAAGGGAGAATGTGAATTCTATGGGAAGTTCTCATTACCTTCATTCATATTTTCGCTTGAATTATATCATGGAGAAGGAATTGTATATTTTATTATGGAAAGTAAGACAACAAGGTGAATGTTAGTCCTACGGGAGCTACCATTACCTAACATTATTTGATTGAGATGTTATGTTTATGTAAACATTTTATACTCCTTTTATACTTTTTTTAAAGAGTTAATGGATGAGGATTAGACTACATAGATTAGTATTATCATCTTGTCGAGATTATGTGATAAGGAAGTACTTTTCCAAATGGTTGAAAGTTAGTTTTCTAGAGTTTAGAGAACTATAGAAAGGATTATGTAAGTCTACTTGAAACACTTTGTATGATGAAAGAATACAAGAGTTTGTGGAACCTTGTATAATTATCAAGTTGTATCTATAATAGAACTAGTTTCTCATTTATTTGGGAGATCTTGAAATTTGGAGATTAAGACTTGATGTCAACCTTATGTATAGTATAAGGTATTAAAGAGAATGAGATACAATTGTTATGTGTGTTATGCAATTTATCCTCCTAAATTATTAGAGGTTAGTCCCTCAGTTATTTTGGAGAATTGGTAAGTAAAAGTGAAATATTTGATACAAACCCTTCTTGGTGGTTGAAAGGTAAGGGAATATGAGTTTTACTTAGACACAAATTCAGATACAGGTTTGGGGTCTATTGTTACTATATATTCTTGTTATTTTCACTGGGCTCGTTTTTAGCTCATGATATTACAAACAATTTAAGGTAATGCTTATGTTCGTTGTGGTGGAAGAGGAGCTTGTGCGCCTTGATCGAGAGGATGATGATACAGAGATGGACTAGTTACATTTTAAAAGTCCATGGACTCATTTTGTTGTATTTGTATCTTTTGATATGTAAATTTGTATATAAGCTCATAGGAGCTTTTCGTCTTAAGTTTTATGATTATAAACTTCTTTAAATTTTGGAAAAAGAATTGCATTTCCTTACTTTTAAATTTTCTGATGTGAAAAATGTATACAGGTGTGGATAGTCAGAGTTTTAAACATATACACGTCAAATTTTTTATTAAATGTTAAGTCTTCCGCTGAAATCTGATTTAAATTATTTAAAAGGAGTCGGGCCGTCACATAAGATTTACATTCACTTATTAATTTCCAATTTCAAGATCTTCCAATTATTGAGAATCTATTTCTCTTACATATATATCATGATAATTAAACAAGGTTCAATACACCCTTGTATTCTCTCATTATACAATTCAATCGCATGTTTTTTCCTATAGCACTCGGCTATACATCATATTTCATTTCTTTTCTCTATAGAAATGTATGTCATACATAATGTTTCATTTCTTTTTGGGGCTCATGCAAAAATAGCAAAAATAGGTCCAATATTTGTAAAAATATAAGTAAAAAAACATATTTGCAAAAATAGCAGAAAAATTAAATTCACACCTAAAATATTACAAAATTGCCATTAGTAATCACTGATTGGTAATCACTGATTTACTGATATCCTGATACTTTGGCAGGAATCACTGATTACCGAATAGTAATCACTGATTATTTTATAAGTTATCACTGATATCTCTGATTACATGAATGGGGGTTTTTAAAAATCTGCTATTTTTGCAATACTTTTTAAAAATGCTATATTTATAAATATTGCTAAAAATTCTGCTACCCAATGAAATTTCCCTTTCTTTTTCTATATAGAAACCCGGGGCTCTTGCGAAAATAGCAAAAATAAGTCCAATATTTATAAAAATAGCAGTACAAAAACATATTTGCAAAAATAGCAGAAAGATTAAATTCGCACCTAAAATGTTACAAAATTACCACTAGTAATCAATGATTAGTAATCACTGATTTACTGATATCCTGATATTTTGTGGAGGAATCACTGATTACCTGATAGTAATCACTGATTATTTTATAAATTATCACTGATATCTCTGATCACATGAATGAGGGTTTTTAAAAACCTGCTATATTTGCAAATACTTATTAAAAATGCTATATTTATAAATATTGCTAAAAGTTCTGCTACCCGATGAAATTTCCCTAAAAACTCAAGCTATAAAAAGTTTACATTTCTTTTTCTTTTATAAATAATGCTAAGCTCACTCGGTCTTAACATATTCTAAATTAAATCTAAAATTTAAATTAATCAACTCAAAAATTAAATTAAGTGCTTAACATCAAATAATAGTAATTAAAATAAATAAATAAATAAAAATTCTTGTAAAATAACGGACGTTACAAATGCGTTGCTATATCAATCATAGTTTATGTAACGACCCGACTCCAAAGAGACTAGCCGCGAGTACTCTCAGCGGAAGCGAGGGGAAATAAGAAATTTAAATGTCATTTAAAACGACTCGTAACGGAAAAACAACAATTTCTACAGAAAATTTGCGTAGGTCCATTTAAAAATCGAATAAACCAAAACCTGTTATACATCAATTTCCCAAAACAGAAAAACGGTAAATAAAGATTCAAAAGTGTAACAATTTGAAACAATTTTATACAAGGACTATAAACAACGAGATTCAACTAATAATTACATAAGACACTTCTTATGCAATCCACACGACTCGAGCTCGAGGATCGACGTCAACTAATTCATTTCCAAGACCGGCATCCAATCTCCAACGCATACCAGCTTCCTCTCCACGACCCCGACCGCAAAAAATCCTGAAAGGTGATATAAAGCACCTCTGAGTTTGATAACTCAGTGGAAATAAAAAGAAAGAAAGAAAATTTACGTAAGAATTCCATTGTCCGAAAAGAGTTCAAACACTTGAGTCTCTCGTTCCTCATCCAAGTCTTTTGCCTTCACTAGAGAAACTATCTCCTATAGCTCATCTCGTACCCAAACTAAGCTTCTCACACTCTCAGTCTAGTCAAACGGTACACATCTGAGTTAACCCCTACACCATTATAAGCTAAAACAACAACCGAGCTTACCTTTCGAGCCTTAACTAAAACTACACTCCTTACTGTTCCATGCCATGTAGTTTTCCTATCTCAATACTAAAAGCCCAATCGAACCCTTGGTAACTGTTAACTCAACTCACGTACTCTGCTCTTTCCCAAACCTAAAGACAAACAATAGTTCAAGGCATCTCAAAAACTTACTCCAATGATCAAAATACAACAATAAATCCCTCCACAATTTTATTACATAGAGATTCACACTGCTAACCATTCACGATTAAGAGCTTAACATACAAGGAACAATTATGGTAGGCATAACTAATCTCGGCCTTAACTACCACATCATATTCAACTACATAATTTACCTCACTGCATATTACAATGCCTCAATTTTTGCACGTTAATCTTCATCGCAATAATATTATTCAAAGTGTTATCAATCTCTAGCAAACCGAGTATCAGTTAGTACTTTCTTTTCCATACATCTTACCTATTTGCCAAATGTCTCGGAGGCTACCTCAAAATGAGCTAAAGGCATAATGAATTGGGTGTATGTATAATGGCTAAAAATGCATAATTATGTATGCTAAACAAAGTAACATAAACAATGAAATTGTATGATGAAGATGTCACAAACTTGTATTCAATGGAATTAACCAAGTATGAATGCATAAGAATGTTTAAACATGTATGTTTATTAAAAACTAAACATCATTTCAAGCACATGGTCAAGTCGTGTCCACTTTGTTCAATTCGTACCAATTTTCCCATTTCACATAATCACGTCTTACAACGCATTTCTCAAACCGTCTCAACAATCACTTGAGCCATAGCTCCTTTACACTTCCAGGCTGTCAGAATAGCCACTCTAGCATCTGGGCCATCCGCCACATAGCGCCTCAGAGCTACACAATATCCGCCATGGTAACCACATGTAACGTCCAACATCCACTCACCATTACACGGGTTACGACCCCATGGCCATGCATCAATCCCATGAGATGCATGAATGAAGTGAAATGAAATGAAATGTACTAATCATGCTTTCTTATAATTCTCATCGAAAAATAGTCCTCGGCATAACGAGCACAAATAGGTCAATTCCTCCAATAAACATATGACTCAATCATACCACATGACTTTCTCAAAATATACCTTAAGCACAAAATCACACCTCAAGCATTATATCTTAACATCTTGTCTACGTACTATTCACCGAGCAATAACCGAAAGCATATCGAGTTTAAATGAAAATATCCCTATTTCAGTATATGACTCGATCTTTGACTTGAAATGCAAATATTAGCAAGCAATCATGATAGACTAGGTAAATAAATATGTAAAGAGCAAATCGGTTTGAGTAAACTCCCTCATTATTAACTCTTAATAGCGAGCCAAGTTTAATTCTCGTCCTTTGCTACCTTCTCATACTCCGATCTCCTTTAAAGTCATAAACCAAAGTGTCTCCAAACCAACCAGGACCAATGTTAAAACAATTCCACAACAACCCTCCAAGAATCGCAAACAACATCGCCGTCACCATTCCGATTCTTTATATTTTCACTTTTCAAGTCAAAACAAGGCTTGACCTTGGCTTTTCTTTCCCCATCAATCACAAACATTTAAAATCTAACTTTAAGCTTAAAATATCATAAATAATTCAATAAGAACAATAAACCAAACCCCGGAATCCGGTTTGCTACAAAAGTCTCTAAACTAGCCAAAAGGAAAAGTGGTGCTTTTGGCCTTTTGGGTGCTTTTTGAGAAAACATTGGTTGGAGTTCCTAACTTGATTTTCTTACATAAAATATGTATTTAGACTCCCAACTATACCAGAAATGAAGGATGTTAAGAGAAAGCTAAAATAACCTCAAAGCTAAGAACAAATAGAAAGCTTCAAATGATCACCTAAGGAGGTTTTGAGCTTGGGTATCATACATGACTTCCTATGTTTGAATTTAATCCCACCTTTCGGTTTACTAGTCTTTACCATAAGCTTAAAGGTCTAAGTGTTGCCCTTTCGAATTACAACTTACAAGTCTAAAGATCTTGTCTCATAACCATGTTATTCAAGAAAAATAAACATCTAATCATGTCTTTACTTAACCCGCTCTTATTTTTCTTACTTAACCCGCTCTTGTTTTACTCTTACTTCAAAAGTTTAAACACTACCACACTTATCAATTCATCATATAAAAATCAAACATAATTATACTTTTGTCCCTTTTTATTCCCACCTTGTGATACAAAGTGTCTAGCTTTCACAACTTGGAATTGTTTGATCCCTTACCTACACAAAATAACATTTATATACAACACCTTATTTTCAATTCATTAAATATTTACAACATATTAAATAACATTTATATTAAAACTATCCAAAACAGCCCCACATGAATAATTAACCTTTATTACTAATCATACTTTGTTTTTTGACATTATAACATCATCCCAGGACCTCGAAAACAGCCCCTCATCCCGAAAATATAAAACAGCTCCTAAAATTCATTAATAAAACAAAGGGGAAAGGGTTCTCGGTCACAAGCGGTGTCTTTCCCAATTTCTTTTGTGTAAATTGACTCCATGCTACACTTTCAATTGACTTAAATAGTAAAAACAACCCATTTCAATTTGAGAGAACCCTTAGGTAAACTTTTAGTTTTCAATTCTCCTTTCAATTTATTAAAATCCTAAACCTTAACTTATGGTAATTTAAATTCAAGGTCTCAAAATGCATAAGTTTAAAGGGCTTTTAACAAATTGTTTACTAGCCAAGAAACCCCAAACATTCAATCACGTTTTTCTCAAATTTCCCAAAAACCTAGATTTAGAAAACTTACCAAAACTTGAGGTAAACAATAAGGATTGATCTTGATTCTTCTAGAAATGGACTCTTCATGAAAATCCAATAAGGTTTGAGTTTAATTTGAGCAAAATTGACCAAAAATTGAAAAAGCCCAATGAATTCCTATTCCAAGCATGGTGTTCGGCTAAGGAAGAAGGGAAGAAGATGGTGGTAGCAGATTTTTTTTTATTTTTAATTGTGAAAGAAAATGAATTACAAGCCTTTTAATAGGTTTCAACTAATTGCAAACATGACCATTAACTTTTTAGTTTACTAAAGTATACCCCATGTTTTCCTAACTTGTCCTCTTAATTACTTTTGTTATTAAATTAGCCCCACCCATCTTAACCATGGTTAAGCATTTAAGCAAACTCAATTTAACACATTAAGCATGGTTAATTACTTGCCTAACCATGGTTAACTCTATTGACCAAGGTTGATAAAATTTAAAACAAGTTTTAAACTTCTATTGAAACAGAAATTCTCATTATAGTTGAATTTACAATTTCCTCAAATTAAAATATTTGAGTTTTAACAATGTAGTTATATATAGTTTTTTTTTTTTTTTTTTTCAAAACTCGGGCCATTACAGTTTACTTTGAATCTAACGACAGATTGCATCGTCTATGAGCCAAAGTATAGCTTTGACGTTAACGATGGACTGTGTCTCTAAGTATGAAAAAAAACATATTTTTGTATGAACGACACATTCCGTCATTCCTATTTTATTTATTTTTTTAAAATTAAATTATTAATTAATTAGAATTGCAAAAAAATTATATAAATAATAAAAATATCCACAAAAATACAAAAAAAAGTTTAGGAACCCCTAGTTCTTAAAAAAACTACTCAGCCAGAGGATCAGGCGCAGTTAGAGGAATATTGGATGTTGAAGAATTGCCTCGCATATACACTGGAAGACTATCAATCCTAGCCTTTATCAACCTCTCGAACTTAAGGCGAGCCCATTCAAACTCATGGAGATGAGCAAAAACCCCCATCATCTCAGTCTTGAGCAACTCATTGCTCTGCCGAAGTTGTGTAGTCTCATCCCTAATCGACCGGTTGCTCTTGCGAAGCTTTGTAGTCTCCGTAGTCTAACGAGCTACCTATGATGCACAAGGCTGCTTAGTGTAAAGGATGGGCTTGAGGTTACCGAGTTTAGGAAAAGTGTCATCTGGACGTCGGCCTCAAGCTACCTTGAGATATGGCGACTCGATATCCTCTAGAATTGGTAAAGTGTCGGAACTCAGTAACTGCTTATCGAGGATCTCCTTTTAACAAGGCTGAAGAAAGAGAATAAAGAGTTTTGTTAGTTAAAATATATAGATAAATAAATTTGAAACTGTAATAAATACCAATTAAACACTTACCCCTCTCTCTCTTGCATTGTCATAGATAAAAGTCTCCTTATCTCCACCCTTGCTGTGGAGAATGAGAAACATCTCAGCAGCATGAATCAGACAGCCAAGTTTTTGTTCCTGCAAAACTTAATAAATTAGTAATTCAATAAACTTAAAATAAATTAAATTAAGTTGGATAAAGGAAAAGAACTTACATGTTTTTTCTGGTGCTCGTAGGCTGAGAGCAACCCTCCAGTGTGCTTCGACGGATTTATGTTCTTGTTGGTACTCTTTATTGCAGAAATGCGCTGGGCCTCCGCAGTCTGAGTATAACCCAAGATATCCCCAAGTCCTCCTAAAAAATATCACCAGCCTTTTAGCTGCAAGGGCATGGTGAATATTGTAGCCAGTGTCCCCATACGAAACGTCAGCCTACTGATTCCAGAGAGCGTATATAACCTCGTCGGTCAGCTCAGCTGGAATATCAAAATGTTACTGAAAAAGAATTACATTAATTTTATAAATATTTTAAATAAATAAATGAATAACGAATAAAAAAGTATTAAGTTATTTACCTTCCAAGCTTCGAACATACGCATCTTGTGCGGAGCAGAGACGCCCTGCCAGCGAGCGTGTCCCGGTAGTGGAAGCGTCTTCAGAACCTCTGTAAATTTTTCTGAGACACTTTGTGATGGTTGTAACCTATTTAAATGAATGAAAAAAATTAAGAAGAGTTAGATTTTTTAAATATTAACTAATAAATGAAAATAACCTATTAAAATACACTTACTTGCCAGCCTCCAACGTCCGGCAAATCTTCTCGGTGATCGAAAGCTCCTCGGGCTCAATAGCCTGATCATTGTCATCCTCTCGCTCAACGAGCGTGTCTGGGGTATCCTCTAGGCGGATATCCTCAAGAGGGGGCAGACTCCCAGAGCTACTGACCCCCGAGATATCAGATGGTACTGGAGGACGTCTACGAGGAATGACCTAAAATATAAAAAATGTTATTTACTAATTAATTAAATATACTAATTAACTTGCTAATTTAATTGAAATTTAACTAATTACATACTAATTACATAATTGAATTGAAATCAACTAATAATTAATTAGTATATAATTAACGTACCAATTACATAATGTAATTCAAATTAACTAATTACTAATTACATACTAATTAAATAATTAAATAATAATTACATAATTTAATTCAAATTAACTAATTATTAATTACATACTAACTAACTAATTAAATACTAATTAGAAAATTTAATTCAAATTAACTAATTACTAATTACATACTAATTACATACTAATTACATACTAATTAATTAATTAAATACTTATTACATACTAATTAACTAATTAATTACTAATTACATAATGTAATTAAAGTTAACTAATCACTAATTACATACTAGATAACTAATTAAATACTAATTACATAATTTAATTGAAATTAACTAATTGTATACTGATTACATATAATTAAATTGAAATTAACTAATTACTAATTACATAAATTAACATGTCCAATTACATAAGATTTAAAAAATAAAAATAAAAACATGAAAATTTGAATTCAACGGAACTTACTCGGAATCATTTCGAGGTTGAAGGGATTTAGAGAGGAGAAGGAATTTAGATGAATGGGAAGGAATTTAGTGAGAGAATATGGAGTTGAGTGAAAAGAAGAAAAAGTGAGAAAGAAATTGTGAAAATGGTAGCGACGGTGCTGTTTTATACGTGATTTAGTGACGAATTGCGTCATTAATCATTTAAATTTCTGTTGTGCGTGCTTTTGTAACGACAGAAGGCGTCGTTCATGCTATGAAGAACATCGTCTGTGTTCTTATGTTCTTATGGAGATAATATTATGTAGGTGACAGAGTTCGTCGTTAACAGTCAACTATAAGTTAAGTCAAGGTGAATGTCCATGTTCATAGGCGATGGATTGGGTCATCCATTTGCGCCACAATTTTCATGAAACTTTTTAGAATCGCGCCTTATTAATTAACCTTAGCGACGAACTCCGTCGTCCAAGAAGATGAACAGTCACCAAAATTCTATCTGTTACATTACCCTTAACGACGAACTTCGTCGTTAAATCACATATAATTTTCAAGCCAGTGAGTTTAACGACGCAGTGTGTCGTTAATATCACTTGAACACTTAGAAAAATTTCCACCCACAAGGTTAATGACGAACTTCGTTGTTAATATAAGTTTTTTTTTCTTTTTGTTTCCATTCAATTATTTCCCGTTACAAAAAAAACACTTCAATCATCTTCATCAGAATTATTAGTTTTCTTTGAGTCAATACTGTCTTCTTTAGTTTTTTTCTTCGTTTGTTTCTTCTAAAGAAGATTCTTTGTCATTTTTAAGTGGAACATACACATTCGTTTCACCAAATGTGTCTATGTTGCATCATTCAACGGACGCACCGTGTCAGAATTAATACCTTCATCGATTTCATGATGTTGCACTTCATCCTCTAGGAATGCAACGTAATTCTCACTATCTTTATCAGGTAGGCTATCATCTATTATCATCAGTCTTACTTTACAGAGAACTAACCAACCAGATAAATTTCTATGATGAACGGGATAATTTAGATAGTAAACCTGAATTGCTTGTTGGGCAAAAAAAAAGGATCTTAGGTGTGCATGTGTTTTGTTTGGTTTATCTCAACAATTTAAAGATTGGTATGATTGTGAATCCCACCTCATCGCGTTGTTTCAAACCATGTGCAGTTAAAAACGATTGTACGTTTAAGACTTGGCTATAAAATGAAACTCCATAATCTCATCAATGATTCCATAGAAATCTTTTGCATTGTTTGCGTACATTTATAGTTGATGTAAAACCAGGAACGAAAATCTTTATAGCTGATGTTCCCTTCTTCTGATTCAGTAATACTGGGGTGCGATGGTCGTACAAATAAATTCACAAATAATCTACAGAAAATGCAGGAATGAATGAAGTTATAAAGAAAAATTCAATTTTTAAATTAAAAAAATTTATAAATTAAAAAAACTTACTCAATATACGGCTCTACTTCTTCACAATTGGATAACAAATAAGTCTGGACGACATGGTACTCCTCATCACTTAAGGGTCTACGCATTGTAACGTCCCGTTACTTTTGGAGGTAATTTTTTTTTTTATTTTAAATAAAGTATTTAGTTAGTTTAAACTTAGTAATTCGATTTTAGTAGTTATTTTCATTCGAAAACCTTTTTAAACTTTTTAAACCTTTTACTACTTTAAATTGGTTTCGGTGACATTAATAATTATTAACGGGCCAATTAATAATTATTAATCACCTTTAGATTATTTTAAGACCATCGGGTTTCGTATTTTTTAATCGAATCTTTTAAAAGGGACGTATACATCATTTTCCAATTTCTTAAAATTTCATTATTCATCATCCTCATCTTTAAATAGTCAAACATGAGTCAAAGTTGTCATTTTTCTTTCTTCTTTTCCCCTTGCAAGGCTGAGACACCCCCCCTCCCTCTCTCTCTCTTGGCTTTTCTCCGTTGCTCGGTGGATCGTCGTAATCTTATGCCCGTTGAAAAGCTCTCATCCCAAGGATCATTTCTAACCTAGCAATCGAGATTTTCGCTCGTTTTCTCGAAGCCTTAAGGTATGACAAACTTTCTAAAACTTGTTGTGAATAGTGTTTTAATGGAGGTTTTGAATTGAAATCTTCAATTCACACCCCGAAGCTTGAAGATTTCAATCGAGAAAGTCGTTTTAGCAAGTTTTAGAAACTTCCCTAAACCCTAAAATCAAGTTTGAGTTGAAAACCCGTTCCGTGTTAATTTCTCTCACTTGACCAAGAATTAGGGTGTTTGGTTTGCTATGATTTTACGTTTTACTTAATTATTCGGAAATTGATTACTATGTAAAACCCTAAAATATCGTGACCCACTGTTATCTCGACTTTCAAAGTGTCTTTGATCAACCCAAATCATCTCAAAAGTGCATAAAAGATGGAAAACCGAACCGAACCCTCTCTTCCTTGTTGGGCCGTGGGTCCCTTAGGGGTTAAATCCGGGGTTTTCATCGTTTTATGTGTTTAGATATCGTTTGCTCGTTTTTCGGATAATTAACGGTTGTTAGTTGTATTTGTTATGTAGGTTTGTGATCGATTGTTTGACTTTGACTCCGGCACCTTGGAAGCTTGGGATTTCACATCTAAGGTGAGTTTAAAATGGAAGTCAGTAATTTTATGAATTATGTTTCATTACGATATTGTATATCGAGGTTAAGAGGGGAACTAACTTCCGGAAGTTATACTTGGTTGGAGACTTTAACTCGGATGTGAGTGGAGTGATTTTGATGTATTTATGGTTTTGGAAGTAAAAGAGGAATTACGAGTGGTTTGGAAGTCTTGTAAGGTGATTTGGAGACTTTAGATGAAAGTGATTGACTAAGGAACTTTAAGTGATTCGGGAGTCAAAGTGGCTTAGAAATTACACTTGAGTATTGACTTGTGTAATTCAAGCGGTTTATGCTCTTTAGTAGTTTAGTGGAACTTTATCTAACTTACTAGGGAGCTTGACGAATTCTGCGAGGTTATGTGATATGGCACATGATAGTATGTGATACGCTCCATACGGTATCATGGTGCGAGGTTATGTGATATGGCACATGATAGTATGTGATACGCTCCATACGGTATCATGGTGCGAGGTTATGTGATATGGCACATGATAGTATGTGATACGCTCCATACGGTATCATGGTGCGAGGTTATGTGATATGGCACATGATAGTATGTGATACGCTCCATACGGTATCATGGTGCGAGGTTATGTGATATGGCACATGATAGTAGGTGATACGCTCCATACGGTATCATGGTGCGAGGTTATGTGATATGGCACATGATAGTATGTGATACGCTCCATACGGTATCATGGTGCGATGATTTGTGATATAGCACTATACACGCTGTGGTAAGGGTGGCATTCGAAGATTTGAGCGTGTATGGATGTGTTATTATTGTTATCATTCTTATAGTACTATACACGCTGTGGTAAGGGTGGCATTCGAAGATTTGAGCGTGTATGGATGTGTCATTATTGTTATTATTATAGTACTACACATGCGGTGATACGGTTGGCACTCGAAGATTCGAGCATGTGTGGTTGCGACTTTATTAGTACTTAGTATATCACGTTCTTTTACTTGTATCTTGGTTGAGTATTTCTTTTATGATGATAGAATGTTTTTGAGGAAATCCATAACTCATAAGATTCGTTGAGCCACGAAGTTAAGAAAGTTTATTATGTTTGTTGTTTATGTGTGAAATTTTGGAATGTGAAATGGGTAGTAAAAGTGAAATCTAGGCCTTTGGACACGATTTCTGACATGAAATGTTGTTCATAGGATTACTTGCTTTCATTTTACTCTCACTAGCATTTTATGCTAATGTTGCTACAATTACAATTTTTTCAGGAAAGACTCGTGGTAAAGGACGAGGTAGAGGAGGTGGCATCGCGTGACCGATCAAGATAATGAATGGACAGGAACGCAACTGATTTTGAAAGTAGCATCCTTGAATGCTCATGAACATTGCATCACTTTTTATTTTGTTACATTTTGAGCTCGATGGAGCGTTTGTATATATATAGTTTGAACTTTAAACTTCCTTTAGCATATGCATCATATCATGAAAGGTGCATTCTAGTATTATTGCTTTTTTCTGGAAAAACTGGTTGTAAACAGGTTTTGGTTTATCCGAATTTTAAACAGACCCATGCCGTTTTTCTGTAAAATCTAGATTTCCGCTGCGCATTTGTTTTAATGGATTTTATGAAAAATAGGGTCGTTACACGCATAGATTTGGCTAAATCTTTGCCTGGTATGGTAAACATATTCATGTCATTCAAGTCTACACCTTCTAGAAGATTGTCAACCATGTTACAGTTTATACGGCAAAACTTGTAGGCGATATGTTGATCGAAGTAATATGAATAGAATGTAGTTGTCTCGTATACCAGTTACACATTACAAATCAATCATTCCACTCTTGCTTCATTTCCAACAGTTTTCTTCAATCTTTGCAAGTATCTGAGAATCGTGCAGATGCAATATATATATGCATTAGGACATATATTAAATATAATAAAAGGTAAATGGTATATTATATTTTACATTTCAAACGGATACATCCATCTGTATTGAACAGGACCGCCTATTAGTGCCTCATACAGTGGATGAACAAGAAGATGCTTCATCAAATCGAAAAAACTAGGTGGATACAATCGCTCCAGTTTACATATTATAACTGGAATCTCTCGGTTTAATGTTTCGATTGTCTCTCGTGTTAAATTTGCACATGTAAAATCTCTGAAGAACACAATTAACTGCTCCAACGATTCCCATTATTTCTTTTCGAGGAACATTCTGAATGTAACAAGCATTGATCGTTGCATGAAAACGTGACAATCATAACTTTTCATTCAGAACACAGTATGACTCTGCACGTCAATGCACCTAGAGAGATTAGAAACATAACCATAAGGAAACTTAATCTATCACATCCATTCAAACAATAATTTCTTCTCTTCTATATTTAACATGTGTATTTGGCCATGGCGTAGTGTCCATTTTCATTCGGCTCAACTCAGGGCGACGACATATTTTCTGGATGTCATACCATGCCTTCAAGTTGTCTTTCATCTTATTTGGTACTTTTAAAACTATATTGAAGACGTTGTCGAACACGTACGTTTTGATATGCATGACATCCAATTTGTGATAGATCAGTAAATCTTACCAATATGGTAAATCACAAAAAATACTTTGTTTTTTCCAACCATTGTTTTACCAGCACCTTTATTTGCAACAATATCCACAATCTCACTAATTTTTTTCATGCCAATAGAATCCAACTCGTGCAATAGTTTGATTCCACTGAAAACTTGGGGAGTGCCTTGGTTGCTTGCATTTTGACCCTTATACCAATTTGTCTTGTTTTTCAAAACGAATAGTCGATTGGTAACAATCTTCTATGACAATCAAACAAACAAGTTTTTCGTCCATGTTTCAATGAAAAAGCTCCAGTGTCAATCTTTCAATGACGACAAGCAAACTTTCCGGATGTGCTCTAACCTATGGTAAGTTTAAATTAATTATATATATTATTATATGCAATTACCTAAAAATGAAAATATTTTATAATAAGCTATCGTTCTTACTAGATTAGCGGAATTTATTTAGTAACACAAATTAACACTTAATTTATGATCTATTAATATCATGCAATTTGTGATAAAAAGACGAAGAACATGTAGATTCATGCTTTATTTTCGAAAATTAAAACCGGAACTTACATTGACTGATTAATGGAGAATCGGTTGGAGGTTTCTTTACAGCATCAAATCCTCAGCAACACCGGATCTTCTACGCTATATCCCGATCGATCAAACGAAATCCGATTGTGGGATCGAACTTAAGAAGAAATTGGGAAGAAGAAAAATATTTTCTTCCCAATAATGACTAGGAAATTTCGGCTATGGGGGGAGAAGGGAAGAAGAGAGAGTTCCAACTTTCTATGGAATTAAATTGTTGTGATTTATGAATGACCCAACCCTCCTATTTATAGAAAAATAGGAATCCTAATCACATTAGGATTAATCTATAGAGATAAATACAAAAAGAAAAAAGATTATCTCTTTCCTTTATCTAGCAATTTCGAAAATGCCATGGATAAATAGGAGATCATTTTATTTTCTTTATTTTTATTTATCTTGGGTAAATAAATCTATGTAATTATTTTAGGATATAATCCAAACAATTATCTCCTCAAAATACATGTCATGGCCGATTTTATCATCATAAAATAATAAATAAATACAATTTATTTAATTAATTATTTTTGGGCCAATTCCAATTGGGTTCATTAATCCAATTGGGCTTGAAATTCTCTCTTAAATTAATAAGTCCAACTTAATTAATTTATTTATTAATTACCATTTAAATAAAATATTTTATTTAAACAATTAATAATATTAATATTTTCTCCCGACTAAATATTATCCAATTTATATTTAATTATTAATTTCCATTTAAATAATTAATAATAAATATTATAATTATTAATTTCCATAAACTCATTATTTAATTAATAATTTTATTGACAATATTTTATTATTAATTTAATTAATTTTAATTATTAATTTTCATTTAAATATAATTATTTAAACAATTAATAATTGTTAATTAATTTGAAATTATTAATTACCATTTAAATATACTCAATATTTAAATAATTAATAATGTATAATTAATAACATTTCATTATTAATTTCATGTTTAAATAAACTCATTATTTAAACAATTAATAATGTTTATATTAATTACCGTTTAAATATACTCAATATTTAAACAATTAATATTGCCTATTTTAAGTAATTCACTTTACTTAAAATTTCCATTTCTTCTACTTGATTTCGCGACTACGATATTTGGGCTAGCATAGGGACCCGATGGACCTATAGATCATGGGCTTAATAATTAGTCAATTAAGTGATTAACACATAATCAGTTAATTAATTATTATGTAACGTCCCGTTACTTTTAGAGGTAAAATTTTATTTTTTTTTATTTTTTTTATTTTATTAATTTATTATTTTTATTTATTTAAAGCTTTTAAAATTAGTAATTTCAGTTTTATTAGTTATTTCCGTCCGAAAATCCTTTTTATCGTTTTAATTCGTTTCGGTGACTCTAATAATTATTAACGGGCCAATTAATAATTATTAGACACCTTTAGATTTATTTAAGATCATCGGTTTTCGTTTTATAAGCAAAAGGTCAAAAAGGGCAAAACCGTAATTTCCCAAAACCCTAAATATCTAGATATTTATTTTACAAATATCTTCTTAGACTTCCTCATTAAGCAAAAACTATCATCTTTCTCTTCTTCTTCTCCCTCCATGGTCATAGCTTTCATCCACCATGGATGTGTTTTTTTCTTTTCTTCGTTTCTCATTCGTTTCTCGATGGATCGGCTTGATTTCGGTTGCATTGGATTGCTCGAGATGAGGGCTTTCTATCCCACCTACCCTTGTGCCGTTTGTCGTTCTCTAAAGGAAATCCCAAAAAGTAAGTTTTCAAACTTTTTTGGTGGTTTTGTTCGTTTTTTATTGTAAATGAGTTTTGATGTTGAAATTATGAATGTTTATCATGGAATCTGACGATTTTGAACCCGGATTTTCGAAAAACACTATTCACGTGAAAACACTATTCATCCGAAATCACTATTCATCCGAAAATGCAAACTTGTTCTCATATTAGATATGAGTTGTAATATGTTGTGGAATTGATGAATTGTAGGTGCGATTGCTCGGTTGTTGAATTGTGGGAAATCGGAGTTTTGGACCAAAACTAATTTGGCTAAGGTGAGTTTAAAATGGTTGTGATTACTTTTATGTTTTCGAATTGCTTGACGTTTATGTTAGATCGATGTTAAGAGGGTTAATAGACTTGAGAACTTTCCAAGAATGTATGTTATTTGGGAGTTAGTTTCTTGAGTTCGGGAGCTTTGGTAAAGGTTATATAAACTTTTGATAGCCTAAGTTGCTATAGAGAAAAGAATTGAAACATTATGTCTAACACACATTTCTATAGAGAAAAGAAATGCAATTGATATATAACCGAGAGCCATAGGAAAGAAGAATGAGATTGAATTGTATATATGAGAGAACTAGATTCTCATTTATTTGGAAGATCTTGAAATTGGAGATTGTAATTTTTGATGTAAACCTTATGTATAGTATAAGGTATTAAAGAGAATGAAATAAGATTGGTTGTTGTTTAAAGTAAGATGTTATTGGTGGATTAAGTTATTATTCTCGAGGAGAATTAGATTCCGGAACTTGGAGAAGAGTATTATGTACTCCTTTTATCTTGAGTAGTTTTAGAATGGTTAAAAGAACTTTGGAGAGATTCTTGTGTAGAATCGAGTTAGTACGATATTATTAGTGATGAGATTCACTTTTGGATGTCACGGAATGTTTGTGATTGGTGACTTGCATCTTGTTATGCACGGATGTCACGGAATGTTTGTGATTGGTGACTTGCATCTTGTTATGCACGGATGTCACGGAATGTTTGTGATTGTGACTTGCATACTTTTATGCACGGATGTCACGGAATAATTATGATTGGTGACTTGCATATTATCGTTATGCACGGATGTCACGGTGACTTGCATAGTATCGTTATGCACGGATGTCACGGAATGGTTTGTGATTGGTGACTTGCATATTATCGTTATGCACGGATGTCACGGTGACTTGCATAGTATTGTTATGCACGGATGTCACGGAATGGTTTGTGATTGGTGACTTGCATATTATCGTTATGCACGGATGTCACGGAATAATTATGATTGGTGACAAGTGGTCACGAATGAAATGAGAAATTTACTTTGTTATTTACTTTGTCATTTACTTTGTTAAGCACTAGTACCTACTTTATTTTACGAGCTTGAATATTTACTTTCCGAATTTACGAGTTAGTAGAATGGATTAATCTTATTATGTAAAGTACTTTGGAATATTGAATGGGTTGTGCAAGAGTACTTAGATTTTTGGCCACATTTTTCCGATATGGGATTCGGTCCATAGAAGTGTTTGCATCCATCTTATTCTCACTAGCATTTTTATGCTAATGTTGCTACACTTAAACTTTTTCAGGTATTACTCTTAGTAGGGTACGAGGTGGAGGAGATGGTGTTGCTTGATCATGAGTGGATGGCTTTCGGGACATGGACTTTATATGTACAATTTGGGAGCATTCTACGAATGCTTGATAAAAATCATATGTCATTACTTTTAAACTTGTATTTATGGCTCATGAGAATTTAATAACTGTTGTAGATTATTTTGTATTATTTTCTCTGATTTTGGGTATAAAATGGAGTGAAATGTTGTTTGTTTTAAATTCTCTGGATTGAGCCCATGTAAACAGGTTTAGGGAGTTCGTATTTTAAACGGATCCACGCCAAATTTTTGTAAAAATAAGTCTTCCGCTGTTTTACTCATGATTTAAAGATTTGAGAAAATTCGAGTCTTTACATATTATCTAACTATGAATAATTCCACTATAGATTCATAGCTGAACTCCCCTCACTATAGATGAGTTATGTCCATTTAGTTTATCATTATTTATATCTGTGATATATCCTTCACGTGGAACCCTCATAATTACAGGCGGATAAATTTACCGTTTTGCCCCTGTAATTACCGCTTTATCCTTGTGTTCCCGCTGATTCTCCAATGAACTTTATCTTTAGTCGAACTAGAGATAAGATACTTCTGTGATCAATAGAAGTCGTGACATCACTTGTTCATGTCTCGAATCAGTACATCAAGGGAGTTTCCTAAAGTTCCTAAAATGTTTAGCTATCGCACTGATACCGTTAATTTATAGGAAAGTTATGAATTCCATCTCGTGAAAATGAGTTCCCAGCTACTTATCTCGTCATGTTCCCAAAACAGGAGTGTATTGAGCATTCTTACAGATCGCTCTCAACTTCGTGAATCAAAGAACATAACTCCACAAATAGGAGTCCGTATTTCACTCAGGATTGAGATCTATCACGGTTGATAAACTTAGTTTGATATTCGATTATTTCTCGTAAACGGTACTAATGAGAAATTTGATCGAACATCGTGGTCCTGTCTTATACAATCAACATTGCATATGATACTTTCATTTCATGTATCCCACATGAATGATCAGGATTTGATCATTTGTCTATAAACAAAATGCGAAGCTATCAACAGTGTTACCAGGATAAGGTTCCCAAACGTTATCCGTTTACTGTAGACACGTTTAAGTTACTCATCTCGACTTTAATCCTCTTATATGACTCACATACTAAGTCGTGATTTCATAAGAGTAACTTAGGGTTTGCTATTTGAATGTTTGATATTTATATATTTCCATATATTCCTAATATCATTAATTGATCAATCTAGATAATATAAAGAACTTATGTTTATTTATTTAATTTATTCTTAATAAATTATTATTATTAAATGATTACAAGTTCTAGAACACCATTCCTAACAATCTCCCACTTGTCTTAGACTTTTGGAGATTTGACTTGTAATTCCAGTCAAACTGGATGACTATCAACTACTTAGCCATGGTAGTCATTTTAATACTTTATCAGTAACATTTTCATCTGTTTAGTATGTATTTCTTGTGTCTGATGTTAGTTTCATTAAGTTTAATAGATTCCATATTTTATCGCCATAAAATAAACTCTATTAACTATTGATTTGAAACCATCATGCTCATACACCTTTCATTTACTAATGACTTAGCAATCACGCGAATTTAGAGTTTAGTTAGTAAAAGCTCATTTTACTTATACTTAACTTGTTTAATGTTTAATTCGCAAAGGTCTTTTGTCAAATTTTTACATGGAAGTAAATTCATGTTCGAATTTGAGCCCGTGCAACTCATAAAATCTCTCATTTTATCTATGTGCACTAACATACTATTTGTAAATTTTATTTTAGTCACATTGGTTCTAGGATTCTCGAAATTCTTAAGCTCCCACTACAAAGTAATTCACCATTACTTTCATTCGTTTAAAGATTACAATTCTATACTTCTTATTATTTCCAAAAATAATGTATAAGTATAAGTGACCCTTTTCAACTCAACTATTGAAAATTCATGTCATTTTTATTTCACTTATTTTGAACTTTATTCATTGATTTTGAAGTCAATGAGTTTCACTTGGACTTCGAAAGTCCTTTGATTCGTATTATGACGCTCTCACTCAAATAAAGTTCTAAAAGTAGTTTAACAATTTAAGCTTTTAAATAACTACTTGTTTTTTTTTTTATTGTGAAATAAAATCATTGTAATTCTTTTCTATCTTAAGTAAGTTTTAAAACTTTCAGTATCACTGATTTACTGAACTTTTCTTTAATAATTTGTGAATTCAATTATTCACTAATTAATACTTTCAATTTCTATTTTGTTTATTCCATATCAGTTTGTACTGCTTTTAAAACATCCTTTTAAAATAACTGAATGTTTGGAATATAAGAAATCGATTTAATGTTTACTTATCACTTAAATTCTAACATCTGAATGTTCAAGTTTTAGTGATATTTAAGTCTAGCTATCTTTGATAAATCAAAGATATTTGATTTTACTTATCCCATAAGTTTGTGGATTAATATGGTTATCATCTCAAATTCCTTGAGAACCATCTTTAAGAGATTAATCCTTCTAACTTATTTAAGTAATTTTAGACTTAAGTATTTAAACATTTATAACTTGTTTAGATATTTCGGAGTTTAGAATTTGGTTTTCGAATTTATTTGTTTTATACTGAGTATTTTGAATAACCATCCAATCACACTTTGGAACTTTGTAATAAAATTGCAAAGGAATATTTAACTAAACGACTTTTATTAAAATATTCCTAATTGATTCTTATAGGGTGAGAATCAATATTTATTACATAATTCAAAATTTAAAACAAAATTTAAAACTAAATAAACTAGAAATTTAAATGAAAAATTAAAGACTGAAAACAGTAAATCCAATCTACTTTTATCTTGAGTCATCTTCAAACCAGCAATGTTGAAGAATTAAGCTGCACCTGTAAAGTTTTAAAAAAAACTTTGCATTAGTGACTATTGAATCATCCATTCAAAATAAATTTCTCAAATTTTTCACTAAGTAAATCTAATTTACCTTCTTTCCCCTTTTTCTTTTCTTCGAGATATTTGGGGCAATTTCTCTTCCAATGTCCATCTATGTTGCAATGAAAACATTTCCCCTTATGTTGTTTGGTCTCAGCCTTAAATGCTTTCTTCTTAGCATTGAGCTTGGTCTTTTTAGCAGTAGAGCTCTTTTTCATCTTTGAAGCATTGAAGACAACATTTGCTTCTCCCGACTTCTTGTTTTCCTTTTTCATTGCTTCGAAGGTTTGAAATTCGTTTAGCAATTGAGTGAGGGAATAGCTCTGTGACGACCCGTCACTTTTAAATAAATTAAATCAGAGAAAACAGCGGAAGTCTTTTATTTTAAGAAAAATTGGCGTGGTTATGTTTGAAAAGTGGCTAGCCAAAAACCTGTTACATTATAAATTCACAATTTTTAATACACAAGGAACTTAAAGTTCCTATCCAGGAGTTCAAAGTTTATAATCATAAAAGTAAAGACATAAATCTCTTATGAGCTATATACAAATAAACAAATCCAACAAAATGTATAAAATTCACAAAACCAAAGTCCATGGACATTACATAAACCTAGTCCATCTCAAAGTCGTCATCCTCTCGATCAAGCGCGCACCAGCTCCTATTCCACGATCCCAAACATTTCCTGAAATGTTTGTAATATCATGAGGTAACAACTTAAGCCCAGTGAGAATAATAAGAATAAAAAGTAAAGATAGACCTCAAACTCGCATTTCGATATGTGTCCAATTAATCTGACACAACGCACTCCTAAAGTCCTCCAAACTCTAGGTAATTTCATTCTAAACTTTCTAAAGGATAATATTGCTAACACTAGTAGTCAATCCTCATCCATCAACATTATTATGACATAAGTAATAAAAGTAAATAAACTTTGCATCATATTAAACATCTCAATTTTCTCTTTCATCGATCATATGTATGAATGCATGAGAGCATCCCGTAGGACTTCGCATTTGCCTTTTTGTGCATGAATGAAGGTAATGCGGACATCCCGTAGGCTCCCATTTAACCTTATGCATGAGGAAGTAATGCGTACATCCCGTAGGCTACCATTTAACTTCTTTTCTTTCACATTCTTTCTTTTCTCTGAAGGTGATGTGAACTCCACGTAGGGTTCATCAATCTTCCTTCTTTTCTCCTTCACTTTCTTTTCTTTTCACTTTCATTTCTTTTTCACTTTCATTTCTTTTTCACTTTCGTTTCTTTTTCACTTTCATTCTATTTCACTTTCATTCTTTTTCATGAATGTTGCGAGAATGGTATGATGCAATATGATATGCATATGCTTGCATATCCTTGTAAAAGTAAATAAGTAAAGTGCGGAATTAAAGTAGTCGATACACAAATAAAGAAAAGGCATAAAGTAAAAGTATAAAGTAAAAGACAAAAAGTAAATGACATAAAGTAGAAGTAGGCAAGCATCTTGGATGAACGATATATCGATCGAACTCCTGGTATCAATAAGAGTAGAATTATAAAATAAACGATTAACCTAAACCTTCAAGGATTCTAAACTTCCAATAATCCGAGGTTCTATTAACCGTTTTAAAAAACAAGCTGGATCTTTTAACTTCCAATGATCCAACCTAAGCTTCGAATCGAATCTAACTTAGAATCTTCTAAGATTCAATACTTTCCTTGAGAACTTCTAAGTTCTCACTTAAAGGATTAACTCTTAATCCTAAGGGCACTAACTCACAACCCTCTAATCTTAGGTTCGGATTCTAATCTTAGTTTCAAACTCTACAAACCTTCACACTCATTTTCTCTCTATAGATACTTTAAATTCTAACTATTCTCACCTTTAATAAAAGATGACTTTGCTCCTAAGTCCGAAGGAGCGATCACGCAAGCGGATCAAAAACACCTACAATCGAATTATATCACACAATCAATAACTTTACCAACTATCAATCAAACATTAGTTAAACATACAAAGCGACGAAAAACCTAACAACTTCCCACTTGGGGCCCACGGCCCTATCATCAAAAATAGGCTTTGGGTTTGATTTTCCGGCTTTTAGACAATTCAAAAGTGTTTCGAGTTGGTTTTAAGAAAATTCGATATTCCCGATTTCAATGGGTATCGATAATTAGGGTTTTTGAACATTAATCCCTTTCCCGAATCGAATTTAAATAAACATTCATTCATTAATTTCTAACCCATTTTCAAACCCAAAAGGGTAAATTTCAAACGGGAAGGGTTATTTGATAAACTCGGTTTTAGGGTTTAGGAAAATCAAATAATAGTTAGCCAATAGTTTTTCCATCAACATTCAACAACAAAATTGGAAAGGGATGGAGGTTTTGGCCAAGAACTCAAAGCTTGAAACAATTTCCATGGAAATACTATGAGAATTCGAAATCTAGGGCTTACCTTAGAGAGTTGGAAACGTTCCAAGAGTGGAATGGGTATAAAGGTCTCGGCGAGAGCTTTCCAACGCATCCGAAATCACGCAAAAAGGCCAAGAAACCAAGCCGGGGCGACCGTTTCTTCCTTTTCTCTTTTCCTCCTCTATTTGCTCGGGTTTGGAGAAGAAATGGATGAAGATTTGGTCAATTTGAGTCAATGGTCATTTAAAGAAGATGAGCAAATAGTAATTAGATATTTAGGAAGTTGGAAATTACGATTTTGCCCTTTTATGACTTTTAAGTTATAAAACGAATCCCGAACATCTCAAACTATACCAATGGTGATTAATAATCATTAATTGGCCCGTTAATAATTATTAATACCATTAAAACGTATTTAAATAAATAAAGCCATTAAAATGACTTAAAATGAAATAAACTAATAAATTCTAATTTAATGATAAATAAATGAACTTTAATTACTTAAATTAAAATAAAATAAATAAATTTTTTTTTTTTATCACAAAATAACGGGACGTTACAAGCTCAGTTTGTTCATGACCAAATTGCTTTTAAAACTGAAAAAACTCGGTGGGAGAGATTCCAATATAAAGCTTATCTGGGACTCGTCATCAATCATGGCCCCGTTCGTTTCAGCTACGTTAAAGTAGTTCATCATTGTCAAAACATGATCACGAACAGATGTGCCTTCTTTCATTTGAGTGTTATAAACTGATTTTATAGCCTCATGACATGCTTGTTTTGATGGTTGGCAAACATGCCCTGCACGGAATCAGCTATTTCCAAAGCCGTTTCCATTGGTTCATGTTTCTTGCCTAAGACGTCACTCATCCCAGCCATCAAATAAACACGGGCCTTTTCATTGGCCCGGACCCAGCACTCATATGCATCCTTTACAGCTTTAGGAGCATTGGTAGCAGGTGTATCAGGTTTAAGTTCACTAAGAATGAATTTCAAGTCTTCTACCACGAGAATGGTGTTCATTTCATTTTTCCAGGAGGTGTAGTTATCTCCATTTAGTTTGTTCTTTCCAAGGATTGTGACTAAAGCAGATGCCATATTACTGAAAATTTAAATAAACCTTATCTTAGTAATCTAACATGCTTTCAACATTCAAATATAAAATTTCGACATATAATTAAATATGATGCATGAATGCGAACATATTAATGAACAGAAAAGCCCTAAAACATGTTACCATGTCACGATATTTTAATGATACCAGTAAGGTGCCGTCGAATGATAAGTCAGTTCCCATCATTAAAACGAGATACCACTAGAACAATTGACAACTCCAGAATAACTCATATTCCTATGTCATTGTTTACCGTGTATTTGGTCCAGAGTTTTGATAACAAAATTTATCAAATTTCTTTTAAGTATGACCTACTAATTTAGTCTTTTAAATAAAATTGAAGAGTGTCTACGAAGTGTAGATTCAGTCTTCAATCAATCTCATTTAAAATTCTTTATCCCTTTCGGGAGACCCAACTTGATATTGATTTATACAATAAACCTTCCTATGGGAATGAACACCTGCAGCAGTGTTACAGAGGCCATGTATAAATCTCACGTTTCGAGCCCATTAGTGGAGACCATAGGACACAATGACATGTTTCCTTCTCCCACTTAATATTTTGAGTTAGGGTTTCATAACGTAGACTAATTCAGGCTAATTTATTAATCCAAGTTTTAATTAACCTAATCAACTTTAACTCTTAAATTGGTTAGATTAATTTTATAATTGTGATTGTTCAAGTTTTCCTAATTTAAACTAATCACATTATGCGCCGTCTTAATAATTTTGATTTATTAATTTGAAGTTTTCTCCCAGATCGCTCCCAGTTAGAGGCGCTCCGTGTTAGGGGAACTTTATGAAACCTCATCGCTTGGGCAGAGCTTTCTCGCCAGAGATCCGTTCAATTTAATTAATCTCAATTATTAATTTTTTTTAATTAACCCTTAATTAAAAGTTTCTATTTATTTATCTTATATGGATTTTGGCCCAATTGTTTAAACAATAATTCCATATTACAAATAATTCATTTAGTTTCTATTCAACTTTTAAACTAGATTTAACTTTTGAATTTTAACTAAATAAGCATGCTTTTAATTCTAAAACAATTAGAATATAATTTTTGATAATAACATTTATAAAATAAAATTATAGCATGCTTCACATACATTAGCATATAATAACACATATTATATCATGATGCATGTATGTACAATTAATAAAATCATACAACCTATGGTGGGATTTTCTACATGACATACTTTTATGCATGAACATTATTTAAAACAATTATATTATACATATAAACAATTTAAATAATAAATAGCTAAATTGACCGGTATTCTTGGCACTATTTCTAAAACGGAAAATTAAAATTACAACTTAATTTAAATCTTCCATTGTAGAACTTGAGGCTTCACTTTCTCTCTCCTCCATGTTGTAGGCGTGGCAATGGGTAATTATGGGGCAAATATTATCTCTTTAATATTTCCATAAATACTTGTTTTAAAATAATTATCTTTTAATTATATGGAAAGAAAAATAAAAAATTTCCATATAATCTTATATCAAATCTAAATTCATAATTTAAAATATGGAGATAATCTTAAAAAGATTTTATCCTTATCTTAAATATTTGATTTTTCAATTTGATATAACAAGATAATTATCTTAAAATATCTTACCATTATCTTGACTTATCTCCTCATTTTCTCTCTCCTTGGGCGTGGATCTCTTGGAATGGTGGAGAACAATTTTCTTCTCTTCCTTCCTTGGTGTAGCCGATTTTGCCATCATTGGGTATGGGAAAATTACAATTTTTCCTATACCCTAAAATTTAGGGTTTACAAATTTTCTACTAAAATTTAAAATCCTAAGTGCCTCAAGAATACCTAAACAGTCAACTAGCAAACCTCCACAATTTATATAACACAATTTATATAAACATACATAAAACAATTTTTATGCAACCCACCAAAATTTTCCAAAATTCACAATTTTGCATGATAATTAAAATTAGCTCTGATACCAATTGAAGGGATGATTTACTAAATTAGCGGAATTTATTTAGTAACACAAATTAACACTTAATTTAGGATCTATTAATATCATGCAATTTGTGATAAAAAGACAAAGAACATGTAGATTCATGCTTTATTTTGGAAAATTAAAACCATAACTTACATTGACTGATTAATGGAGAATCGGTTGGAGGTTTCTTTACAGCATCAAATCCTCAGCAACACCGGATCTTCTACGCTATATCCCGATCGATCAAACGAAATCCGATTGTGGAATCGAACTTAAGAAGAAATTGGGAAGAAGAAAAATATTTTCTTCCCAATAATGACTAGGGAATTTCGGCTATGGGGGGAGAAGGGAAGAAGAGAGAGTTCCAAATTTCTATGGAATTAAATTGTTGTGATTTATAAATGACCCAACCCTCCTATTTATAGAAAAATAGGAATCCTAATCACATTAGGATTAATCTATAGAGATAAATACAAAAAGAAAAAAGATTATATCTTTCCTTTATCTAGCAATTTCGAAAATGTCATGGATAAATAGGAGATCATTTTATTTTCTTTATTTTTATTTATCTTGGGTAAATAAATCTATGTAATTATTTTAGGATATAATTCAAACAATTATCTCCTCAAAATACATGTCATGGCCGATTTTATCATCATAAAATAATAAATAAATACAATTTATTTAATTAATTATTTTTGGGCCAATTCCAATTGGGTTCATTAATCCAATTGGGCTTGAAATTTTCTCTTAAATTAATAAGTCCAACTTAATTAATTTATTTATTAATTACCATTGAAATAAAATATTTTATTTAAACAATTAATAATATTAATATTTTCTCCCGACTAAATATTATCCAATTTATATTTAATTATTAATTTCCATTTAAATAATTTTCATTATTAAAATAATTAATAATAAATATTATAATTATTAATTTCCATAAACTCATTATTTAATTAATAATTTTATTGACAATATTTTATTATTAATTTAATTAATTTTAATTATTAATTTTCGTTTAAATATAATTATTTAAACAATTAATAATTGTTAATTAATTTCAAATTATTAATTACCATTTAAATATACTCAATATTTAAATAATTAATAACGTATAATTCATAATATTTCATTATTAATTTCATGTTTAAATAAACTCATTATTTAAACAATTAATAATGTTTATATTAATTACCGTTTAAATATACTCAATATTTAAACAATTAATATTGCCTATTTTAAGTAATTCACTTTACTTAAAATTTCCATTTCTTCTACTTGATTTCGCGACTACGATATTTGGGCTAGCATACGGACCCGATGGACCTATAGATCATGGGCTTAATAATTAGTCAATTAAGTGATTAACACATAATCGGTTAATTACTTATTATCTAACTATGAATAATTCCACTATAGATTCATAGTGAACTCCCCTCACTATAGATGAGTTATGTCCATTTAGTTTATCATTATTTATATCGTGATATATCCTTCACGTGGAACCCTCATAATTACAAGCGGATAAATTTACCGTTTTGCCCCTGTAATTACCAATTTATCCTTGTGTTCCCATGATTCTCCAATGAACTTTATCTTTAGTCGAACTAGAGATAAGATACTTCGTGATCAATAGAAGTCGTGACGTCACTTGTTCATGTCTCGAATCGGGACATCAAGGGAGTTTCCTAAAGTTCCTAAAATGTTTAGGTATCGCACCGATACCTGTTAATTTATAGGAAAGTTATGAATTCCATCTCGTGAAAATGAGTTCCCAGCTACTTATCTAGTCATGTTCCCAAAACAGGAGTGTATTGAGCGTTCTTACAGATCGCTCTCAACTATGTGAATCAAACAACATAACTCCACAAATAGGAGTCCGTATTTCACTCAGGATTGAGATCTATCACGGTTGATAAACTTAGTTTGATATTCGATTATTTCTCGTAAACGGTACTAATGAAAAATTTGATCGAACATCGTGGTCCTGTCTTATACAATCAACATTGCATATGATACTTCCATTTCATGTCTCCCACATGAATGATCAGGATTTGATCATTTGTCTATAAACAAAATGCGAAGCTATCAACAGTGTTACCAGGATAAGGTTCCCAAACGTTATCTGTTTACTGTAGACACGTTTAAGTTACTCATCTTGACTGTAATCCTCTTGTATGACTCACATACTAAGTCGTGATTTCATAAGAGTAACTTAGGGTTTGCTATTTGAATGTTTGATATTTATATATTTCCATATATTCCTAATATCATTAATTGAATCAATCTAGATAATATAAAGAACTTATGTTTATTTATTTAATTTATTCTTAATAAATTATTATTATTAAATGATTACAAGTTCTAGGACACCATTCCTAACAAATCTCACATTCCGAATCTCCCTTGCAAATTAAATATGACAACGATCCAAATGCTTCCCCGTGTCCGCATTAGATGGATGTTTTGTGACGACCCGACACTTTTAAATAATTTAAATTAGAAAACACAACGGAAGTCTTTATATTTTTAGAAAAATGGTGTGGTTATGTTTGAAAATTGGCTAGCCAAAACCTGTTTACATCTTAATTTCAAAATCTAAAATACATAAGGAACATTAAGTTCCTATCCAGGAGTTCAGAATGATTTATAATAAAAAAAGTAAAGACAAAAGCTCTTAAGAGCTATATACAAATCCCAAAAATAGGTAAAACTAACAACTCAGTCCATGGACTTTTACATAACACCTAGTCCATCTTGAAGTCATTATCCTTCGATCATGCAACACCATCTCCTCTCCCACGACCACTAGCCAGAGCATTACCTGAAATTGGTTGTAATATCATGAGCTAACAACAAAGCCTAGTGAGAATAACAAGAATAAAAAGTAAAGTTAGACCTCAAACTCGTATTCCGATTTGTGTCCAATTAATCTAACACAATCACTCCTAAAATTCTCGAAACTCTAGGTAATTTTTATTCTATACTCTCTAAAGGATGATATTACTAACACTCATAGTCAAATCCTTATCCATTAACTTGTTACAACATAAATAAGAAAGTAAATAAACCTGTATAAATATAACATCTCGATTCTCTATCCATGATATATATTTCCATCGATCATATGCATAAAGGTAATGAAGACATCTCGTAGGATTCCCATTCACCCTTATGCATGAAAGTAATGAAAACACCCGTAGGTTTCGCATTCATCTTTTATGCATGAAGGTAATGAAAACTCCAGTAGGATTCGCATTCATCTTTTATGCATGAAGGTAATGAGGATATCCCGTCAGACCCACATTCACCTTTTGTGTATGAAGGTAATGGGGATATCCCATCGGACCCACATTCACCTTTTGTGCATGAAGATAATGAGGATATCCCTTCGGACCCTCATTCACCTTTTGTTTTCTCAGTTCCTTTCTCTTTCATTTCAATGATGCAGGATGATATGCATATGCTTGCAAAAATAAATAAAAGTAAATGTGAATGTTAAAGTAGCCGAACAAGCATAAAGTAAAAGGGCATAAAGTAAAGTGCATAAAGTAAAGTGCATAAAGTAAATGGATAAAAGAGGTCCTTATGCATAAAGTAAATAAGTAAATCGAAATCCCGATACATTAATAAAAGTAGATCCTATCTTAAACAAATAATCTACTCTTTCAAGGATTCTAAACTTCCAAATAAAATCCAAGGTTCTATTTTCGAGTTCCTTTAAACATTCTATCTAAAAGTATGGATCTTCTAACTCCCAATGATCCATCCTAAGCTTCGAAACGAATCTAACTTAGAACTTTCTAAGGTTTAAAGTTTTCCTCGAGAACTCCTAAGTTCTCACTCAAAGAACTAGCTCCTAATCCTAGGGCAGTAGCTCACTTCCCTCTATTCTTAGATTTGAATCTTAGTCTTAGTTTCAAATTCTACAAATCATTATACTTATTCTCTTTCTATGGTTACTTTAAATCCTAACTATTCTCACCTTTTTAAAAGAAGATTTCGTTCCAAACCTTCGATAACGCGATCAAGCAAACGGTCCAAAAATACCTACAATTAGAATTACATCTAACAATCAATAATTAACCAAATAATGGTCAAACAACATCTACGCGTACAAAAGGATGAAAAACTCTACAAACCCCACATGAGGCTCTTGGCCCACCCATGAAAAGTGGGTCTCGGGTTTGGTTTTCCGGCTTTTAGGCAATTTAGATTTTTGTGTTTTTTTGTCCTTTTTAAGACTTGAGGAGGATGATGAATAGTATTTAGATATTTCAAGAAGTTTGGAAATGACGGTTGCGTCCTTTTATGACTTTTAACTTATAAATCGAAACCCGAAGCTCTTAAATTAATCTAAAGGTGATTAATAATTATTAATTAGCCCGTTAATAATTATTAATACCACCATAACTTATTTAAACAAATAAAGCCATTAAAATGACTTAAATCGAAATAAACTACTAAATTCTAATTTACCAATTAATAAATAAACTTTAATTACTTAAATTAAAATAAAATAATTAAAAAAATTTATAACAAAATAACGGGACGTTATAGTCAACCCTCCTAAAAAGGGTTTTTCGTCCCCGAAAAGTAAACTCAACATAACGAGATAAAATAAAAGAGTGATTAGCTCCAAAATTAAACAGAACAAAAGCCAAACGGCCTGAAAATAATAAAGTATAAACCACTACCATACTGGTAGCTTTTCCTTATAATCCTGACTTTGCTACTATGTTGTGATGGATCTTATACGCCCTATAAAAGTGGCGTGAATCCAAGTTTGATCACAACATAGCATCTTGATGGAAGTGTGCATCTCCCTAATGGAAACTGGCACAACTATTGTAGTAAGGATGATACTATCCTTGTTAGCTCCACCTCGAATCAGTTGTTGTTGCTGCTGCTATTATAGTTGTTGATGTTGTTGCTGCTACTGTTGTTGCTTCTGCGGTGTCCCTTGACTGGCATCGTCATCTTCTGTCTTCTGCTCCTGAGTGGAAATTGGTCTGTAGTAGCAAGTTTTCTTTTCCATTCATAATATGCGAAATCCAAGATAAGGATAACTCCTAAGCTTCCTTATTCAAATCTTGAATGAACTCAACTTCAGAGATCATTTCCTTTATTACAAAACAAAACTGGTGTCTGTCAAACACCTTAGTCCAATAACATTCTATCCTTCCAACATAGGATTCACTTTAGAGTCTATCTTGAAAAGGCTCAGTAGGTCCAAACTACGACCTACAAGTTTCTCAAAGTTCACCGTCCAATTAGATGGTCAAACTCAATGTGAATTGATATTCATAAAACCATCTCATTGCCTTACAGAAGTTACCGATATCATGGTCCATCGACTCCTTTCTATATTTCAATCAAATACCAACACTCAACTTAGTGTTAGTCAATTTTGACAATTTACTAAATATGTATCTTCATTACTCGACCTCGAGTATTTCCAATTCAGATTGAAACACCATAGTGTAATAGAGACCAAACTAGGCCATTCACCAATTAACATTGTTGTTAATGGACCTCGTTGAGACTTATCACGTAAAATCTTACTTCCTCTTTTGAGTGGCAACACATTTTCCTTTTAGCACAATGCTACCATAAGGATTTACCACTTACCATAATCCAACTTTCTTAACTCAAACCAGGAACTTGTCCATTTAGTTAAATCTAGGTTACTGGACTCGACCCAGACCGATTTCATTTCAACAATTTCTCACCTCAAACAGGTGTTTCATCTCTTAATACTGGGCTCCAGACAAACATGTCCCCTATTTACACATAAATGTCCACACACATCTACTAAGACCACTACTTAGCAATTGTGGGACAATAACAATTTAATCAGCTTTAAGAATCAAACGATTGATCTCTCGGAGTATCTCATCTCCATTACTTTGACATTATGTCAATACTCTTAACAAGGTGTATAACCTCCAAAACTGCACGGGGTCATTCACCTTCTCAACACCCTTACCCAAATCTCAAAATGGGTCAAATAAACATAACCACATAGTGGTTTTACAAGGATGTGAAATATCACAAACATCATTAACTTTTAACAATATTCTCATAACTCTTCCAATATCATAGAAATAAAGCATGAGAATAGAAGTTATAGGCATACCTGGTGCTGCTGATCTCAGATGATGACTTGAGAATGGACTTAAAACAAAACATGAAAACAAACATGCATCGCATGTAATCTACAGAACCCTAAGGCTCTGATACCAACTGTGACAACCCGACACTTTTAAATAATTTAAATTAGAAAACACAGCGGAAGTCTTTATATTTTTAGAAAAATGGCGTGGTTATGTTTGAAAAGTGACTAGCCAAAACATGTTTACATCTTAATTAAAATACACAAGGAACATTAAGTTCCTATCCAGGAGTTAAGAATGATTTATAATCATAAAAGTAAAGACAAAAGCTCTTAAGAGCTATATACAAATCCCAAAAATAGGTAAAACTCACAACTCAGTCCATGGACTTTTACATAACACCTAGTCCATCTTGAAGTCATTATCCTTCGATCATGCAGCACCATCTCCTCTCCCATGACCTCTAGCCAGGGCATTACCTGAAATTGGTTGTAATATCATGAGCTAACAACAAAGCCCAGTGAGAATAACAAGAATAAAAAGTAAAGTTAGACCTCAAACTCGTATTCCAATTTGTGTCCAATTAATCTGACACAATCACTCCTAAAGTTCTCCAAACTCTAGGTAATTTTTATTCTACACTCTCCAAAGGATGATATTACTAACACTCATAGTCAAATCCTCATCCATTAACTTGTTACAACATAAATAAGAAAGTAAATAAACTTGTATAAATATAACATCTCAATTCTCTATCCATGATATATATTTCCATCGATCATATGCATGAAGTTAATGAAGACATCTCGTAGGATTCGCATTCACCCTTATGCATGAAGGTAATGAAAACACCCGTAGGTTTAGTATTCACCTTTTATTTCACTTTCCATTTCCACCAATGATATGCATAAAAATAATGAAAACTCCCGTAGGATTCGCATTCATCTTTTGTGTATGAAGGTAATGGGGATATCCCGTCGGACCCACATTCACCTTTTGTGTATGAAGGTAATGGGGATATCCCGTCGGACCCACATTCACCTTTTGTGCATGAAGGTAATGAGGATATCCCGTCGGACCCTCATTCACCTTTTGCTTTCTCACTTCCTTTCTCTTTCATTTCAATGATGCAAGATGATATGCATATGCTTGCAAAAATAAATAAAAGTAAATGTGAATGTTAAAGTAGCCGAACAAGCGTAAAGTAAAAGGGCATAAAGTAAAGTGCATAAAGTAAATGGATCAAAGATGTCCATATGCATAAAATAAATAAGTAAATCGAACTCCCGATACATTAATAAAAGTAGATCCTATCTTAAACAAATAATCTACTCTTTCAAGGATTCTAAACTTCCAAATAAAATCCAAGGTTCTATTTTCGAGTTCCTTTAAACATTCTATCTAAAAGTATGGATCTTCTAACTCCCAATGATCCATCCTAAGCTTCGAAATGAATCTAACTTATAACTTTCTAAGGTTCAAAGTTTTCCTCGAGAAGTCCTAAGTTCTCACTCAAAGAACTAGCTCCTAATCCTAGGGCACTAGCTCACTTCCCTCTATTCTTAGATTCGAATCTTAGTCTTACTTTCAAATTCTACAAATCATTATACTTATTCGCTTTCTAAGGTTACTTTAAATCCTAACTATTCTCACCTTTGTAAAATAAGATTTCGTTCCAAACCTTCGGTAATGCGATCAAGCAAACGGTCCAAAAACACCTACAATTAGAATTACATCTAACAATCAATAATTAACCAAATAATGGTCAAACAACATCTACACATACAAAACGAAGAAAAACTTTACAAACCCCACATGAGGCTCTCAGCCCCCCCATGTAAAGTGGGTCTCGGGTTTGGTTTTCATGCTTTTAGATAATTTAGATGTGTTTTGAGTTGGTTTCAAGCAATTTCGATATTCTCGATTTCAATGGGTATCGATAATTAGGGTTTTTGGACAATATGTAATTTCCCAAATCGAATTACAATAAACATTATTTCAATAATAAATAACCCATATTCAAATCCTGAAAGGTAAATTTCAAACGGGAAGGGTTTCGACTGAAACTCGGGTATAGGGTTAAGGGAAAGTCAAGTAATAGTTACCCAATAAGTTTTCCATCAACATTCAACAACAAAATTGGAAGGGAATGAGAGTTTTGGCCAAGAACTCAAAAGCTTGAATCAATTTCCATGAAAATACTATGAGAATTCGAAATCTAGGGCTTACCTTAGAGAATTGGAAACGTTCCAAGAGTGGAATGGTTAGAAGGGTCTCGGCGAGAGCTTTCCAACGCATCCGAAATCACGCAAAACGACCAAGAAACGAAGCCGGGGCGACAGTGTCTTCATTTTCTCTTTTCTTCCTCTTGTTGCTCGGGTTTGGAGAGAAAAATGAAAAAGTTTTGTGTTTTTTTGTCCTTTTTAAGACTTGAGGAGGAAGATGAATAGTATGTAGATATTTTAAGAACTTTGGAAATGACGGTTCCGTCCTTTTATGACTTTTAACTTATAAATCGAAACCTGAAGCTCTTAAATTAATCCAAAGGTGATTAATAATTATTAATTGGCCCGTTAATAATTATTAATACCACCATAACTTATTTAAACAAATAAAGCCATTAAAATGACTTAAATCAAAATAAACTACTAAATTCTAATTTACCAATTAATAAATAAACTTTAATTACTTAAATTAAAATAAAATAAATAATTTTTTTTATCACTAAATAACGGGATGTTACATGTTTAATATGACCATCCTCTTGGGAATACTCGTAATGCCATCTCATGTGAGAACCCTTGACTTTCGATGCATACAACCGTTGAAGATGAGGATTGATCGGTAAATAAAACATATCTCAACAGGTCACCCGAGACCCTCCACTAACTTTTTCGTGTCATATAAACTTTCTGGCAACGTGTTGTTCATAGGAGGGCAACGATGAAACCATTGTGCAATCGAATTAAAACCTCTCTTTAGGATATGATATGATGCTTTTGTATTAAGAAGCTCCGTAGCTTCAGCCAGTTGACTAACGTCACAACCCGGGTACATTGGCATACTTGCTGATTCGAGCTTATGGTACAATCTTTGTGCTTCTGGGTTCATTTTCTCCTCCACTTGAATAGTAACACTATCGTCTTCAGTATAATTAAACATAACTTCAAATATCATATGTTGCATCTATCCATACTATTGTTGTCTGTCATCACGACATTCTTCTACAATCGGCACTACATTCAACCAATTGCCTTGGTAGAACACATCTGTAACGACCCGCTTTCCGTTAAATTCTTTAAATTCAAATGCACAGCGGAAGACTCGATTTTTAAAGAAAAACGGCATGGGTTTGTTTAAAAATCGAATATCCAAAACCTGTTTTACAACACAAATCCAGAGAAAGCTATAAATCGGGAATTCACATTCCAAAGGAGAAATAAATCATAAGACATAGACAATTTTTACACAAATACCCTTCCGGGCTAAAAAAGAAACATGTATGTAGAATGGAAATAATTTACAAGCATTTTAACAAATGCTAAACCAAAAGATGTCTTTAACATTATCCGTACACCATCTCGACTAGTCACGCGGCTCCACCTCCTCTACCACGCTTCTTAGCTCGAGGTTTACCTGAAAATTTGTAAGTGTAGCACCATTAGCATAAAATGCTAGTGAGAGTAAAATGAAAGCAAGTAATCCTATGAACAAAATCTCATAACCGAAATCATGTCGAAAGGCCTATAATGCTCAATACTACCCACATCCACACTTCCAATTTCCATACAATCATACGATAGTCATATATTACCCGTATTCATCATTCAATACCATGAGATAGATATAAAGACTTAAAGTAAAGTAACATTTACTACTAAGTCTTACAACACAATTCTAAGGAATATGTAAAGGTAATATTAACTATCTTTATTACCAAACAAGTTTCATCGTATCGTGCTACTGTATGGATCGAAATCAACATACCACGTACGGTCATACCATGTCTCAAGTTACCGTACCATGATACTGAAGGGATGATTTACTAAACTAGCGGAAATTTATTTAGTAAACTTATTAACATTTAATAACGGATCTATTAACATCATGCAATTTGTGATAAAACATGTAGATTCATGCTTAATTTCGAAAATTAAAACCGGTCTACTTACATTGAGAATCGGTTGGAGGTTTCTTTACAGCATCAAATCCTCAGCAACACCGAATCTTCTATGCTATATCCCGATCGAAAGATAAACCGACTTGTGGGAATCGAACCGGAAAAACAAAAGAAGAAAAAATTTCTTCTAAATTTTTCCCTAAGGAAAATCGGCAATTGGGCAAAAACTTGAGAGAGAATTTTCACTTTTCTAATTAAAGTGAGAAGTGTACAAACTATGAATCCCAATGGTCATATTTATAGGAAAATATGATATCTAATCTCTATAGATATGCTTATCTCCTAATTATAAAAATAATAGAAAAAAGATAAATAAAATAAAATTATATATATATATATAACTTACTTTGACCACGCCACATGCTGAAGCCATTTGTGTATACATATATATTTTTTTTATTAAATTTTCATTCTTTGACTTATCTTTATAATATAATTATGTATTTAAAATTAGAAAAATTAAAATAATAATTTCTAATTAAATACATTTAGCCAAAAATTAATATATTAATTACCATTGAATCTTATTTAATTAATTAATTATTTTGGGCCAAAACCAATTTGTTTCTTAAACCAATTGAATTTAATTCTCTCTAATATTTATTATTAAATTAAATAAACTCATTATTTAATTAATAATACAAATTATTCATTTCTATTTAAATAAACTCATTATTTAAATATTAATCATATTAACATTAATTGTAACGTCCCGTTATTTTGTGATAAACAATTATTTTATTTTATTTTATTTAAGTAATTAAAGTTTATTTATTAATTGTTAAATTAGAATTTAGTATTTTATTTCATTTTAATTCATTTTAATGGCTTTATTTATTTAAATACGTTTTAATGGTATTAATAATTATTAATCACCATTGGGATAGTTTGAGATGTTCGGGATTCGTTTTTAAGCCAAAAGTCATAAAAGGGCAAAATCGTAATTTTCCAATTTGCAAAATATCTAAAAACACTATTTGCCTTCTTCTTTAAATGAAACTTTGACTCAAAAATTGACCACAACTTCATCTTTTTTCCCCTCTCATTGCCATGAGTCCCAAAGAAGAAAAATAAAATTTTGGTTTTCGTTCGTTTCTTGCCGGATCGATTCGATTCTCGTTCCATTGGAAAGGTATCGGTCCTACGATCCTTTTCCACCTAGCCTTCGTACTTGCCACTCGTGTTTTGCGGAGATCTCGGTAAGTAAAGTTTCAAACCCTAAGCTCCAAATAGTGTTTTAATGGAGTTTTCGTTGTTTTCTTTCGATTTCTTGCCGTGAAACTCGGTGTTTGTCAATTCGGGAGTAGTTTTAAGTGTTTTTGGAAACTATCCCTTAACCCTAAAACCGAGTTTTAGTCGAAACCCTTCCCGTTCGAATTTTACCCTCTTGGGTTTGATTTTGGGTTAGAAATTAATGAATGAATGTTTATTTAAATTCGATTCGGGAAAGGGATTAATGTTCAAAAACCCTAATTATCGATACCCATTGAAATCGGGATTATCGAATTTGCTTAAAACCAACTCAAAACGTATTTAAATTGCCAAAAAGCCGGAAGACCAAACCCGAGACCCAATTTTGATGCTAGGGCCGTGGGCCTCATGTGGGATTTTGTTGGGTTTTTCGTTGTTTTGTACATTTGGTTGATGTTTGATCGATAGTTGGTTAATTATTGATTGTATGATATATTTCTTTGTAGGTGTTTTTGAACCGCTTACTTGATCGCTCCTTCGGACTTAGGAGCAAAGTCATCTTTTAATTAAGGTGAGAATAGTTAGGATTTAAAGTAATTATAGAAATCGAATGAGTGTGAAGGTTTGTAGAGTTTGAAACTAAGACTAGAATCCGAATCTAAGATTAGAGTAAAGTGAGTTAGTGCCCTTATGATTAGGAGTTAATCCTTTAAGTGAGAACTTAGGAGTTCTCAAGGAAAGCTTTGAATCTTAAAAGATTCAAAGTTAGTTTTGATACGAAACTAAGGTTGGATCATTGGAAGTTAAGAATCCAACTTGTAATTAGAACGATTAATAGAACCTCGGATTATTGAAAGTTTAGAATCCTGGAAGGTATAGTTAATCGTTTAAGTAATGATTGTACTTTTATTATTGATACCGGAGTTCGATTGACATATCGTTCGTCCGAGGTTACAATCTATTTCTTTTTTTTACTTAATGTCATTTACTTTATGTCTTTTACTTTATGTTTATTTCAGTTACTTTATTTACTTTTGTAAGTATGTGCGAGCATATCATTGCATCTCGCACCATGGCATATTGCACCATGACATCTCGCATAAAAGAAGTACAGAATGTTGGAGCCTACGGGTTTTGTCCGCATTTCCTTCTGAGAATAAGAATGAAAATGAGAAAGAAAAGAAGTACAGAATGTTGGAGCCTACGGGTATTGTCCGCATTTCCTTCTGAGAAAAAGAATGAAAATGAGAAAGAAAAGAAGTACAGAATGTTGGACCCTTCGGGAATTGTCCGCATTTCCTTCTTCATGCATTTTATGCATATGGTTGATGAAAATATATATATCCTGGATAGAGGATCGAGATGTTATATTGTTATGAAAAGTTATTTACTTTTCCTGTTTATGTCATAACAAGAATTTTGATGAGATTAAGACTACGAGAGTTAGTATTATCATCCTTTAGAGAATGTAAAAATGAATTCACCTAGAGTTACGATGATTTTAAGAGTGTATTGTGTCAGATTACTTGGACACAAATCGAAATGCAAGTTTGAGGTCTATCTTTACTTTTTATGCTTATTATTCTCACTGGGCTTAGTTTGTTAGCTCATGATATTACAACCAATTTCAGGTAATGCCTTGGCTAGAGGTCGAGGGAGAGGAGGTGGTGCTGCGTGATCAAGGGATGCTGACCTCAAGATGGACACTTTTGTTTGTAAAGTTTATGTCTTTATTTTGATGAATTTTAAAACTTTGATGTTGTATTTAGCTCATAAGAGCTTTTGATGTGGTTTTTATGATACGATTTATTTGAACTCCTGATTTGAACTTAAAGTCCATGTGAATTTATTAGATTGAAAAATTAGGATGTAAACAGGTTTTCGGCATGCCAACTTTCAAACAAAACCACGTAAAATTTTCTAAAAATAAAAGACTTCCGAAGTTTTCTCTGAATTTAATTTATTTAAAAGTGACGGGTCGTCACATTAATTCCCGTTTAAATAAGTTATTTATTTAAACAATTAATTTTGCCTTAAAATATTATAATTGATAATGTTATATTAATTTCCATTTAAATAAACTCTTTATTTAAACAATTAATATTGTATCAATATTAATAATATTAATATTAATTTTCATTTAAATAATCTCATTACTCAAATAATTAATATTGCCTATTTTTAAGTAAATACAATTACTTAAATTATTTGTTCTTCCTAAGTTAAATTAATAACTTAGTTTTGCTACAACGATATTTGGGCTAGCATAGGGACCCGATGGACCTATAGATCATGGGCTTAATAATTAGTCAATTAAGTGATTAACACATAATCAGTTAATTACTTATTATCTAACTATGAATAATTCCACTATAGATTCATAGCTGAACTCCCCTCACTATAGATGAGTTATGTCCATTTAGTTTATCTTTTATTTATATCTGTGATATATCCTTCACGTGGAACCCTCATAATTACAGGTGGATTAAATTTACCGTTTTTCCCCTGTAATTACCGCTTTATCCTTGTGTTCCCGCTGATTCTCCAATGAACATTATCTTTAGTCAAACTAGAGATAATATACTTCTGTGATCAATAGAAGTCGTGGCGCCACTTGTTCATATCTCGAATCAGTACATCAAGGGAGTTTCCTAAAGTTCCTAAAATGTTTAGGTATCGCACTGATACCGTTAATTTATAGGAAAGTTATGAATTCCATCTAGTGAAAATGAGTTCCCAGCTACTTATCTAGTCATGTTACCAAAACAGAAGTGTATTGAGCGTTCTTACAGATCGCTCTCAACCATGTGAATCAAAGAACATAACTCCACAAATAGGAGTCCGCATTTCACTCAGGATTGAGATCTATCACGGTTGATAAACTTAGTTTGATATTCGATTATTTCTCGTAAACGGTACTAATGAGAAATTTGATCGAATATCGTGGTCCTGTCTTATACAATCAACATTGCATATGATACTTCCATTTCATGTCTCCCACATGAATGATCAGGATTAGATCATTTGTCTATAAACAAAATACGAAGCTATCAATAGTGTTACCGGGATAAGGTTCCCAAACGTTATCCATTTACTGTAGACACTTTTAAGTTACTCATCTCGACTTTAATCCTCTCGTATGACACACATACTAAGTCGTGATTTCATAAGAGTGACTTAGGGTTTTACTATTTGAATGTTTGATATTTATATATTTCCATATATTCCTAATATCTTCAATTGAATCAATCTAGATAATATAAAGAACTTATGTTTATTTATTTAATTTATTAGAAATAAATTATTATACTTAAATAATTACAAGTTCTAGGACATCATTCCTAACAGATACCATATGGACCGAAGTCAACATACTATCATGTACCATATCACAAATCACAGCACCATGATACGTATGGATCCGAATCAACATTCTATCATGTGCCGTATCACAGATCATAGTACCATATCACAAATCATCGCACCATGATACGTATGGATCCGAATCAACATACTATCATGTGCCGTATCACAGATCATAGTACCATGGTACGTATGGATCCGAATCAACATACTACCATGTACCATATCACAAATCATCGGATATCAAGACTTTCACCATATCGGATATTAGGACTTTCACCATATCGGATATCAGGACTTTCACCATATAACAAATCGTCGCACCATGATACGTATGGATCCGAATCAACATACTATCATGTGCCATATCACAAACCATAGTACCATAGTACCGTATGGATCCGAATCAACATACTACTATGTACTATTTACGAACCCTCGCACCATGATACGTATGGATCGAAATCAACATACTATCATGTGCCATAACACAACCATAGTACCATGGTACGTACGGATCCGAATCCACGTACTACCATGTACAATTCACAAACTCTCGCACCATGATACCGTATGGATTCGAATCAACATACTATCATGAGCCATATCACAAAAGGTTAAGCTTACTAATAAGTTAGTTAATCTCAAAGAATTCTACTAAGTTATTAAGAAACCTAACTAATTACTAATTACTAATAAGTTAGCACTCAAGTGTATCTTCTAATTACTTTAACTTCCAAACCGTTCAAAGTAACTCTCATTTCCACTTTCATCTAACATCTCTAAATCGCTTTGCAATACTTCCAAACCACTCTGATGTTTCCTTTTCATCGAACTCATTATAATTCCAAATTCTTTCCACTCACTTCCGAATTAAAGTCTCTAACCAAAACTTAAATCTAAGAAGCTAAATCCCTCTTAACCTCGATAAACAATAACATAACGAAACTCAATTCATAAAACTACTAACTTTCGCTTTAAACTCACATTAGCTTGTAGACAAGCTCCGATATCCGAGGTTGCAATTCCACGATCAAATCACAATCCTACAAACGAATTACACCTAATTAACATTAATTAATCGGAAAACATTCAAACTACATCTAAACGCATAAAACGACGAAAAACCTGGATTTCCTCCCTATGGTGCTCTCGGCCATACAAGGAAAAATAGGGTTCGGGTTTGGTTTTCCGGCTTTTATGCACTTTAGAGGTGTTTCGGGTTGGTTTCGGATACTTTGGAGGTTCGCAACTACAATGGGTAACCGTAATTTAGGGTTTTGCACATTAATCGATTTCCGAAAAATGAAGTAAATAGTAAAAACACAATAACCCTAACATTCTAAACATAGCCAAGTGAGGGAAATCACAAGGGACGGGTTTCCGGCTCAAACTCGGTTTTAGGGTTTAGGGAAAGTTTCTAAAACCTACTATAAAGACTTCCCCGATTGAAACCTTCAAGCTTCGGTGAACAAATTCGAAGATTCCAACTCAAAACCTCCATTAAAACACTATTCACTTCAAGTTTTAGAAACTTTGACATACCTTAAAGCCTCGAGAAAACGAGTGAAAATCTCGATCGGTAGGTTGGAAATGATCTACGGGCCAAGGGCTTTCCAATGGGAGTAGAATCGATACGATCCACCGAGTATTAAAGAAAAAACAAAAAAAAGGGGAAGGGTTTTGGTTGCTCTCGGCTTCAAGAGGAAAAGGAAGAGAAAAATGATATGTTTTGCCTTTGATTTTCTATTTTAAGAGAAGGTGAATAGTAAAATTTAGCTATTTAAGAATTTGGGAAATGACGCCTACGTCCCTCTTTTGTTTTTACTTTAAAAACGAAACCTGAAGCTCTTAAATGAATCTAAAGGTGATTAATAATTATTAATTGGACCGTTAATAATTATTAATGTCACCAAAACGTATTTAAAGTATTAAAACGATTAAAAAGAATTTCGGACGAAAATAGGTACTAAAACCGAAATTTCTGAATTTAAACTAATCTTAAAAACTTTAATTAAATAAAAAAAAATTACCTCAAAAAGTAACGGGACGTTACAACAACTCACTCCAACACTGCATTATACTGATCGTTAGATTCCCCTTGATAAATTCACTTGTAATAATTCTCCACAAACCCACGACTATACTGGTGTTTCTTCACATCAAATGAATAAAATAACTTCTTATTTTTGCACTATCTGCACGACCATGATATCATTTTCCATTACGATCAAAATCCTCAGTACTTTCACAAAACTCCACGAATTCTTCAACCCCTGCTACGAACTGACCTTTCAAATAGCCTTCTAAGAGACGAACATACAAAATCCATTCACACTTTTTTTAGACAATAGAACAAACAAAATAAAAAAAAAGAAGTAACAAAGTGTTTTTTATGATGACTATATCTGATTGCTCAGCAGATCTCTTTATAACCTATAAGCGTAGTGATGAAATGTGTCGTTATTTAGGCGGGAAATTTTCCCTCCATATAAGGGAATAACGAATTATGTCGCCATATGGTAGGAAGTTTCGTGCCATATTAAATGACGAATTGTATCATTCATATTTTTCACGAAGCTTTTGGCGCCAATTATAGTGATGGACATCATCATCCATGTTTCAGCGCTTCCTCCTGCCAAAAATCTCTGACCAAACTGATGCATTGTGTCGTTACCTAGGACGCATTGCGTTTGTTCGCTATCATTTTATCACTATTCTGGTAGTTTCTTGTAGTGGGGAATTAAAAACGGATTCGAGTTATGGTATGGCTGCTCGATTGATGTGTGGCTCATAGTAAATGTAGAATTAAAATTTTGTATTTGTTGAACGGATGAATGAGTAACAAAGAGAGTAACGGCTTGTGAAGCAAAGCGAGTTGAATGGCGATTGTGAATGGATTAAAAATGCCTTGTTTTTTTATTTTGATATGTTTAATAGGCTATGTATGTTTATTAATTATGTCAAGTTGAAGATCAAGTCATATACTGATTGGGAAAGCATTTTTAATTCTATTTTGATGAGTTTGAGCTAAAGAATGGTTTGTGTTATATTAATAGCTTGCATTCATAGCATGATTTCATTTGATACGTCTTGTTTGAGCACCATGCGGTTGTAACCTATCTAATAGTGAGAGGAGCTAGACATTACATATGGTTACTATGGCGGTAGGAGCAAAGTTCTGAGGCGCTGTGTGGATGATGTCCTAGTAGATAAGATGCATGAAAGGTAAAAGCGAGGAATGATGATCGGTTTGATTAATGATTTCATGATTATATGTTAACTGAAATTTATTGTTTGTGATACTCTGATTTACACCTACATCACTTCATTATGCTTTTATTTCATATCAAATGCATCATTTCATTACTTTATTTCCTTTTTAGCTTTAAAGTTGTTTATTTATTGAGATGTTGTGAATGATTTTTTTCATATAGTTTGGGGAAGAGCAGAGTACGAGAGTCGAGTTAATGTTTACCAAGGGTTCGATTAAGCTTGTGGTATTGTGGTAATGTAAATATGGAATGTGGATAAGAAGGATTAGTGGTTACAATTTAAGGCATTAGATGTAAGTTTGGTTGTTGTTGAGTGTATGATAAGAGCTAATGGTTTTGATTAGTTTTTTATGGTAAAGGAGTTAACTTAGATGTAGCCGTTATTTATACCAAACATATGAGCGCTTTAGCTTGTGTATGGGATGAACGATAGGAGGTAGACTCTTTAATGAAGGTAAAGACTCGATGGACGAACTAGAAGTCCAATGTTAGGACACAATTCAGCAATATAATCGTTACGTAAACTCATTTTCAATTTTTTTTATTCTCACTGAGTGTCATGCTCAAAGGTGCTACTTATCACCTTTCGGGGTTTCCGATGCGATCGAGGTCATGGTAAGGAAGATGTTATGCGATGAAGCTTGAAGGCCAGATTTGGTATTGGACTAGTTGTCATCATATCTCGAGCTCGAGTTGTAATAACTGCATAAGAGATAACTTATGTAAATTAATTGTTGTTATGTAACATTTAAAGTATATTGAGTTTGGTTTCATGTTAATGACATCTTGTTGTATAAATGTGTAACGACCCGATTTTTCGTAAAATCCATTAAAACAAATGCGTAGCGGAAAAACTAGATTTTACAGAAAAACGGCATGGGTCCGTTTAAAATTCGGATAAACCAAAACCTGTTTACAACCCAATTTTCCAGAAAAAGCAGTAAACCGGAATTTCATATTCCATAATGTGATGAAAATGCTAAAGGAAGTTTAAAGTTCGAAAAAACAGATACAAATTATACAAATGCTCCATCGAGCTCAAAATGAACATAATAAAGTAATGAAAAGTTCAAAAGCATTCAAAATGCTTCACCCAAAATCACAAACATTCTTGTCCATTCATCGTTCCGATAGGTCATGCGGCGCCACCTCCTCTACCTCGTCCTCTACCACGAGTCTTACCTGAAAAATTGTAATTGTAGCAACATTAGCATAAAATGCTAGTGAGAGTAAAATGAAAGCAAGTAATCCTATGAACAACATTTCATGTCAGAAATCGTGTCCAAAGGCCTAGATTTCACTTTACTACCCATTCCACATTCCAAAGTTCACATATAATCAACATACATAATAAACTTTCTCAACTTCGTGGCTCAACGAATTTTATGAGTCATGTATTTCCTCGAAATCATTCTATCATCATAACAAAAAAAACTCATACCAAGATACAAGTAAAAGAATGTGATATACTAAGTGCTAAAGAAAAACGTAGCAACCACACACGCTCAAATCTTCGAGTGCCACCCGTATCACCGCATGTGTAGCATCTATACACGCTCAAATCTTCGAATGCCACCCTCACCACAGCGTGTATAGTGCTAAAAAGTATAATGCATCTATATCGCTCATTTCGTAGAATGCCCACCTTACCACAGCGTATATAGTGCTATATCACGAATCATTGCACCATGATATCGTATGGAGCGTATCACATACCATCATGTGCCATATCACATAACCTCGCACCATGATACCGTATGGAGCGTATCACATACCATCATGTGCCATATCACATAACCTCGCACCATGATACCGTATGGAGCGTATCACATACCATCATGTGCCATATCACATAACCTCGCACCATGATACCGTATGGAGCGTATCACATACCATCATGTGCCATATCACATAACCTCGCACCATGATACCGTATGGAGCGTATCACATACCATCATGTGCCATATCACATAACCTCGCACCATGATACCGTATGGAGCGTATCACATACCATCATGTAGAATCCATCAAGCTCCCTAGTATGTTAGATAAAGTTCCACTAAACTACTAAAGAACATAAACCACTTGAATTACACTTCGAGTCAATACTCAAGTGTAATTTCTAAGCCACTTTGACTCCCGAATCACTTAAAGTTCCTTAGTCATTTACTTTCACCTAAAGTCTCCAAATCACCTTACAAGACTTCCAAACCACTCATAATTCCTCTTTTACTTCCAAAACCATAAATACAATAAAATCACTCCACTCACATCCGATTTAAAGTCTCCAACCAAGTATAACTTCCGGAAGTTAGTTTCCCTCTTAACCTCGATAAACAATAACGTAATGAAATATAATTCATAAAATTACTAACTTCCATTTTAAACTCACCTTAGATGTGAAATCCAAGCTTCCAAGGTGCCGGAGTTAAAGTCAAACAATCGATCACAAACCTACATAACAATTACAACTAACAACCATTAATTATCCGAAAATCGAGCAAACGATATCTAAACACATAAATCGACGAAAACCCCAGATTTAACCCTTAAGGGACCCACGGCCCAACAAGGAAGAGAGGGTTCGGGTTCGGTTTTCCATCTTTTATGCACTTTTGAGATGATTTGGGTTGATGAAAGACACTTTGAAAGTCGAGATAACAATGGGTCACGATATTTTAGGGTTTTACATAATAATCGATTTCCGAAAAATTAAGTAAAATGTAAAATCATAGCAAACCAAACACCCTAATCTTGGTCAAGTGAGAGAAATTAACACGGGACGGGTTTTCAACTCAAACTTGATTTTAGGGTTTAGGGAAGTTTCTAAAATCACATGAAACGACTCCCTCGATTGAAATCTTCAAGCTTCGGGGTGTGAATTTGAATATTTCAATTCAAAACCTCCATTAAAACACTATTCACAACAAGTTTTAGAAAGTTTGTCATACCTTAAGGTTTCGAGAAAATGAGCGAAAACCTCGATTGTTAGGTTAGAATCGATCCTCGGGATGAGAGCTTTTCAACGGGCATAAGATTACGGCGATCCACCGAGCAACGGAGAAAAGCCAAAGAGAGAGGAAGAGAGGGGGAGGGTTTCGGCCCAAGCTAGGAGAAAGAAGAAAAGAAAAATGAGAAGTTTGACTCATGTTTGACTATTTAAAGATGAGGATGATGAATAGTGAAATTTTAAGAAATTGGAAAATGACGTATACGTCCCTTTTAAAAGATTCGATTAAAAATACGAAACCCGATGGTCTTAAAATAATCTAAACGTGATTAATAATTATTAATTGGCCCGTTAATAATTATTAATGTCACCGAAACTAATTTAAAGTAGTAAAAGGTTTAAAAAGTTTAAAAAGGTTTTCGAACGAAAATAACTACTAAAATCGAATTACTAAGTTTAAACTAACTAAATACTTTATTTAAAATAAAAAAAAAAATTTACCTCCAAAAGTAACGGGACGTTACATTCTAACCTCCTAAAAGAGCTTTTCGTCCCCGAAAAGTAGGCTCCCTACGATACATCAATGTATTATCAGTGGAGAAAGTAAAATGGCTAGGTAATTCGAACTCTGCCTCACGAAAACCCTCAGCCAAGTGCTTTTCACCCCGCTGTGCATCTATCATCCTCTGTCTCAGAGTAGGGTCAACAGTTAAACTTGCCAAACTCACTGTAATCTCAGCTGTAAGAAAAGCTATCTCAGCTCTTTCCATCTCCCATCTAAGTCTCAGCGGAATAGTACTCAAAGCTGACAAGTGTGATGACTTTCGACTAAGTGCATCAACAACCACGTTGGCCTTTCCTGGATGATACTGTATGTCACAATCATAATCTTTCACAAGTTCTAGCCACCTCCTCTGTCTCATATTTAACTCTTTCTAGGTGAAAAAGTATTTGAGACTCTTATGATCGGTGAAAATCATAATCTTTTCACCATACAAGTAATGTCTCCATATTTTCAATGCATGTACCACTGCTGCTAGCTCCAAACCATGAGTCAGGTAGTTTTTCTCATGCTCCTTTAACTACCGAGAAGCATAAGCTACCACCTTTCCATGCTGCATCAATACACATCCCAAACCCTTCTTGGATGCATCAGTATACACTGTCAAACCCCCAGACTCATCAGGTGAAACTAAAACCGGGGCCGATACAAGTCGCCTCTTAAGCTCTTCAAAGCTATTTTCACACTCATCAGTCCACACAAAATCAACCCCCTTTTTCGTCAAATGAGTCAAAGAGAATGCAATCTTGGAAAAATCTTGCACAAATCGTCTATAATAACCTGCAAGTCCAAGAAAACTATGTATCTCAGCCACATTAGTAGGTCGGGGTCAACCACTAACGGCTTTCACCTTAGAAGGATCAACAGAAATCCCACTACTAGATACTACATGACCAAGAAAAGCCACTTCCTTCAACCAGAATTCACATTTAGAGAACTTCGCATACAACTTATGAGCTCTCAAAGTCGATAACACCCTCTCTAAATGTATGGCATGTAACTCCTCAGTCCTCGAATAAACAAAAATATCATCAATAAACACTATCACAAAGGAGTCAATGAACCTCTTGAACACTGTATGCATCAGGTCCATAAAGACTGTAGGAGCATTAGTCAGGCCAAAAGACATGACAACAAACTCATAATGACCATATCGTGTCCTGAAAGCAGTCTGGGGAATATCCTCATCTCTAATTCTCAACTGATGATATCCCGATCGAAGATCTATCTTCGAAAAGACAGTAGCTCCCCTCAGCTGATCAAACAAGTCCTCTATCCTAGGCAAAGGATACTTGTTTTTCACTGTGACCCGGTTCAGCTCCCTATAATCAATACATAATCTCATGGAGCCATCTTTCTTCCTTACAAACAATACAGGAGCTCCCCAAGGTGATACACTTGGACGTATAAACCCCAAGTCTAAAAGTTCTTGCAACTGCCTTTTCAACCCTTTAAGTTCAGCTGGTGCCATACAATAAGGTGCCTTGGACAATGGAACGGTCCCAGGAATCACCTCTATCTAGAAGTCTAACTCCCTCACTGGTGGCAAACAAGGTAACTCATCAGAAAAGACATCAATGAAATCCCTCACAACAGGTATAGAAGCTAAGGTAGTCACACTAACAGACGTGTCCACCACACTAGCTAGGTAACCACAAGCACCGTCACTCAAAAGTGCTCTGGACTGGATCCCCAAGATAACTGCAGGTGTCACCCTACCTCCGGTCCCATGAAAACAAAAATTAGTCCCACATGGACCAACAAAGTCTACCACTTTCTCATTACAACCGATGTTGGCGTGGTTGGCTGACAGCCAATCCATACCCAAAATAATATCAAAGACAGACATCGGCATCACAATCAACATAGCATGCAGAAAGCAACCCAAAATACACAAATCATCAGTATAAACAACTCTATCCACTATCACAGATTTTCCGAGCGGAGTAGTAACATGTAACTCATGTCCTAACGGCTCAGAATTAAAGGCGGCAGACTCGACAAACTCAGTAGAAATAAATGAGTGACTAGCCCCTGAATCAAATAAAACCAGAGCAGAGTGCCCTAATACGGATAAAGTACCTGAATAACAACGATCGGATGCCTCAAGCATCCTCTCGAGTAGTGGCAAAGACACGTGCTCGTTGTCGTGTTCCGAGGCTATCCTTGAACTCACGGTGGTGCTCTCTCTGTGTTGAGCAGGCCTAATCGGCCTCTACCACCGCCCGACCACGGCCGACCTGCCTCCTCGGCCTGTCCCCGATGTCGACCCTGTCCTTGTCCAGAACTCTGACCCTGTCTTGAGCTCTGACCCTGACTCCCACTCTGCTGTGGTGTCTGTAAACTAGGACAAAATCGCTTAACATGTCCGGCCTGTCCACAATGGTAACACTTCTGCACATAACACTGACCCAAGTGGTACCCAAAACAATCAGGACAATAGGGTAAAGAAGGGGCTCGATCACTAGACTGACCTGAATGGAACTGAGGTCCTGTCTGTCCCTTGCCCCTACCTGGAGCCTGTCTATATGACTGTGTCCCTCGACTAGGGGGGTCATCCACAGCCTTCCTTTTCCCAGAAGAGGTCTGAGCAACAATCTCACTAGCCTTTTTCTTAGAATCACCAATATCTAAGGCCAAAGCAGCAGTCAGAGCATCAGCATACGTACTAGGCTGTAAGACTCGTACCTGCCCTCGTAGTTCTGCTCTAAAACCTACAATAAACCTCTTTCTCTTACTTTCAGGATCAGTAACATGTTTTGTAGCAAATTTTGACTACCTGTCAAACTCCCTCTCATACTCCACAACAGACCTATCACCCTGTCTGAGTGTGAGAAACTATATCTCTAACTGATCTCGTGTATCCTCAAGATAGTATTTCTCATATAACTTTTCCCTGAACACCTCCCAACTAACCTGCAACTCAGTGCTGAGAGTACGAAATAAACCCTTCCACCAGTACAAAGCATCATCTACCAAAGAATAGGTCCCACAGTGGACCTTCAAATGATCCGGACATTTAATGAATTCAAGTACCCTCTCTACTCTGGTGATCCATCTCTCAGCAACTGCAGGATCAGTAGATGTCCCATCAAACTCAGGAGTATTGTACCTGATATACTCTTTCAAAGTTTTTGCAGCATCAGTAATACCAGACTGGTCTACCACAGGAGTGGGTACTCTAACAGGTGGTATAACCCTATCAGTCTGTCCTCCACCACCCCGTAACAGGTCTAAAAAGTACTCCTCTAAAATGGTGATACTACGATCCTGACTAGGTGTCTGATCAACTGGAGGCTCATCCTCCCAATAAACAGGTGGAGGGGGTGGCGGTGTAACTGCCCTCGCTCGACCTCTACCTCGTATCCCAGCCTGTACTCCACTCCGACCTCTCATTTACTTTCATCTAAAGTCTCCAAATCACCTTACAAGACTTCCAAACCACTCATAATTCCTCTTTTAATTCCAAAACCATAAATACATCAAAATCACTCCACTCACATCCGAGTTAAAGTCTCCAACCAAGTATAACTTCTGGAAGTTAGTTTCCCTCTTAACCTCGATAAACAATAACGTAATGAAATATAATTCATAAAATTACTAACTTCCATTTTAAACTCACCTTAGATGTGAAATCCAAGCTTCCAAGGTGCCGGAGTCAAAGTCAAACAATCGATCACAAACCTACATAACAATAACAACTAACAACCATTAATTATCCGAAAATCGAGCAAACGATATCTAAACACATAAAAGTTTTCAGTCTTTTATGCACTTTTGAGATGATTTGGGTTGATCAAAGACACTTTGAAAGTCAAGATAACAGTGGGTCACGATATTTTAGGGTTTTACATAATAATCGATTTCCGAAAAATTAAGTAAAACGTAAAATCATGGCAAACCAAACACCCTAATCTTGGTCAAGTGAGAGAAATTAACACGGGACGGGTTTTCAACTCAAACTTGATTTTAGGGTTTAGGGAAGCTTCTAAAATCACATGAAACGACCCCCTCGATTGAAATCTCAAGCTTCGGGGTGTGAATTTGAAGATTTCAATTCAAAACCTCCATTAAAACACTATTCACAACAAGTTTTAGAAAGTTTGTCATACCTTAAGGTTTCGAGAAAATGAGCGAAAACCTCGATTGTTAGGTTAGAATCGATCCTCGGGATGAGAGCTTTTCAACGGGCATAAGATTACGACGATCCACCGAGCAACGGAGAAAAGCCAAAGAGAGAGGAAGAGAGGGGGAGGGTTTCGGCCCAAGCTAGGAGAATGAAGAAAAGAAAAATGAGAAGTTTGACTCATGTTTGACTATTTAAAGATGAGGATGATGAATAGTGAAATTTTAAGAAATTGGAAAATGACATATACGTCCCTTTTAAAAGATTCGATTAAAAATACGAAACCCGATGGTCTTAAAATAATCTAAACGTGATTAATAATTATTAATTGGCCCGTTAATAATTATTAATGTCACCGAAGCTAATTTAAAGTAGTAAAAGGTTTAAAAAGTTTAAAAAGGTTTTCGAACGAAAATAACTACTAAAATCGAATTACTAAGTTTAAACTAACTAAATACTTTATTTAAAATAAAAAAAAAATTTACCTCCAAAAGTAACGGGACGTTACAAAATGTGTCTTTTGTACTTTCTTCGCGCTTTACTTTTCAAACATTTTTCGTGTTCTAAAATCGAGGTCGTGCCCAAGGATTGCATCCACTTTGTTTTCAAAAACAGGATACGTATCCCTGGTTACATACATATGACTTCGGTCTGAATTATCTATCAGGTGAAGACTTTTATAAAACCGTTGTTACTTTATTTAAATTTCAAGTTTTACGAGCTTCCACTGAGATTACTCGTGGCCTAGCCTTTATTTTGGGTCAGGTCATTACAGTAGTTAAGCGTGCTTGTTCGAGAGTAGTACTAAGTCGGGTGACCACTTGAGAAGTCCTCGTGTTGCACCCTTTTTTATATATTTTTTACTTCATTCTTCTCTCAAACAAAATTTAATACTTTGTTTTATATTTAATTATTCTTTTTTATATATAATTTTACTATTTATTTTATTTTAAATAGTGTATTAATTCAATTTCATGCGAACCCCACCTTACTGAACGCTGTGAACGCACAGTCGACCTTTAATGTAAACCCGCAACATAAACACCATGCCCTCATGATTGGCTTGAATACAATTATGTGCCTTCCATGATGGGCGTGATCATATTAGTACTAATGCACAAGATCCCATAAAAAACTCTGCATATAAGCGTGATTGGGCTAGATTAGTACAAAGTCAGGTGACCACTTAGGAAGTCCTCTTCTTAAACCCCTTTTTATTTCCTTTTTCTTCATTCTATTGACGAACAAAGTTTAATACTTTGTTCTATTTTTAATTATTCCGTTTTAAATAATTTTACTAATTTTTTTATTTTAAATAATTTATTGATTTTATTTCATGCAGGCCTCACCTTACTGCACGCAGTGAACACACGGTTGAGCTTTAATGTCAACTCGCCATTTAAACACCATGCCCACGTAATTGGTTTGAATACAATTTATGTCCCTTCCATGATGGTCACGATCATACCAGCACTAATGCACTAGATCCCATCAAAACTCTGCACATAAATGTGCTTTGGCTAGAGTAGTACAAAGTCAGGTGACCACTAGGGAAGTCCTCCTCTTGAACCCCTTTTTATTTCTTTTTTCTTCATTCTATTGACGAACAAACTGTAATACCTTGTTTTATTTTTAATTATTCTTTTTTTAAATAATTTTACTATTTATTTAATTTTAAATAATTTATTGATTTTATTTCATGCAGACCCACCTTATGGCACGCAGTGAACACATGGTCGAGCTTTAAAGTCAACTCGTCATTCAAACACCATGCCCGCGTGATTGGCTTGAATAAAATTTATGTGTCTTCCATGACGGGTGCGGTCATACTAACACTAATGCACTGAATCCCATCAGAATTTCGCATTGAATTTTTTTGGGCAAGATATGTAACAACCCGATTTCCATTAAATTCTTTAATTTCAAATACACAATGGCAGACTAAAATTTTAAAGAAAAACGGCATGGGTATGCTTAAAAATCGGATTATCCAAAATCTGTTTACATATTCCCATTTTAAGAGAAAACAATAAACATGGAATGCGCATTCCAGATTGATATTTACACTTCTAAAAGAACTTAAAACCAGAAGACATATACAATTTTTAAACAAATGCCCTTTCGAGCTCAAAAATATAAAGTATGGAAGATGATAAAATATTACAAGCATTTCCAAGAATGCTAAACCAAAAGTATTCATGTTCATGTCCATCCATCAACTCGGCAAGTCTTACAGCGCCACCTCCTCTACCACGTCCCTTGCGACAAGATTTACCTGAAAAATTGTAAGCGTAGCAACATTAGTATAAAAATGCTAGTGAGAGTAAAATGAAAGCAAGTAATCCTATGAACAAAATTCCATACCGGAAATTGTGTCCAAAGGCCTAAATTGCACTTTACTACCCATTCCACACTTCCAATTTCCACACAATCATACAATAGTAATATACTTCCCATAATAGACTTTCAATCTCATATGAAAATGAAATAGAGGCTTGAAGTAAAAGTAATAACTAATACTAAGTCTTACTACACAATTCTAATGAATATATGTAAATGCAACACTAACTTGCTTTGTTACCAAACAAGTTTCATCGTAACGTGTTACCGTATGGATCAACATCAACATACTACCACGTACGGTCTTACCATATCACAAGTCATCGTAACGGGTTACCGTATGGATCAACATCAACATACTACCCCATACGGTCTTACATATCACAAGTCATCGTAACAGGTTATCGTATGAATCAACATCAACATAGTACCCCGTACGGTCGTACCATATCACAAGTCATCGTAACGGGTTACCGTATGGATCATCATGAACATACTACCCCGTATGGTCTTACCATATCACAAGTCATCGTAACGGGTTACTGTATGGATCAACATCAACACACTACCCCGTTCATAAGTCATCGTAACGGGTTATCGTATGGGTCAACAACAACATACTTGTAACGACCCGATTTTTCGTAAAATCCTTTAAAACAAATGCGCAGCGGAAAAACTTGATTTTACAGAAAAACGACATGGGTTCATTTAAAATCGGATAAACCAAAACCTGTTTACATCCCAATTTTCAGAAAAAGTAATAAACCTGGAATGCACATTCCATATCATGATGAAACTTCTAAAGAAAGTTTTAAAGTCCAAAATATATACAAATGCTCCATCGAGCTCAAAAATGATACATAATAAAAAGTGATGCAATGTTCATGAGCATTCAAGAATGCTACACCCAAAATCAATTGTGTTCCTGTCCATTCATTATCTCGATCGGTCACGCAGCACCACCTCCTCTACCTCGCCCTCTACCACGAGTCTTACCTGAAAAATCGTAGTTGTAGCAACATTAGCATAAAAATGCTAGTGAGAGTAAAATGAAAGCAAGTAATCCTATGAACAACATTCCATGTCAGAAATTGTGTCCAAAGGCCTAGATTTCACTTTTACTACCCATTACACATTACAAATTCCGCGTATAATCAACATACATAATATACTTCCTGAAACGTAATGATACCATGACTTAAAGTAAAAGTACTCGTTATTACTAAGTCTTACTATACAAGTCTAAAGATTATGTAATTGCATTACTAACTATCTTTATTACCCAATCAGTTTCATTGTATCATAATACCGTATGGACCGAAGTCGACATACCACGTGCCATATCACAATCATCGCACCATGATACCATATGGAGCGTATCAACATACTATCATGTGTCGTATCACATATCATCGCACCATGATACCGTATGGAGCGTATAAACATACTATCATGTGCCGTATCACATATCATCGTACCATGATACCGTATGGAGCGTATTAACATACTATCATGTGTCGTATCACATATCATCGCAACATGATATCGTATGGAGCATATCAACATACTATCATGTGCCGTATCACATATCATAGCACCATGATACCGTATGGAGCGTATCAACATACTATCATGTGTTGTATCACATATTATCGGAGCATGATACCATATGGAGCGTATCAACATACTATCATGTGTCGTATCACATATCATCACATCATGATACCGTATGGAGCGTATCAACATACTATCATGTGCCGTATCACATATCATCGCACCATGATACCGTATGGAGCGTATCAATATACTATCATGTGCCGTATCACAAGTACCGTATAGAATCCATCAAGCTCCCTAGTAAGTTAGATAAAGATCCACTAAACTACTAAAGAACATAAACCGCTTGAATTACACGAGTCAATACTCAAGTGTAATTTCTAAGCCACTTTGACTCCCAAATCACTTAAAGTTCTTTATTCATTCACTTTCATCTAAAGTCTCCAAATCATCTTACAAGACTTCCAAACCACTCATAATTCCACTTTTACTTCCAAAACCATAAGTACACCAAAACCATGCCACTCACATCCGAGTTTAAAGTCTCCAAACAAGTATAACTTCCGGAAGTTAGTTCCCCTCTTAACCTCGATAAACAATAACTTAATGAAACATAATTCATAAAATTACTAACTTGCATTTTAAACTCACCTTAGATGTGAAATCCAAGCTTCCAAAGTCCCGGAGTCAAAGTCACGCAATCGATCACAAGCCTACATATCAAATATGCCTAACAATCATTAATTATCCAAAAAATTGAGCAAACGACATCTAAACGCACAAAACGACGAAAACACGGCGTAAGAGCCTAGGCATGCTCTCGACCCTACAAGGAATAAACGGCTCGGGTTCGGTTTTCTGGCTTTTATGCACTTTGGAGGCGTTTCGGGTTGATTTAGGATACTTTGAAAACCGAGATATCAATGGGTCACCATATTTTAGGGTTTTACATAATAATCGATTTTCGAAAAATTAAGTAAAACGTAAAATCATAGCAAACTAAACACCCTAATCTTGGTCAAGGGAGAGAAAAATAACACGGGACGGGTTTTCAACTCGACTTGATTTTAGGGTTTAGGGAAGTTTCTAAAATTGCATAAAACGACTTCCTCGATTGAAATCTTCAAGCTTCGGTGTGTGAATTTGAAGATTTCAATCACAACCTCCATTAAAACACTATTCAAAGCTTGAATTTAGAAACTTTGTCATACTTTGAGGCCTTTAGAAAACGGACGAAAACCTCGATTGTTAGGTTAGAATCGATCCTCGGGATGAGAGCTTTTCAACGGAACTGGAATTACGGCGATCTACCGAGTAATTAAGAAAAGCCAATAAGAGAGGGTGAGTGAGGGAAGGTCTCGGCCCAAGCAAGAAGAAGGAAAATGAAAACCTTGACCAAAATTGACTTTTTAAAGATAGTGGAGATGAATAGTAAAATGTGATATTTTTAAGAAATTGGAAAATGACGTCTACGTCCTTTTAAAAGATTTGATTAACAAAATACGAAACCCGAAGATCTTAAAATAATCTAAAGCTGATTAATAATTATTAATTGGCCCGTTAATAATTATTAATGTCACCGAAACTAATTTTAAGTCATTAAAGGATTGAAAAGACTTTCGAACGAAAATAAGTACTAAAATCGAATTTACTAAGTTTAAACTAAACTTAAATACTTTATTTAAAAAAAAAAAATTACCTCCAAAAGTAACGGGACGTTACGATACAACCCCGTATGGTCTTACCCTATAACAAGTCATCAAGTTCCCTAGTAAGTTAGATAATATAAAAAGAATTCTACTAGGCTGCTAAAGAACATAAACTACTTGTGTAACGACCCACTTTCCGTTAAATTCTTTAAATTTAAATGCACAGCGGAAGACCCAATTTTTAAAGAAAAACAGCATGGGTTCGTTTAAAAATCGGATAACCAAAAACCTGTTTACAACAACCCATATTCAGAGAAAGCGATAAATCGGGAATGCGCATTCCATCATATAATTTAAACTTTCAAACAAGATTTGAATCATAAAACATATGCAATTTTTAGACAAATACCCTTTCGGGCTTAAAAAGACACAAGTCATGGAAGTTGGAAATAATTTACAAGCATTTCTAAGAATGCTAAACCAAAAAGTGTTCAACATTGTCCATTCACCATCTCAAGAAGTCACACAGCACCACCTCCTTTACCACGCCTCTTAGGACGGGGTTTACCTGAAAATTTGTAAGTGTAGCAACATTAGCATAAAAATACTAGTGAGAGTAAAACGTAAGCAAGTAATCCTATGAACTAATTTTGATACCAGAAATTGTGTCCAAAGGCCTAAAATGCTCATTCCTACCCATATCTACACTTTCAATTTCCATACAAACATACGATAGCAAAATATTACCCGTAATAGTCCTTCAATGCCATGTAATCGAAGTAAAGACTTTAAGTACAAGTACCAATCATTACTAAGTCTTACTACACAATTCTAAAGAATATATATAAATGTAATATTAACTATCTTTATTACCAAACAAGTTTCATCGTAACGTGCTATTGTATGGATCGTAATCAACATACCACGTACGATCGTACCATATCACAAATCATCGTACAATGATACCGTATGGACCGAAGTCAACATACTATCATGTACCTTATCACAAATCATCGCACTATGATACATATGGACCGAATCAACATACTATCATATTCCGAATCCCAAATCATAGTACCATGGTACCGTATGGATCCGAATCAACATACTACCATGTACTATATCACAAATCATCACACTCTGATACGTATGGATCCGAATCAACATACTTTTTTGTGCCGAATCAATTGTGATCAAGTCCCCCATAAATCATCGCACTATGATACGTATGGATTCGAATCAACATACTATCATGTGCCGAATCGATTGTGATCAAGTTCTCTAATAAGTTAGATAATCTCCCAAGGATTCTACTAAGTTAATAAAGAACCTAACTACTTAGATTACACGAGTCATCACTCAAGTGTAACATCTAAGCTACTTTATTTTCCAAACCACTCAAAGCAACTTAATCTTCCAGTTTCGACTAACATCTCCAATACACGTTACAATACTTCCAAACCACTCTGATGTTTCCTTTTCACCGAACTAACTAAAATTCCAAGATACAACTCCACTCAGTTTTGAACTAAAGTCTCTAACAAAACATTAATTCTAAGAAGCTAGTTCCCTCTTAACATCGATAAACAATAACATAACGAAATATAATTCATAAGACAACTAACTTCCATTTTAAACTCACCTTAGCTCGTAGAGAAGTTCTTATCAATCTGAGGTTGTAAACACAAGAACAAATCACAATCCTACAATTGAATTACACCTAAATAACATTAATTAACCGGAAATCGTACAAACAACATTTAAACGCACAAAACGACAAAAAATGTGCTTCACACCATACAAAGGAAATTGGGGTTCGGGTTTGGTTTTCAGGGTTTTATGAATTTTAGAGGTGTTTCGGGTTGGTTTCGGATACTTTGGAGGTTTGCAACTGTGACGACCCGACACTTTTAAATAATTTAAATTAGAAAACACAGCGGAAGTCTTTATATTTTAAGAAAATTGGCATGGTTATGTTTGAAAATTGGCTAGCCAAAACCTGTTTACATTTTAATTTCAAAATCTAAAATACACAAGGAACATTTAGTTCCTATCCAGGAGTTCAAAATGATTATAATCATAAACATAAAGAAAAAAGCTCTTAAGAGCCATTTACAATTATACAACTCCAAAATATGTGAAATATTCACAAAACATAGTCCATGGACTTTAAATCAACCTAGTCCATCTCAAGGTCGTCATCCCTCGATCATGCAGCACCATTTCCTCTCCCACGACCTCTAACCAGGGCATTACCTGAAATTTTTGTAATATCATGAGCTAACAACTTAAGCCCAATGAGAATAATAAGCATAAAAATTAAGGTCAGACTTCAAACCCGTATTCCGATTTGTGTCCAATCAATCTGACACAATCAATCCTAAATTTCTCCAAACATTAAGTAATTCCATTCTATAATATCCAAAGGATGATCTACTAACACACGTAATCTAATTCTCATCTAATTACTTGTTACGACATAAATAAGAAAAGTAAATATACTTTGCATAAAATAAAACATCTTGATTCTCTAATTCATAGATCATAAGCATGAATGCATGAGGACATCCCGTAGGATTTCGCATTTTCCCTATGTACATGAATGAAGATAATAGGTACATCCCGTAAAATACCCATTCAACCTTATGCATGAGGAAGTAATGTGCACATCCTGTAGGATACCATTCAACCCCCTATGCATGAAGAAGTAATGTGTACATCCCGTAGGATACCATTCAACTTCTTTTCTTTCACTTTCTTTTATTTTCTCTGAAGGTGATGTGAACTTCCCGTAGGATTCATCATTCTCCCTTCTTTTCTTTTTCACCTTCTTTTCTTTTTCTGAAGGTGATGTGAACTTCCTGTAGGGTTCATCATTCTCCCTTCTTTTCTTTTTCACTTTCTTTTCTTTTTCTGAAGGTGATGTGAACTTCCTGTAGGGTTCATCATTCTGCCTTCCTTTCTTTCACACTTTCATTTATTTTTCTATGAAGGTGATGTGGACACTACCCGTAGGCTCCAACATTCTCCCCTTCATTTCTTTTTCAATGAATGATGCGAAAATGTTATGGTGCAATATGATATGCATATGCCTGCATATCCTTGTAAAAATATATAAGTAAAGTGCGGAATTAAAGTAGTCGATGCAAGCACGAAGTAGAGGGGCATAAAGTAAAAGACATAAAGTAAAATAGATAGGAATCTCAGACGAATGATATGTAAATCGAACTCCGCTACATTAATACAAGTAAATCCTATCTTAAACGATTAACCTATACCTTCCAGGATTCTAAACTTCCAATATAATCCGAGGTTCTATTAATCATTCTATATAAAAGTTTGGATCTTTAACTTCCAATGATCCAACCTAAGCTTCGAAACGAATCTATCTTAGTAATTTCTAAGATTCAATGCTTTCCTCGAGAACTCCTAAGTTCTCACTTAAAGGATTAACTACTAATCCTAAGGCACTAACTCACCTCCCTCTAATCTTAGATTCAAATCTTAGTCTTAGCTTCTTATTCTACAAACCATCATACTTATTCGCTTTCTAAAATTACTTTAAATCCTAACTATTCTCACCTTAGCCAAAAATAGCTTTGCTCCAAGTTTCTGAAAGCACAATCAAACAACGATCCGAAACACCTACAATTAATTACATCTAACAATTAATAAATAAACATACATCGATCAATTAACGTCTAAAAGCTCAAAACAACGAACAACCCCATAAACCCCACTATGAGGCTCTCGGCCCCCCCATGAAAAGTGGGTCTCGGGTTTGGTTTTTCGGCTTTTAGGTACTTTAGAGGTGTTTCGAGTTGGTTTCAAACAAATTCGATATTCCCGATTTCAATGGGTATCGATAATTAGGGTTTTTGAACATTATGCCATGTCCCAAATTGAATTTAAATAAACAATAATTCATTAATAAATAACCCATAATCAAACCCAAAAAGGTAAATTTCAGACGGGAAGGGTTTCGACTGAAACTCGGTTTTAGGGTTAAGGGAAAGTTTTCAAAAACTCTTAAAACAACTCCCGTATTTACAAACACTGAGTTTCACGATAAAAAATCGAAGGAATCAAGAGAAAAATCCATTAAAACAATATTTGGAGCTTAGGGTTTGAAAATAAACTTACCAAGAAGTCCTTAGAACATGGATGGAAAGCACAATAGCTAGGTGGAGAAGAATCCTAGGACCGAAGGCTTTTCGATGCAACCGAAATCAAGTCGATCTGCCGAGAAACGAGCAAAACCCGAAAATTTCCCTCCCCCTCTTGGTACCCACGGTTTTGGGAAGAAAAAATGAAGCAATGGAGTCAATTTTAGTCAAACTTGTGATTTTAAAGACAAATGAATAGTGTTTGGATATTTTTTTAAGAAATCGGAAATGACGGTTGCGTCCTTTTATGACTTTTGACTTATGAATCGAAACCCGAAGCTCTTAAATAAATCTAAAGGTGATTAATAATTATTAATTGGCCTATTAATAATTATTAATGTCACCGAAACGAAATTTAAAGTATTAAAACGATTAAAAAGAATTTCGGGCGAAATTAACTACTAAAATCGAAATTACAAAAATAATAATTAAACTAAACACTTAAATTGAAATAATAAATAAATAACATTAATAACTAATAAAATAAAATTTCACTTCAAAATAACGGGACGTTACAGCAACAACAATGGGTATCCGTAATTTATGGTTTTGTACATTAATCTATTTCCGAATAATTAAGTAAATAGCAAAAACATAACAACCTAAACATCCTAATCATAGCCAAGTGACGGAAAATCATACGGGACGGGTTTCTTCCTCAAACTCGATTTTAGGGTTTAGGGGAAGTTTCTAAATTTGCCTATAACGACTTTCCCGATTGAAATCTTCAAGCTTCAATGAATGAATTTGAAGATTTCAACTCAAAACTTCCATTAAAACACTATTCACATCAAGTTTTAGAAACTTTGACATACCTTAAGGCCTCGAGAAAACGAGCGAAAATCTCGATTGGTAGGTTGGAAATGATGCTCGGGCCAAGGGCTTTCCAACGGAAGTAGAATCGAGACGATCTACCAAGAAATAAAGAAAAACCAAAATTTGGAACTATCCCTTTGTAGCTCTCGGCCCCAAGGAAGAAAAGAAGAAGAAAAATGAGATGAATTTGTCTTGGAATTGATACTTTAAGAGAAGATGAATAGTGATTTTTACATATTTAAGAATTTGGAAAATGACGCCTATGTCCCTCATTTACTTTTACTTTAAAAATGAAACTCGAAGCTTTTAAATTAATCTACTTCTATAGTAGAGAGGCCTGCTCAGCAGAAGAGAGCACCATCGGTAGTTCAGGCACAGCCCTAGACACGACAGCTGGCACGTGTCTTTTCCACTACTCGAGAGGATGCTGAGGCATCTGGTATTGTTGTTACAGGTACTTTATCGGTATTAGGGCACTCTGCTCTGGTATTATTTGATTCAGGGGCTAGTCACTCATTTATTTCTACTGAGTTTGTCGAGTCTGCTGCCTTTGATTCTGAGCCGTTAGGACATGAGTTACATGTTACTACTCCGCTCGAAAAATCTGTGATTGTGGATAGAGTGGTTTATACTGATGATTTGTGTATTATGGGTTGCTTTCTGCATGCTATGTTTATTGTGATGCTGATGTCTGACTTTGATATTATTTTGAGTATGGATTGGCTGTCAGCCAACCACGCCAACATCGGTTGTAGTGAGAAAGTGGTAGACTTTGTTGGTCCATGTGGGAGTAATTTTTGATTTCATGGGACCCGAGGTAGGGTGACACCTGCAGTTATCTCGGTGATCCAGGCTAGACCATTTTTGAGTGACGGTGCTTGGGGTTATTTAGCTAGTGTAGTGGACACGTCTGTTAATGTGACTACCTTAGCTTCTGTACCTGTGGTGAGGGATTTCATTAATGTCTTCCCTGATAAGTTACCTGGTTTGCCCCTGGTGAGGGAGTTAGACTTCCAAATAGAGGTGATTCCTGCGATCGTTCCATTGTCCAAGGCACCTTATCGTAGTGCACCAGCTTAACTTAAAGAGTTGAAAAGGCAGTTGCAAGAACTTTTAGACTTGGGGTTTATATGCCCAAGTGTATCACCTTGGGGAGCTCCGGTATTGTTCGTAAGGAAGAAAAATGGCTCCATGAGATTATGTATTGATTATAGGGAGCTGAATCGGGTCACAGTGAAAAACAAGTATCCTTTGCCTAGGATTGAGGACTTGTTTGATCAGCTGAGGGGAGCTACTGTCTTTTCGAAGATAGATCTTCGATCGGGATATCATCAGTTGAGAATTAGAGATGAGGATATTCCCAAGACTGCCTTAAGGACACGATATGGTCATTATGAGTTTGTTGTCATGTCTTTTGGCCTGACTAATGCTCCTACAGTCTTTATGGACCTGATGCATACAGTGTTCAAGAGGTTCATTGACTCCTTTGTGATAGTGTTTATTGATGATATCCCTTTTTATTCGAGGACTGAGGAGTTACATGCCATACATTTAGAGAAGGTGTTATCGACTTTGAGAGTTCATAAGTTGTATGCGAAGTTCTCTAAATGTGAATTCTGGTTGAAGGAAGTGGCTTTCCTTGGGCATGTAGTATCTAGTAGAGGGATTTCTATTGATCCTTCTAAGGTGGAAGCCGTTTGTGGTTGGCCCCGACCTACTAATGTGGCTGAGATACGAAGTTTTCTTGGGCTTGCAGGTTATTATAGACGATTTGTGCAAGATTTTTCCAAGATTGCATCCTCTTTGACTCATTTGACGAAAAAGGGGGTTGATTTTGTGTGGACTGACGAGTGTGAAAATAGCTTTGAGGAGCTTAAAAGACGACTTGTATCGGCCCCAGTTTTAGTATCACCTGATGAGTCTGGGGGTTTGATAGTGTATACTGATGCATCCAAGAAGGGTCTGGGATGTGTACTGATGCAACATGGGAAGGTAATAGCTTATGCTTCTCGGCAGTTAAAGGAGCATGAGAAAAAGTACCCGACTCATGATTTGGAGCTAGCAGCAGTGGTACATGCATTGAAAATATGGAGACATTACTTGTATGGTGAAAAGATTATGATTTTCACCGATCATAAGAGTCTCAAATACTTTTTCACCCAGAAAGAGTTAAATATGAGACAGAGGAGGTGGCTAGAACTTGTGAAAGATTATGACTGTGACATACAGTATCATCCGGGAAAGGCCAACGTAGTTGCTGATGCACTCAGTCGAAAGCCATCACACATATCGGCTTTGAATACTATTCCGCTGAGACTTAGATGGGAGATGGAAAGAGCTGAGACAGCCTTTCTTACAGCTGAGGTTACTGTGAGTTTGGCAAGTTTCACTGTTGGCCCTACCCTGAGACAGAGGATGATAGATGCACAGCGGGGTGAAAAGCACTTGGCTGAGGGTTTTCGTGAGGCAGAGTCCAATTTACCTAGCCATTTTACTTTCTCCACTGATAATGCATTGATGTATCGTAGGAGGTTGTGTGTGCCTCTAGAATCGACCTACAGAAAAGAGTTGTTGGAGGAGGATCACAGTTCTATCTTTTCTGTGCATCCAGGTAGTACTAAGATGTACAAGGACCTGAGACTGCATTATTGGTGGCCTGGGATGAAACGTGAAGTTGCTGACTTTGTTAGTAAGTGTTTAATATGTCAGTAGGTGAAGGCTTTGAGGAAGAGTCCACCTGGTTACCTTAACCCTTTGAACATACCTGAGTGGAAATGGGAAGAAATATCGATGGACTTTATTAGTGGATTGCCGAGGACCGCGAAGGGTTATGACACCATTTGGGTGATTGTGGACAGGTTGAATAAGAGTGCAAATTTCATACCAGGGAAGATGACCTATCCTGTTGAGACATGGGCACAGTTGTACATGAAGGAGATTGTCAGACTTCATGGAGTGCCAGTCAGGATTGTATCAGATCGAGACACCCGCTTTTTCTCGAAATTCTGATAGAGTTTGCATACTGCTATGGGCACTGGCTGAGATTTCAGTACTGCTTTTCATCCTCAGACAGATGGTCAGACCCAGAGGGTCAACCAGATTCTGGAGGATATGCTGAAAGCTTGTGCTCTAGAGTTCGGTGGTAGTTCGGATACTCAGTTGTATCTTGTTGAGTTTGCTTATAACAACAGTTATCAGGCTACCATCGACATGGCACCTTTTGAGGCACTTTACGGTAGTAAGTGCAGATCACCAGCTCATTGGGATGAAGTTGGTGAGAGGAATCTTCTGGGACCAGAGTTAGTGCAGATGACTAGTGAGTCCATTGCTCTTATCAGAGAGAGGATGAGAGTGGCTCAGAGTAGACAGAAAAGTTACGATGATGAGAGGTGTAGTGCACTTGAGTTTGAAGTTGGTGACCACATATTCCTGAAGGTGGCACCTATGAAAGGTGTGATGAGATTTGGGAAGAAAGGCAAGTTGAGCCCTCGATTTATAGGCCCTTTCGAGATCCTGGATCGGATTGGGTTTGTTGCTTATCAATTGGCCTTGCCTCCGGCCTTGTCAGCAGTGCATAATGTGTTCCATGTGTCCATGCTCAGGAAATATGTGGCTGACCCTTCACACATTATTGATTATGAGCCAGTTACATTAGATGCTAGTCTATCTTATGAGGAGGTGCCAGTGGAGATTCTTGCTACAGAACAAAAGGTGCTGAGGAATAAAACTATAAACTTGGTTAAAGTTCTTTGGGATAATCAAGTTTCAGAGGAAGCTACGTGGGAACGTGAGGACGAGATGCGAGCAAAGTACCCTCACCTTTTCACGTAGGGAGCCTACTTTTCGGGGATGAAAAGCCCTTTTAGGAGGGTAGATTGTAACGTCCCGTTACTTTTGGAGGTAATTTTTTTTTTTTTTATTTTAAATAAAGTATTTAAGTTAGTTTAAACTTAGTAATTTCGATTTTAGTAGTTATTTTCGTTCGAAAGCCTTTTCAAACCTTTTACTACTTTAAATTAGTTTCGGTGACATTAATAATTATTAACGGGCCAATTAATAATTATTAATCACCTTTAGATTATTTTAAGATCATCGGGTTTCGTATTTTAATCGAATCACTTAAAAGGGACGTATACGTCATTTTTCAATTTCTTAAAAATATCACAAATTACTATTCATCTTCATCTTTTTAAATAGTCAACTATTGGTCAAATATTTCATTTCTTCCTTCCTCCTCCTTCTTGCTTGGGCCGAGACCCTCATCTCCCCACCCACTCTTATTGGCTTTTCTTATTTGCTCGGTAGATCGCCGTAATTCCGGTACCGTTGAAAAGCTCTCATCCCGAGGATCATTTCTAACCTAGCATTCGAGGTTTTCGCTCGTTTTCTCGAGGCCTTAAGGTATGACAAAGCTTCTAAAATTTGATGTGAATAGTATTTTAATGGAAGTTTTGAGTTGAAATCTTCAAATTCACACACCGAAGCTTGAAGATTTCAATCGAGGAAGTCGTTTTATGCAATTTTAAAAACTTTCCTAAACCCTAAAATCAAGTTTGAGTTGAAAACTCGTCCCGTGTTAATTTCTCTCACTTGACTAAGATTAGGGTGTTTAGTTTACTATGATTTCACGTTTTACTTAATTTTTCGGAAATCGATTATTATGTAAAACCCTAAAATATGGTGGCCCATTGATATCTCGACTTTCAAAGTATCCTTAATCAACCCGAAACGCCTCTAAAGTGTATAAGAGCCGGAAAACTGAACCCGAGCCCTCTCTCCCTTGTTTGGCCGTGGGTCCCTTAGGGTTTAAATCCAGGGTTTTCATCGTTTTATGCGTTTAGATTTCGTTTGCTCAATTTTTGGATAATTAATGGTTATTAGGTGTATTTGATATGTAGGTTGGTGATCGATTGCGTGACTTTGACTCCAGCACCTTGGAAGCTTGGATTTCACACCTAAGGTGAGTTTATAATGGAAGTTAGTAATTTTATGAATTATGTTTCATTACGTTATTGTTTATCGAGGTTAAGAGGGGAACTAACTTCCGGAAGTTATACTTGTTTGGAGACTTTAAACTCGGATGTTAGTGGAGTGGTTTTGGTGTACTTATGGTTTTGGAAGAAAAAGAGGATTTATGAGTGGTTTGGAAGTCTTAATAGATGATTTGGAGATTTTAGATAAAAGTGGACGAATAAAGAACTTTAAGTGATTTGGGAGTCAAAGTAGCTAGAAATTACACTTGAGTATTGACTCGTACAATTCAAGCGGTTTATGTTCTTTAGTAGTTTATGGAACTTTATCTATCTTACTAGGGAGCTTGATCGATTCCATATGGTAATCTGTGATATGGCACATGATAGTATGTGATACGCTCCATACGGTATCATGGTGCGAGGTTATGTGATATGGCACATGATAGTCTGTTGATACGCTCCATACGGTATCATGGTGCGAGGTTATGTGATGTGGCACATGATAGTATGTTGATATGCTCCATACGGTATCATGGTGCGAGGATATGTGATAGGGCACATGATAGTATGTGATACGCTTCATACGGTATCATGGTGCGAGGATATGTGATAGGGCACATGATAGTATGTGATACGCTCCATACGGTATCATGGTGCGATGATATGTGATACCGCACATGATAGTATGTTGATACGCTCCATACGGTAACATGGTGCGATGATATGTGATATAGCACATGATAGTATGTTGATACGCTCCATACGGTATCATGGTGCGATGATTTGTGATATGGCACGTGGTATGTCGACTTCGGTCCATACGGTATTATGATACGATGAAAGATAGTTAGTAATCCAATTTACATAATCTTTAGATTTGCATAGTAAGACTTATTAATAACGGGTACTTTTACTTTAAGTCTTGATATCGTTACTTTTAGAAAGTATATATTGTATGTTGACTATATTTGGAAAGTGGAATGGGTAGTAAAGTAAAATCTAGGCCTTTTGACACGATTTCTTACATGAAATGTTGTTCATAGGATTACTTGCTTTCATTTTACTCTCACTAGCATTTTTATGCTAAAGATGCTACAATTACAATTTTTCAGGTAAGACTCGTGGTAGAGGACGAGGTAGAGGAGGTGGCGCTGCGTGACCTAGCAAGACAATGAATGGACAAGAACATATGTGGTTTTGGGTGGAGCATTCTTGAATGCTCTTAAACATTTCATTACTTTTATTATGTTTCATTTTGAGCTCGATAGAGCATTTATACAATTTGTATATGTTTTCTTTCGAACTTTAAACTTCCTTTAGCATTTCATCATATTATGGAATACACATTCCAGGTTTACTGCTTTTTCTGAAAAATGGAGATGTATAACAGGTTTTAGTTTATCCAAATTTTAAACAAACCCATGCCGTTTTTCTGTAAAATCAAGTTTTCCGCTGCGCATTTATTTTAAAGGATTTTACAAAAAATCGGGTCGTTACATTGAGGCTTTTAGAAAATGGACGAAAACCTTGATTGCTAGGTTAGAAACGATCCTTGGACCAAGGGCTTTTCAACGCAACTGAAATTACGTAGATCCACCGAGTATTTAAGAACAACCAAGAGAGAGAAAGAGAAAATGAGGGCTACGGCCTTATGGGGAAAGAAGATGAGGAAAAAAATGAATGGTTTGACCAATTTGACTTATTTAATGAAGATGCAAATGAATAGTGATTTGAGATATTTCAAGAAATTGTAAAATGATGATCACGTCCCTTTTTAAGTGATTTAGTTATAAAATGAAACCCGAAGATCTTAAATTAATCTACAGGTGATTAATAATTATTAATTGTCCCGTTAATAATTATTAATGACACCGAAACTAATTAAAAGGGTTAAAAAGGTTTTTGAACGAAAATAATTACTAACTTCGAAATTACTAAATTTAACTATCCTTAAATAGTTTAATTCGAATAAAATAAATAAATAAATAAAATTTACCCCAAAAAGTAACGGGACGTTACAAGAGAAGTACTAAGTAGGGTGAGCACTTGGGAAGTCTTCGTGTTGCACCCGTTTTTATCTTTTTATCTTCATTCTTCTCCTGAACGAACTCTAATACTTTGTTTTATTTTAAATTATTAATATTTTTAAATAATTTTACTATTTATTTTATTTTTAATAATTTATTAATTTTATTTCATGTGGCACCTTATTGCCAGCTATGAACGCACGGTCGAGCTTTAAAGTCAACCTCCCATTTAAACACCATGCCCGCACGATTGGCTTGAATACAATTTATGTGCCTTCCATGAGGCGTTTGATCATACCAGCACTAATGCAACAGATCCCATTAGAACTCCGCAGTTATGCGTGCTTGGGCGAGGGTAGTACTAAGTCGGGTGACCACTTTGGAAGTCCTCGTGTTGCACCCCTTTTTATCTCTTTTTTCTTCATTCTTCTCCCCACCCTAGTTTAGAACTTTGTTTTATTTTTAATTATTCTTTTTTTAAATAATTTTACTATTCATTTTATTTTAAATAGTTTATTAATTTGCGGACCCCACCTTCCTGCTTGCTGTGAATGCGCGATTGAGCTTTAAATTCAACCCACCATTTAAACAACATTCCTGCACGATAGGCTTGAATACAATTTATGTGCCTTCCATGATGGGTGCAATCATACCAGCACTAATGCACTGGATCCCATTAGAACTCCGCATATAAGCTTACTTGTTCGAGAGAAGTTCTAAGTCAGGTGACCACTTGGGAAGTCCTCGTGTTGCACCCTTTTGTATCTCTTTTTTCTTCAATCTTACCCTGAACAAAGTAAAATACTTTTTCTTAATTATTCTTTTTTTAATACCCACAGTGAACGTACGGTCGAGCTGTAAAGTCAACCCGCCTTTTAAACACCATGCTCGCGTGATTGGCTTGAATACAATTTATGTTCCTTCTTGATTGGTGTGATCATACCAGTACTAATGCACCAGATCGCATCAGAACTCCCCAAATAAGTGTGCATTTTCGAGAGTAGTACTAAGTCGGGTGACCTCTTAAGAAGTCCTCATATTGCACCCCTTTTAACTCTTTTTTCTTCATTCTTCTCCTAAACCAAGTTTAATAGTTTGTTTTATTTTTAATATTCTTTTTTTTTTATAATAATTTTACTATTTATTTTATTTTAAATAATTTATTGATTTTATTTCATGCGGACCCCATCTTACTACCCATTGTGAACGCACAGTCGAGCTTTAAAGTCAACCTGCCATTTAAACACCATGCGCACGCGATTGGCTTGAATACAATTTATGTGCTTTCCATGATGGATGTGATCATACAACCACTAATCCATCGGACTGTGACAACCCAGTTTTTGAGAAATTAATTAAAATATCTAAAATCTTTGATTTTAATTTGTGCAAATTTGAAAACTAGTTACGATGGGAATTTTTGTTTTAAATGAAGTTATTAAATAATTTAATTTGTTTAGCCTTTTTCAGGTGAGTGAACCATGGTTAGTTAAGTAAGTAACTATGGTTAAAAAGGGAAATATTTTACTAAATTTTATATTTTGAAAATTAGGATTTAAATGTTGTTATGATTAAATATGAGTGAATTATGTTTAGTTACTAATACTATGGTTTAAAAAATAAGTTGGCTATGGTTAGGTGTTAAACTAACCATAGTTAGTTGATAATTTAATAGATTTGGTTATCATGGTTTGTTAAGCCTTAGAGTACAAATTAATAAGAAAAGTAATTGGGAGGATCGGTTTGCAAGGACATGGGGTTTTATTATGGAGCTTTAACAACTAAAAGGATTTAAGTGCAAATTTGGGTAAGATTTATATATATATATATATATATATATATATATATATATATATATATATATATATTATTTTCCTTCCTTGCTTTTGAATTGAAATTCAAAACAAAGGAAAAAGGAAAAACTCCCCATCACCTACCTCCCACGGCTGAACAACAAAAGGGAGAGAAAGGCAAGTGGGTTTCTTTTTTTTCCATCAAAATTCACTTAAATCCAGCCTTAAAACTCGAGAAAAATAAGGTTCTAGTAATTTTATGATGATTCAAGCTTCAATTCCTTGGATTCCTTAAAGATTGCTAAGTTTTTCAAACGGGTTTTTTTAGTAGTTCGGATCCTCTTTCATTATTTTGGTGGAAAAGGTAATTAAAGAAGATGAACCTCTATTTAGATCTTTATGATGGACCAAATCTTGAGGGCAACTTTGATAAATGGAAAAATCAAAGGTCTTTGCTTCCACTTTGGTCTAGAGAGTAAAAAAATTACTTTGAAACCAGCTTTTTTATTACAAATTTTTTTTTGGAGTGGATCAAATCCACTTTCAATATTTTGGTCGAAAGTGGATTCACAAGAAAAAGAAACTCTATTTATATCTTTATGATGTACTAAATCTTGAGGACAACTTTGACAAGTGGGAAACCTTAGGTCTTTGGTTTCAATTTGGTGTAGAGAGTGAAACAAATACTTTGAAACACAACAAAACCTTGAACCCGCGTCTGAAAAATCATTGGTTCAAATAAAAAGACACAAAACTAGCTAAGCTAAATGTTCGTGTTTTCGACAAATTTTTGGGGCTTTTGAAAAATCATTGGCTTGTCATTCTAAGTTTTTTTCTATCAAATATATATTTAGGCAGATATATGTTTCAAAATTTAAAGATTCTAAGTAAAAGTCATGAAAAACCGAAAATTGGAAAAGCTAGAAAGCTCTTGAGATGGCCATTAATGGAGGTTTTTATCTTGAGTTCATCTATGACTTCCAAATTTAAGAAAACTCTTGAGATGTAGAACCTAGGGTTGAAATTATAATTCAAAAGTCTATTTCAAGAATTTTAAAAGTGAAGAAAACTCAAAGTAAAAGGGTAATTTAATTTAAACGTTAAACAAGAACAGAACAAAACACCATGAAAACCTACAAGAAAAGCTTGAGTTCCTTGAATGATTTCTTACCTTGAAGTCTTCCAATCTTACAAATTCCTCTTCCAATCTTCCTATCTACTTGTTTCCTTCACAAATCACCCAAAACCCCTTCGATTTCTAGCTTGGAGATGAAAAATTTATGAAGAAATTCAACACCCCCCTTGGCGCCCTTGAAGCCACGGTTTCGAGAAAAAGACAATCACTATAAGAAAAATAGGAATAGGCCACACTAACCATTTCAATAGGTGACACAATAAAATAAAAAGCGGATGAATAGTTTTTTTTTTCCAAAGAAAAATGAAAGCCACGTCACCCATTCCTTCAAACCAAATCATGGATGAAGGCTTGGAGGAAAAAAAGAAAACAAAACCCTCTCACTCTCAAAATTTCTCACGAAACCCTCTCGCTCTCTCCCAAATCATTCAAACCAAATCGCTCCTTCGATAGTTCTCAATCGCTCGACCAAAACTCTCAACCAAATCTCTCTGATGATTTCTCCTTTCATATATGATCTATTGAAAATCAAAGCCACAAACCGCAGATATGATCGCCTTGCCGTTTGATTCGCGATCTCATGATTCAAAGTTCCCATTAACACCACTCAAAGCTTCCGCATGCTGTTCATTCGAAGAAGCTCGTTCAAATCTATTGAAGATCTGATTCTTGCTGTTCGTTCAAGGTATTTTTCATCAGCTATTCAGGTCAAGTTGGTCATCATTTTGAGAGTTAATTTAATTTGAAAAAATATTATGTCATAGAACTTACAATTATCTGCATTTTCCCCATATATAATTCTCTCCATTTAGTGAATGAAAGTGAGAATTGAAAAGAAAATTATTTTGCACCACTTAGTTTTGATTATTATTGATTTGCAGACCTCCTGAATTGCTGCTTGGGTCAACAAGATATGATCCAGCTGTAGACATGTGGTCTGTTGGTTGTATTTTTGCAAAGCTTCTTCATGGAAAGCCGATATTCCCAAGAAAGGATGATTTTTTTTTCAATAAATTCATATCAAGTCTCTAAAATTAGAATTTTCATCGGATTCTCCATGCCGATCCAGAAGCTCGAAGATGGTAATCACTCATTGAATTCATATTTCTTTCATAATTGTCGATTGAAATTAAGAGGTTATGATTTTGTTTTAATATCTTCTCTGTTTTGAACCTAATCAATGATGTACTTTTAATTAATTTTAACCTCGATAATCGATGTGTTCACTTAAATTTTTTCAGTTTAAGAATGCATAATCACAATTGCTACGACAGATATCAGACAAAATAGCATTGGTTGTAAGTTGCTTGCTTGTTTCATACATTCTTTGGTTCTGTTAGCATGAAATTCCTAAAAAATATTTTTAGATCATTTTTTTTTGTCTGATGGGTTTAATCTGCAGCACCCAACAATATCAGAGAATGAGATTTCTGGTGTGAAAAACTGGGTCATGCCAAGAAACTATTCAGGTGCTAATAGTTCATTTGAGCAAGAACCCGGGTCCATTAGTGCCATGGCTTATGGAGATTTACAGTCATTGAACTTGTCCATAGGAAGTCTATAGATACCTTTGGTCAAAGAACTTCACAGTACAGAGGTGTTACGAGGTTAAATATTTTTTTTTAATGTTGATTTGGGAAAAAGAATCTCTTTGAACGGATAATTTTGGTTCTGTATTAATGTCACTTAAATCCTATCTTTTGTCACATAGTTTTCTGTCAGTTTTTTTTTTCATTTGTCATGTTTTGATGATTTAATGTGTTTCATTATGTCATTCAGGCACAGATGGACTGGTAGGTATGAAGCACATTTATGGGACAACAGTTGTAAGAAAGAAGGTCAAAGCAGGAAAGGAAGGCAAGGTAGTAAAAAAAAATTATATCTGTGGTGTGAAGCACATTTATGGGACAACAGTTGTATGAAATAAGGTCAAAGCAGGAAAGGAAGGCAAGGTAGTAAAAAAAAAATTATATCTGTGGTGTTTCTTTTTGTTCTTTTCTAAACATTATAAATCACTAACATTTAGATCCTTTAATGTTTTTTTGTAAGTATGAAGTGTATTTGTTGTCTCAATCTTCTTTTTAGATCATTTTACCTTATCATGTGAGGATGATTCATCATCCTAAAAATGAAAGATGTTGCATGAACTATCAATGAGCCAATGGATTTAAATTGTTATTGTTGCTGATTGACTTCTTCCTCCAATAATTTGATATTAATTATACACGGATTAAGAATTTAGATTAATTTACCTTATAATTGGTATTTGAAAATATTCTATTCTAGGATTCCATAGTTTTAATTTGATTGTTCCTCATTTGATTACTCTAAAACAAATTTGATAATTGGGAGGATGTTGTTTGTGTTCTACTCTACTATAAACTTGATTTTGTTTTTGGACAATTGAGTTCATATTAATATTTTGTGTTACCCTATGTAGTAGTGTAGTTCTTTACACATTTACTTCTAATATGGAGAGGTTTAGCTTTCTAGAGTAACTCAATAACTCACCATATAGTATGTAATTGTTGAACTGTGCTTTGATGCTTAAAGAAGTTGAAGTATGTTTTATCACTTAATGGCTACAAAATCTATATTTTTTTGATTAAGCAAGAAGAAGCTTTCCTATTTTACCACATTTCCCTATTTGCAGACTTCTTAATTCTCTTATAGATATTGATTAACATGGTAATACCACATTCTTGGCCATCTGGTCAGATTTACACTCTTATCCCTCATTTTAATGAGCCACTTAATTTCTTTAATCATCTTATGTCACATGTGATTAGTAACTAATTTTTCTTTTGTGAAGGATTTCACCAATGTCGTTACGGCTATAAGAATGTTTCTGCACTTGCTTGATTTGCTGACTTATAATCTATATCTAGTTTTCTTTTGTTTTTAATAGTAGAACTGTACAAATGTTCATTTCTAGTCTATAAGAGTTGAAATTTCACCACTCTAAAATCATCTCTGTCTCTGTCTATCTCGAATTCAAGCCCTGATTTCAATTCCTCTTCGTTAAGCATGACTCCCTTAATGTAACGACCCGATTTTTCGTAAAATCCATTAAAACATAGGCGCAGCGGAAATCTAGATTTTACAGAAAAACGGCATGGATCCGTTTAAAATTCGGATAAACCAAAAACCTGTTTACAACCAGTTTTTCCAGAAAAACAATAAAACTAGAATACATCTCCCATGATATGATGAAAATGATAAAGGAAGATTAAAGTTCAAAACATAAATATATACAAAGCTCCATCGAGCTCAAAATGTAACAAAATAAAAGAGATGCAATGCTTATGAGTAGTCAAGAATGCCACTCTCAAAATCAGTTGCGTTCCTGTCCATTCACTGTCACGCCCGGTCACGCGGTGCCACCTCCTCTACCTCGCCCTCTACCACGAGTATTACCTGAAAAAATGGTAATTGTAGCATCATTAGCATAAAAATGCTAGTGAGAGTAAAATGAAAGCAAGTAATCCTATGAACAACATTTCATGTAAGAAATCGTGTCCAAAGGCCTAGATTTCACTTTTACTACCCATTCCACATTCCTAATTTCATACATAAACAACATACATTATAAACTTTCTTACTTCGTGGCTCAACGAATCTTATGAGTTATGGATTTCCTCGAAAACATAAAAGAAATATACTCATACTAAGATACAAGTAGAGAAATGTGATATACTAAGTGCTAATAAAGTCGCAACCACACATGTTCAAATCTTCGAGTGCCACCCGTATCACCACATGTGTAGTACTATAATAATGAAAAACAATAATAACACATCCATACACGCTCAAATCTTCGAATGCCACCCTTACCACAGCGTGTATTAAACCGTATGGACCGAAGTCAACATACCACGTGCCATACCACAAATCATCGCACCATGATACCGTATGGAGCGTATCTCATACTATCATGTGCCATATCACATAATCTCGCACCACGATACCGTATGGAGCGTATCACATACTACCATGTGCCATATCACATAACCTCGCACCATGATACCGTATGGAGCGTATCGCATACTACCATGTGCCATATCACATAACCTTGCACCATGATACCGTATGGAGCGTATCACATACTACCATGTGCCATATCACATAAACTCGCACCATGATACCGTATGGAGCGTATCACATACTACCATGTGCCATATCACATAACCTCGCACCATGATACCGTATGGAGCGTATCACATACTACCATGTGCCATATCACATAACCTCGCACCATGATACCGTATGGAGCGTATCACATACTACCATGTGCCATATCACATAACCTCGCACCATGATACCGTATGGAGCGTATCACATACTACCATGTGCCATATCACATAATACCATGTGCCATATCACATAACCTCGCACCATGATACCGTATGGAGCGTATCACATACTACCATGTGCCATATCACATAATCTCGCACCATGATACCGTATGGAGCGTATCACATACTACCATGTGTCATATCACATAATCTCGCACCATGATACCGTATGGAGCGTATCACATACTATCATGTGCTATATAGAGTCCATTAAGCTCCTTAGTAAGTTAGGTAAAGTTCTAATAAACTACTAAAGAACATAAACCGCTTGAATTACACGAGTCAACACTCAAGTGTAATTTCTAAGCCACTTTAACTCCCGAATCACTTAAGGTTCCTTAGTCATTCACTTTCATCTAAAGTCTCCCAAATTACCTTACAAGACTTTAAAACCACTCATAAATCCTCTTTTACTTCCAAGACCATAAATACATCAAAATCACTCCACTCACATCCGAGTTAAAGTCTCCAACCAAGTATAACTTCCGGAAGTTAGTTCCCCTCTTAACCTCGATAAACAATATCGTAATGAAACATAATTCATAAAATTACTAACTTCCATTTTAAACTCACCTTAGATTGTAATCCAAGCTTCCAAAGTGCCGGAGCCAAAGTCACACAATCGATCACCAACCTACATACAATTACAACTATCAACCAATTAATTAACCAAATGAGCAACGGTCGACACGAAGCTGTAAAACAAGTTCAAACAGCCCGGTAATGGTAAATAAGGCCCACGGCCATGAGGGGAAAAAGAGGGGAGGAAGAGTTTCCGGGTTTTGGGCGTTTTAGGAGTATTCCGGGTTCGTGTTAAGCACTTTTTAGATGGTTTCGATCAATGGGTAAGCTTAAATTACGGTTTAGGGCTAGAATCAACCACACCAATTCAAAGGAAAACAAAAATGAAGTATTTTCCACCATGACCAAAACAGCCCACGACAAGGGAGAGGAGGGAATTTCGGATTCTTCATTTGGCTCGGTTTGAAGTCCAAGGAAAAATTGAGGAAAATGGTTTCCAAAGGTTTCCCAACAACATTTAGTAACAATTTTGAGAAGAAAAAGGAGCTTTGTTAAAGAAAACACAAGTTTGACTCAATTTCCATGAAGAAAAGTGTTGAGATTCGAAATCTAGGGCTTACCTTAGAGAGGTGGAATCGTCCCAAGAGTGGAATGGGTAGAAAGATCTCGCGAGAGCTTTCCAACGCATCCAAAATCACGCAAAACGGCCAAGAAACGAAGCCGGGGCGACAATTTCTTTCTCTTCTCTTTCCCTCCTCTTCTTCCTCGGGTTTGGACGAAAATGCTGAATATTTTCTTTTGTTTCTTGTCATTTAAAGACATGAGGAAGGTGATGAATAGTGTTCAAGATGCCCAAAAGATTAAAATACCCTCTCGTGAGTTTTCCTTCTACTTAAAGGAACCCGTCCTTGCTCGTAATTAATCTAAAGGTGATTAATAATTATTAATTGACCCGTTAATAATTATTAATGTCACCGAAACTAATTTAAAGTAGTAAAAGATTTAAAAAGACTTTCGAATGAAAATAACTACTAAAATCGAAATTACTAAGTTTAAACTAAGCTTAAATACTTTAATTTAAAATAAAAAAAAATTACCTCCAAAAGTAACGGGACGTTACATTCTACCCTCCTAAAAGGGCTTTTCGTCCCCGAAAAGTAGGCTCCCTACGTGAAAAGGTGAGGATACTTTACCCGCATCTCGTCCTCACGTTCCCAAGTAGCTTCTTCTGAAACTTGATTATCCCAAAGAACTTTAACCAAGTTTATAGTTTTATTCCTCAACACCTTTTGTTCTGTAGCAAGAATCTCCACCGGTACCTCCTCATAAGATAGACTAGCATCCAAGGTAACTGGCTCATAATCAATAATATGTGAAGGGTCGGCCACATATTTCTGAGCATGGACACATGGAACACATTATGCACTGCTGACAAGGCCGGTGGCAAGGCCAATCGATAAGCAACAGACCCAATCCGATCCAGGATCTCGAAGGGGCCTATAAATCGTGGGCTCAACTTGCCTTTCTTCCCAAATCTCATCACACCTTTCATAGGTGCCACCTTCAGGAATACGTGGTCACCAACTTCAAACTCAAGTGCACTACGCCTCTCATCAGCGTAACTTTTCTGTCTACTCTGAGCCACTCTCATCCTCTCTCTGATAAGAGCAATGGACTCACTAGTCATCTGTACCAACTCCGGTCCCAGAAGTTTCCTCTCACCAACTTCATCCCAATGAGCTGGTGATCTGCACTTCCTACCGTAAAGTGCCTCGAAAGGTGCCATGTCAATGGTAGCCTGATAACTGTTGTTATAAGCAAACTCTACAAGATACAACTGAGTATCCCAACTACCACCGAACTCGAGAGCACAAGCTCTCAACATATCCTCCAGAATCTGGTTGACCCTCTCGGTCTGACCATCTGTCTGAGGATGAAAAGCAGTACTGAAATCTAAGCCAGTGCCCATAGCAGTATGCAAACTCTGCCAGAATTTCGAGACAAAGCGGGTGTCTCGATCTGATACAATCCTGACTGGCACTCCATGAAGTCTAACAATCTCTCTCAAGTATAACTGTGCCCATGTCTCAACAAGGTGGGTTATCTTCCCCGGTAAGAAATGTGCACTCTTTGTCAACCGGTCGACTATCACCGAAATGGTGTCATAACCCTTCACTGTCCTCGGTAAGCCACTGATAAAATCCATCGATATTTCCTCCCACTTCCACTCAGGCACGCTCAAAGGGTTAAGGTAACCAGATGGACTCTTCCTCAATGCCTTTACTTGCTGACAAACCAAACACTTACTAACAAAGTCAGTAACTTCACGTTTCATGCCAGGCCACCAATAATGCTGTCGTAGGTCCATGTACATCTTAGTACTACCAGGATGTACAGAAAAGATAGAACTGTCAGCCTCCTCCAACAGCTCTTTCCTGTAAGTCGATTCTAAAGGCACACAAAGCCTCCTACGATACATCAACGCATTATCTGTGGAAAAAGTAAAATGGCTAGGTAAATCAGATTCTACCTCACGAAAACCTTCAGCCAAGTGTTTCTCACTCCTCTGTACCTCTATCATCCTCTGTTTCAATGTAGGGCCACACAGTAGTCTCAGCTGAAATAATGACTATCTCAGCTCTTTCCATCTCCCATCTAAGTCTCAATGGAAAAGCACTCAAAGAAGACAAATGAGATGACTTTCGACTAAGTGCATCAGCAACTACATTAGTCTTTCCCGGATTATACTGGATGTCGCAATCACAATCCTTCACAAGTTCCAACCATCTCCTTTGTCTCATATTGAGCTCTTTCTGTGTGAAGAAGTATTTGAGACTCTTGTGATAGGTGAAAATCATAATCTTCTCACCATACAAGTAATGTCTCCAAATCTTCAATGCATGTACCACTGCTGCTAACTCCAAGTCGTGAGTCGGGTACTTTTTCTCATGTTCCTTTAACTGCCTGGAAGCATAAGCTATCACCTTCCCATGTTGCATCAATACACATCCCAGACCCTTCTTGGATGCATCGGTATATACTGTCAAACCACCAGATTCATCGGGCGATACTAAAACTGGGGCCGATACAAGTCGCCTCTTAAGCTCCTCAAAGCTACTTTCACACCCATCATTCCACACAAAATCAACTCCCTTCTTCGTCAAATGAGTCAAAGAGGATGAAATCTTAGAAAAATCTTGCACAAATCGTCTATAATACCCAGCAAGTCCAAGAAAACTTCGTATTTCAGCCACGTTAGTCGGTCGGGGCCAACAACTAACGACTTCCACCTTAGAAGGATCCACAGAAATCCCTCTGCTAGATACTAAATGCCCAGGGAAATTCACTTCCTTCAACCAGAATTCACATTTAGAGAACTTTGCATACAACTTTTGAGCTCTCAAAGTCGATAATACTTTCTCCAAATGGATAGCATGTAACTCCTCAGTCTTCGAATACACAAGGATATCATCAATAAACACTATCACAAAAGTGTCGATGAATCTCTTGAACACTGTATGCATCAGGTCCATAAAGGCCGTAGGAGCGTTAGTCAAGCCAAAAGACATGACAACAAACTCATAATGACCATATCGTGTCCTGAATGCAGTCTTAGGAATATCAACATCCCTAATCCTCAACTGGTGATACCCTGATCGAAGATCTATCTTCGAAAAGACAGTGGCTCCCTTAAGCTGATCGAACAAGTCATCTATCCTAGGCAAAGGATACTTGTTCTTCACAGTGACCCGGTTCAGCTCTCTATAATCAATGCACAATCTCATAGAGCCATCTTTCTTCCTTACAAACAATATCGGGGCTCCCCACGGCGATACATTTGGACGAATGAATCCCAAGTCTAAAAGTTCTTGCAACTAACTTTTCAACTCTCTAAGCTCAGCTGGTGCCATATGATAAGGTGCCTTGGACAATGGAGTTGTCCCCGGTATCACCTCTATCTGGAAGTCTAACTATCTCACCGATGGTAAACCAGGTAACTCATCAGGGAATATATCAATGAAATGCCTCACAACGGGTACAGAAACTAGGGTGGTCACACTAACAGATGTGTCAACTACACTAGCTAAGTAACCCCAAGCACCATCACTCAAAAGTGCTCTAGCCTGGATCACCGAGATAACCACAGGTGTCACCCTACCTCGGATCCCGTGAAAGCGTAGACTAGTCCCACATGGACAATTAAAGTCTACCACTTTCTCACTACAACCGATAATGGCGTGGTTGACTGATAACCAATCCATCCCCAAAATGATATCAAAGTCAGTCATTGGCATTACAATCAACATAGCATGCAGAAAGCAACCCATAATACATAAATCATTAGTATAGATGACTCTATCCACAACAACAGATTTCCCGAGCGGAGTAGTAACATGCAACTCATTCCCTAATGGCTCAGACTGTAAGGCAGCAGACTCGACAAACTCAGCAGAAATAAATGAGTGACTAGCCCCAGAATCGAATAATACAAAGGCAGAATGTCCTACAACAGACAAAGTACCTGTCACAACTGTACCAGATGCCTCTGCATCCTCTCGAGTGGTGGCAAAGACACGGGCCTGCTGTCGTGTCTGAGGAGGTGCCTGAATTGCTGGTGGTGCTCTCTGCTACTGAATAGGTTTACCCTGACCTCTACCAATAGTTTGACCTCGCCCCTGAGTCTATCCTCGGCCCTAAGTCTGTCCTCGGCCCTGACCCTGACCAGAACTTTGACCCTGACCTCCACTATCACGTAGTGTCTGCAAAGTATGGCAGAAACGTCTCACATGTCCAAGCCGCCCACAATGATAGCACTTCACCACCCTACACTGACCTAGGTAATACTCAGTGCAATCTGAACAATAGGGCAAGGGTGGAGCTAAAGCACTAGACGGACCTGTATGAAACTGAGGTCATGTCTGTCCTCTGCCCTTACTAGGAGCATGTTTCGGTGGCTGTGTCCCTCGACCAAAGAGGTCGTCCCCAGCCTTCCTCTTTTGAGAAGAAGCCTGTGCAGCAATCTCAAAAGCTTTCTTCTCGGCATCCCCAATATCTAATGCAAAAGCGGCATTCAAAGCATCAGCAAAAGTAGTAGGTTGCAAGGCTCGTACCTGTCCCCGTAATTCTGCCCTCAAACCCACGATAAATCTCCTCTTCTTGCTCTCAAGATCAATAACCTGTCTTGGTGGCAAACTTTGACAACCTGGTCAAACTCTCTCTCATAATCCACAAGCACAGTACCCTGTCCCGGGAGTAAGAAATCGAATCTCCAGGTTGGTCACGTGTTTCCTCAGGATAGTACTTCTCAAAGAACTTCTCCCTGAACATCTCCCAACTAACAAGCAAATCAGAACTAAGAGTATTGGATATACCATTCCACCAATATAGTGCATCATCAACTAATGAGTAGGTTCCACAGTGAACCTTCAGCTGATCTGGGCACTTAATGAACCCAAGTACCCTCTTAATCCTGGTAATCCACCTCTCCGCATCAGCCAGATCGGTAGATGTACCATCAAACTCGGGAGTCTTATACCTGACATACTCCTTCAGAGTTTTCGCAGCATCAGTTACACTAGTCTGATCTACCACTGGAGCAGATGATCTAACAGGTGGTATAACCGGATCAACATGTCCTCCACCTCGTAACAGATCTCTAAAGTACTCCTCAAAAATGGTAATACTGCGACCATGACTAGGTGGCTGATCTACTAGAGGCTCATCCTCTCGATACTCATGTGGAGGAGGTGGCGGTGTAACTGCCCTAGCCCTACCTCTACCTCGTACCCCAGTCGGTACACTACTACGACCACGCCTAGGTGTCACTGTCCTCGGAGGCATACTAAAATCACATCAGAAAAGCCTTACATGAGAAACCAGGAAAGGGAAAACTAAAGTACATACAAACTAATTAAAAGAGAGCGTTTTGAGGATACCTGGCGCCGTTGACTTCGAGCGATATTTGGACAATATTAAAATATGAAAAACATGCGATGCATGTGGTCTTCAGAACCAAAGAGGCTCTGATACCAACTGTAATGACCCGCTTTCCGTTAAGTTTTTTAAATTCAAATGCACAGCAGAAGACTCGATTTTTAAATAAAAACGGCATGGGTTCGTTTAAAAATCGAATAACCAAAACCTGTTTACAACCAAAATTTCCAGAGAAAGCTATAAATCGGGAATGTGCATTCCAAAGTAAAGTTCAATCATAAAACATCAAAGTACTTTACACATACACCCTTCACGGGCTCAAAATGACACAAGTATGTAAAAAGTATATGATTACAAGCATTTATAATAATGCTTATCAAAAGTGTTTTAACATTGTCCTTTCACCACCTCGGCCACTCAAGCGACACCATTTCCTCTCCCACGCTTCTTAGGACGGGGTTTACCTGAAAATATTGTAGTGTAGCACCATTAGCAAACAATGCTAGTGAGAGTAAAATGAAAGCAAGTAATCCTATGAACAAAATTTCATACCAGAAATCGTGTCCAAAGGCCTAAATGTTCATTACTACCCATAACCATACTTCCATATTTCCATACAAACATACGATAGTAACATGCTACCCGTAATCGTCATTCAATGCCATAAGATAGAAACAAAGAGTTAAAGTAAAGTACAATCATTACTAAGTCTTTCTACACAAATCTAAGGAATATGTAAATCTAATATTATCTATCTTTATTATCAAACAAGTTTCATCGTAACGTGCTATTGTATGGATCGTCATCAACATACCACGTACGGTCGTACCATATTACCATCATCGCACCATGATACGTATGGATCGAAATCAACATACTATCATGTGCCGTAGTGCCATATTACCATCATCGCACCATGATACGTATGGATCGAAATCAACATACTATCATGTGCAGTAGTGCCATATTACCATCATCGCACCATGATACGTATGGATCGAAATCAACACACTATCATGTGCCATAGTGCCATCATCGTAACGTGCTCGTATGGATCGAATCAACATACCACTTACGGTCGTACCAACATCACACCATGATTACATATGGATCAAAATCACATACTATCATGTGCTAGTTACAAACCATAGTACCAACATCACACCATGATTACATATGGATCAAAATCACATACTATCATGTGCTAGTTACAAAGTGCTCAAAGTTCCCACAAATCATCACACCATGACTACATATGGATCAAAATCAACATACTACCATGTGTGAATCAATGTGCCCTAGATCTCCAAAAGTTAGCTAAACTCCAAAGAATTCTACTAAGTTAAATAGAAACCTAACTAACTAGATTACACGAGTTATCACTTAAGTGCATCTTCTAATTACTTTAACTTCCAAATCCATCAAAGTAACTTCCATTCTCACTTTCATCTCACATCTCCAAATCACATTACCATACTCCCAAATCTCTCCGATGTTTCCTAATCATCGAACTATCCATAATTCCAAACTGAATTCATAAAATCACTAACTTTCACATTAAACTCACCTTAGAAAGAAGACAAGTTTCGAATAATCCGAAGTTGCTAATTCACGAACAATTCACAATCCTACAATCGAATTAATCCTAAACAACATTAATTAACCGAAAAACAAACAAACAACAACTAAACACATAAAACCACGAAAATCCCGGATTTTACCCTTAAGGGGCTCTCGGCCAAGCTAGGGAAAAAGGGGTTCGGGTTTGGTTTTCCATCTTTTATGCATTTTAGAGGTGTTTCGGGTTGGTTTCGGATACTTTGGAGGTTTTCAATTTCCGTGGGTAACCGTAAATTAGGGTTTTGCATAATAATCAATTCCGGAAAATTAACTAAAAAGCAAAAACTTAAAGAACCTAACATCCTAAACATAACCAAGTGATGGAAAATCATACGGGACGAGTTTCCGGCTCAAACTCGGTTTTAGGGTTTTAGGGGAACTTTCTAAAATTACTCACAACGGCTTTCCCGATTGAAATCAACAAGCTTTAATGAAAGAATTTGAAAATCCCAACTCAAATCTACCATTAAAACACTATTCACATCAAGGAAATGAAACTTCAACATACCTTTAAGCCTCAAGAAAAAGAGCGAAAATAACGTACGGCTTTTCGATGGATGTAGTATCGAGACGATCCACCGAGAATAAAACGAAATGAAAATTTGGGGTTTGGTGGTTTCGGCCTCAAGGAAGGAGAAGGGGAAGAAGACGACAACTTTTTGCTTAATTGCTAAGTCTAAAAAGATATCAGTAAAGATAGGGTTTTGGGAATTTACGGTTTTGCCCTTTTTGACCTTTTGCTTATAAAATTAAAACCGATGGTCTTAAATAAATCTAAAGGTGTTTAATAATTATTATTTGGCCCGTTAATAATTATTAAAGTCACCGAAACGAATTAAAACGATTAAAATGAATTTCGGACGGAAATAACTAATAAAAGTGAATTTACTAACTTTAACTAATTTTAAAAGCTTTAATTAAATAAAAATAATAAATAATAATAAAATAATAAAAAAAAAAAAAAAAATTTACCTCTAAAAGTAACGGGACGTTACAAAGACCATTGGTGCAGGGGTAAGATGATTCAAAAGTGTAAGTAATAATTGATGTTCGGTTTACTAGTGATTGATGACACTTTGATTACATCACAATATTTAGCCTTCTTGTTTATTCGCTTGGTTCATTATAAATGTGTCATAACATTACGATATCTTCAGTGACTTGCATACATGATTATTTTCCGAGCTGCTGAGATATGAGTACCTTCAGGATAGACAAGGTAAGTAGAGCCGGTTTAGAGAAAGTGCGTAGGTAAAAGAGGTAAAATGGTTTAAATATGTTAGAAAGGATGGAAAAGGGTATTAAGCATAAACGTACTTAAAGGTTATCGTTAGATAGTTATAATGGTCAGTGTGATATTCAGGTGAGGTGTATTGTGTGTTGAGTTGAGCTAGGCAAGAAATAGGTTTAATGAGGTTGAGTAGATTGGACACAAGATTTAAGTTGCGAGTTTAAATGTAGTGTGAACGTTTGGAAAGAGTTTTTGGTTTTGAATAAGCTTTTAATGGTTAGAAGGTAACTTAGCTTTATATCGTTTGTTTTAAACCAGGAATGTAAGAGGTTAAGTTTGAATATGGGATTAAGAGTAGGAGGTAGATTCTCTAGTGGAAGTAATGACTTGGTAAGGGGTGAGAGACTTGAATTCTTGCGCCATTTTTTGACTATGAACTTCATGCATAAGTTTACTTTATTTTCTTGTTATTTCCACTGAGCGCCATGCTCAAAGGTTCTACATATCACCTTTCAGGTTTTGCCGCGATCGAGGACGTGACAGGGAAGATGGTATGCGTTGAAGCTTGGATGTCGAGCTTGGAAGAGGACTAGTGGATTGCATCTCGAGCTCGAGTCGTGTGGATTGCATAAGAAGTGTCTTATGTAATTATTAGTTAAATGTCGTTGTTTATAGTCCTTGTATAAAATTGTTTCAAGTTGTTACACTTTTGAAACGTTATTTACCGTTTTTCTGTTTTGGGAAATTGATGTAAACAGTTTTTGGTTTATTCGATTTTTAAATGGACCCATGCAAATTTTTCGTAGAAATTGTTGTTTTCCGTTATGAGACGTTTTAAATGACATTTAAATTTTTTATTTCCCACGCTTCCGCTGAGAGTACTCGCGGCCAGTCTTTTTGGAGTCGGGTCGTTACAGTTTTACATATCGTTCTTCCCGAATTTCCTATCTATTTTACTTTATGTCTTTTACATTATGCCCCTTTTACTTCATGCTTGTTTCGGCTACTTTAATATTCGTACTTTACGTTTATTTACTTTTGCGAGCATAACATAACATATTGCACCATAACATCTCGCATCATTGAAAAGAAGGAGAGAATGTTGGACCCTTCGGGGAATGTCCGCATCGCCTTCAGAGAGAGAAAGAAAGAAAGGAGAGAGTGTTGGACCGTTCGAGGAATGTCCGCATCACCTTCAGAGAAAAAGAAAATAAAGAGAGAAAGAAAAGGAGGGAAGAATGTTGGACCCTTCGGGGAATGTCCGCATCACCTTCTTCATTCATAAGGTTGAATGTTGGACCCTACGGGGAATGTTCGCATTACCTTCATTCATGCATAAGTCTTTCGCTGCAATTTGATTTTAAATGATTTAAAAGGAGTCGGGTCGTCACACAATCACCCCTCCGATTCTTTATGTTCTCACCTTCAAAATTAGCCCGATCGTATTTGTTCCCCTTTGTCCTATAACAAGTCAATCCAGACATATTTAGTCTAATATTAACATCACAAGTCAGCCCATAACAATAATACATTACCCCAAACCCGTTAAGAGGAAAAAGTCTCGTAACTAGACAGATTTTAGGGTGTTAATTTCGGCCAATTGTGGCTTAACCAAAAATCCCTCTAAATGAACTTCTAATGTGTTTTTCTTGTGAAATATATATATATATATATATATATCACATCACATAATTTCAAGATTTGAAAGTTCCCCCATAGAAGTCATGAAAACCACAAAGTTTCAAAAAGCTAGAAGCTAGAAATACACCATTAATGGAGGTTTACAGCTTCCTCTTAACCATGACTCCCAATTTACAATGATTCCTAACATGATAGCTCTTAGGGACTTGATGAGTACCAATCTTACTCAATTTCCAGAAATTATACATGAAAGAAAACCCCACACAAACACTTCTTAAACACCAAATAAGAGAACTCAAGATATTCTCATGGAAAACCTAGAAAAAGTATGAACCCTAGGATGAGAAATTACCTTGAGCTTTGGTTAATTCCCTTTGAAACTTATATAAATCTTCCTATTATGTTGATTCTATCATGAATAAAAAAAATACCTCTTGAATTAACCCAAGAACACAAGGATTTGGGTAAAGAAAATTTCACAAAAATGGTGAAGAAGGGGGGGGGGGGGATTTGAGAAGAAAAGAGGAGAGGATTTTTCTTTTCTTTTTCTTAATTTTCATTTATATACTTTCTAATTTTCAAAATTAAAATAATAACTTAAGTCTAATTGTCCACAAGTCCTTCCACCTCCAATAAATAATTTTAAGCCCTTCTCCCATTTTTCCTTTGCTAATGAGTCCTTGCCCTTAAAACCATTTGCTAACTAACCTTCTTCACTAATTTAACTATGGCAAATAATTCCCTCTTTCATTAAATTTCTCCACTCTTGGTTAAATTAACTATGGTTAATTACTAATTAACCAAAATACTAGAAAACAATTTCCCACACTAAAAAATACTAATTAAAATATACCAATAAAAGTGAAATTCTTAATTACCTTACGTCAAACTCTTGGGCCCTTACACCTAGTCATATGTGGATATTTAATTGTCAAACATCTGAAAATGTAAAAAACCAAAAAAAAAAAATTTGATCAAATGAATGTCCATTTAATGTTTCTAGAGTATTCTCATGATTTAAATTACCTGTACTACTGCATCTGTCTTTCAATCAAGTTCAATTTCAATATTAAAAGGGAAAAAGACAATGAAATTAATTTAACCATTTTTTCCTTTCTAAATTTTTTTTCTGTAATAAGAAAGCCATTATTTTCGAACTTATGAAATGCCAATTTGCGTATATAATATAAAAGCCCTTTCTTCAATCTTAAATAATACATTATAGTTTATATAGCATATCACAAAAGTGAACAATTTGTGTTTGGAGAATATTCTCACATATTCAATGATCTCTCTCATGAAGAGAAAATGAGACAAACACACAAACAAACAAAAAACTAATTTTCTTATATATATATATATATATATATATATATATATATATATATATATATATATATATATATATATATATATATAGGTTGGTAAAATTTGAATAATGAAAATATATAATCTTATTTTCTAGCTATAATCCCGAAAAATTATTGAATGAGGCTTTCCCTCACATAACTATTAGATATATTGTTTTAGTGAGAGAAAAAATAATAGATTATAAATAGATGAACTATGTTGAATGTAAAGATAGCACATTAGTCTAACTAATTTGGAGTACAATTTTAAATATTATATTTGTTTTCTTTATGTATATTCTAGGTACATGTGGATATATTTCCTACAAACCAAATCTGAGGTAGTCAATCTTTTGTTCAATTCAAAACATTACCTGAAAATCTTCTAAACAAAAAAAATCAAAATGTTGGGGAGGTGAATTTACACTTCAAAAAAACTGTTAAATTGCGACAGAAATTTGCGACCAAAGTATTGGGTAGTTTTTTTGGTGACCACTCTGGTAGTAAATATGAAGTTTGACTTAAAACGACCATATGGTCACTTTTTTGAGACCAAATTGCGACCAAGTAAAGAATTAGTCATAAAAACTGGTGCGAATTTTTGGCGCGAAGAAAGAGACCATATGGTCACTTCAAAATTACGACCATGTGGTCGCATTTTTGTGACACGAGTTATCATTTAGTAGCAAAAAAAGGAGTGTAAATTTGGCGGGAGAAAGGCTACCAAGTGGTCACGATTCAAAGTGACTTTATGGTTGGAATTTTGGTGACCTTTAGTGACCAGTGGTAGCTTAAACATTTGGCGGGAAATAAGCTACCATGTGGTCACATTTTGAAGTGACTATATGGTAGCAATTTTGGTGACCTTTAGTGACCAGTGGAAGATTAAAAATTTGGCGGGAAATAAGCTACCAGGTGATCACATTGTTAAGTGACTAGATGGTCGCCAAAGTTGTGATTTTAAGTGACCAGTGGTAGATAAACAATTTGGCGCGAGAAAAGCTACCAATTGGTCACCAAAATAAGTGACCATATGGTCGTAAATGCTGTAAAATGTGACCATTAGGTAGCAAAAATACGACCATCTGGTCGCAAATAAGCAGAGAAGTCCATTATAAAATCCCCTCCAACCATTGTTTGTTAGCATTAAGAAAAAATAAAATGAGAGAGTGGATGAATGTTCGTTTGATAGACGGGTATTTGAATGATGAGGTTGTGGCCGGGGTTGAACAGTTTGTTGAGTTTTGCATGACAACTGTCTATTATGAAAAGTATAGTGGAAAGCTACGTTGCCCGTGTAGAAAATGCGACAATAGGAGAATCATAACGAAATTATGAACAACAGTATAGTCAGATACAACAACAAATGATACTTGATGGTGTGGGGTATGGGGGCAATGAAAATTTTCGTGAATGTTTTTAATAGTAGAGGAAGATGAACGGGTTGTTGAAGAGGAAATGAATCCGAAAGCACATAAGATGCACGAGATGCTAAAGACAGCCAGCCGACCATTATACGATGGATGTGGATGAGGACCTGCATCCCTTCAGAGTAATCGATGAGATTCTTAAGATTCAATACGCAAGTCTCATGCTAAAACGCATTGTTGTGTTCAACTGCACTTGGTTCGAGACAACCAGACAAGGCGGCGTCTGTAAGATTGATCATTTAAAAATCATTGAGGTTAACAAGTCTAAGCATATGCGCACCGCTGATGCTGAATTTTTTCGATACGACGAATCCGATGAAGAAACGGAAGAAGAAGAAGACTTTATGTGAGGGATTTCTTTGAGAAGATGAATTTATTCGAGACAATGAATCTAATGAAGAAATAGAAGAAGAAGACTTTATGTGATGGACTTCTTTGAGACGATGAATCCGATGAAGAAACAGAAGAAGAAGTAGAAGAAGCGACGACCGAAAAAACTAAGGATGATGAATGAGACATTTTGTAACTTTAAGAGTCACTATAAGTCTTATTAAAACTATTTCTTTAATGAAGATTAAAATATATATATATATATATATTAATATTTATGACCAGATGGTAGTAATTTAGAAGTGAAATGCGACCATTTGGTCACAATTTTGGAAAAGTAGACTTATGTTTTTTCAAAATTCTAAATGGTTCAATTTAACACAAAAGGTGACCACATGGTAGTAATTTTGAAGTGAAATGCGAACATTTGGTCACAATTTTGGAAAAGTAGACTTATGTTTTTCCAAAATTCTAAATGGTTCAATTTAACACAAAAGGTGACCACATGGTAGTAATTTTGAAGTTAAATGCGACCATTTGGTCACAATTTTGGAAAAGTAGACTTATGTTTTTCCAAAATTCTAAATGGTTCAATTTAACACAAAAGGTGACCACATGGTAGTAATTTTGAAGTGAAATGCGACCATTTGGTCGCAATTTTGGAAAAGTAGACTTATGTTTTCCAAAATTCTAAATGGTTCAAGTTAAATGACGACCAATTGGTCGCTATTATGAAGCGGGTAATTTAAATTTTTCATGAAATATTTGGCGTTGAATTTGATAATTGCGACCACATGGTCACAATTTTGTGACCTTGTGGTCACTTAATTGAGTGGCAAATTAAAATTTTCATGAAATTTATGGCGGTGAATTTAAAGATTACGACCAACTGGTCGCAATTATTGATGGGACGCGTGATGTGATAGCTGTTGTTTATAATTACAAATTTGTGACTATCTGGTCGCATTTTTATTAAATGCTACCAGATGGTTGCAAATTTGTATGAAAAACCGACCACGTGGTCATAATTTCCCCAGCACGCACGATCTTTGGTTTCTAGTCATAATTACATATTTGCGACCATCTGGTCTCAAATACAGATTTAAAAACAGAACTGTTTCCCTCCCCCCCAATCCGTTTTTCCTCTCTTTTCTTTCTCTCTTTTCTTTCTTTTCTCTCTTTCACCCGTTCTATTCCCCATTGTTTTTGCCCGTTCCCGTTCTTTATTTTCCCGTTCCCCGTTCCTACTCTTTTCTAAAAACCATAAACCTCCAATCATGGTTTCTATTACGAGGTTAGTTTTCTTATATATTTTAAATTTTAATTTAGTTTTAGTTTTAAGTTTTAATTAGTTAATTTAATGTAGTTTAATTAATTAATTAGTCTAGTTTACTTTAGTTAATTAATTGTAGTTTAATTAATCTAATTTAGTTTAATTAATTAATTAGTTTACTTTAATTAATTAATTAATTTTAGTTTAATTAATCTAATTTCGTTTAACTAATCTAATTTCGTTTAATTAATTAATTAATTTTAGTTTAATTTAGTTAATTAATTAATTTTAATTTAATTAATCTAATTTAGTTTAATTAATTAATTAATTAGTTTACTTTAATTTAATTAATCAATTAATTTAAGTAGTGTAATTAAATTAATTAATTAATTAATTACACTACTTAAATTATACTTAGTAGTTTACTTTAATTATACTAAGTAGTTTACTTTAATTAATTACATTATTTTAATTTTATTTAATTAATTAATTATTTTTTTAGTTTAATAAATTAATTACTTAGTTAATTAGTTTAGTTTAATTAAATAAATAATTTAAATCAAATAAAAATAATATTTATAAATCAAATAATTTATTTTATTTCTAATTAAATTATAAATTATTATTTATCTGATTAAAAAAAATAACATTGGTGACTAGATGGTCCCATTTTAGAAGTAGAAGCAACGACCACTTGGTCGCATTTTGGTGACCATTTGGTCACTAACATAAATGATCAGATGCTCACTTAAGAAGGTGACCATATGGTCACTAACATAAATGACCATGTGGTCACCTTTTTGTGGGACCAACTGGTCACTTGTCTACAACTTTAATTACGACCAGGTGGTCACTATTTTAGGCGATTGTCTGGTCGTTTTTTAAAATGTTGACTTTTTGCGACCAAACGGGCTTGGTCGTATTTTTGTGACCATTTGGACGCACAAAATGTCTGAACGACCAGCTTTTTTGCCACGCCAGTTTTGGTCACTTTTCTGGTTGCATTTTTCTGAAAAGTGACCTGATGGTCGCAATTCCCTGGTCGCAATTTGGCTTTTTTCTTGTAGTGTTAGATCTCTCATTCCTTCAGAATAAAATGGCCTCATTGAAAGAAAATACAGACACATCACTTAAATAGGTCTAGCCTTGTTATCTCAAGCCTCCTTACCAATGACATTCTGGGATGATGCTTTCACAACTGCTATCTTTCTAATAAACAGATTACCAACGAAAATCCTTCTTGATATTTCCCTAATGGAGAAGTTGTTTGCTACCAAATCTAATTACAATTTTCTAAGAGTTTTTGGGTGTAGTTGTTATCCATGCCTTAAACCTTATAATCAACACAAAATGCGATATAGACTCAGAAATGTACTTTTCTTGGTTATAGTTTTCAATAGAAGGGCGGGCTATAAGTGTCTATCTTTTGAGGACAGACTATATATATCCAGGCATGTTAAATTTGATGAAAATTCTTTTCCTTTCATCCAAAATTCAAAGACCATACCAACTACCTCAAATCAGGAACTATACATTGGTCAAATACCAATTGTTTATCCAAAAGTTTCTTCACTGTTCAACACTATTTCCCAAAGTGTTGAAAGTAATCCTCAGTCTAGTCCTACTCCAAATCATGTTCCTACTGTACCTACCCAGACTGAAAATCCAACTTATCAATTTCTATGTCTTCTGAACCATCTGAGTATATTGTTACATCAGTTCAACCTACTACTACTTTACCATCTAATGCTAATTCTATGGTAATGAGGTCAAAGAATGGCATTCAATAGCCTAAAATATATATGGCTCTGGATCTGATAAACAATGAATCTGAAAATTTCAAAGAAGTTCTTTCTAGTCCTCACTGGTTAAAAGCAATGTAGGATTGTAACGTTCCGTTATTTTGTAGTGAAATTTTTTTTTATTTTATTATTTATTTATTTTATTTTATTATTTATTTAATGTTATTTATTTATTTATTTATTTCAATTTAAGTATTTAGATTTATTATTATTTTTGTAATTTCGATTTTAGTAGTTAATTTCGCCCAAAATCTTTTTTAAACGTTTTAATACTTTAAATTCGTTTCGGTGACATTAATAATTATTAATAGGCCAATTAATAATTATTAATCACCTTTAGATTTATTTAAGAACTTCGGGTTTCGATTCATAAGTCAAAAGTCATAAAAGGACGCAACCGTCATTTCCGATTTCTTAAAAATATCTAAAACACTATTCATTCATCTTTAAATATATGCATTTTGACCAAAGTTGACTAAAATCCTCATCATTTTTCTCTAAAAAACCGTGGGTATAGGGATTGGGGGGATTTCTTCGGGTTTCGTTTGATTCTCGACGGATCGGCTCGATTTCGGTTGCATCGGAAAGCCTTCGGTCCTAGGATTCTTCTCCACCTAACAATCGTGCTTTCCATCCGTGTTCTAAGGACTTCTCGGTAAGCTAAACTTCAAACCCTAAGCTCCAAATAGTGTTTTAATGGAGTTTTCCTTTTGAATCTTCGATTTCTTGTCGTTAAACTCGATGACTTTTATTACGGGAGTTGTTTTTAGTGATTTTGGCAACTTTCCCTAAACCCTAAAACCGAGTTTCAGTCGAAGCCCTTCCCGTTTGAATTTTTCATCGTGGGGGTTGTTTTGGGGTTTACTTTTATTGATATGATGTTTATTGTAATTAATTTCGGGAATTCGATTATTGTTCAAAAACTCGAATCATCGATACCCATTGAAATCGGGAACTTCAAAATTGCTTAAAACCAACTCGAAACACCTCTAAAGTACCTAAAAGCCGGAAAACCAAACCCGAGACCCACTTTTCATGGGGAGCCGAGAGCCTCATAGTGGGGTTTATGGGGTTGTTCGTTGTTTTGAGCTTTTAGATGTTAATTGATCGATGTATGTTTATTTATTAATTGTTAGATGTAATTAATAGTAGGTGTTTCGGATCGTTGTTTGATTGTGCTTTCGGAAACTTGGAGCAAAGCTATTTTTGGCTAAGGTGAGAATAAATAGGATTTAAAGTAGTTTTAGAAACCGAATCAGTTGAACGGTTTGTAGAATCGGAAGCTAAGATTAAGATTCGATTCTAAGAGAAAAGAATGTGAGTTAGTGCCCTTAGGATTAGGAGCTAGTTCTTTGAGTGAAAACTTTGGAGTTTCTCAAGGGAACGTCGAACTTTTGAAAGTTCTAAGTTAGAATCGTTCCGGGAGATTAAATGAATCATTGGAAGCTAAAAGATCCAAACTTTTAGATAGAATGGTTAAAGGTATTCGATAATAGAACTTTAGGTTTTAGTTGGAAGTTTAAAATCCTTGGAAGTGTAGATTATTTATTTAAGATAAGAACTTACTTTTATGAAAGTAACGGAAGTTCGATCTACTTATTGTTCTTTCGAAATCCCTATTTATTTACTTTATGCATAAGGACATCTATGATCCATTTACCTTATGCACTTTACTTTATGTCCTTTACTTTATGCCCTTTCGATTATGTTGAATGTTTATATTTACTTTACTTACACTCGAAAGCATAAATCATATCATATCATATTGCATTATCGTTTATTGGGAGGAATAATGAGGCAATCCATAGACTGAGTGTGCTTGCATTGTCTGGTATTATTCTTTTTATATTTCCGTATATGTACGTGAGGAATGCTAAAGGACCGCGTGACTTTGCATGATCGGAGGAGATGGATAATGGGATAATGATGGAACTATGCGAGTTCACATTATCTGGTATTATCCATAATTACTATGATACATATACGAAGATACAGAGTGAATGAACTGACCTACGGGAGCTTCATTACCTGTATTCGGTGAGTGAGATAATGAGGTCAATGAACTGACCTACGGGAGCTTCATTACCTGACATTATTCACTAGAGATGGGAACATATTATAGAAAAGACTCTGTATATTTTATTTTGGAAAGTGAGTTTAATTAGGTGAATGAACTGACCTACGGGAGCTTCATTACCTGTCATTATTCACTAGAGATGGAATAATATTATTGAAAAGACTTCGTATATTTTATTTTGAAAAGCGAGATAATGAGGTGAATGAACTGACCTACGGGAGCTTCATTACCTGACATTATTCGCATGTGATAGCTATATCGATGTAAAGGTTATATGTCATTTACACTTGTTTAGCGAATTAATGAATAATGATTAGATTACATATACTAATATTATCGTCATTAATCGCAACTTGTGATTGTAGAATATGTTAAGTCCGAGTGAGCTTAACATTATTATATTAAAAATAACGGAAAGTAAACTTTTGATAGCCGAATGCTATAGGAAAAGAAATGAGATACAAATGTTATATGCATTATGAAACAATACCCAGAAATACTTGGAATGTAGTTCCACAATCTTATTTCGGAGAATTGGTAAGTAAAAGTGGAACACTTGATATAAACCCTTTGAATGGATTGATAGCAAAGAGTAAGTATGTTCTTGGACACGAATCCGGATACGGGTTTGAGGTCTAACTTTACTTTTTATTTTGTTTATTCTCACTGGGCTTAAGTTGTTAGCTCATGATATTACAAACATTTTAGGTGTTTGGGTCATGAGAGAGGAGTTGGTGCTGCTTGATCGAGAGGATGATGATGCTGAGATGGACTAGATGTCAATTAAAAGTTCCGAAACTTGCCTTATCTTTTTTTGTTTTGTTTTTGGTCTTTGAGATGTAAAATTTGTTATAAGCTCTTAAGAGCTTTTCATTTCACTTTTATTATTATAACCTCTTTGAACTCCTGATAGGAACTTGAGTTCCTTGTGTTTTAGATTTCGGATTTTAGATTCTAAACAGGTTATGGATAGTCTGAGTTTTAAACATATCCATGCCAAATTTTTATTAAATTTAAAGTCTTCCACTGTGACAACCCGAGTTTTTTGGGTTGAAAGTTAATTTTTTAAAAAAATATTGATGATGGGAAATGTTATATTAAATATTTTGTTTTAATAATTAATTAGGTAAATTGGGTTGAAATAAATAAAACTAAGGTTAATTATAAATTAACTAAGGTTGGGATAAGATTTAACTATAGTTAGATGAGTTAGGATTTAAATTTTTATTATAATAATTAAAGTGTTTAATTACATGATGGGTTTTTGTTTGGCATTAGGAGGGAAAAAAAAGATCATTTTGCAAATAGGGAAAAGTGCTATGTGTTGTCTTCTTCTCCTTTAGACTTAAAATTAGAAAAAAAACAAAATACAAAATCTGCTCCTTTTTGGCCTTCATCACCGTCGGCAGCTCCAAGAGAAAAGAAGATGTCTTGTATTCAATTTTGTTTCTTTTGACTTCAATTCAAGTTGGAAATGGAAGATTTGTGAAGGGTTTGATGTTTTAAGAATAAATCAAGAAGAATCCACAAGATTTGAAGAATTTTGTTAAAGAACAAAAGCTGCTCCATTGTTGCCCATTGAACCCGACGGCTAACTGAAGGAAGAAGAAGAAGAAATTTGTTCCATTTTTATTGTTTTTTTTACCTTGGATTCAAGTTGGGTATTCAAGTTGGATGAAGGGTTAACCTTTTAGGAAGGTTGAAACTATAATCTACATGGTTTGAAGGAGTTTGGTAAGTATTTCAAAACCCTTGATTTCTTAGTTTTGGGGATTTTGGGTTTGGGTATGTAGGATTTAATTTTGAGTGTTGAAATTAGAGAACCAATGATAATTATATGAAATTAATGATTTGAAATGGGAATTCTTAAAGTTTAGGCTTTACTTTTCTTTAGAATTGAAATGGAAATTTAGTACGATTTGAAGGATTCTTTAAGAATGGAACCAAAACCACTATTAACAACACTTTGAAGCTTTTAAATTTTGAAACTAAATGGCTCCCTTCGTTCGTTTGATTTGAAGCTGATTGTTATTAAAAGGTTACCTAAACTAAAGCTTGGGAAACAAAATTACATAAGTCTTTAAAACTTCACGTCATGGCCGAACACCCCCCGTGTTTTGGTCTTCTCGGGTTTGGGATGTTTTGGGGCCTCGGGGTAGTGTTTTAAGAACACTTGTTGTTTTATATTCGTACTATAAGTCTAAAAGTATTATAAATGAAATTTACATGTAGGTGAAAGAATCAAAGAAAAGCCCAATGTGCAAGCTAGGTACTTCGTATCTCAAGGTGGGAATAATTAGAAACTAAAGTACATTTATGTTTGAGTTTTATATTATGAATTGAATTGTGTAAGGATTTTTAATCTCGTTAGTATTGCCAAGGTTTAAATGAGTTAGATGGGAGGGTTTATTCTTGAACAAGAAATTGGGAGTGTGTAAGACAAGAACGAGATATATGAAGTACGAGGATTCTAGGATGTCAAGATTTCTTTTGGTAAGACAAGTTGTTATTAATTGGTCTTAATATAGTTAACAACGATACTAGGTAACGGGGGGTCGAGGTTTGGTTGAAGTTTGGAGAGTTAATTCTTTGGTGGAGGTGTTGTGGCTAAATAGGGTAGTTGTTGTTACATTTTGGGTTATTATATCCTAAATGGTAAGTAAGAAATCACCGAGGGGTAAATGTGTTAGCTTGCAATGGAATTGGTATCATTCAAGGGGGAAATTTAGACATTTTAGCACCACATAAATATAGGAAGCCATGAATGGATATTGACTCCAATATTGGTAAAAGGGGGCCGGAATGCTAGTTAATTCTAAACCGGTTCATGTTCTGACTAGTTATTCATTTAAGCATGTCTACTTGCTTTATAATTGTGTTCATAGTCCATGAACGAGTCATATACTGATTTGGGGCTATGATTATGCATATTTTTCATGATTTTGATTTATGCTCGATGGATAGTTACGAATGGGATAATAGAGAAAAAGTGTGAACGTGAACCATATGAATATGTGAATTTTGAGCATTATGTGGGTAATGATCGTGTCATATACCGATTTTGAGAAATGGACCTATTTATACTCGTTGAATAGATATTCCGTTATATGATGTTGTTAAATAGAAGCAATGCTAATTCCATTTCATCTCATAGCATTCCACTCATGCATATCATGTGATCGTTATATGGCCAGGGGTCGTAACCCGTGTAACGGTGTGTGGGTGTTGGACGTTACGCGTGGTTACCGTGGCGGAGTTGTGATTAACTCGTGCAACGGTGTATGGGTGTTGGACGTTACACGTGGTTACCGTGGCGATGATGTTATGGAGCTCCAGAGTGCTATGTGATGAATGGCCCGGATGCTAGTGGTTATTGAGGTAACCTGAGGTTGTGAAATGAGCTTCGGCTCGGAGGATGTAAAATGAGCTACGGCTCGAGTGGTTATTGAGATAGATATTGAGATATGCGTAGAAAGATGCGAGAAAAGTGTAAACGAGAAATGGAGTGGACTTGAATGAAAGTACGACATGATTGACCGGAAACTTGCATTGTTGTTGATTTTATTAAGCACACTTGTTTAGGCTTTTAGTTATTTACTTATGAAATTTTCTTATTAAGTCATTTAGTCACTTCTGATGCATCATTTCCAATCATTACACTTACATCATTTCGTTATTTTGTTTAGCCATTGTGAGGATATCATTTTTATATTGCTTTTTGCTCATTTGGTTAGTAGCCCGGAAGTTCAAATATTTCTATGGTGTTGTGTGTGACTGCCTTGTAATTGAGTGGAGTAAATGTTTGGTTTGATGTTGATCTTTGGAGTGAGCTAATGTATTGGTCTCCAAGGTAATCGGTTCTTGTGTAAGATGCGTGGAAGGGGTATTTGTTTGATGAACGGTGATTTGGAATAAGCTATGTGATGCCCTCCTAGTAAGTCGATTCTCTGAATAAAACATGGGAGTTAAAATGGTACTTATTTGAAGAGAGATGGATTCATTTGCTTATATCATCCTGATAATCTTAATAGCAGTATAGTGTTATTTTAGTTTCATTTACCTTTAAGCTGTGAATACCTTAAGGTTAGATAACGTGAGTAGCGGGTGTAGAGAAAGTGCGAGTGTGAAAGGGGGAAAATGATTTAGTTTTGTTTGAATGAGTGACAAGAGGGTGTTAAGTTTAAATATACTAAGAAGATATGACTTGTAGATAGTTACATTAGTTAGTAGGATGTTAAGGCAAAGTGTAACGAGTATCGAGTGGAGATAGATACGAGATGGGAATAAGAAAGATGAATGGATTAGTTGACGACGATCCACGAGCTCGAGTTGTGTGGATTGCATAAGAAGTGTCTTATGTAATCATTAGTTTAATGTCGTTATTTATAGTCCATGTATAAAGTTGTTTTAAGTTGTTACACTTTTGAAACGTTATTTACCGTTTTTCTGCTTGGGAAATTGATGTAAACAGGTTCTGGTTTATTCGATTTTTAAATGGACCCTCGCAAATTTTCCGCAGAAATTGTTGTTTTCCATTACGAAACGTTTTAAATGAAATTTAAACTTCTTATTTCCCGCGCTTCCGCTGAGAGCACTCGCGGCCAGTCTTTTGGAGTCGGGTCCTTACATCCACTGTCTATCTCATTTTAAATTATTTAAAAGAGTCGGGTCGTCACAAGGATGAATATAATGCTTTGATGAAGAACAACACATGGTATCTAGTTTCCAAACCTATGGATAGAAAAATTGTGGGATGTAAATGGGTGTTTAAAATCAAAAGACACTCTAATGGATCCATATCAAGATATAAAAATAAGATTGGTGGCCAAAGGGTTTCATCAACAAGCTAATATAAATTATAGTGAGACTTTCAGTCCAGTGGTGAAGCCTACAACCATTCGAGTACTACTCACATTAGCATTATCAAAAGATTGGGTCATGAGATAGCCAGACATCAATAATTCTTTTCTTCATGGCTTATTATATGTGTAGGGATGATTTACTAAACTAGTGGAATTTGATTTAGTAAACTAATTAACATTTAATTATGGATCTATTAATATCATGAAATTTGTGGAAAAACATGTAGATTCATGCTTTAAATTTCGAAAATTAAAATCAAAACTTACATTGAGTAATAAATGGAGAATCGGTTGGAGGTTTCTTTACAGCATCAAATCCTCAACAACACCGGATCTTCTACGCTATATCCCGATCGATCAAACGAAACCCGATTGTGGGATCGAACTTTAGAAGAAATTGGGAAGAAGAAAAATATTTTCTTCCCAATTTTGAATAGGGAAAATCGGCACTCAAGGGGGGAGAGGAGGAAGAGAGAATTTTGAATTTCTAAGGAATTTAATTGTATGATTTATGAATGACCCAACCCTCCTATTTATAGAAAAATAGGAATCCTAATCCCATTAGGATTAATCTATAGAGATAAATACAAAAAGAAAAAAGATTATCTCTTTCCTTTATCTTGCAATTTCGAAAATGCCATAGATAAATAGGAGATTAGTTTCTTTTCTTTATTTTATTTATCTTGGGTAAATAAATCTATATAATTATTATAGGATATAATTCAAATAATTATCTCCTACAAATTATCTATGAAGGCCAAAATTAATAATAAATAATTAATAAATCAAATTTATTTAAGTAATTATTTTGGGCCAATTTCAATTGGGTTCATTAATCCAATTGGGCTTGAAACTCTCTCTTAAATTAATAAGTCCAACTTAATTAATTTATTTATTAATTACCATTTAAATAAAATATTTTATTTAAACAATTAATAATATTAATATTTTCTCCCGACTAAATATTATCCAATTTATATTTAATTATTAATTTCCATTTAAATAATTTTCATTATTTAAATAATTAATAATAAATATTATAATTATTAATTTCCATAAATTAATAATTTTATTGACAATATTTTATTATTAATTTAATTAATTTCAATTATTAATTTCCATTTAAATATAATTAATTATTTAAACAATTAATAATTGTTAATTAATTTCAAATTATTAATTACCATTTAAATATACTCAATATTTAAATAATTAATAATATCTAATTAATAATATTTCATTATTAATTTCATGTTTAAATAAACTCATTATTATTAATTTAATTAATTTCAATTATTAATTTCCATTTAAATATAATTAATTATTTAAACAATTAATAATTGTTAATTAATTTCAAATTATTAATTACCATTTAAATATACTCAATATTTAAATAATTAATAATATCTAATTAATAATATTTCATTATTAATTTCATGTTTAAATAAACTCATTATTTAAACAATTAATAATGTTTATATTAATTACCGTTTAAATATACTCAATATTTAAACAATTAATATTGCCTATTTCAAGTAATTCACTTTACTTAAAAATTTCCATTTCTTCTATTTGATTTCGCGACTATGATATTTGGGCTAGCATAGGGACCCGATGGACCTATAGATCATGGGCTTAATAATTAGTCAATTAATTGATTAACTCATAATCAGTTAATTACTTATTATCTAACTATGAATAATTCCACTATAGATTCATAGCTGAACTCCCCTCACTATAGATGAGTTATGTCCATTTAGTTTATCTTTATTTATATCTGTGATATAATCTTTCACGTGGAACCCTCATAATTACAGACGGATAAATTTACCGTTTTGCCTCTGTAATTACCGCTTTATCCTTGTGTTCCCGCTGATTCTCCAATGAACTTTATCTTTAGTCGAACTAGAGATAAGGTACTTCTGTGATCAATAGAAGTCGTGGCTCCACTTGTTCATATCTTGAATCAGTACATCAAGGGAGTTTCCTAAAGTTCCTAAAATGTTTAGGTATCGCACTGATACCGTTAATTTATAGAAAAGTTATGAATTCCATCTCGTGAAAATGAGTTCCCAGCTACTTATTTAGTCATGTTCCCAAAACAGGAGTGTATTGAGCGTTCTTACAGATCGCTCTCAATCATGTGAATCAAAGAACATAACTCCACAAATAGGAGTCCGCATTTCACTCAGGATTGAGATCTATCACGGTTGATAAACTTAGTTTGATATTCGATCATTTCTCGTAAACGGTACTAATGAGAAATTTGATCGAACATCGTGGTCCTGTCTTATACAATCAACATTACATATGATACTTCCATTTCATGTCTCCCACATGAATGATTAGGATTAGATCATTTGTCTATAAACAAAATGCGAAGCTATCAACAGTGTTACCAGGATAAGGTTCCCAAACGTTATCCATTTACTGTAGACACTTTAAGTTACTCATCTCAACTTTAATCCTCTCGTATGACTCACATACTAAGTCGTGATTTCATAAGAGTAACTTAGGGTTTACTATTTGAATGTTTGATATTTATATATTTCCATATATTCCTAATATCATTAATTGAATCAATCTAGATAATATAAAGAACTTATGTTTATTTATTTAATTTATTCTTAATAAATTATTATTATTAAATAATTACAAGTTCTAGGACACCATTCCTAACAATCTCCCACTTGTCCTAGACCTTTGGAGATTTGACTTGTAATTCCAGTCAACGGATGACTATCAACTACTTAGCCATGGTAGTCATTTTAATACTTTATCAGGAACCTTTTCATCTGTTTAGTATGTATTTCTTTTTGTCGATGTTAGTTTCATTAAGTGTAATAGATTCCATATTTTATCGCCATAAAATAAACTCTATTAACTATTGATTTGAAACCATCATGTTTAACCACCTTTCATTTATCGACAACTTAGCAATTACGCGAATTTAGAGTTTAGTTAGTAAAAACTCATTTTACTTATACTTAACTCATTTGATGTTTAATTCGCAAAGGTCTTTTGTCGAATTCTTACATGGAAGTAAATTCATGTTCGAATTTGAGCCCGTGCAACTCATAAAATCTCTCATTTTATCTATGTGCACTAACATACTATTTGTAAATTTTATTTTAGTCACATTGATTCTAGAATTCTCGAAATTCTTAAGCTCCCACTACAAAGTAATTCTCCATTACTTTCATTTTTTTAATGATTACAATTTTATACTTGTTATTATTTCAAAAATAATGTAGAAGTATAAGTGACTCTTTTCAACTCTACTATTGAAAATTCGTGTCGGTTTTATTTCATTTATTATTGAACTTTATTCATTGATTTTGAAGTCAATGAGTTTCACTTGGACTTCTAAAAGTCCTTTGGTTCGCACTATGACGCTCCCACTCAAATAAAGTTCTACAAGTAGTTTAACAATTTAAACTTTTAAATAACTACTTGTTTTTATTGTGAAATAAAATCATTGTAATTCTTTTATATCTTCAGTAAGGTTTAAAGCCTTCAGTATCACTGATTTACTGAGCTTTTCTTTAATAATTTGTGAATTCAATTATCCACTAATTATTTCTTTTCTATTTCTATTTTGTTTATTCCATATCAGTTATTACCTTTAAAACATCCTTTTAAATAACTGAATGTTTGGAATATAAGAAATCGATTTAATGTTTACTTATCACTTAAGTTCTAACATCTAAATGTCCAACTTTAGTGATGTTTAAGTCTAGTTATCTTTGATAAATCAAAGATATTTGATTTTACTTATCCCATAAGTTCGTGGATTAATATGGTTATCATCTCAAATTCCTTGAGAACCATCTTTAAGAGATTAATCCCTCTAACTTATTTAAGTAATTTTAGACTTAAGTATTTAAACATTTTTAAACCTCACAACTCATTTAGATATACCGGAGTTTAGAATTTGGATTTGGAATTTATTTGTTTTATACTAAGTATTTTGAATAACCATCCAATCACACTTTGGAACTTTGTAATATAATTGTAAAGGAATATTTACCTAAATAACTCTTATTTAAAATATTCCCAAACTTGGTTCATACGAAATGAGAACCAATAGTTATTACATAATTCAAAATAAAAACAAATTGACATCTAAACTAAACTCGAAAACTATGGTTTGGGAAGAGAAATATTTTCTTCCCTTTTAGACTATTGTAAAATCGGTTACGAGGAGAATAGGAAGAAGAAGAGTTTTCAATTTCGAAAATTAAAATTAGAAGCTTTTGAATGAACAACCAAGACGTTTGTATTTATACGCAAAACAGTTTTCCAATCGAATTAGGAAATACTATTAAAATAAATACAAGATAAATGCCAAGAATAAAATCAAATTTTATTCCTTATTTATCTTACGTGCCGATTTTATGTGTATAAAATCAATAAGAAAAACTAATTTTTCTTTGTTTAATTTGTCTTTGGTTGAACATTCTTTTATATATTTATTTTAGACAAAATAATTCAACAATTATTTCCTAAAATATTATATATGAGTCGATTTTGGTATTTAATAATTCAAATAATTTGAACCAAAATCCATTGAATTCATTAATTCAATTATAGGTTCTTCCTTATTAATAAATCTTATTTATTAACTCTCGATATTTATTTCAATAAATCAATTATTTAAATAAAATATCATATTCCGATTTTGTATATTATTAATAAATATTTATTATTTTCTATTTAAATAATCGATTTTATTTAAATTAATAATAAATATGTTATTTACTATTATCCTTTTAAGTAATCACTGTTATTTAAAATTAATAATAAATGTTAATTATTAATTTCCATTTAGGTAAACACATTACCTAAATAATTAATAATTATTTATCAATAATATTTTATTATTAATTACCATTTAAATAAACACATTATTTAAATAATTAATAACAATGATATTAATTTCCATTTAAATAAACTCATTATTTAAATAATTAATATTGTCAGTTTATTTAAGTAAACTGTTTTTCTTAAATAATTCATTTCCTTTTTCTAGGAAACATAGTTCTCATCGTTCAGTTTGTTCTTTCCAAGTATAATGACTAAAACAGATGCTATATTACTGAAATTTAAATAAACTTTATCTTAATAATCTAACATGCATTCAACATTCAAATACTCAAAGTTTCGACATATAATTAAATATGATGCATGAATGCGAACATATTAATGAACAGAAAAGCCCTAAAACATGTTACTATGTCACGATATTTTAATGATACTAGGTGAAGTGCCGTCGAATGATAGGTCGGTTACCATCATTAAAACGAGATGCCACTCGAACAATTGACAACTCCAGAATAACTCATATTCCTATGTCATTGTTTCTAGTGTATTTGGTCAAGAATTTCGATAACAAACTTTATCAAATTTCTTTTTAAGTGTGACCCACTAATTTAGTCTTTTAAGTAAAATTGAAGAGTGTCTACGAAGTGTAGATTGATCTTCAATCAATCTCATTTAAAATTCTTTATCCCTTTCGGGAGACCCAACTTGATATTGATTTATACAATAAACCTTCCTATGGGAATGAACACTGCAGCGGTGTTACGAGGCCATGTATAAATCTCACGTTTGAGCCCATTAGTGGAGACTATAGGATACATTGACATGTTTCCTTCTCCCACTTAATATTTTGAGTTAGGGTTTCATAACTTAGACTAATTCAGGCTAACTCATTAATCCAAGTTTTAATTAACCTAATCAACTTTAACTCTTAAATTGGTTAGATTAATTTTATAAAGTGATTGTTCAAGTTTTCCTAATTAAAACTAATCACATTATGAGCCGTCTTAATAATTTTGATTTATTAATTTGTACTTTTCTCCTAGATCGCTCCCAGGCTAGAGGCGCTCCGGTGTTAGGGGAACTTTATGAAACCTCATCGCTGGGCGAGCTTTCTCGCCAGGAGATCCGTTCAATTTAATTAATCTCAATTATTAATTTTTAATTAACCCTTAATTAAAAGTTTCTATTTGTTTATCTTATATGGATTTTGGCCCAATTGTTTAAACAATAATTCCATATTACAAATAATTCATTTAGTTTCTATTCAACTTTTAAACTAGATTTAACTTTTGAATTTTAACTAAATAAGCATGCTTTTAATTCTAAAACAATTAGAATATAATTTTCGATAATAACATTTATAAAATAAAATTATAGCATGCTTCACATACATTAGCATATAATAACACATATTATATCATGATGCATGTATGTACATACAACCTATGGTGGGATTTTCTACATGACATACTCTTATGCATGAATATTATTTAAAAACAATTATATCATACATATAAAAATTTAAATAATAAATAGCTAAATTGACTGGTATTCTTGGCACTATTTCTAAAACGGAAAATTAAATTACAACTTAATTTAAATCTTCCATTGTAGAATTTTGAGGCTTCAACTTTCTCTCTCCTCCATGGTGTAGGAGTGGGAATGGGTATTTATGGGGCAAATATTATCTCCTTAATATTTCCATAAATACTTGTTTTAAAATAATTATCTTTTAATTAAATGGAAAAAATAAAGAAAAATATTTTCCATGTAATCTTATATCAATTTCTAAATTCATAATTTAAGATAGGGATATAATCTTTAAAAAGATTTTATCCTTATCTTAAATATTTAAATTTTTAAATTGAGATAACAAGATAATTATGATAAAATATCTTACCATATCTTGAAAAAATCTCCTCCTTGGGCGTGGACCACATGGATTGTTGGAGATGAATTTTCTTCTCTTCCTGCCTTGGTGTAGCCGATTTTGCTCCTCTTTGGTATGGGAAAATTACAACCTTTTCCTATACCCTAAAATTAGGGTTTACAAATTTTCTACTAAAATTTAAAATCCTAAGTGCCTCAAGAATACCTAAACAGTCAATTAGCAAACCTCCACAATTTATATAGCACAATTTATATAAACATACATAAAACGATTTTTATGCAACCCACCAAAATTTTTGAAAACTCACAATTTTGCATGATAATTAAAACTAGCTCTGATACCAATTTTAGGGATGATTTACTAAACTAGCGGAATTTGATTTAGTAAACTAATTAACATTTAATTATGGATCTATTAATATCATGCAATTTGTGGAAAAACATGTAGATTCATGCTTTAAATTTCGAAAATTAAAATCAAAACTTACATTGAGTAATAAATGGAGAATCGGTTGGAGGTTTCTTTACAGCATCAAATCCTCAGCAACACCGGATCTTCTACGCTATATCTCGATCGATCAAACGAAACCCGATTGTGGGATCGAACTTTAGAAGAAATTGGGAAGAAGAAAAATATTTTCTTCCCAATTTTGAATAGGGAAAATCGGCACTCAAGGGGGGGAGAGGAGGAAGAGAGAATTCGAATTTCTAAGGAATTTAATTGTATGATTTATGAATGACCCAACCCTCCTATTTATAGAAAAATAGGAATCCTAATCCCATTAGGATTAATCTATAGAGATAAATACAAAAAGAAAAAAGATTATCTCTTTCCTTTATCTTGCAATTTCGAAAATGCCATAGATAAATAGGAGATTAGTTTCTTTTCTTTATTTTATTTATCTTGGGTAAATAAATCTATATAATTATTATAAGATATAATTCAAATAATTATCTCCTACAAATTATCTATGAAGGCCAAAATTAATAATAAATAATTAATAAATCAAATTTATTTAATTAATTATTTTGGGCCAATTTCAATTGGGTTCATTAATCCAATTGGGCTTGAAACTCTCTCTTAAATTAATAAGTCCAACTTAGTTAATTTATTTATTAATTACCATTTAAATAAAATATTTTATTTAAACAATTAATAATATTAATATTTTCTCCCGACTAAATATTATCCAATTTATATTTAATTATTAATTTCCATTTAAATAATTTTCATTATTTAAATAATTAATAATAAATATTATAATTATTAATTTCCATAAATTAATAATTTTATTGACAATATTTTATTATTAATTTAATTAATTTCAATTATTAATTTCCATTTAAATATAATTAATTATTTAAACAATTAATAATTGTTAATTAATTTCAAATTATTAATTACCATTTAAATATACTCAATATTTAAATAATTAATAATATCTAATTAATAATATTTCATTATTAATTTCATGTTTAAATAAACTCATTATTTAAACAATTAATAATGTTTATATTAATTACCGTTTAAATATACTCAATATTTAAACAATTAATATTGCCTATTTCAAGTAATTCACTTTACTTAAAAATTTCCATTTCTTCTACTTGATTTCGCGACTACGATATTTGGGCTAGCATAGGGACCCGATGGACCTATAGATCATGGGCTTAATAATTAGTCAATTAATTGATTAACTCATAATCGTTAATTACTTATTATCTAACTATGAATAATTCCACTATAGATTCATAGTTGAACTCCCCTCACTATAGATGAGTTATGTCCATTTAGTTTATCTTTATTTATATCGTGATATAATCTTTCACGTGGAACCCTCATAATTACAGGACGGATAAATTTACCGTTTTGCCTCTGTAATTACCGCTTTATCCTTGTGTTCCCGCTGATTCTCCAATGAACTTTATCTTTAGTCGAACTAGAGATAAGGTACTTCTGTGATCAATAGAAGTCGTGGCGCCACTTGTTCATGTCTTGAATCGGCACATCAAGGGAGTTTCCTAAAGTTCCTAAAATGTTTAGGTATCGCACTGATACCGTTAATTTATAGGAAAGTTATGAATTCCATCTCGTGAAAATGAGTTCCCAGCTACTTATTTAGTCATGTTCCCAAAACAGGAGTGTATTGAGCGTTCTTACAGATCGCTCTCAATCATGTGAATCAAAGAACATAAATCCACAAATAGGAGTCCGCATTTCACTCAGGATTGAGATCTATCACGGTTGATAAACTTAGTTTGATATTCGATCATTTCTCGTAAACGGTAGTAATGAGAAATTTGATCGAACATCGTGGTCCTGTCTTATACAATCAACATTACATATGATACTTCCATTTCATGTCTCCCACATGAATGATCAGGATTAGATCATTTGTCTATAAACAAAATGCGAAGCTATCAACAGTGTTACCAGGATAAGGTTCCCAAACGTTATCCATTTACTGTAGACACTTTAAGTTACTCATCTCGACTTTAATCCTCTCGTATGACTCACATACTAAGTCGTGATTTCATAAGAGTAACTTAGGGTTTACTATTTGAATGTTTGATATTTATATATTTCCATATATTCCTAATATCATTAATTGAATCAATCTAGATAATATAAAGAACTTATGTTTATTTATTTAATTTATTCTTAATAAATTATTATTATTAAATAATTACAAGTTCTAGGACACCATTCCTAACAATATGAAGATGTACTAATAGAACAACCTGCTGACTTTGAATCACAACAACCAAATCAAGTGTGGACTCCAAAACGAAATTTATTGTCTCGAACAGGCACCTAGGGCCTGGTTTGAGTGATTGAGCTCTTTTCTGCTAAATAATGATTTTTCAAGTTCAAAAGCAGATCAGTCCTTATTTGTGAGATTTACTTCTCATCACTGCATATATATTTTAGTATGTGTAGATGATATTAACATTACGGGTAGTTCAACATCAGAAATTGATCAACTAATCATTTCTCTCCACAACACGTTTGCTCTAAAAGATCTGGAACAACTAAGTTTTTTCTTAAGAGTGGAAGTTTCTTATACTCCTGATGCACGTATGCTTCTTTCTTAAAAGAAATATTTGACTGATTTACTCAAAAAGGCTCGGACGTCTGAGGCAAACCCAATTTGTACTCCAATGCTAAGCAATTCTATATTATCAAGCTGAGGAAGTGAAGATTTTCTGATGTGAAGCTTTATAAAAGCATTGTTGGCTCTCTACAATATGCTACAATCACACGCCCTGATATATCCTATCCTGTTAACAAGTTGTATCAGTTTATGCATTCTCTAAAAATAAGTCAGTGACTAGCTGCAAAAAGGGTTCTTTTATTTCTAAAAGGAACTCTAGGTCAAGGGTTGGTGTTCTCCAAACCCCAAAATCTCAATCTTCAGCATATGATGATGCTAATTGGGCTTCTGACCCTGATGATAGAAAATCAACATCCAGATTCTACATTTTATTTGGAGGAAATCGTATTTCATGGTCATCACGTAAGCGCACAGAATCTCCAGGTCTAGTACTGAAGCAGAATATTGTAGTGTAGCTAATGCATCAGTTGAATTACTATGGCTTCAGTCCTTACTACAAGAATTCAGAATTCCAACTTCTAGCACTCGTGTCTTATGGTGTGATAATCTCAGTAATGTATACCTTGGTGCGAATCTCATTCTTCATGCTCAAACCAAACATGTGGAGTTAGACATTGATTTTGTTCATGATCTTGTTCTTCAAAAGAGGCTATCAGTTAGACATCTTCTAGCTACTGAGCAACTAGTTGATGTATTGACCAAACCTCTCTCTACTGCATCCTTTCTTAAATGGCGTTTAGATTGAAGCTCATTGCTGCATCCCAGATTGATTTCAGGGGGATGTAAAGATAGAACATTAGTCTAACTAATTGAGAGTTCAATTTTAATATATGAAATTCAGTTACTAATGTAATAGTTAGTTAGTTTGTTGAAGCTTAGTTGAACTGAAAAGTCATGTATAAATAGTTAAATACTTTTCAGAAATGGAGGTTAACGAAAACTCTTCTTAAATCAATGAGTTCCTTTCCTAATTTTCATCTTTAATAATCCTTTGATGTTCATGTGTTTGAGAGTGAGAGAGGCTTTCTTACTCAACTAATGAAATAAAAGACAAAACCTTTTGTTTTTCCCCCAATTGTTCTTCGTTTATTTGAAAAATATTGATCAATTAGTGATGACTTTCCAAACTTAATGAATAAAAAATGATATTTTCTCCCAATTTTGTGTTTTAAAACAAAGTTTTAGAGAAGGAAGAAAACAAAATATGAAGATAGAGGCATGACAACAACGCACTTAATTTGACCACAAGTATCAAACAATATCATAAACGTTTGATAAATTTGAATCTTGATATTTTGTTCCCTTGGCATCCAAATGTTTCTTTTATAAAAATTGATATTTTTTAATACAAATTTATTCCATAGAACGACATTTTATATGTTGAATTTTTTTTAAATAGCAGTTTTCTTAAATGACATTTTTCTTCAAGGCATGTGTGAATTTGGGTTTCACTTACTTTAAGTGAGGGGGAATATGCTATTTTTGAAAATTTTCAAAATTTTACTATTTTTGAAAATATTCATTTATAAAATGACACAATTATTTACGCCTTAATCTTCTTAAAAGGATAATGTTTTTTCAAGACTGTAATGTAGCTAATATTTTCTATTAATCAAGTTGTATATTAGATATCCTTGTTCTTAATGCCTAACCATTGGTATTTGGTGAAATAAAATACCAATTATTACAAATAAAATACCAAATATAAGCTACACCCTTGCCCATTATTCATTACAATATGACTCCATCAATTATTTTTATCACCATTAGATGAATATTTAATATAGTGTGTGTTAAAATAATTAATCAAATGACGGTAAGAAGAGAAGAAGACCGCTGCCATGATTTCAGTCAAGAAGTCGAGTGCATAAGCTTGTTGTCACGTCCCGTTATTTTTTAAGTGAATTTTTTTTTATTATTATTTATTTATTTTATTTTATTATTTATTTAATGTTATTTATTTATTTCAATTTAAGTATTTAGATTAATTATTATTTTTGTAATTTCGATTTTAGTAGTTAATTTCGCCCGAAATCCTTTTTAATCATTTTAATATTTTAAATTCACTTCGGTGACATTAATAATTATTAATAGGCCAATTAATAATTATTAATCACTTTTAGATTTATTTAAGAGCATCGGGTTTCGTTTTATTAGTCAAAAGTAAAAAAAGGACGCAACCATCATTTCTAATTTCTTAAAATATCTAAAATTACTATTCATTTATTCTTTAAATATCACAAAATTGACAAAGTTGACATTTTTCTTCTCCTCCTTTCTTCCTTGGCCGTAGCCTTCATCCACCATGGAAGTGGATTTTCTTTTCTTCGTTTCTCATTCGTTTCTCGATGGATCGGCTTAATTTCGGTTGTGTTGATTGGTAGGGACGTGGTAGGGACGAGGGCTACCTATCCAACCTACCTTTTCGGAGTTTCCCGTTATTTAAGGGAAGTCCCAAAAAGTAATTTTTCAAAACTTTTTATATGGTTTTGTTCGTTTTTTATTATAAATGAATTTTGAAGTTGAAATCATGAATTTCTATCATGGAATTTGACGATTTTGAGACCTGATTTTCGAAAAACACTATTCACCCGAAAACACTATTTCATCAAAAATTACTATTCATCCGAAATCACTATTCACCTGAAAATGCACACTTGTTCTCATCTTAGTTATGAGTTGTAATATGCTGTGCAATTGGTGAATTGTAGGTGCGATTGCTTGGTTGTTGTTTCGTGGGAATTGGAAACTTGGAGAAAGTCTTAGTTGGCTAAGGTGAGAATAGTTAGGATTTAAAGTAATTTTAGAAAGCAAATAAGTATAATGGTTTGTAGGATTGAAAATAAGATTAGAATTCGAATCTAAGATTAGAGGGAAGTGAGTTAGTGCCCTTAGGATTAGGAGTTAATCCTTTAAGTGAGAACTTAGGAGTTCTCGAGGAAAGCATTGAACCTTAGAAAGTTCTAAGTTAGATTCGTTTCGAAGCTTAGGTTGGATCATTGGAAGTTAAAAGATCCAACTTGTTTTTAGAACGGTTAATAGAACCTCGGATTATATTGGAAGTTTAGAATCCTTGAAGGTTTAGGTTAATCATTTAAGTTATGTTTTACTTTCATTAATGTAGCGGAGTGCGATTTACATATCGTTCGTCTGGAGTTTCCTATCTATTTTATTTTATGTCTTTTATTTTATGCCTCTCTACTTTATGCTTGCATCGACTACTTTAATTCCGCACTTTACCTATTTACTTTTACAAGGATATGCAGGCATCATGTAACGTCCCGTTATTTTGAAGTGAAATTTTTTTTATTATTTATTTACATTTTATTATTTTAAATAATTAATCAATTTAATTTTAATTAAAGTTTTTAAGATTAGTTTAAATTTAGTAATTTCGATTTTAGTAGTTATTTTAGTCCGAATTTCTTTTTAATCGTTTTAACATTTTAAAATCGTTTCGGTGACATTAATAAATATTAACGAGCCAATTAATAATTATTAATCACCTTTAGATTATTTTAAGATCATCGGGTTTCGTATTTTAAATCGAATCATTTAAAAGGGACGTATACGTCATTTTCCAATTTCTTAAAAATCACTATTCATCTTCCTCATCTTTAAAAGTCAATCTTTGGTCAAAAAACATCAAATTCATCTCATATTTTTCCTCCAAACCCGTAGCTTAGAGAGGAGGAAAAGGGGAGAGAAAGAAATCGTCGCCCAGGCTTCGTTTCTCGTCCGTTTTACGTGATTTCGGATGCGTTGGAAAGCTCTCGCCGAGACCTTTCTACCCATCCTATCAATCGAGGTTTTCGCTCGTTTTCTCGAGGCCTTAAGGTATGACAAAGTTTCTAAAATTTGATGTGAATAGTATTTTAATGGTGGTTTTGGATTGAAATCTTCAAATTCGTTCACCGAAGCTTGAAGATTTCCATCGGGAAAGTCGTTTCGGTCGATTTTAGAAACTTCCCCTAAACCCTAAAATCGAGTTTGAGCCGGAAACCCGTCCCTTGTGATTTTCCCTCTTTGGGCTATGATTAGGATGTTTAGTTAACTATGATTTTACGTTTTACTTGATTTTTCGGAAATAGATTATTTTATAAAACCCTAAATTACGTTGACCCATTGCTATCCCGGTTTTCAAATTTCAAAGTATTCGAAAACAACCCAAAATGCCTCTAAATTGCATAAAAGACGGAAAACCGAACCCGAACCCTCCCTTTCTTGTTGGGCCGTGGGTCCCTTGGGGATTAAATCCGGGGTTTTCGTCGTTTTATGTGTTTACTTGCCGTTTGATCGGTTTTCGAATGATTATTGATGGTTAGGTGTGATTGATTTGTAGGTTTGTGATCGATTTCTTGACTTTGACTCCGGCACTTTGGAAGCTTGGATTTCATATCTAAGGTGAGTTTAAAATGGAAGTTAGTAATTTTATGAATTATATTTCATTACGTTATTGTTTATCGAGGTTAAGAGGGGAACAAACTTCCGGAAGTTATACTTGGTTGGAGACTTTAACTCGGATGTGAGTGGAGTGATTTTGATGTATTTATGGTTTTGGAAGTAAAAGAGGATTTATGAGTGGTTTGGAAGTCTTGTAAGGTGATTTAGAGACTTTAGATGAAAGTGAATGACTAAGGAACTTTAAGTGATTCGGGAGTCAAAGTGGCTTAGAAATTACACTTGAGTATTGACTCGTGTAATTCAAGCGGTTTATGTTCTTTAGTAGTTTAGTGGAACTTTATCTAACTTACTAGGGAGCTTGATGGATTATAGAAGGTTATGTGATATGGCACATGATAGTATGTGATACGCTCCATACGGTATCATGGTGCGAGGTTATGTGATATGGCACATGATAGTATGTGATACGCTCCATACGGTATCATGGTGCGAGGTTATGTGATATGGCACATGATAGTATGTGATACGCTCCATACGGTATCATGGTGCGAGGTTATGTGATATGGCACATGATAGTATGTGATACGCTCCATACGGTATCATGGTGCGAGGTTATGTGATATGGCACATGATAGTATGTGATACGCTCCATACGGTATCATGGTGCGATGATTTGTGATATAGCACTATACACGCTGTGGTGGCATTCGAAGATTTGAGCGTGTATGGATGTGTTATTATTGTTATCATTATTATGTTACTATACACGCTGTGGTAAGGGTGGCATTCGAAGATTTGAGCGTGTATGGATGTGCTATTATTGTTATCATTATTATGTTACTATACACACGTGTGGTAAGGGTGACATTCGAAGATTTGAGCGTGTATGGATGTGTTATTATTGTTATCATTATATAGTACTACACATGCGGTGATACGGATGGCACTCGAAAATTTGAGCATGTGTGGTTGCCACTTTATTAGCACTTAGTATATCACATTCTTTTACTTGTATCTTGGTATGAGTTTTATTTTATGATGATATAATGTTTTCGAGGAAACCCATGATTCATAAAATTCGTTGAACCACGAAGTTGAGAAAGTTTATTATGTATGTTGATTATATGTGGACTTTGGAATGTGGAATGGGTAGTAAAAGTGAAATCTAGGCCTTTGGACACAATTTCTGACATGGAATGTTGTTCATAGGATTACTTGCTTTCATTTTACTCTCACTAGCATTTTTATGCTAATGTTGCTACAATTACAATTTTTCAGGTAAGACTCGTGGTAGAGGACGAGGTAGAGGAGGTGGCGCCGCGTGACCTTTCAGGACGATGAATGGACAAGAATGTTTGTGGTTTTGGGTGAAGCATCCTTGAATGCTTTGGAACATTTCATTACTTTTATTTCGTTTCATTTTGAGCTCGATGGAGCATTTGTATAATTTGTATATGTTTTTGAACTATAAACTTTCTCTAGAACTTTCATCATATTTTGGATTGTGCATTCCAATTTTATTGCTTTTCCTGAAAACTAGGTTGTAAACAGGTTTTGGATTATTCGAATTTTAAATTGACCCATGCTGTTTTTCTGTAAAATCAAGTTTTCCGCTGTGCATTTGTTTTAATGGATTTTACGAAAAATCGGGTCGTTACACATCATATTGCACCATAACATGTTCGCATCATTCATTGAAAAAGAAAGGAAGGAAAGAATGTTGGAGCCTACGGGTAGTGTTCGCATCACCTTCAGAAAAAGAAAACACTACAAAAAAACTGTCAAAATGCGACCAGAAATTTGTGACCAAACAAAAGTGGTGGTTTTTTGGTGACCACCTGGTCACTTTCTTTGAAGGTTGACTTTAAGTAACCATTTGGTCACTTTTTTTGTGACCAAATTACGACCAAAAGCAGAAGTAGTCATAAAAAATGGCGCGAAAGAAGCGACCAATTGGTCACCTAAAAAAATGACCAGCTGGTCGCAGCTTTGTGACTAAAATATGTCTTGGTAGCAAAAAATGGCGCGTAATTTTGGAGGAAAAAAGCTACCAAGTGGTCACAATTAAAAGTGACTACCTGGTCACAATTTTTGTGACCTTTATTGACTGATGGTAGCTTAAAATTGGAGGGAAAAAAGCTACCAAGTGGTCACAATTAAAAGTGACTAACTGGTCGCAATTTTTGTGACCTTTATTGAGCAGTGGTGGCTTAAAATTTTGGCGGGAATTAAGCTACCACATGGTCACATTAAGAAGTGACCGGATGGTCACAAATTATGTGATTTTATGTGAGCAATAATTTATAAAAAAATTGGTGGGATAAAAGCTACCAACTTGTCACCAAAAAAGTGACCATCTGGTCGTAAATTCTGACTTGATGTGAGTCTGGGCAGTGAGGAAAATGGCGGGAAATTTTGACGGGAAAATGCGACCATATGGTAGCAAAAATACTACACTACAAGAAACTGTGTTACTAGTGACGCGGGGATTAGCCACGCATGAATATTGCGAGACTAATGCTAACTATTGGTGACGTCAAACACGGGCGTCAACAATGGTTTATCCATCAGTGACGCAACGTCAGTGATGTGTGAAGGGCGATTTTTTATTTTAAAAAAAAAACCAATGCTGATGCCCAACTAGCGTCAGCAATGCCGATATTTAAAAAAAAAAAAAAAATCCGTTGCTGACGCCAAAATGCAATGTACATACTGAAAAAAATAAAAAGCTAATTACCCATATTTATAAAAAAAAAAAAGATTTAAAACCATTGCTTACGCCCGATTGGCGTCTGCAATGGCCATAGTAAAAAAAATAAAATAAAATTAGAAAGTAGATCTGCTCAAAGGCAGTCTGCTCTCTTAACGCTAGCAGCCCCAACGTCGAACGACAAAGATCTGCACCAAATCTTGACTGATTTTTGGTGTATTTTACCGATTTTAACTTGTAATCGAAGGGAAAAATGAAGATTCATGGATAATTTTCAGTTTTAGGAAGATTTCAAAACCTAATTTTGTTGATTTTTTCACTTCGATTTTGTTTGAATGAAAGAACTGAGTAAAATGTTGATGGAATTGATATCCTGCTACACTCCGATTTAATCTATTTTTGTGATTTTTGACTTCGATTTTTGTGATTTTTGCCATTTTATTTTCATAGTTTTGTTCTTCGATTTTTGTGATTCTAAGAAGAATGAGTAAAAAAATTTCTTATACAACCCAACTCAGTGTTCTCATTGTAGACCACATAACAAAAGTAAAGAAATGATGGAATGAAGCCTCTACCATGAGCTGTGCGTATGTAAATGGGGCTTTTCTTTTTTCCCAATTCATTCCCATCTCTCAAACATCATATTTTCTTTTTTCCAATCCCTTCTTTTTTTTTTCTCTTCATTGTTGTTTTTTTTTTATGTACGTAGTTTGATAGAAATGTTTCAGAGTTAAAATATTAAGAACGATTAAATCACAATTCTTAGTCTGAGGAATTATTGTTTGTGTTGTCTGTTTTGGTGTTTCATTCTCAGCCTCTATAATTTTGTATTTATTTTAATTTTACCATGATTTTCTTTTTCTATGTGTTTTTTATCTTACAATCAATAAGCTCTTGATATAGGATTGCCAAGTTCAAACAATGTAGGATTGTCAAGTTCAAACAAGCTATTGACTTCACACTTTGTGAGAATCTAGAACTCCATTGAATCATGGCTGGAGACCTGCTATTTGGTTCTTGATATTTAAGTTTTAATTGTTAGTTATATTGACACGTGAGTAAATCATTTGCATTCTATTTTAGCCCAGTCCTTTCATCTTGGAATGTAAACTTTGAAGGAAATGCCAGTTTACATCATAACCATAAGTGAAGTAAAGTTGTTACTCGATTTAGTCATTTTTGTTTCCTTTTTGCCTTTTGGATGTCTTGAGAAGGTTAAAGACAACCTCAATTGGTAGTTTCACTGTGTGATAGAATATTGTGATGTTTATTTGCATTTTTCCCTCTTGAATATGCGTGTTTATTCACATTAGCAAACTGTTTTCCCTGCCAATTGTGCATGGAGCGTCAGGCATTGCAAAAGTTTAGTTCAACAGAAAATAAGTGCAAATCTTTTTGTTGAACCAGGGTTTTTGTTTGATTGTAAAGCATATTGGTTTAGTTTGTTATTGTTTTAGATCCATCAGACATTTATCAGAAAATTGATAGTTAGTTTCTTATTGAAACATGTAATCTGAACTTGGGCTACACCTTTGTTGTACCTTTTTGGTATCATTAATGAAATTCCCGATTCCTATTAAAATATTTTAGGCCCTTGAAATCATGCTAGATTAGTGTAAATAAGATGCTTATGCCGCTTACAATTGATCCTGGCTCATTGGCACGTACATGGCCAGGAGCAACTTCTTGTTTCCAAGGCTCATGCAACTTAATTATTATGTTTTTTATCCGATTGGTGACTTGTCATTATTAACCTTTCTAATGAAAGCCTAATGTTGTTACTTGGAAAATAGAAAAAAGGATTTTGCTCATCCTGATATTGATATTATTTCGAATTAGCTATGAAACCGTTGGTGCTTGTTACAATCAATGCAGGAACCACCAGGTGGTCCGAGGCACTACTGGAGCCTTCGAGTCCTGGTGGGTCGCACACCAAGACTACAGGTCACGAGAGGGAAAATCGTTCTTTGTCTCCAAGAAGCGTTGAGACTTTCCTTCTTTTTATAAACTAGTTAATTATGTGGTTGGGCAAATCAGGTTCTTTGGCTCTTTAGTACATTTGCGTTAAGACTGTTTTGTGGATTTTTGTATCTAATGATGGCATTTTTGGTTCATTTATCCTTGTTTCCAAATTGTTCTTGTTACAAAGTGTAAGACTATTTCAACATCTGCATTCTTGTGCCATATGAACCGTGTTCTTTATGTTGTAAACTTTTATTTGACTCTATGAAATATATAATGATTTATGCTCTTTAGAGATCTGAATATGTATGTTTGTTACACGGATGTATTTAGGGAGTATATAAAGAAGTAGGTTTTTTTTTTTTTTAAATTTTTTCAAGCCTATTAGCCACGCAATCGCGTCACTAATGAGGTACCCTATAAAAAAAATTAAAACTCATCAGCCACGCTTTACTTGCGTTACAATTGCTTATAGGTCATTCGCCACGCAGGCTAAGCGTGGTAAATGCAAGCCATTAGCCACGTCATGCCTGCGTGGCTAATAGTGAGCATCAGCCACGCATGCCAAGCGTGGTAGATACTGGAAAGCATTAGTGACGCGTTGCAATAACGCGTCACTGATGCTCAAAACGAGCATTCATGACGTGGTATTGACGACGTGCGTGGCGACGCGTGGATCACGCCACGAAAGACCATTAGTGAAGCGAAGGTATAGTATTTGTGACACCGTTGCGCGTGGCTAGTGGCAGAGATTTTTGTAGTGCTACCATCTGGTCGCAAATGAGCAGAGGAGTCCATTATAAAATCCCTCCACCTATTGTTTGTTAGCATTAAGAAAAAAGAAAATAAGAGAGTGGATGTATGTTCGTTTGATAGACAGGTATTTGAACGATGAGTTCGTGGCCGGGGTTGAACAGTTTGTTGAGTTTTGCATGACAACTGTCTATTATGAAAAGTATGGTGGAAAGCTACATTGCCCGTGCAGGAAATGCGACAATAGGAGAATCATACCGGTTACAGAGTTGAAGGTGCATCTTTATAGTAGGGGATTTGTGCAGAATTATTATCACTGGGTGTTTCAGGGGGAAACACAGGAAATGTTCGACGCTGCATTACAAGAATCGAGACGATACGAAGGTAGCAGCTCGAATGTAGAGGTTGTTGACGAAGAATGGAATGATGACCAACAGTATAGTCAGATGCAGCAAATGATACTTGATGGTGCGGGGTATGGGGGCAATGAAAATTTCCGTGAAAGTTTAAACGTAGACGAAGATGAACGGGTTGTAGAAGAGGAAATGAATCCGGATGAAAGAAAGATGCACGAGATGCTAAAGACAGCCAGCCGACCATTGTACGATGGGTGTGTAAAGACCCGACTTTTCAGAGTAGCAAATACACTTATTTTCAACAGCGAAAGACTCAATAAATACCCTTTATTTAAAATAATTCAAACTTCATAATCATTGAGAATTTAAAACAAAACAGAAACTCCGGAGTTCAACTTTGAAACGAAACAATAACGTTCAAATGTAAATGTAAAGACTAAAGAGTCTAAAATCAACTAAAATTCCCAACGACTCAATAAATCAAATAAAAGTTTAAAAACTTTATTCATCATTCATAAAGAATAAATTCGAGGCGCCTCCACGACATGAACGCTCATCTCTTCCACTTCATCAACCACCACCTCTCGGTCCATTGTTACTTGAAAAATAACCACAGATAGCACTGTGAGGCTAAAGCCAGTGAGAAAACGAATTAAACAACGATAAAGTCTTAGGTAGTCTCTAACAACCCAAACCGAGTCCCAAGCTCTCAACACTCTTCCAAAGACTCTTACACTCCAACCGTCACTTAATCCTCAACTCATTCCTTATTCAATAAACATTCACTATCATTCTACACCCATTATCAACACTTAACTCTTTCATGGAAACTACCTCAGTCAAATATTTTACCAAATATATTACCAAAGTCACAACATCAAAACACTTATTACAATCACTCCGAACTACAAGTTTAATTAATTATACAAACATCCCCTTTTCACAACACCACTAAGAAGGCGGTTCCTCGGAACTACTACCATTTCTTAGTACTTGGTTATAGCCTCAACTATAATTATTATTCACCTAATGAATCATTCGTACGAGCAATGATCATTAGTACTCGGTTATGGACCTTTCCATAACTAAAATGACTAAATGTTGAGCTCGTAGCCTCAACACTAGTAAGCATGCTTTAATCAATCTCAACATCATCACAACCACATTATCCTCATGATAATAATCATTCAAAATCAATTTATAATATAAAAACACAGCAGCCCACTCAGTTTTACATACACTTCACAAAACTGCCGAAAAACAAGAAAACTGCTGAAAATAAAAATATGAACTTTTATGAATCCTAACTCAAAACTTAAGGCTATTGGCACTAGAAATCATCAAATAATTCCAGATTTATACTCATTATCATCCAGAGGCAAAACGAAACTAAAAACATCACTTTTGGCGAAAACGGCCTTCACAAGTTCTAATCGAAAACATTATTTTCTCCCAATTGTTTTTCGGTGTTTCCAATATTATTTCTCTTCCTAAATTTCCAGAATTACATATTTAATTATATGTGAAAGAATAAGCTAAGGTAAGGGCTTTAGATTTCTCCAAAACCTTACCGTTGAATAACCCGTTAACTCACCTCGAAAATGCTTAAATCCGAAAACAAAGCTACTTCCCTTGACGAACCAGACCTGAAACGGAGATCCTAAATAGCTTAAAATACAAATTAAAAATATACTAAATTAATACAAAAGGTTTGGGGTTCGGTGTAGCAAAGAACGGAAATCAAACAGCGAAGAAAATGGCTAAGGTTGGGGCGTGGGGGGGGGGGGTGTGTGCCGCGGCTGGCCATGGTCATCGGGATATGGTTCGGTCGCGGTTTCGTAGTTAGGGTGATCGATCTTGATGATTCTAGGTGTTGGTAATCAAGATCGATTGGGTATTTGGCCACGGTTTGGGAAAATGACAAATATGGAGATCGAAACAAAGGTTAGGGTTCTTTGCGTTCATAAAGTGAATGTAAAACAAAAATTCCAGAATTAAAAAGATTGTTAAATCCATCCCAAAAGCTTACCCGTTCAATGAAATTCAAGAAAAAGGCTCCCGATCTTCCTTCTTCGATTCCGGGCAATTTCCACCGATCCCCTAATTAACAATTGACGAAAAATCCCATCATTATCCACCCTAACCCCACGGCATCAAGAAGAAAAAGAGAAAAGAAAAGTTTCGTTACCTTCGTGACCAAAATTGATTCCAAAACGCCTAAATCCAAAAACCCGATTCACGATCAAACGACAAACGAGACGAATGTCGGATTCCTCTTCTCTTTCTCTCAGGGGGGCGGCGGCAAGGGTGTGGGGAAGATGAGGAAAATTTTCTCCTTCCTTTCCTTAGTTAAAATTAGGTCAAAATCCCGAGTTCCCATAATTACGAAACTGCCACTCGTCTTAAAACGTCCATAACTTGATCACCTGGTCTCAGAATGACAAACCGTCAGTTGTGTTGGAATCGTGACATCGAGACGATCTATTTTATGTCAAAACATTAATCAAATCATAAGTTTCAAATTTCGAGGTTTTTCGGGAAAGATTACCATAATACCCTTTTTGAAAGTGATGGGGCGTTACAGGGTGTGAGGTAAGTCAACTTACTGCTGCTACAGAACTTTTAAATATAAAGGCGCAGTACAACATACCCGGTAGAGGATTTGATGCGATTGCATCGTGGTTTCGTCGATGCGCTCCAGAAGAAAATAATATGCCCCACAGTTTGTACGCACGAAAAAGCTAGTGGAGGGACTTGGATTACCCGTGGAGAAAATAGATTCGTGTCAAAACGGATGCATGATTTACTGGGATGTGGATGAGGACCTGCATCATTGCAAATTCTGTTTTCTTCCAAGATACAAACAAGGGAAACGCGACTGATTCGAACGCCCGCATGTTCTATTTATCCGACCCCACGTCCGCAACCCGGTTGTATGCATCGGATGTGACGACCTCGCACATGAGATGGCATCACGAGCATTCACAGGATGAAGGTGTTATGAGACATCCCCTGGATCGTCGCGGTATGGAAGCATTTAAATAATTGTCATCCAGGATTTTGCACAAGATCCGAGAAACGTCGATTGGGCTTATGCACGGATGGCTTCAACCCGTTCGGGGCATCCGGCACACGATATTGATTTGGCGATCATGGTAACCCCGTATAACTTGCCTTCCTCGATGTGCATGCGAGACCCGATGATTTTTCTAACAGTGATCGTACCAGGGCCGAAAAGTCCAAAACAGAAACTGGATGTGTATTTGCAACCACATGTTGCAGAGTTGAAAAGGTTGTGAACTGACGGTGTTATGACGTACGACATTTCGAAGAAACAAAATTTCTTGATGCGCACCGCGTTAATCTGAACGATCAGTGACTTCCCTGCGTATTCAATGTTGTCAGGTATGTTGATCTTTAATTGCTTTCATATACATTTTTGAGTTTGTGTTTAGCTTTTTTTATTGCTTTCCTTAGTCAGTGTAGTTAATTGTGTGAACCTTAATTTCCTCCTCTTAAAGGATGGAGTACGGCGGGGACATACGCATGTCCACATTGCATGCTAGACACAGATGCATTTTATCTCAAAAACGGTCGGAAAACTTGTTGGTTTGACTATCACCGTCGATTTTTGCCGTTCAATCACCCTTTTCGTTCAAACGGCAGTGACTGGAAGAAGGGTCGACGAGTAAGAAAACAAACCCCCCGACCATGTATAGTGGAAGACAGATTCTTCACGGTATAGACGCTATAGGTAAGAGGATGATTTACTAAATTAGCGGAATTTATTTAGTAACACAAATTAACACTTAATTTAGGATCTATTAATATCATGCAATTTGTGATAAAAAACATGTAGATTCATGCTCGTTTTTCGAAAATTAAAACCCTTTACTTACATTGAGTAAAATATGGAGAATCGGTTGGAGGTTTCTTTACAGCATCAAATCCTCAGCAACACCGGATCTTCTACGGTATATCCCGATCGATCAAACGAAATCCGATTGTGGGATCGAACTTAAGAAGAAATTGGGAAGAAGAAAAAAATATTTTTCTTCCCAATGGCCTACGAAAATCGGCAATAAGGGAGGAGAGGAGGAAGAGAGAATTCCGAATTTCTAAGGAATTGAATTGTGTGATTTATGAATGACCCAACCGTCCTATTTATAGGAAAATAGGAATCCTAATCCCATTAGGATTAATCTATAGAGATAAATACAAAAAGAAAAAAGATTATCTCTTTCCTTTATCTTGCAATTTCGAAAATGCCATAGATAAATAGGAGATTATTTTATTTTCTTTATTTTTATTTATCTTGTGTAAATAAATCTATGTAATTATTTTAGGATATAATTCAAACAATTATCTCTTCCTAAAATACATGTCATGGCCGAAAATTGGCTTAATAATTAATAAATAATTCTAATTTATTTAATTAATTATTTTAGGCCAATTTCAATTTGGTTCATTAATCCAATTGGGCTTGAAATTCTCTCTTAAATTAATAAGTCCAACTTAATTAATTTATTTATTAATTACCATTTAAATCAAATATTTTATTTAAACAATTAATAATATTAATATTTTCTCCCGACTAAATATTATCCAATTTATATTTAATTATTAATTTCCATTTAAATAATTTTCATTATTTAAATAATTAATAATAAATATTATAATTATTAATTTCCATAAATTCATTATTTAATTAATAATTTTATTGACAATATTTTATTATTAATTTGATTAATTTTAATTATTAATTTCCGTTTAAATATAATTATTTAAACAATTAATAATTGTTAATTAATTTCAAATTATTAATTACCATTTAAATATACTCAATATTTAAATAATTAATAATGTATAATTAATAATATTTCATTATTAATTTCATGTTTAAATAAACTCATTATTTAAACAATTAATAATGTTTATATTAATTACCGTTTAAATATACTAATATTTAAACAATTAATATTGCCTATTTTAAGTAATTCACTTTACTTAAAATTTCCATTTCTTCTACTTGATTTCGCGACTACGATATTTGGGCTAGCATAGGGACCCGATGGACCTATAGATCATGGGCTTAATAATTAATTAATTAAGTGATTAACACATAATCAGTTAATTACTTATTATCTAACTATGAATAATTCCACTATAGATTCAAAGTGAACTCCCCTCACTATAGATGAGTTATGTCCATTTAGTTTATCTTTTATTTATATCTGTGATATATCCTTCACGTGGAACCCTCATAATTACAGGCGGATAAATTTACCGTTTTGCCCCTGTAATTACCGCTTTATCCTTGTGTTCCCGCTGATTCTCCAATGCACTTTATCTTTAGTCGAACTAGAGATAAGATACTTCTGTGATCAATAGAAGTCGTGCCGTCACTTGTTCATGTCTCGAATCATTACATCAAGGGAGTTTCCTAAAGTTCCTAAAATGTTTAGGTATCGCACTGATACCGTTAATTTATAGGAAAGTTATGAATTCCATCTCGTGAAAATGAGTTCCCAGCTACTTATCTAGTCATGTTCCCAAAACAGGAGTGTATTGAGCGTTCTTACAGATCGCTCTCAACTATGTGAATCAAAGAACATAACTCCACAAATAGGAGTCCGCATTTCACTCAGGATTGAGATCTATCACGGTTGATAAACTTAGTTTGATATTCGATTATTTCTCGTAAACGGTACTAAGGAGAAATTTGATCGAACATCGTGGTCCTGTCTTATACAATCAACATTGCATATGATACTTCCATTTCATGTCTCCCACATGAATGATCAGGATTCGATCATTTGTCTATAAATAAAATGCGAAGCTATCAACGATGTTACCAGGATAAGGTTCCCAAACGTTATCCGTTTCTTATGAGACACGTTTAAGTTACTCATCTCGACTTTAATCCTCTCGTATTACTCACATACTAAGTCGTGATTTCATAAGAGTAACTTAGGGTTTACTATTTGAATGTTTGATATTTATATATTTCCATATATTCCTAATATCATTAATTGAATCAATCTATATAATATAAAGAACTTATGTTTATTTATATAATTTATTCTTAATAAATTATTATTATTAAATAATTACAAGTTCTAGGACACCATTCCTAACAATAGGGATGTAGTAGATTACAGTGGAAGGTGCGAGAGTGCAAACAATGCGTTGGGAAAAACACGGGTTGGAAGAAACGGAGTATTTTTTGGGATCTACCGTATTGGGAAGATCTACTGATTAGACACAATCTTGATGTAATGCATATCGAGAAGAATTTCTTCGACAACATTTTCAATACGATTTTGAATGTTCCGGGAAAAACGAAGGACAATCTGAAGGCACGTTACGATATACGGGAGATATGTCACCGTCCTGAGTTGGAGCCTGACGACAATGATAATTACGCAAAAGCAAAGTACATGTTGACGACGGATGAAAAGAAAACATTATTTGAGTGGATCAAATCCATCAAATTCCCGGACAAATACGTTTCGAATTTGAGTCGGTGTATAGACAATAAAAAACATATCATGTTCGGGATGAAAAGCCACGACTGTAATATATTCATGCAACGATTGATGCCCATCGCGTTCAGACCGTTCCTAGAGAATAGACATTGGGAGCCGCTTGCCCAATTGAGTGTTTTTTTCTGGGACTTGACATGTACAGAGCTAACGGAAGCTACTGTCGCTTCAATGAGTTCAGAGATCGCCGTTATTATTTGTAAGTTGGAGCAAATGTTCCCACCTAGCTTTTTTGATTCCATGGAGCATCTTCCAGTGCATCTTCCATACGAGGCATTCTTAGGAGGTCTCGTACATTACCGCTGGATGTACCCATTTGAAAGGTAAGCACAGTTATTTTGTAATGTACGCGTATAAATCAGTACAGTGATCATGTGACGACCCGTCACTTTTAAATAAATTAAATTCAGAGAAAACAGCGGAAGTCTTTTAATTTACGAAAAATTGGCGTGGTTTTGTTTGAAAATTGGCATGCCGAAAACCTGTTTACATCCTAATTTTCAAATCTAATGAAATCACATGGACTTTAAGTCCAAGATCAGGAGTTCAAATATGTATATCATATAAACATCAACATTAGGCTCTTAGGAGCCAAATACAAAAATACAATTCATTAAAGTTCTTAAAGTTCATCAAAATAAGACATAAACTTTACAATTCCATTAGTCCATCTCGAGGTCAGCATCCCTCGATCACGCAACACCATCTCCCCTTCCACGGCCTCTAGCTAGGGCATTACCTGAAATTGGTTGTAATATCATGAGCTAACAACTTAAGCCCAGTGAGAATAATAAGCATAAAAAGTAAAGATAGACTTCAAACTCGCATTTCGATTTGTGTCCAATTAACTGACACAATTACTCCTAAAGTTCTCCAAACTCTAGGTAATTCAAATCCATATTCTTCCAAGTATGACATTACTACACTTGTAGTCGATCCTCAACCATTAACTTGTTATGACAAAGAAAGTAAAGTGAATAAACTTTGTTTAACATATAACATCTCGATTCTCTACATCATCAATCATAATCACGATTGCATAAGGACATCCCGTAGGATTCCACAATTTCTTTTATGCATGAGGAAGTAATATGTACGTCCGCAACTTACGATTCAACTCCGCATAAGGAAGTAATGTGTGCGTTCGCAACTTACGATTCAACTCCCTATGTATGAGAAGTAATATGTACGTCCGCAACTTACAATTCAACTCCACATGAGGAAGTAATATGTGCGTTCGCAACTTACGATTCAACTTCTATGCATGAGAAGTAATATGTACGTCCGTAACTTACAATTCAACTCCACATAAGGAAGTAATATGTGCGTTCGCAACTTACAATTCAACTTCTTTTCAATGATGCGAGATGTTATGCATATGGTTGCATATGCTTGCAAAAGTAATAAAGTAAATGTAAATGATAAAACAACCGAAACAAGCATAAAGTACAGGGGCATAAAGTAAAGAACATAAAGTAAAAGGCATAAAGTAAAATAGATAGAATCCCGGATGAACGATATATCGATCGAACTCCGCTAACAATAATAAAGTAAAGGTCAAAACATAACGATTAACCTAAACTTTCAAGGATTCTAAACTTCCAAAACTAATCTAACTTATAATCTTCTAAGATTCGAGGTTTTTATCGAGAAATCCTAAGTTTCTCGCTTAAAGGATTAACTTCAAATCCTAAGGCACTATCTCACATCCTCTAACCTTAGGTTGGATTCTAATCTTAGTTTCCGATTCTACAAATCATTATACTTATTTGCTTTCTATAGTTACTTTAAATCCTAACTATTCTCACCTTAGTAAAAGTGAAGACTTCGCTCCTAAGCACCGGAAGAGCGATCAAACAAGCGGTTCAAAAACACCTACAAAAGGATTAATATCCCGAAAATTAATAAATTACCAACTAACGATTAAACAACGATGAAACAAACAAAAAGACGGAAAATCCACCAAACCCCCATCAAAGAGGCTCTCGGCCCTCCCTATAAAAAGGGTCTCGGGTTTGGTTTTTCGGCTTTTTGGCAATTTAAATACGTTTTGAGTTGGTTTTAAGGAAATTCGATAATACCGATTTCAATGGGTATCGATAATTAGGGATTTTGAACATTAATCCCTTTCCCGAAATGAATTTAAATATGCATTCATTCATTAATTTCTAACCCACTTTCAAACCCAAAAGGGTAAATTTCAAACGGAAAGGGTTTCGACTGAAACTCGGTTTTAGGGTTAAGGGATAGTTTCCAAAAACACGTAAAACTACTCCAGAATAGACAAACACCGAGTTCTACAACACGAAATCGAAGAAAATCAAGTAAAACTCCATTAAAACACTATTTGGAGCTTAGGGTTTGAAACTTTACTTACCGAGATCTCCGCAAAACACGAGTGGCAAGTACGAAGGTTAGGTGGAAAAGATTCGTATGACCGATACCTTTCCAAAGGACCCGGAATCAAGTCGATCGGGCAAGAAACGAACAAAAAACAAAATTCCCTTTTTCTTCTTTGAGACCCACGGGTGGAGGAGGAGAATTGGATGAGTAATTTGGTCAAATTTGAGTCAAAGGAGAATTTAAAGAAGATGGCAAATAGTATTTTTTAGATATTTTGCAAATTGGGTAATTACGGTTTTGCCCTTTTTTGACTTTTGGCTTAAAAACGAATCCCGAACATCTCAAACTATCCCAATGGTGATTAATAATTATTAATTGGCCCATTAATAATTATTAATACCATTAAAACATATTTAAATAAATAAAGCCATTAAAATGAAATAAATTACTAAATTCTAATTTAATAATAAATAAATGAATTTTAATTACTCAAATTAAAATAAAATAAATAAAAGTTTTTTTTTTATCACAAAATAACGGGACGTTACAGTCAACCCTCCTAAAAAGGCTTTTCGTCCCCGAAAAGTAAACTTACTAAGTGAAAAGCTGAGGATACTTTGCTCGCATATCATCCTCACGCTCCCACGTAGCTTCTTCAGACACTTGATTCCTCCAAAGGACCTTAACCAAACGAATCGTCTTGTTTCTCAACACCTTTTGCTCGAATGCTAAAATCTCAACTGGTGTCTCCTCATAAGACATACTAGCATCCAAGACTATCGGCTCATGATCAATCACGTGAGAAGGATCTGCCATGTACTTCCGAAGCATAGATACATGGAAAACATTATGAACTGCCGATAAAGAAGGTGGTAAAGCCAATCTGTAAGCTACTGTTCCTACTCGATCAAGTACCTCGAAAGGGCCAATGAACCTAGGACTCAGCTTACCTTTCTTCCCAAATCTCATAACACCTTTCATAGGTGCTACCTTCAAAAACACGTGGTCCCCCACTGAAAACTCAAGTGGACTACGTCGTCTATCTGCATAACTCTTCTATCGACTCTGGGCAATCCTCATCCTCTCCCTAATCAAGTCAATCGACTGACTAGTCAACTATAACAACTCAGGCCCCAAAAGCCTTCTCTCCCCAACCTCATCCCAGTGAGCTGGAGATCGACACTTTCTACCATAAAGTGCCTCAAATGGTGCCATCTATATAGTAGCCTGGTAGCTGTTATTATAAGCAAACTCTACCAAATACAATTGAGAATCCCAACTGCCTCCAAAATCAAGAACACAAGCCCTCAACATATCCTCCAGAATCTGGTTAACTCTCTCGGTCTGACCATCTGTCTGGGGGTGAAAAGCTGTGCTAAAATCAAAGCCTGTACCCATGGCTGAATGCAAACTCTGCCAAAACTTCGAGACAAAACGAGTGTCCCGATCTGATACTATCCTCACAGGCACACCATGTAATCTGACAATCTCCCGTAGATACAACTGTGCCCAAGTCTCCACTGAGTAGGTGATCCTCCCAGGTATAAAGTGTGCTGTCTTTGTCAAACGGTCTACAATCACCCAAATGGTATCGTAACCCTTTGATGTCCTTGGCAAACCACTGATAAAGTCCATGGAAATCTCCTCCCATTTCTATTCTGGTACACTCAGAGGGTTAAGTAAACCCGATGGACTCTTTCTCAAAGCATTGACTTGCTGACAAGTCAAGCATCTACTAACAAAGTCCGCAATCTCAAGCTTCATTCCCGGCCACCAATAATGCTCTCCAGGTCCCTGTACATCTTCGTACTACCTGGATGAATAGAGAAGATAGAACTGTGAGCTTCCTCCAACAGTTCCCTTCTAAAAGTCGATCCTAAAGGCACACATAGCCTCTTACGATACATCGGAGCATCGTCTGTAGAGAAGGTAAAATGACTAGGAATATCCGACTCGGCCTCTCTAAAACCCGCCCGCAAATGGACCTCTCCCCTCGTGCATCGGTCATCCTCCGCCTCAAAGTAGGCACCACTGTCAAACTAGCCTGGACTCACAATGACCTCGGCGAGAAGCAATGCTATCTCAGCTCGTTCCATATCCCACCTCAAACTCAAAGGTAAGTCTGACAAAGCTGAAGAATGAGAAGACTTCCTACTGAGCGCGTCAGCCACTACATTGGCTTATTAGGATGATACTGAATGTCACAGTCATAATCCTTAACAAGCTCTAACCATCTCCATTGTCTCATATTCAATTCCTTCGAGTGAAGAAATATTTGAGACTCTTATGGTCGATAAATATCGAGAATCTTCTCACCGTACAAATAATGCCTCCATATCTTCAAAGCATGAACAACGTTGCCAACTCTAAATCATGAGTCGGATATTTCTTCTCATGCTCCTTCAATTGACGAGAAGCATAAGCTATAACTTTCCCGTCTCGCATCAACACACATCCCAAACCTCGTGGGAAGCATCAGATATACAGTCGGACCACCGGTTCTATCGAAGACACTAGAACAGTCTTGTCACAAGCCTCCTCTTGAGCTCCTCAAAGCTCCTCTCACAATCCTCGGACCATACAAAATCAACCCCCTTCAGGGTCAAACGTGTCAAAGCCGAAGCAATCTTGGAGAAATCTTGCACAAACCAGTCTATAATAGCTTGCAAGTCCCAGAAATGCGAATATCGCCCACACTCGTCGGTCTAGGCCGATTAGTAATCGCCTCAATCTTAGAGGGATCAACAGATACTCCTCTACAGGACATGTGGGACACGAGATGAAAGGCTTTCCGCCGTGCGTGGAAGTTCTAGGTCATGGACAGATCGGCTCGATCCACTGCGGTGGAGAGTTTATTAACGCTCACAAAAGGCCTCATCGCAAAGCTGGATTCCCCATCTATCGGGTCGAGCATACTTCGAGGATTCGATTAAGTACTCCAAGAAAGATCTAGAGGACGTACACCGCCCCATAACGACGCCCTGGTGATATCAATATCCATCGAATCTCATACGATCGCCAGGTCCTAGTGGATCCAGGATTTTCCATCAATAGACTCTACATGTCTGCATTCCAGAATATGAAGTTAAGAGAATCAAATCTCACCTCAAATTCCCATGACCTGGTGGGATTCACGGAACAGTGACGAGATCCAACGGAACTATTAAATTGCCAGTCTAAGTCGAAGGCGCAAACCCAATGGCCTTTTTTCATGTCATAGACGCCCGCTCGAGATACAATGCCCTACTCGGAAGGCCGTGGATTCATGACATGGGGGCACACCCTTCCACTCTTCACCAGAAGCTGAAATACCTCACTGAAAAGGGGATCAGGGTTATACAAGGGGACCAACAGGTTGCAAGATCATGTTTGGTTGAAATCGTCAAGCTAAAGTCTCAATGTCAAGCATAGCAGCTACAGAATCGGGGCCCCAAAAGAGGCACACCCTTTGCTCGACCGAGAATTGAAGCACCTGAGGACGGATCGATAAAAATCCCGATCCATCTAGAAGATCAGGAGAAAACAACGAGCATTGGGAAAGATCTGAAAGAAGGTCTGAGAGACGGACTGGTAAACCTTCTAAGAAAGAATTGGAAAACATTTGCATGGGATCACACAGACATACCCTGTATATACCCGGATATCATAACTCACAACCTCGAAGTTGATCCGAGCTAACCTCCCATCAAACAAAAGAGGCGTAAATTTACACCCGAGTGAAATGATATCATCAACGAGGAGGTTCGAAAACTTCTGGAGGCGGGTTTCATTCGAGAGATCAAATACCCTGAGTGGCTCGCCAATGTAGTGGTTGTGAAGAAAAAGAATGGGAAATGGAGGGCGTGTATTGACTTCACGGATCTCAACAAAGCTTGTCCGAAAGACTTTTTCCCGCTGCCCAAAATAGATCAACTTGTAGACGCCACAGCTGGTTATGAACTGCTCAGTTTCATGGACGCCTTTTCCGGGTACAACCAAATCAAGATGAACCCAAAAGATTAAGAAAAAACTTCGTTCAAAACCAATCTAGGCACGTATTGCAACACTATGATGCCCTTTGGTTGAAGGAATGTAGGAGCTACCTATCAGCGCCTTATGAATCAAATGTTCAAAGATCTCTTGGGAAAAACAGTGGAGGTATACATCGACGACATGCTGATCAAGTCACGAAAGGCAGAGGACCACTTGGCTCACATGGAACAAGCATTCAAAGTACTGAACCTATACGGGATGACACTGAACCCCGATAAATGCACATTCGGAGTTCTAACAGGTAAGTTCTTGGGTCACCTGGTGACCAGCCGTGGGATCGAGGTGAACCCCGACCAAATTCAAGTGATAATAGACATGCAAGCACCCGCGAATCTGAATGGTGTACAAAAATTAACTGGGTGTCTGGCGGCATTGAACAGGTTGATATCTCGATCATTAGATAAGTGCTTACCCTTCTTCAAAGCGTTGAAAAGGAGCAAAGAGTTTGGTTTGGGAGTTGAGTGCCAGAAAGCATTCGAGGAACTCAAGGTTTACTTGTCTTTGCCCCCGCTATGGGCCAAGCCCTCAGATAATGAAAAGCTATTCTTATACTTAGTGGTATCTGATACGGAGGTTAGCTCAGCGCTGGTACGTGAAAACGGGCAGACACAGCACCCAATTTACTACGTGAGCAAAGCGATGATCGACGCCGAAACACGATACTCGAAGATGGAGAAGCTGGCGTTAGCCCTGATAGTCGCTTCGCGTAAACTGAAGCACTATTTTCAGGGTCATCAGATAGTAGTCAGAACCACCTTCCCACTGAAAGCCATTCTTCACAAGCCGGATATTTCGGGAAGCCTAACAAAATGGGCGATAGAACTGGGTGGATATGACATCACTTTCGAACCGTGGACAGCCATCAAAGGGCAAATCTTCACAGACTTCGTTGCAGAGATGACTCCAGCAAGCTTGAATGAGACTCAAACAAGCTCGCCGTTATCAGAAGGCTTAGGATGGAAGCCTGGACCCTAAGCGTCGATGGGTCCTCGAATTCAAGAGGATCCGTCACAAGGCTAGTTCTGTCGACCCCCGAGGGATACCTCCTGGAACAATTGATTCGATTCAGATTTGCAGCATCAAATAATGAAGCCGAATACGAAGCATTGATAGCTGGATTGGAAAGAGAAAAAGAACTGCGAGTCGAGAACCTAAGTGCCAGAAGCGATTCTGTATGTGGTAAATCAGGTAAATGGGCTGTTTGAGGCAAAGGATCCAAGAATGGCAAAATATCTTGAAAATGTTCTGTCGAATACAGCATCATCCAAGTGCCGAGGGCTGAGAATGGACATGCCGACACTCTGGCTAGCCTCAGGTCCGTAGTCTGAATCGAGACGAGAAGAGTGATCCCTATCGATTATCAGTCCAAACCAAATATTACCCTCGATTCGTACATGGGGAGTGGAGACGATGAAGGGATCGGGCAAGTAATGCCAATAGAGTAGGATCTAGAGCCCGAGCTAGACTGGAAAAGCCAGATCCTCGAGTAATTACGATCAGGACTTCTACTTAAAGAGAAACTGTAAGCGCAAAAAAATCTGATCCCTATCTAACATGCATGGGAAAGTCAGAAAGCTCTTACGTGCTAAAAGAATTGCACCTTGGACCTTTCGGAAATCACGCAGGACCAAGGTCCTTGCATCACAGGGCATTAACACAAGGGTATTACAGGCCTACCATGGTCAAAGATTCCAAAGAATTCATCGCCCGGTGCAACAAATGTCAAAGATTTGCGAAGACGATTCACGCACCGCCAACAGCGTTGACGAAAATTCAGCACCTTAGCCCTTCAGGCAATGGGGTCTAGACCTAGTGGGAAAACTACCACTAGCCCCGGAATAAAAGTTCTATTTAATTGTAGCAACAGTCTACTTCTTAAAATGGATTGAGGCCGAGCTATTGGCAAAGATTACGGAGCAGAAAATCAAGACGTTCCTAGAAGAACATATTTACACGCTTCGGAATCCCCAAGATCATCATCACTAATAACGGAACTCAGTTCACAGGAAGGTCCATCCGGAAGTATTACGTGGATAGAAAAGTGGAACTCTGATATTTGACACCCCGCTACCCACAGGCTAACAGACAGGCAGAAGCGTCAAATAAACCATCATGGATTCTCTAAAAAAGAGATTGGAACGAACAAAAGGAAGATGGGTGGATGAGCTGCAAGGAGTCATTTGGGCGTATCGGACCACCCCTAGAATCCCAATTGGTGAAACCCCATTCGCCAGGGCTTACAGGGCAGAGGCCATCATCCGCACAGAAATGGTCATCCCCACAACCCAGAGTTCGATTCCAAAAGTAGAAAATGACTCCATGATGGCAGAAGCGCTAGATCTGGCCAAAGAAATAGGGAACAGGCACTAATCCGTCTTGCCAGATGCCAGCAAAATTTGGCCAAGTACTTCCAAAAGAAAGTAAAATAGCGCAGTTTCAATGTGAATGATTTTGTCTTGAGAAAAGTTTTTCAGAACACGCAAGAGCCCGGAGTGGGAAAACTGGGAAGGTCTATACAAGGTAATCGAAGAAGTCAAGCCAGGAACTTATCGCCTCGAAGACCAAAGAGGCGAACCGATTCTGAGAGCTTGAAACGCCCCACATTTAAGGATTTATCATGTGTGAGGACGAAAGAATCATGTAAGTACTTGGCCAAAGAGGCCCATTTTCAAATTAATATACAAGTATTACATATTTTCTTCCACACAATCAGTCGATGCCTTTACAATGAAAAGCCCTAATCCGTTAGGCAAATTGCTAAGTCCCCCGCGGATTAAAAGCCATAATCCGTTAGGCAAATCCTGAAGTCCCCCACGGACTAAATACCCAAATCTATCGGGAAAATTGCTAAGTCCCCCGCGGATTAAGAATCCTAATCCATTAGGAAAAATGCTAAACCTCCCTCGGATCAAAAAAGGTTACCCTGATGGTTGAGCACTCGGAACTACAGAAAGGAGATTTGCACTGGAGTGAAACAAGGAGATAGCAAGTAAATAAAATGCCAAGTTTTATTTCACAACAAACAAGTAAGGCTCGGACCCACATGTCGGGAACTCAGCAGAAAGAGATTACAAGATTCATATAAAAATAAACTAGATCCGAGGAATCTGCTACAACTCCGGGTCAAAACTTCTGAGGAGTGAATTTGGACAGATCAAAGCAACCTCCGAGGAAAAGATAATGATTCTGTTCAAAGAGAAGGGTAGCCAACCGACTAACCGCGCTATACACCTTAACGGATGTTGGAAAGTAGCCGAGCTTTTGCTTGAAGAAGAAAAAGTAAGTATGGTATCACTCTCAAGGAAAGCCGGAGAGACACCATTCCTACTACCTTCTGACCGGGCGGAAGAACGATTCTCCTATCAGGTCAAGGCAGGCCCAGGTGCGGAGAACCGGAGGACCACCGTTCTCGTCTCAGAGGGAAGTGCATTTCTCGCCTCCTTAAACACCAAACGAGACGCCACCTCCCATGCTGAGTCCCTGACAATGTCATGATGAAGAAAATCATCGAGGGCCAACAAGGGAGTTTCCCCCCCCCCCCATCGCTTGCTCCAATTCCCGAGTACTGTAAGAACAAATTCTAGAGTCGCGGTGGGGAGTGGGGGAGCGACTGATTGGCCCGAACAACTCTAACCCTAAGGTCTATCCACACAGGCATAGAAGATCAACTAGACAGGCGTAGAAGATCACGACCAAACACTACCAACACAGGCCATGATTAGGGAAGGCCAAGCGTTAAAGAAAAACAGAAGGAAATGGGAAAACCCCATGATATGAAATTTTGAATTTACTCAAGAAGTTTGAGAATCTGGAAATGAAAGAAAAGTCGCTTCGGAAAAACGGATTCAAAGGTGTGAATATGAAACTCCCAAAGGCCTATTTAAAGGATTGAGTAACCGTCACGATCACGACACCTGCCATAAATCGGGCACCATTGAGCGAATAATCAGGCATACGAAACGACGTGTGCATTAACCCGTAGTTAAGCTTGTTAACGCCCCCAATTAACTGCATTTAAAGCGATTTGATGGGAATGATAGATGTTTGACATGATTAATCACTGCTTGATGTCATCACCTCGAAAGACAAAACGGTTAGATTCATCGGACAACTCCGCATTAATGGCAAGCCTCTTCAACTCCTGGACAAAACGTTACCTCCCCCGCTATAAAAGGATAAGGATCACGAACATATCCGACAGTCTACTCTAATTTCTGACAGAAGATATGGATCCCTCTACTGTAACTTTGAAGGTAACTAAGAGAGTTCTAAAGTGGAAAAAGGAACAGTTGCGTGCGGAAAACGCAAGGCTCGAACTCTCCCTCGGGAGCAAAGAGGAGAGTGAAGGGGACATGGAAGCTTTGAGGCACGAGATCAATAACGTCCGAGGAGACCTAGATGCAGCAAATAACTGGATGGAGCAACTTGAACAATAGAACCGTTCCCTCCAAGAAAGCCTTGAGATTGCAGAGATGGTGGAGGGCTACAAACCGTCCGAGCGCTATTACGCGCTCAAAGACTGCCTCCAGGCGGCAAAAAACCTCACAGACTACTACGAGAGGGAAAACGAGTCCCTAAAGGAGAAGCTGGCTTCCATGAAGCGGTAGAGGAGATTGACTCCAATAGTCATCATTGACAGCGATGACGAAGAACTGCGCAAGGGGTTAAAAACTTCTAATCAGTGTTGCCTTCTTCTTCTTTTTTGTCTATTGTTTTACTCAATGTATAAGCAAAGTAAAAAAGAAACTATATAATTTCGCTTCGTATAGTCTGTGTACATTCTCCGCCAAAAGCCTTAGACCGTCCAAGCACTCAAAATCCTTCTCTAGAAGCAAAAGCCTTGGCCCGTCCAAGCACTCAAAAGCCTTCTCCAGAAGCAAAAGCCTTGGTCTGTCCAAACACTCAAAAGCCTTCTTTAGAAGCAAAAGCCTTGGTCCGTCCAATCAGTAAAAGCCTTCTCTGGAAGCAAAAGTCTCGGTCCGTCCGATCACTTCCTATTAATAAAATAGAAGATGTTGGAGTATTTAAAGGTAGAAAACCTTGGCCCGTCCAAGAATTCCAAGCCTTCTCAGAAAGCGAAAACCTCGGTCTATCTAAGTATTCCAAGCCTTCTTCGAAAGCGAAAACCTCGGTTCGTCGGAGTATTCCAAGCCTTCTCCAAAAGCAAAAACCTCGGTCCATCCGAGTATTCCAATCCTTCTCCGGAAGCGAAATACTCGGCCTATCCGAGTATTCTATGCCTTACCCAAAAAACGGGATCTTCGGACGAACGAAGCCAACAAACGTTTTAAGTATAAGGAAGAATGTTTGTAATCTCGTGTCTAAGTCAAAAGCATTTCGTAAAGCAAGCAAGAAAACGAGCCAAGCGGATGTAAAGGAGCATATATATATGTCTTCATAGGAGAAAGGAAATATGTGTTCAATGCAAAAGAAAACAAAAATAGTTCAAGACAACAAATAGTGCAGGGGCTCCATAATTCGGAGATTACCCTGGATAAGTCAATTAGAGACATAAACAGTCTCAATAGAAGGAAGATCCTCATAAGCATCTTCAACAGTCACACCCTCAGCTCCATCAGTGCGGAGGCCCTCATTTTCACCAGGAAGGATGCTCTCGCCACCATCAACCTCACCGTCGGCAGGAGCTTTGCCGTTGGAAGCCTTCAGTTTATTGGCTATCTCAATCAACTCCCATCGGCGGTCGATAGCGTCCTCTTAGGTGATCAGACTGATTGGGCCCCCCCTGTTCCTCTGACAAATCCATCTGCGCTTTGACCGAGTCTGGCCCGACGGTAGGACCAATAAGAGTAGATTCGACAGAGGCCTTAGTTGCCAGAGCCAATTTTTGCTTGAGGTCACCCACAATATCTCGAAGAGCCGGAAGTTCAGACACTTGGACTTTCAATGAGCCATTCTCCAGAATAGCCCATCCAACTCCTCCCTGACATTCATAAGGGATTCTGCCTCCCGGTTTGAACGCCTCCTCGCGAGAAATATCCACATCCTTCAACACTCTGTCCCGAGTAGATATGACTTCATCGAGCAACTGCCTACTGCCCTTGTTGAGTTTCTGAAGGTCCTTACACTCTTTTCGGACACACTCAAGCTCGGCGGATCGTTTGAGCCCCTCAGCTTCCAGCTTAGAGATTCTCTTCTTGCCCTCCTCAAGATCCAACTTCAATTTGAGACCCTCCGACAGTGATGAGTCAAGGATGTGAGACTGCCGATTGCTAGCGGTCGCCTCCGCAAGTTTCACGATACTTCCGGAGTGAGCTCTCCATATTGAGAGCCATCTAGGTCGTAGCCTGAGTCCCCTGAAAAACAAACACGTTTAAAGACATCGATATCAACTGGAAAGATAACAGAGTAAATGAAAACAAGAAGTGAACGCACTAACCAACCAACTTCTGTAGCACATGAGGCTGAAAGTCTCGTCCTCGTTGTTGTAGTCGATGAGAGGTTCCAGCTGCACGGCCCCCAGGTCAAGAGCAAATCTGACTGTATCCATGGCCAGTCGGAGGCAAAATTGGTTGGAGAGGGATCCCCGGTCAAAGTCAAAGCTAGGAGAAGTAAACTGGTGAAGCAAAGGAGATCCACCATTCGCGGCACTGGATCCACCTGGCCACCGATGGCGCCGCTCCCGCCAGAAGGGGGAAGAACCGCACCGCCTCGATCGGGCGATACAAAGTTCCTGGCATCAAAAGGCTCGTCAATCATCCGATCATCCTCCTGTTCAAAGTCCATATCGGAAGACAAAACATGGGCATGATCGGAAGAGGCGAATCCGCCTCGAAAGAAAATGATCGATAAGCCATCTCAGGATGTTTCAAAACATACGCATCTGCACCCTTACCGCGGCGGTCGCGCCTCGATGACTCCGGCCCTTCTTCGTTTTAGAGTGGGAGAATTGCAGAGAGACCCGCAGGGGAACCCAAAGCAAGGTCCACGGGAGGATCCACAAAAGGAGACACTGCACCCTTTGTAGAGATTTATGCAGCACCGATCACCACAGATTTCTCGCTTCCAGAAGGACGAGGACGCTTAGGAATGGCCACCTCTTTTACCTTCCGATCAGATAGAGGTTTCAGTCATCAGGCCTTTTCTTTTCCATGTCCTGAAGAAGGGCAAAGAAAGCATCGAAGTCCTCGAGTTAGGAACCCGGCGTGAGCGAAACACCGGACATTCTTGTCTTTGGGACCTACATTGCAACTAACCCAAGTTAGCCACACGTCAAGATAAGTGCATAAACATGTAAAAAAGGTAGAATCGTGAAACAAAGCACTTACGAGGAGCAACGGGCACGAAACCTAGAGGTGGAGTCCAAAGTTTGGCGAAGATTAGCGAAGGATGCTGGCAAAACTCCTCCCAGTCAAAGGGGCCCAACTGGCTGAGAATCTTAAAATGACCAAGAACCTCCCGAGAGGCACTCTTCGAAAGCGGGTTTTTCACTGCAACACAAAATCCATAAATGGTCAGAATGGTTACGCATAAGCAAGACACAAAATAATATGGAACTCATTTTCTCACCCTCGTCTTCCCATGAGACGGGAATGGTGTGACGACCCGACTTAAACTAAAAGCCAGGGCGCGAGCACGCGAAGGGAAACGAAAAAGAACTTAAAGTTTAACAATCAGTTTTGAAAAATATTCGAAATTTTGGCATGAAATACTCGTATGTTCCATATCCCACATACAAAATAGACATGTTTTAACAGAATCGGCTCGTCGGCCGGTTTAAAACATCATAAGTTACAATCAAAATATCGTTGGTGCACTAAAGAAAACGTTACAAAACTATAATATATACATAAAAGTTACATTTCATCTCAAAAGTGAAAAACACGACAAAACAAGGAATGACCACACTCCTTTCCTAAAAATCTGTGACTCGCGTGTCCGAGGCCTAATCCCAAAAGCTCCATCCCGATGCATCAACGTGCACCACCTGCCGCGCCTCGTCCCCGTCCTCGTCTGGGTCCTGAAAGGTGATATAGAGCACCTCTGAGCATAACACTCAGTGAAAACAAAAGGAATGAAAAACGATGCTATGCAAGTACGGAAAATTATGCACAATGTATATACACACTATGTATGCATAAACAAAATGAAAGAGTAAATGTATAAGGTGGACCAAATCATTGGTATTTCACAATCAAGGCAAAACCGAGTCTTCGATTATTCAACCAATACCACTTTATTAACTAACTTCTGGCCATATAGTTTTACATAACTTGCCCGTGTCTCACTACACGTAACACATACATAAAACCTAAAAAGTATGATCAACATTGTCAAGCATTTGCTTCCACGTGTTTAACTTTACTCATTTTTATAACAACTCATTAACTTTGATCCCTCAATCATTTTAATACCTTCCACATGAGACTATTCACTCTTTTGTCTATCTCAGTAGCCATTCACATACCCGACTATCTCAGTAACCATTCACATACTCGACTATCTCAATAACCATTCACATACTCGACTATCTCAATAGCCGTTTCACACACTTGGCATTTTCAGTTGCCATCTGCCGTTTTATACACACTTGGCTTTTTCAGTAGCCTCTGCCCTTTTCCACATATTTCATTATACTTCCAGGCTATCTCTGTAGCCACTCTAGCTTCCGGGCCATCTACCACACAGCGCCTCGGAGCCTCACCACTTCCGCCACGGTAGCCACGTGTAACGTCCAACAACCACTCCCCATTACACGGGCTATGACCCCATGGCCAAATGTCAAACATCTAGAATGCGTGAATGAAGTGGAATGGAATGATATGCACTAACCATACTTTCTTTATCATTAACATTTAAACTAATATATAAGTACGATAAAGCGAATAAACAGAGTTCCCAAACAACGTAGTACTCAGTTTCAAACTATCATTCAACACTTTCAAAGTGTCTAAGAAAATACCAACTTCAAACGTGATGCCGTAGCATTTCGCCAAACTGTGCTTGTCAAACAACAATCTAAAACATATCGAGCATATGTATAATAAGTCCCAAATCAGCATATGACTCGATCTTCTCTTGAAATACGAGTAGAAACAAAGATACAGAATAAATTAACTCACATGATATGTAAATTAAGCAAGTACTCAAGTGGTGATGTAATCTAGTTAAGATTGCTGTTATCGAACAAATATTTAACCCAAGTGGCATAGAAGACTAAATAACATGTATGTCTTTTCCAATTTAGATGTATGAAAACAAATAACACATCCTAAATACTCAAATTGTATCCAAAGACAAATGGGTTTTAGCAACTCTTTTCGGCTCTTAAGAACGAACCAAGCTTGGATCTCGTTATTTACTACTTTCACCACTCCATTTCTCTTATACAACACATCCCAAAGCACCTAGCAATCAGCCATGAGCATTTAAATCCCACCACATTCTTTTCACAAATTACAAACCTTCCACCGCCACCGTTTTTATTGTTTTTGTTCTCACCTTTTCGAAAGGGTCTCGGTAGCTCGTTCTTGCCTTTTTATCCTACATAAAACGATCCACACATATTTAGAATTAAATATAACATTTAGCTCAGCCCATATTAACAACAATACGACTCAAACCCGGTTAGTGGTGAAAAGTCTGAAACTAGCCAAAACGGGTATACTTAACGGTCCAAAAAGAGTGTTTATCAAAGTTTTAATATCTTATTCTTCCAAAGTGTTTTTATGGTGGAAAATATACTTATAAGCACCCAAAATTTCAAGATTTAACAATTCTCAAAAAATCACTAAGAAAACACCCAAAACCAAGAAACTTAATGTGAACTTTTTGGCCAACAAGGATAATTATTAAAATTTCAAAAGCTTGGTCTTTCTATGTGTTTTCATGTATAAAATATGCATATAAACACATAAACTTTCCAGTTTTAACAGCACCTTAAAATTAATTAAGAAAATTCCAAATTCAAGTAAACTAGAAGGTTCAAAAACCTCCATTAATGGAGTCTTTTGAAGGCTTATCGTCATCCTTAGTCTCCTCCCTTTTCCCATAAAAAAAACCATGTATATTTCCTTAAGCTAAACTCATCATAACAGCAAAGAATTCCAGAATTGATATATTTTGAGATTAAACAAGAAAACTCAAAAATTGAAAGCTTGAAACTTGGGAAAAACCACCATTAATGGAGTTTTTGAGAGCTTACACCCAACCATTGTTGCCATCATCTTCTCCCTTTTAATATATATGAATCTTAAATCCTAAACTCATCATTTAACATGAATTTCCAGAAATTTAAAATGAAAGAAAATGATACCCAAAGCTTCTAATCAATAATTCACAAGAAAACCCAAAACCAATAAAACCTAGAATACTCCATAGATGAATTCTTACCTTGAAGAGTTCAAACTTTGTGTATTTCACTTCCAATCTTCCTATCTATTTGATTCATACGTAAACCAAGCAAAACCCCTTCGATTTCAACCAACTTCCATGAGAATTGAGGATGAGCAAACCTTCACCATCACGAAGGGGGGGGGGCGACGGGTTGAGAGGGAAGAAGCAAAATTTACCTAGAAACTTGTTGGAACTTAAGGTTCTTGCTTGACCCCTTCCTAAAAAGGTGATTCCAACATAAATAAACTCAAACCCATCATCAAACTTCAAAGAATTGATGGAGGAAAAAGAAAATTCAAAAGATGAGGGAAGGAGGAGGGGGTCCAACGGGTTGAGAAGAGAGGAAGGGGAAAAAGAAAATGATTTTTCTTCTTCTTCTTCTTTTTTTTTTTTTTTTTTTTACTTCTAAATTTCCAAAATCAAAAATAATTAAATTGCTATTGGCTCCCTCCACCTCTTCATTTTTATTTTAAAATCCCTCCACCTCCAAAATTCAATTCAAGCCCTCTTTATACTTTCCTTTGCTATTCTACCTTCACTTCTTTAAACCATTGCTAACCAACCCTTAATTAATTTTAACCATGGTTAACCACCAAATAATCAACTTACAAAAGAAAATAATTCCTAAAGTATTTAATACCAAACACACAAACAACCAATTAGTAGAATTTATAATTAAACTTCCTCTGCAAATCTCGGGGCCTTACAAATGGTCCCGCTCCCAGAAATAAAGGGGCCGCGGATGAAGAACCACTCTCCTTTCCAATTCTTATCATAGGTGGTCTCATCTACCAAAGCCAATTTTTCATGGGCCTGAAGGATGAAATGCGGTCAATTCTGGACATTCAAGCGAAGGGACCAAAAATGGGAAACCATGCCTAACGTGGGCCAAAAGCCCAACCCCGAACACACTGCTGAGAGGGTGACCAAAGATCTCAGGGCGTTCGGCATCAATTGACCCAAAGCAAGGCCAGTACTCTGAAGTAACTCAGCCGTCAAGGGAGGGAGGGGAAGACGAGCCCCCCCATTAGGAGCCTCATCGAGGAGCCTCATCTCAAAATCCGAAGAGATCCCATATAGACTCGCTCTAACTCCTTTGGGAGCCTCATCTCAAAATCCAAAGAGATCCCATATTCATCCCTCAACTTATCGAGTTTTGCCTGTGTCACTCTGGAAAAAAAATGATAGGGACCACTATCCTCCCGGATACCCTTTGGCTGAGACTTTTTCTTCCTCTTGATCACCGTTTTTGCCCAGGTCGAATCAGCAGCAGGAGACCCAGGAGGGCTAGAGACGATAGACTCATAACCCAAGGAGGAACCTTCTCCCCCCCCCATCAACGTGGGGACGGGTGGGTAATCTGAGATGTTGCTTACTACCCTTAGAGTGACTTTTCCTTTCCTTCTTTTTCTTTTGAGCCGCCTCCACGGCAGGAATGGGAGAAAGAGGATGGGAAAGATCAGGAATTATGGCAGAGTCTATCGGAACGGAATCCACTCCCCCCGACAGGAGAGAAGTAGGAGAAGGAACGGGATCAGTATCTAAACTTACCTGGATCTCAGAGACGGACCCAAACTCACTCACAGAAGGAAGGGGATCCTCACCAACCGTTAGACGAGAGTCAATCGCAGGCTCGTTCCCCTCAGGCTCACCCCAAGATGAGGGGACAGTGTTAGCCCCACCAATGCAAGAAGAGGAAGGGGAAGCACCAGATTCAGTCCTCTTGAAAACCAAACTTTCATAAGTACCCTCTCTACCCTGGTAATCCATCTGTGAGTGAGTGCTTATATCTGATATATTCTTTCAAAGTTTTTGCAACATCAATAATATTGGACTGGTCTACCACTGGAGCGGGTGCTCTAACAAGAGGTATAACCTGATCGGCATGTCCTCCACCACCTTGTAGCAAATCTAAAAAGTACTCCTCAGAAATGGTAATACTACAACCATGACTAGGTGGCTGATCTACTGGAGGCTCATCCCCCCGATTAACAGGTGGAGGTGGTGGTAGTGTAACTGCTCTAGTCAAACCTCTACCTCATACCTCAGCCCGTACTGTACTCCGATCTCTCCTAGGTTCCACTGTCCTCGGGGGCATACTGATATCACAATCAGAAAAGCCTCACGTGAGATACTAGGAAAGGAAAAGCAAAACTACAATTAAACTTATCAAAAGAGAGTGTTCTAAAGATACCTGGCGCCATAGACCTCGAGCGATGATTGGACAAGAACAAAATCAAAACATGAAAAACATGCGATGCTTGTTGTCTACAGAACCAAAGAGGCTCTGATACCAACTGTAACAACCCAAAACTCGTAAAATCCTTTAAATTCAAATGCACAATGGAAGACCTAAATTTTACAGAAAAACGGCATGGGTTCGTTTAAAATTCGGATAAACCAAAACCTGTTTATACATTGGCACAATTCAGAGAAAGCGGTAAACATGGAATGCGCATTCCAGATTATGATATAGACTTCCAAAAGGACTTAAAATCAGAAGACATATACAATTTTTTAACAAATGCCCTTTCAAGCTAAAAAAAATGTAAAGTATGAAGGATGATAAAATATTCAAGCATTTCCAAGAATGTTAAACCAAAAGTATTCGTGTTCCTGTCCATCCACCATCTCGGCGAGTCATACAGCGCCAGCTCCTCTACCACGTCCCTTGCGATGAGTTTTACCTGAAAAATTGTAAGTGTAGCAACATTAGCATAAAAATGCTAGTGAGAGTAAAATGAAAGCAAGTAACCCTATGAACCAAATTTCATACCGGAAATTGTGTCCAAAGGCCTAAATTGCACTTTACTACCCATTCCACACTTCCAATTTCCACACAATCATACAATTGTAATATATTTCTCATAATAGACTTTCAATCTCATATGAAAATGAAATAGAGACTTGAAGTAAAAGTAATAACTACTACTAAGTCTTACTACACAAATTCTAATGAATATATGTAAGTATAACACTAACTTTCTTTGTTACCAACAAGTTTCATCGTAACGTGTTACCGTATGGATCAACATCAACATACTACCACGTACGGTCTTACCATATCACAAGTCATCGTAACGAGCTACCGTATGGATAAACATCAACATACTACCCCGTACGATCTTACCATATCACAAGTCATCGTAACGGGCTACCATATGGATAAACATCAACATACCACCCCGTACGGTCTTACCATTTCACAAGTCGTCGTAACGGGCTACCGTATGGATAAACATCAACATACTACCCCGTACAGTTTACCATTTCACAATCATCGTAACGGGCTACCGTATGGATAAACATCAACATACTAACTCGTACGGTCTTACCATAGCATAAATCATCGTAACGTGATACCGTATGGATCAACATCAACATACTATCACACGTACGGTCTTACCATAACACAAGTCATCAAGTTCCCTAATAAGTTGGATTACTTAAATGAGAATCTACTAAAGTACTAAAGAACATAAACTACTTGAATTACACAAGTTAACACTCAAGTGTAACTTCTAAACCACTTTGACTCCCAAACCACTCAAAGTTCCTTAAGCTTCCATTTTCATCTAAAAACTCCAATTTCCTCTAAAACTCTTCAATTCATCTTACAAGACTTCCAAACCACTCAAAGTTCCTTAAACTTCCATATTCATAAGTACTCCAAAGTCACTCCACTCACTTCCGAGTTTAAAGTTACCAACGAAGTATTAATTTTTAGAAGTTAGTTCCCCTCTTAACCTCGATAAACAATATCGAAACGAAACTTAATGCATAAAATTACTAACTTCAATTTTAAACTCACCTTAGATTGTGAAGTCCAAGCTCCCAAAGTGCCGAGATCAAAATCACACGAGCAATCACAATCCTACAAATCAAATACACCTAACAATCATTAATTATCCGAAAATCAAGCAAACGACATCTAAATGCATAAAATGATGAAAAACCCGGAAATGGACCCTATGTAGCTCTTGGCCATACAAGGGAAAGAGGGGCTCGGGTTCGGCCTTCCGGCATTTATGCATTTTAGAGGTATTTCAGGTTGGTTTCGAGTACTTTGGAAGTCGATATTTCAGTAGGTAACCGTATTTTAGGGTTTTACACAATAATCGATTTTCGAAAAATTAAGTAAAATGCAAAATCATAACAAACTAAACACCCTAGCCATGGCCAAGTGAGAGAAAATCACACGGGACGGGTTTTCGGCTAAAACTTGGTTTTAGGGTTTAGGAAAGTTTCTAAAATCACCTAAAATGACTCCCTCGATTGACTTCTTCGAGTTTCTTGACAAGAAATCGATGATTTCAATCTTAGACTCCATTAAAACACTATTCAAAGCTTGAATTTAGAAACTTTGTCATACCTTGAGGCTTTTAGAAAACGGGCGAAAACCTCGATTGTTAGGTTAGAATCGATCCTTGGACCGAGGGCTTTTCAACGGAACTGAAATTACGTCGATCCACCGAAAAATTAAGAAAAGCCAAAGAGAGAGGGAGGGAGAAGAGGACTTTCGGCCAAGCAAGAGGAGAAGGAAAGAAAGAAAATGGAAGTTTTGACCAAAGTTGACTTATTTAAAGAAGGAGGAGATGAATAGTAATTGATATTTTTAAGAATTTGGAAAATGACGGTTATGTACCTTTTTAAATGATTTAGTAATAAAATGAAACCCGAAGATCTTAAATTAATCTAAAGGTGATTAATAATTATTAATTGGCCCGTTAATAATTATTAATGTCGCCGAAACTAATTTAAAGTAGTAAAATGGTTAAAAAGGTTTTCGAACGAAAATAACTACTAAATTCGAAATTACTAAATTTAAACTAACCTTAAATTCTTTAATTAAATAAAATAAATAATAGTAAAAAATTTACCTCAAAAAGTAACAGGACGTTACACTAAGCCTCCTGTTGATTCATGGCAAAAACTCTACCTTCTGCACGAGGACGTCCCACTTGACCCTTCTGCTTCATATTGCTTGTACTTGCAGCACTACCTTGCCCCCACACAACTCACCGTTGTACTTTGTACATTAGATCCTTGTTGTCCTTGATTACTTCCCTGACCACCCTGAGATGTTTGCACATTAGTTCCATGTACACTACCACGTTGATAAAACATTGGACAATCTCTTTTCATATGATCTTCCTGATCGCAGTTAAAACAAGCATTTGCACCCCTCAAACACGAACCAAGATCGAATCTGCTGCCGCATGTTGAACACTAAGGGTATCTAGATAACGTAAACTGTGGAAAACTACCAAATGATTGTTGGGGGCTACCTTGAGTCGGTCTGAAATTCGATGACCCCCTAAAATCTGGTTTGAAATTTCCACGACTTGCAACGCCAGGTCAAGACCCTCGATTACCTCTCATGTGTGGTCGTACACCAGATGTATCAGTGCAAAAAGTTGAGCACCACGACCAACCTTGATTGTTCCCCCTGACTTTTTCTTTCCGTTATACCCTTTTCAATATCAAATGCTGCTTCCACCATTTTGGCAAGATCATTCCAGCTAGGAGTGTAACAACTATTTTAATGTCTCCTCTAAGACCCTGCTCAAACTTCTTGCATCTATCGATCTTATCTGTAATCACAGTGTTAGCATACTTTGATAGTTCAACAAATTTCTTGTAATACTGAACAACACTCATAGAACCCTGTACCAATTTCAAGAATTCATTCCGTTTAGCATCTCTATACGATCGAGGATAATACTCTTTGTAAAATGCATCCTTGATGTCAGCCCACATGATAGGTGCAAGGTTTTGACGTCTACTCACCACCAATTTCCACCAATCTTCAGCCGTCCCTTCTAATAAAAAAGTAGCCTGCCTCAAGTTTCTATCATCGGGACACTGTATCACCTCAAAACACTTCTCTATTTTCCCTATTCATGCTTCTGACACAACTTGATCAATTGTTCCTAAAAAACTCTTTGCATCAAGAGTTGTTGCTTGCTCTATTTTATAATCTTTCTCATCTTCCCTACTTTGACTATGCATTCTTAACCCAGAAGCTACCAGGGAGCCATACTCTCAAACATTTGCTCATTTGTGTAACATTAGCTCGATCGAGATGCTCTCAAACTGGTCGATTAGTTACCTGATTCATTCTCTCTTCAAATGTGTTTTCATTCATTGGGATTTTCCTTCCAGTAGCTTGTTGAGTTTCAATAGGAATATCATCAAGCCTATGAGTTCTACCACCACGAGACATGCGTACCTACAACATGAAGCATGTCATGCAATAACACTCAAATGCAATGAACTTTAAATGTAGTGTCTAAATAAATCATAAAATGAATCGTATTACTCTGATACCAAACTGACACGACCCGTCCCGATAACCCCCTAAACACTCGAGATGACACGTGCCGATGGTAAGCGAAAGCTAATGCCAACACATACCATCAAACGGAACTACAATAACCTAGTTAATTGTCAATTTATATTCCACTTATTTAAAAAAATTGGCAAAGTTCCGTTAATTTTTCAAGTAAACCAACATGTAATTACATTTTACATAATTCTGCAAAATCTAAAACGGGCTCTGCCTTCAGAAAATAACTCAAAAACAGTCACACACTAGTTCTTATTTTATTAACATTAAAATAAACATTTCACGGCTGTTCCACAATAAATATCTCCACTTACTCAACTAGCCTCAAAAATCATAAAACCACTTAATCGAGCTAACACTTACATTTATAGACAAACATGTACAATCACACGCAAAATGTCATACATAGGCTAGCTAAAGATGAAACCAAAACTAGTGGTGCAAACATCTCTCGTTAGGCTTGTCCAATCTCTGAAGCTACCTGAGGGGGCAAAAACAAAACATGGAAAATCATGAGTAAAAACTCAGTGAGTGGGATCTTTTAATAACTATCATATACTTTTGAGTCAAATATCGTAGAAAACACGACTTTTGGCAAACAAATATACTTATGAGAAAATCACTTTTCATACATAATAAAAACTCATAGCTAGCGAGTTCATGTAATAATATCATATTATAATCATATAGTAGAAAACCGACACTAAACACATACCCACAACTGGTCATACTACACACAAAATAAATCAAGTTATGCAGCAGAGAAACTGAATATACTGAAACTTGTCATTCATGCGCAGAGCTACCCCCAAAGGGCTATTCACCCTAACATATAGCCCAAAGCCTATGTGTAAAGCTAAAGTGAGTCCTAAAGACATGTTGAAAGCTGAGCTAGTGGGTACAACAATTTAGCCGTTTGAAAATAGCTTACAAAAACTGTTATATAACTTGCAAACCATCATAAATCCATAGAAACTAATATTTTTTCATATTAACATAATGTCCAATTTGATAAGAATATTCATAAGTAATAGTAAAAAAAACACATAAACATAATTTGTAAATCATAAAAACATGAGTATAATTGAACATTCATAATATATAGGCTAACTTGAAATTTATAAGCAAATAATTATGAATAATTCGAAAATATTATTTTAACCACTCACAAAAACTATCCCGCTTACGATCCCGGATTATAAGTGGTGCCAATCTCCGTATCACCTGAAATATAATTTAATAAAAAATACCTATTAATAACCTCTTTTTTTTTTTTTTGCAAAAGATTAGTATTTTCATATATTAGAAAAACATATTGCAAACTCATAAAATGAAGGTTAATATCCCAATGGCTAGAGTTTCACTTTTCCTTCAATTACTACACTTCCAATATACTTTTCAAACCAAATAACATCAACTTTGAAGCTTAGGAAAAATACACCAAAATCCACCAGATGAAGAAGTGGGTTGAAGAAATCACTTACCAATAAGCAATTATACCACAAATTGAACTCAAATCTCCACAATTTGAGGTTATTTTTCCAAAATTTCCCAAGCTTTTCTTTTTCCTTCTCTTTCTTTTTTTTCTTTTCTCCTTCAGTTTCGTTTTCTCCTCCTCTGCCTACGGGTCTGCTGCAGCAAAATGAAGAATGAGTTTTTTTTTTTTTTACTACACCTTCTTGCCACGTGTCAAGCTAAATTCATGCATTTATTAAATTTTTTTCCTTAACCTTATCTTTTAAATAAAAGAGTGTACATCTTGTGTACCAAGTACGCATTACAAATCGATCCTTCCACTTTTGCTCTATTTCCAACAGATCTATGTAAGTATCTAAGAATCGTGCAGATGAAATATATATATATATATATATATATATATATATGCATCACATCATATATTAAATATAATAAAAAGTAAATAATATATTATATTTTACCTTTCAAACAGATACATCCATCTGTATTGAACATGACCGCTTAGTAGTGCCTCATATGGTATTTGTACAGGAAGATGTTCCATCGAATCTGTGACAACCCGACACTTTTAAATAAATTTAAATTAGAAAACACAGCGGAAGTCTTTTATTTTAAGAAAAATTGGCTTGGTTATGTTTGAAAATTGGCTAGCCAAAACCTGTTTACATCCTAATTTCAAAATCTAATAAATCACATGGAACTTTAAGTCCCAAATCAGGAGTTCAAAGATTTAATATCATAAAACAACGACAATAAGCTCTTATGAGCTAAATACAATGTACAAATCATCAAAGTCTTTAAAGTTCACAAAAGTAAATACATAAACTTTACAATAACTGAGTCCATCTCGAGGTCATCATCCCTCGATCACGCAGCACCATCTCCTCTCTCACGACCTCTAGCCAGGGCATTACCTGAAATTGGTTGGAATATCATGAGCTAACAACTTAAGCCCAATGAGAATAATAAGAATAAAAAGTAAAGATAGACCTCAAACTCGCATTTCGATTTGTGTCCAATTAATCTGACACAATTCACTCCTAAAGTTCTCCAAACTCTAGGTAATTTCATTCTAAACTTTCTAAAGGATGATATTACTAACACTCGTAGTCAATCCTCATCCATTAACTTGTTACGACATAAAATAAGAAAAGTAAATAACTTTGCATAAAATATAACATCTCGATTCTCTATTTCCATCGATCATATGCATGAAGGTAATGAGGACATCCCGTAGGATTCGCATTCGCCCTTTATGCATGAATGAAGATAACGAGTACATCCCGTAGCCTACCCATTCAATCTTATGAATGAAGAAGTAACGAGTACATCCCGTAGGTTACCCATTCATCTTCTTTCTTAGTTTTACTTTCTTTTCTTTTCAAGGTGATGCGGACACTACCCTTAGGCTCAAACATTCTTCCCTTCCTTTCTTTCTCACTTGTCTTTTCTTTTTCTCCTTTCAATGATGCGAGATGTTATGGTGCAAGATGTTATGGTTATACTTGCACATGCTTGTAAAAGTAAATAAAGTAAAATGCGAATAATAAAGTAACCTGAAACAAACATAAAGTAAAGGGGCATAAAGTAAAAGACATAAAGTAGATAAATAGGAAACTTCGGACGAACGATATGTCAATCGAACTCCGCTAATAATAATAAAAGTAAAATCATAACTTAAACGATTAACATATACCTTCAAGGATTCTAAACTTCCAACATAATCCGAGGTTCTATTAATCGTTCTATATAAAAGTTTGGATCTTTTAACTTTCAATGATCCAACCTAAACTTCGAAACGAATCTAACTTAGAATCTTCTAAGATTCAATAGTTTCCTCGAGAACTTCTAAGTTCTCACATAAAAGATTAACTCCAAATCCTAAGGGCACTAACTCACATCCCTCTAATCTTAGATTCGAATTCTAGTCTTAGTTTCTAATTCTACAAACCATCATACTTATTTGCTTTCTAAAATTACTTTAAATCCTAACTATTCTCACCTTAATAAAAGTTGACTTCACTCCTAAGTCCGAAAGAGCGATCAAACGAGCGGTTCAAAAACACCTAAAAATTGAATGATATCACACAATCAATAAATTACCAACTATCGATCAAACATCAACTAAACGTACAAAACGACGAAAAACTCAACAAACCCCCCAAAGAGGCTCTCGGCCCCCCTCATGAAAATGGGCCTCGAGTTTGGTTTTCCGGCTTTTAGGCAATTTTAAAGTGTTTTGAGTTGGTTTTAAGCAATTTCGATATTCCCGATTTCAATGGGTATCGATAATTAGGGTTTTTGAACATTATGCCCTTTCCCGAATTGAATTTCAATAAACAATATTTCACTAATTAATAACCCAAAATCAAACCCCAAAAGGTAAATTTCAAACGGGAAGGGTTTTGACTGAAACTCGGTTTTAGGGTTAAGGGAAACTTTCCAAAATCAATAAAAACAACTCCTGTATTAACAAACACCAAGTTTCACGACAAGAAATTGAAGGAAATCAAAGAAAACTCCATTAAAATACTATTTGGAGCTTAGGGTTTGAAACTTTACTTACCGAGAACTCCGCATAACACGGGTGGCAAGCACGTTGGTTAGGTGGAAATGGATCCTAGACTTGAGGGCTTTCCGATTGTATCCAAGATCGAGTCGATCCGTCGAGAAATTAACGAAAATCAAATTTTCCCTTTTCCTCTTTGAAGCTCACGGGTAGAAGAAGAAGAATGGTGAAGATTTTTGGTCAAATTTGAGTCAAAGGTGTTTTAAAGAAGATGAAGCAAATAGTGTTTAGATATTTAGGAATTTTGGAAATGACGGTTGCGTCCTTTTTATGACTTTTGACTTATAAATCGAAACCCGATGATCTTAAACTATCCCAGTGGTGATTAATAATTATTAATTGGCCCATTAATAATTATTAATACCATTAAAACGAAATTAAGCTAAAAAGGTAATTTGAAAAGAATTAAACCGAAATAAACTACTAAATTCTAATTTACCGATAGATAAATAAACTTTAATTACTTAAATTAAAATAAAATAAATAAATAAAAATTTATCACAAATTAACGGGACGTTACAGAATCGAAAAACTAGGTGGAAACATTCGCTCTAGTTTGTATATTATAACTAGAATCTCTCGGTTTAATTATTCGATTGTCTCTCATGTTAAATCTGCGCATGTCAACTCTCTGAAGATCACACTTAACTACGCCAACGGTTCGTAATGTTTCTATTCGAGGAACGGTCTTAATACAACAAACATCAATCGTTGCATGAAAACGTGACAATCATGACTTTTAATTCCGAACACAGTATGACTTTACACATCAATGCATCTAGAGAGATTAGAAACGTAACAATCAAGGAACTTAATCGATCGCATCCATTCAAACAGGTAATTTCTCCTCTTCTGTATTTAATATGTATTTGGCCTGGGCATAATGTCCATCTTCTACTGGCTCTAACTCAGGGTGGCGACATATTTCCTGAATGTCATACCGTGCCTTCTGGTTGTCTTTTGTCTTTTTTGGCACATTTTAATCTGTATTGAAAATATTGTCAAACACATTCTTTTCGATATGCATGACATCCAAGTTGTGCCTGATTAGTAAATATCCCCAATACGGTAAATCTCAAAAAATATTTCGTTTCTTCCAACCACTGTTTTTACCAGCGGCTTTGTTTGCAACCTCAGCCCCATTCTCAGTAATTTTTTCATGCCAATAGAATCCAACCCGTGCAATATTTCGATTCTGCTGAAAACTCATGGATGGCCTTGGTTGCGTGCATTTCATGTCTTGTTTGTTTGAAACAAATGGTCGCTCGGTAAGAATCTTCTCTGAAAATCGAATCAATAAGTTTTTCATCCATGTTTCCATGAGAAAGTTTCAATGTCAATAATGCGATGAGGACAAGCAAACTTTTCATATGTGCTCCAACCTTATAAATAATTCTATATATTATTATATGCAATCACCTAAAAATTAAAATAATTTATAATAAGCTAGCATTCTTACCAGATAACATTGAATATATCGGGAAGGCACTGATCGTCCAAATTACTGTGGCTCTCATACATAAATTTTGTTTTCTCGATATATCATAAGTCAATGGTCCATTATTCCACAAATTGATCAAGTCAGCAATAAGAGGTTGAAGGTATATATCTATCCTTTGTTTTGGACTATTTGGACTCGATGCGATATCCGTTAAGAATATAACAGGATCATTTATACACATCGATGGAGGCGATTATACGGTGTCAACATAATAGGCCACAAAGAGTATTGTGCACCGGAAGCGTCGAACGGGTTAAAAGCTGTTAGTACATAACCCCAATCGACATTTCTAATCTCTCTTGTAAATTTTTTATGACAACGATCCAAATGCTTCCACGCCGTCGGCATCAAATGGATGCTTCATATGACCATCGTTTTGGGAATGCTCGTAATGTCATCTCATGTGAGAAGTCGTGGATCGACGATGCATACAACCATTGAAGACGAGGCGTGATTGGTAAATAAAACATACGAGTATGTGAAATGAGAGTGTGTTTACCTTGTTTATATCTCGGATGGAAACAGAATTTACAATTATGAAGACTCGAATCTCCGTCCAACCAAAATATCATGCATCCATTCGGGCAACAATCAATCTTCTCAACAGGCCACTTGAGACCCTCAACTAATTTTTTCGTGCGTATAAACTTTCTGACAACGTGTTGTTTGCAGAGGCGCAACGATGAAACCATTACGCAATCGAATTAAAAAATTTCTTTGGGATATGATATGATGTTTTTATATTAAGAAGCTCTATAGCTACAGCCAGTTGACTGACGTCACAATCCGGGTACAGTGGCCTACTCGCTTATTCAAGCAATGTGGTACATTCGTGTTGCTTCTGAATTCATTTCCTCCTCCTATAGAATAGTTTGACTATCGTCTTGAGTTATCATATGTTGCATCTGTCAATACTTTTGTAGTTTGTCATCATGACATTCTTCCACAATCGGCACTGCATGTGAGTTGTTGTCTTGGTAGAACACAACTCGCTCAAACGCCGCATTATACTGATAGTTAGATTCCCCTTCATAAACCCACTTGTAATAATTCTCCATCAACCCAAGACTTTACAAGTGTTTCTTCACATCAAATGAAGAAAATAACTTCTTATTTTTAAACTTTCTGCACGGATATCGTATCATTTTTCCATTACGATCAAAATCATCAGTACTTTCACAAAACTCCACGAATTTTTCAACCCCTACTATGAACTCGATCATTCAAATAGCCTTCTAACGGATGAACATACATCCATTCATGCATTTTTTTAGACAATAGAACAAACAAAACTCTGATTCTCTTAAAATAAAAATCGCAAAAAGAAGTAACAAAATGTTTTTTATGATGATTATATTTGATTGCTCAACACATCTATTTATAAACTATAATGTTAGCGACAAAATGAGTCGTTCTTAAGGCAAGAAATTTTCCCTTCATATTTGGGGGCGACGGAATCCGTCGTCCTTATGGTGGGAAGCTTTCGCGCCATATTCACGGACTATGCATTCCGTCGTCCTGATTGGCGGGAAGTTTCGCGCCATATTGAACGACGAAATGCATCGTTCACAATTTTCGTGGGAAATTTTGTCACCATTTATAACGACGGGCCCCCATTGTCCATATTTTAGTACTTCCTCCCGCCCAAAATCTCCAACCAAACGGACGACTGAATGCATCGCTGAAAGTCAACTCTTTTCTGGGTGATGCATTCTGTCGTTACCTAGGGACATAGTGCGTTCCGTCACTATCCCGACAGTTTCTTCTAGTAAAAAACTTACACCATACAATGCAATACCTCTCCTCCTTTATTCTCTTGCCTCTTCAACATACTATACTGTACAAACCAAGTATAAAGTCTTCATAAAGATCACGAGCACCGACTCCATTGGCTAAGCTTCATCTTGCAGGTCGTTCATGATGGCAATGTAATGTACAATGGATTGTAATGTATTGTATTGTACTGTAAAAATGATTGTAATGTACGATACTGTACAGACAATTGTAATGTTTTATACTAAAAAAAACGATTTGATCATGGAGTTTGTATATCCACTTTGATCTGTTCATACAAAACCAGAGTATTGTATGTACATTGAATAATGTACTATACTAGATCTAAGCTTCTCATACCTAAGGGCGATATTTATGCTGAATCTGCGAGAAGAAATAAGTTTGAATCATTGTCTCCTACACTTCCCTCTTCTATTTAGAATATCGAATCCAAATTAAAAACCAAATAATCTCATCGCATTGAGAGTAAAGTAGAGAGAATCATCAGACCTGGAAAAGATAATGGGGTAAGTCAATATTGAGGATGACCACAAAGTTATGGTGGAAGGACAAGGAGCAAAAGATGAAGACGATGGTGAAGCTTTAGGAGCATACTCTGGCCGGTGGTGGCGGCTATTGGTAAGAAGAGATAAGGAAAAAGATGATGAATAACAATGAGGAAGCACATTGATAGGAAGAACTTTAGGAAAAATTAAACGAAAAAACACATCACATATGTATGAGGAAATAAAAAAAGTAAGGAGGAAATCGTGGAGCTGGCAAAAACTAATGAGAAATGAAAAAAAAAATTACATGAGAGAATCGTATTCTTTGTATAATATTTATTTTTTAGAATTATCTTTTAGAAAAGATATTATATAATGGATTATCTTTTCTAATTTTATAATTATATCCTCTAAAATTATTTTTAAATTATATAATATTAAAAAAAAAAGAAAAAAAAACTTCTTCACATTATTATTAAACACAATTAAATCTTAAAAATAAATAAACCAAATTAAAAAAAAAAAAATTGCTGCTTAGTTTCACCGTGTAACCAACTTTTTTAATAGAGTTTTGTCAATCACGACATAGAATGAAGTATTGTTTTCCATCTATCTCGTATTCGAAACTTGATTTTAATTCAATTTGCTTTTAGTTTCAAAGACTTTGTGGTGCTTTTGTTTTATTTCATAATGAGATCAGTGAAACCTACAAAAGAAAAAAAAATAGATTTGTTAATTCAGGGAGAAAATCGTGGGCAGAAAGTAGAATCAATCAATATTATTAACAAATTAACAAATAAATTAACAAATAAGGTAAAAGGGTATAATTGGTATATATACAAAATTTGAAAATCGCTAAATAATGAAATTCATAATGAAGTGGCTAAATAATAAAATTGCACTAAAAAACCGGCTATTTGCTTAATTAATTCAAAAAATATCCTATCGATTAGAATAGTATCTTAATTTGCAGCATTCACCATCATCAATGGGCCGAGCCGAACCGGCTCGATCCAAACATTAGAAGGCTTAGGTTCGGCTCGGGCTCGAGCCCAACAAGCCTATACTCGGCTCGACCCAATCTAAAATTTTAAGGCTCGCGGCTCGACTCATCTAGCCGATTTTGGGTTTGGCTCGTTGGAGCGAGCCGAGCTTGGGTCTGGCTCATTGGAGTGAGCCAAGCTCGGCCTATTCATATGAGTTCATTTTTTTATTAAATTATCTCAAAAACCAATGATGCATAACTTTCTAATCACTTTTTAAAAAAAAAAAAAAAACAAGTGTTAACAAAATTAACATATTAAACTTATTATTTTAAATAGTAAAAAAGAGTGAAAAAATCAAAATATTAAACCTATTATTTCGAACTGTCAAAAATTGTTCAATTTTATCTGTTAAATAATTCAACTATATTACAAGCTTTATTTGGGCCGAGCTTGAGTTGGCTCATTGGATCGGTCCTATGGATGCTCATACTAGCTAGCCCACGAGCCGACTTGTTAAAAATAAGGGAGATTCATATTCAATTCAAACATTTAACGAGTCGAGCCGAGCCGGCCTATCAAACGTTGACTTTCGACCCGAGCTCGAACCGAGCCTGATCCGAGCTTGGGCCCGGCCTTTAGGCCGCGAGTCGGATGATGATGGTGAGGCAGCATCAAAACGATAAGCAGCAACAAATTTTTAAAAACCCATAAATCCAACCATTAAAAACTATAAATTCGAAAATAATAACTATGGTTCGATTTTCTACTTTTAAATTTTGTTATCTATTTTGCCATGAACATTCAAATGGTATCTTAATTACCTTCATTAATTCAAAATTTGACATTATACCGTCAAATCCTAAGAAGATTTACAAAAAAAAAAACAATTACTCAGAATCATTAGCTCCAAATCTATCTCGATCCCGAAGACCAGAGTTTAAAAAAGGAGAGGAAATTTGATTAGATTTAGTAATATTAGCAGTTATTTACTTGAAAATACTTTTTTTAAACGAAATAAATAGATTGTGCGTTTATTATTTTGATTTTGTAATACTGACTATTTCAATGTATTTATATATATTAACTATTACATTGAATTAAAATTGACTTTTTAGATATTAATATGATACAAAATATCATGTTATCTTACTATCATTATAAATTTGTGGTTTGAAATATAAAGTTTAAATAAAATCTTATTAATCACTTAAATTTTCGAAAAGGGCTAGATACCATATAAATCCCTCGATATGAACTTGTATTTTTTATATATTGCAAAATTTTATATAATTTGGAAAACTGAATGTCATATACAAGATTAATACACTATGGACAGATAAAATTTTAGATAGAGAAAGTCAAGACAGTTAGTTTTCTAGAATTAACCTCGGAAAATAGTAACTTTCATTGATACATTTTTGCTTCCTATCATTTCGAAAACACAAATATTACCATCTTTCAAGTTATTGTCACGAGCAAATTCCTTCCAACCAGTCGTCATTTCCCCATTGATCCCATTGGTAGTTTCATACATGGCGTATCGAACGTTCCATGCTCGACCTACATCGGAAACTCGTAGAACAATATCCACGTTCTCCTTTAAATGCATATGTGCAAAACTTCTTGGTATATTCTGTAAAGAATAATAAGATAGACACACGTATCTCAAGCACAAAAGTTAGATAATAATAAAATTATTTAAAAGTTATCTGAAGCTTACCAAATGTTTTGTTTTCGGATATGTATATGAAGGGCGGATTTCAAGCACAAAAGAAGGATTTGAAATCATGGATTGAAAATGCAAAGCCTTTTTCCTTAATCCTTCTCGGCTACTTGATGAACTCAATGGTTGCTTCCTCGAACGAACAACTTCCAAATTTACAATCTCTTAAATCAAATATTAGTTTTTGGTCCGAGAAATAAACAAATATTCCAACAAAATAAAAAATTATACTATAATACCTCTTGACTTGTATTCTATCACAACTTTTTCTTTGTTTTTCTCCATTTTCTTCCTTTTAGACCCAATGGGTGGAAGAACATGGGAAGGCTGCTGTACAACTATGGTGAAACAAAAAAAATATATATAATAATTTTAAAAAAGTGCTAAAAACCAACAAAACTTGAAAAATTATGGAATCAAGCATCCCGATATTAAAAAAAAAAAACAATAGTAAAAGGAAACATTCCATACCTCTCTTGCTTGAAATATCTTCCAAAATTTGGAGATCATCATCATCAGAATCTTCAATTACGGTGTTACCTTTGAATGGATATTGGATTTCTGAGCCGGTTTTATCAAAAATAAGAACGTGAAAGCAAGAATCTCCTTCATATCTGAATACGATCAAGTGAGCATATTGAATAGAATAAAATTCCATGAATTCTCTCCAACCATATTTTAACATAATTTTCCCATTTATTTTTTCCAACCCCACTTTCCAAAAAGCTCCATTTTCCAACTTAAGCCATACTTTGTTATTTAACAAAGTGTTTCCATTACTTTCCACAAACGTTTTTGGAACTTCCTGTACAAAAAAATATTTATAAATTAAAAATAAGAGAAAGAAATAATCAAATATAATATATGCAAAATCTTACAAGTTTTCCCTCGTAGAGAGTTTGATCAAGAACGATCTTGAAAAAATGAGGAGTGTTAGATTTGAAGAAAGCCATGGATCAAAACACAGACTGATTTGATGAATGGAAGTGCTAAAGAGAGAGAATCTGGTGCTGTGAACCAAAGAAAAGCTTTAAATGAAAGCTATAAAAATGTCTTTTCCCTCCAAAAACACAACATATGACTCTCCTTCCCTTTTTTTTTTTTTTTTTTTTTTGTCTTTGTCCTAACGCTTAAAAAAGATTATCTGAAACATTAACAAATAGAAAGTAAAAAAGAAAGAATGAATGAAAATGCATTTATAAATTTAATGAAAGTAAAAAAGAATCTTATTTTATAATATAAATCAAACTTTTTTTATTATTAAAAAATAAAAAAAGGTATTAGCTGTAATTGAATTGGGAAAAGGTTGGGTTATTCAGTAAACCCTAAAAAGGAAAGAAGGTACAGTGAACAGCTGGGATTGAAAATACAAAATTGAATTTAAAAAAAGGATTGAAAATCAAAAACCAATATTATTTTCTTTAACAGAGGCTTTCACTTCACCTACCACACTCAATCACTGATAAGATGGAGGATGCATGAATTTAAATAAAATAAAAAATGAAAACCCAATTTGAAAGTCTTTTGTTTTTTTCCCATTTGTCTTCATAATATTAAAAAAAAAAATATTTTTTAAAAATTTTAAAACTAAATTTAAGATTGGTCATCAGAGAGCTTATTTTCCTTTTTTCTTTTTTAATTTTTTTTATTGAAAAAAACACACATGCTTCTTACTCTCTAAATTTTTAAATGAAAAACTATTTAGTTGAAATTTAAATTTTTGAAAATTATTATGTCCTTTATTTTTAATTTTTATTACGTTTATTAGTTGAATTAATATTTTTATTAATGTTTTGAAACTTTTTGTTTGTATATAGATACTTTAGAATAAGGTGGATCTTATATGCGTAAATTATTTATAGTAAGATTGTATTTTTAGTTTACGCTATTGTAAAATAAAATTTCAAGAAATATTTCCATATCTTTGTATTAATCATTAGGGTTTTCGATAATCAAATTCTAAATAATATATAATTTTTTAAAACAATAAGAAATAAAAAAGTATATACACATACTTGAGTATGGAGGGTAAAATGGATACATTAGATAATAATTCCGTTTTTAGTGGTCTATTTATAAATTAAGATTTCTTTCTTTATAATTTCACCATTTTCCTTTTCCACTTTTAAAAAATTCTCTTGAAAACTTTACAAAAAAAATTAATTTAAAAAATTATTGAATTTTTATTCATAAAAGTCGTCTTATAATAAATGGAAAGAGTATGAAAATCTTCCGTAGACCCAAATATAAAAAATTACCTTCTCTCTTCACTCTATTTAATAAATAAATAAATAAAAGATTTAAAAACTAGATTTTATTTTAGAATTTTAATTAAGATTCAAAAGTTGGAGTTGCAAAATTTTAATTGGGATGAGATTTCTTTTCTGATTTTTCTGACCCTTGTTTAGTTGCTATTTATGTGTAACTAACGAGAAGACAAGTATAAAGATAAAGGAGATTCTTTGGGGTTAGACTTAGAGATAACAGCTACAGCTACAGCTTTTTTTTTTTTTTTTTTTACAATTTAATTGTTAGTTTCAATGAAAAATGATCCCGCTTCTGACCTTTCTCACTTTCTTTCTTTCTTTCTTTCTTTCTTTCTTATCATCATTTTATAAAACAATTAGAAGATAGTAGGTTAGGTTAGGTTAGGATATTACTACAAGATGTGAAAAAGATATAAAACTAAATATAATAATAATGATTTATAAAAAAAAATAAAAATTAAATCTAATTTAACTAATTGAATATTGAAATATTTTTATAAAACACAAAAATGTTTAATTAATTTTTTTTAGTAAACTATTAAATTATTAATATTTTCGTAACATTAAACTAATTGCATAAACTTTTTTACACATCTACATATATGTAAAAAAAATGTAATATAATAAACTTTTATTTATAATTACTAAGTGTGGAAAATTTTTAATTTTTTTTCTTTCAAAAAATGACATTTTAAAGATTGAAATCCATTAATCTCATATTTTGATTTAGCATTATTCCTTAATAAAAATATTATTTAGCATTGAGCAGGTTACATAATACAATAATTAGAACGTAAAAGGAATGAATCATTTATTAATTTAATGTAAAAATATGTAATTCAATGTTGATCACTGATTAATTAGTCAAAATTTACTATATTTGCAAATATTTTTAAGAATTAATATTTTACAAATATTACCTAAATTTTTATAGATTTGCAATTATCCCTTAATAAAAATATTATTTTAGCTTAAGGACATAATAATTTAATATTATATATTTGAAAATTTAAATTTCAAGCAAATAGTTTTTTTTTCCTCATCTTAAAAATTTAGAAACAAGAAACATGTGTTTTTTAATCAAATAAAAGGAAAAAAAAAGTTCTTTCATGACCAACCTAAAATTTTAGTTTTAAAATTATGAAAAAAAAATGGGTAAAAAACAAAAGACTTTCAAACTGGGTTTTAAATAATATTGGTTTTTGATTTTCTATTTTTTTTAATTCAAATTTGTATTTTCAATACCATCGGTTCACTGTTGCTTACCGTCTGCCTTACTTCTTTCCTTTCTAGTGTTTACTGATTAACCTTTTCCCAATTCAATTGCTACATAAATTCCAATGAAAACTTACAGCTAATACTTTTAAAAATAAAGAGAGTTTTAATTAACTTTTTAAAATCACTTTTTTTTTTACTTTCATTAAATTAATAAATGCATTTTTCATTCATTTTTTTCTTTTTATAGTATAAAATAATGAATCTCATTGTTCTTGTAATGTTTTTTTATTAGGATGTTTTAAATTAAAATTCAATCATTTTTCAATTTTATCAGTTTTTACGAATAATTAACTCATTATATAATGAATTTCTTTCCTTATTTTAATGTTAAAGAATTGTGAGGTGATATTTTAAAAATAGTTCCAATTCATGTTTTAGGATTATTTTTCCCCTTAAAAATCTTCATTATTTTAGAAAATAAAATATTTAAATTTAATTATTTAATTATTTAATTAAAGAAAATGAAAGAGAAAATTACCAAAATAGTAGAAAAAATATGTAATTATTTATATAACACAATTTTAAAAAGTTTATCAAAATAACATATTATTTTCTAGATTCAATAAATAATTGAAAATAAAATGCACTCTTAACTTTTAATACACTAATTAACTGTTTGAACTTTTGTTTAAATTTAATAATTGTCATCTTAATAATTGTAATCAAAGGAAGACTGAAATGTTATTTAGGTCGAAGTGGAAGATATTTGACTTTGCGCAATTAAACGAAAGCACGAAAATATCACTCAAAACTACCACTTTGTTTTTTTTTTTTTTAGTTCATGAGAATGAAAAAAAATTATAATTTCTCCTTAAATGTTTTTCTCCCTCATTGGAAAATATGTGTATTTAATATGTTTAAATTTTTCAAACGTGAAGATCAAATTACAAAATTAAAAACTAAAAAGTTTCTCTTGTATATAAGTAAAAAGTTTCCTTAGTTTTTCAATATTGTGGCAAGTCAATGGTCAACCTTGATCAATATAAATCACATGGTGATGCTTCTGTTATGAATGGTATCCTAGAACTTGTAATTATTTAATAAATATAATTTATTTCGAATAAATTAAATAAATAAACATAAGTTCTTTATATTATCTAGATTGATTCAATTGACGATATTAAGAATATATGGAAATATATAAATATCAAACATTCAAATAGTAAAACCCTAAGTCACTCTTATGAAATCACGACTTAGTATGTGAGTCATATGAGAGGATTAAAATCGAGATGAGTAACTTAAAAGTGTCTATAGTAAATGGATAACGTTTGGGAACCTTATCCTGGTAACATTGTTGATGGCTTCGCATTTTGTTTATAGACAAATGATCTAATCCTGATCACTCATGTGGGTGACATGAAATGGAAGTTTCATATGCAATATTGATTGTATAAGACAAGACCACGATGTTTGATCAATTTTCTCATTAGTACCGTTGACGAGAAATGATCAAATATCAAACTAAGTTTACCAACCGTGATAGATCTCAATCCTGAGCGAAATGTGGACTTCTATTTGTGGAGTTATGTTCTTTGATTCACATGGTTGAGAGCGATCAGTAAGAACGCTCAATACACTCCTGCTTTGGGAACATAACTAGATAAGTAGCTGGGAATGCATTTTCACGAGATAGAATTCATAACTTTCCTATAAATTAACGGTATCAGTGCGATACCTAAACATTTTAGGAACTTTAGGAAACTCCCTTGATGTACTGATTCGAGACATGAACAAGTGATGTCACGACTTCTATTGATCACAGAAGTACCATTATATCTCTAGTTCGATTAAAGATAAAGTTCATTGGAGAATCAGCAGGAACACAAGGATAAAGCGGTAATTACAAGGGTAAAACGGTAAATTTAATCCATCTGTAATTATGAGGGCTCCACGTGAAGGATATGTTACAGATATAAATAAAAATAAACTAAATGGACATAACTCATCTATAGTGAGAGGAGTTCAGCTATGAATCTATAGTGGAATTATTCATAGTTAGATAATAAGTAATTAACTGATTATGAGTTAATCACATAATTGACTAATTATTAAGCCCATGATCTATAGGTCCATCGGGTCCCTATGCTAGCCCAAATATTGTAGTCGCGAAATCAAGTAGAAGAAATAGAAATTTTAAGTAAAGTGAATTACTTAGATAGGCAATATTAATTGTTTAAATATTGAGTATATTTAAACGGTAATTAATATAAACATTATTGTCACAACATCATTGCGACGCGGAGAGGCCAACATCCTATGTATTAGGTCTCTTATATGAAAATAAAGTGGAAGTCGCCATCAACCATCACTACAAAAAAACTGTCAATTTGCGACCATGAAATTGCGAGCAAATGGTCGTTTTTATGGTATAATGCGACCAAAAAAGCGACAAAAATAGTGGTGGCCAAAAAGCTGGTCGGTCCAGAATTTGTGCGACTGGATAGTCACAAATATACGACCATAAACGTTTTGTCGCAAAAAAGTCAACCTCTTGAAAAAACGACCATATGGTCGCTTAAAAAGTAACCATCTGGTCGTAATTTATGTTGAAGATAAGTGACCAATTGGTCACATAAAAAAGTGACCAAATGGTCGTATTTTATGTGACCAAATGGTCACTTTTGGACTCAGTCAAAATACGACCAGATGGTCGCCTAAAAAGTGACCATCTGGTCGTAATTTATGTTGAAGATAAGTGACCAATTGGTCACATAAAAAAGTGACCAAATGGTCGTATTTTATGTGACCAAATGGTCACTTTTGGACTCAGTCACAATACGACCAGATTGTCGTTTTCTTGAAATAAAATGTGACCATATGGTCGCATTTAAGAATTTTTTTTTAAATTTAAATTTCAATAATTAGTTAATTAATTATTTATTTAATTAATATTAAAATTTAATAACAAAAAATTGGAATTAAAAAAAAAATATATATATATATATATATCAAATATTAAAAAAAACGTTTTATACAGACGAAAGCATCCTAGAACTACTGCGGAGGGGCGGGGGGTGGCGGAGGAGGCGTCGATGATGAATGGTCGCCGCCTAGGGATCTGAATTACGCGGCCAAAGCTGCTACGACCTGGGCCTCGACCCGTGCCTGCATGTCCGCCTCAATCGCAGCAACTCGAGAAATGAAGTCCTCGCGCATAGCGTCCATGTCCGCGCGCAGCTGCTGCTCAACCGGAGAAAGGCCAAAGCTAGTGCTCGCTCCGCTCCGCTGAGGTCGGGGCACATCTGCGTAAAGGCGTCGCCCGTACGAGCCGAGCCCAGGAACTGATCCATCAGGCTGAACCCCTCCAGCAGCCTCCAAGAACGCCTCTCTACGGTCCTCCTGAGTAGGTTGCGAGTCTGGTTTGGGCAACCGCTGCCTCAAGGACTCCGTGAAACGTTCCTAAACATTTAAAATTCAGAAAATACATTAGTTAATATATAAGTTAGGAAAAATTTTAAAGAAAAAATAATAATTGAAAAAATTATTAAATACCTGAACTACTTTCGCCTTATCGTCGACGAACGTCCCGTCATTCTTCGTGTGAAGAACGCGGTGCGACTCATATCGGACGGGGGCGCGTGCTTCGCTTCCTAAAAATATTAAAGATTGAAGAATAAAATATAATAAATTAATAACTAATTGAAAAAAGAAAACGAGAAAAAAGTACGTAAGAAAACGACCAAAAAAAAAACTTACCAATCGATGATGGTGCTCGTCGTGGGTCCGGGCTCCCGCTGTGTGTTTGGTGGGATTCTTCGCGCGGTTGGCCTTATTCCTGCTTAACACTGCCTTGCCCTCAAGAGTGCTCAAGCTCGCGATAAGCCACGCATGGTCCTCCGGGCTCATCCACACGGGGCGGTTTGCTGCTTGCTTTCTGCGCGCCCGGTACATGAGGTCCTTGAATCGATCCCGGACGTGACTGTCCCATAGGGGGAACTATCTACCGTCCGTGATATCGGGATCAATAATAGGAAACTTCCCCTTGAAAAATTGAAATAAAAAATTGTTAACGTAATTAATTTATTTCTATAAATTTCAAAATTAATTAATTATAAAAATAAATAATGTTTTTTACCTTCCAATTGTCGTACATCCGACATTTCTCCGTCGTCGGAATCGTCTGCCAGCGAAGGTCGCTGGGTAGAGGCATGCTCTAGAGGACCTCGCGAAACCGTTTTGAAACGGTTGTATGCGGCTGTACTCTGCAAAAACATAAAAATTATTGTGCTATTAGAAACTATTAGTTAACGGAAAAAAAAAACACTTTGAAAAAAGTTTAAAGGTTTAAAAATTAAGTAATTAAAACAATAAACAAAATTACTTACGTATCCCCTTGAATCCAAATGGTAGAGTCTGCGGCCCAAGACGGCTGCGTGCATTAAGTGGAGGGGCCACGGATCCGACCGATCGCAGAACCAGGACGCATACCCCGATGCACCTCGATGCTAAGCTGGGAGTCGTGGCTAGGGAGTCTGCGGCGATCGTGGTGTCGCAGACCGGGTCTCAGGATCGCATCATCGAACGTGGCAACAAGTCCCGTCTCGTAACTGAAGAGGATGTCCAACTCCTCTGTAGTCAGGTCCGCATCAGGGGCAGCGGCAGTAGGCGACTGCGGAGACGCCTCGTCACCCACGTCGTCAGGCTCGTCTGACTGGGGAGGACGTCGTCTACCCGTCATAATTCTATAACCAAACTAAACTAATTTAATACTAATTACGTAAGTAAAATATTGAAATAAATTAAATTACTTAATTAATGAAATAATCTAAATTAAATTGATTAAATAATGTAAATTAAACTAACATAAATTAAGTAAATAATTGATTAAATAATGTAAATTAAAATTCGATTAATTGAACTAAAATGAAGTAATTAAAGTAAACTAAGTAGTGAAGAATTAAACTAAAATTAATTAAATTAAAGTAAATTAAGTAATAAAGAATTAAACTAAATTAGATTAATTGAACTAAAATTAATTAAATTAAACTAACATTAATTAATTAAAACTAAAATAAACTAAACTAAGTAATTAATTAAAGTAAACTAAGTAATGAAGATTTCAACTATTAGATTAAATTAAACTAAAATTAATTAAATTTAACTAACATTAATTAAATTTAACTAACATTAATTAATAAAAACTAAACTTAACTAAACTAATTAATTAAATTAAACTAAATTAAAATTAGATTAATTGAACTAAAATGTATCAATTAATTAAAGTAAACAAAATTAGATTAATTAACCTTAAGTAAACTAAGTACTTAATTAAACTAAAATACATTAATTAAACTAAAATTAATGAAATTAACAACATTAAACGAAACTAATTAAATTTAAACATAAACATAAACTAAAACTAACTTAAAACGTATACGAAACTAACCTCGTAATAGAAACCGGGATTGGAGGTTTAGGGTGTTTAGGTTTAGAGTAGAAACGGGGAACGAGAACGGGAAAAAACAACGGGGAACGGAATGGGGGAAAGAGAGAAAAAAAAGAAAAAAGAGAAAGAAAAAGAGAAAGGAAAGGAAAAGAAACCGGGGGGGGGGGGGGGGGGAAAGGAAACTGATCTAATTTTAAATCAGATTTTGCGACCAAATGGTCGCAAATATGTAATAATAACCAGAAACGAAAGGTCGCGCGTGCTGGGGAAAATACGACCAGATGGTCGCATTTTTAGAGATATTTGCGACCATCTGGTAGCATTTCTTTAAAAAGCGACCATTTGGTCGCCCATTTACCATTATCAAGAACAGCTGTCATATCACGAGTCCCATCAAGAATTGTGACCATCTGGTCGCAATAATGAAATTCACCGTCAAATATTGCGCCTAGATGGTCGTAATTTTTAAATTCACCGCCATAAATTTCATTAAAATTTAAATTTACCGCTCATATTTGCGACCATATGGTCGTAATCTCACTTATATTTTTTTAAAAATATAATTATACTTTTCCAAAAATGCGACCATTGGGTCGCCTTTCCCTTCTAAATTACTACCATGTGGTCACGTTTTGTGTGAAATTGCGACCACATGGTCGCAAATATTAATATATATATATATATATATATATATATATATATATATATATATATATTTTTAATTGGGTTACTTTGTCGAGTTTTACTCTGTTAAATTGGGTTACTTTCTGATATTTAGATATAAAGGGAACTTTTGTTTCCATGTTGTTATATTTGATCATAGTGCTTCTGAAATCCAATATCCAATCAAGGAAAAGAAAGTGATGTTTAAAAGTGAGCATATTGAAGATGAAGATGATTCTGTCCAAATATTTGACCATGTGGTCGCAAATATTAATATATATTTGTTTTAATCATTCATTAAAAGAAATAGTTTTAATTAATAAACACACATACACATATTGAATAATCAAGTTAACGAAATATCTCATTCATTATCGTCTCCAAAAAGTCCATCACATAAAGTCTTCTTCTTCTTCTTCTGTTTCATCATCGGATTCATCGTCTTGAATAAATTCAGAATCAATGTCAAGTGCGTGAGAAGTGGAAGCATTTGTATCATCATCATCATGCAATGTTATCGTTCCATCGTTCAAAGGACGAAGAGTACTTGCCTTCTGACCATCGCCGATTGCACGACATCTTATCTCATCTTCTTGAAAAGCAACAGCTTCCTCTGCATGGTCGTCTTTCTCTGACAAGTTTTCTTCTACCTGGCGTGGTTTAACTTTACAAACAACTAACCATTCTGTCAGATCTCGTCTATTAATCGGATAGTTCAGGTAATAAACTTGAATCGCCTATGAAGCCAGGACAAACCTATCAGCAGTGCGCATATGCTTAGACTTGTTTACCTCAACGATTTGTAAATGATCAATCTTACGGACTCCGCCTCATCTGGTTGTCTCGAACCAAGTGCAGTTGAACACAACAATGCGTTTTAGCGTCGGACTTGCGTATTGAATCTCAAGAATCTCATCGATTACTCAGAAGTAATCATCTTCGTTTGTGCCGAACACGTGACCTTTTATGCAAACACCACTGTTGTTTGTTGCCCTGTTCACTGAATGCGCCTTCGTTTGAAATCTGTAACCGTTACCGACGTATCCACCATACGACCTTGCTATCCGTTCAGGTCCCTTTGCCAAAGAAATGATGCGAGGATCATCCACCGGAAATGTAGGGGAGTCAACCTGTGTCATTGTTCACATATAGTAATGTTAGGATGATAGTAATTTTTTTAACAAAATGCCACGGTTTTTTTGACAATTTAAAATAACTCACGTTTGCACTGAACCAAAAACGAAACTGTTTATCGATTATTGACCCCTCCTCGGCGTCTGTAAGACCAACTCGTGTCATTCGAATGTATACGTTTAGAAATAATCTATATGTTACAAAAATAGTTAGCAAATAGTTTGTTTATGTGATGAAATAATGTTAAGTTACAAACTCACTCTATGTAAGGCTCGATCTCTGCGCAGTTGCATAACACGTATGTCTGCATTACGTGATACTCAGAATCGGTCAACGGCCTACGCACTGATCTTCCAACTGTCATGCCAGGTTCCGTAAAAATCGGCAAGTCGTTTATGTCAACACCTTCAAGTAAATTTTTGACAATGTTTCGTTTCGCCGGTCGAAACTGCTCTGCAATGTGTTTATCAAAGTAGTATGAACAAAATGTGCTAGTCTCTTGCGTCAGGTACGCACTACAGATAGAACCTTCTACTCGTGATCTATTTCCAACCATCTTTTTCAACCGACGTAAGTACCTGTGGGTACAAAACATAATTTACATTCGATGATCACTGTACTGATTTATACGCGTACATTACAAAATAACCGTGCTTACCTTTCAAATGGGTACATCCAGCGGTAATGTACGGGACCCCCTAAGAATGCCTCGTATGGAAGATGCTCTAAGAAGTCAAAAAAAGCCAGGTGGGAACATTCGCTCCAACTTACAAATAATAACGGCGATCTCTGAACTCATTGAAGCGACAGTAGCTTCCGTTAGCTCTGTACATGTCAAGTCCCTGAAAAAAATACTCAACTGGGCAAGCGTCTCCCAATGTCTATTCTCTAGGAAAGGTCTGAACGCGACGGGCATCAATCGTTGCATGAATATATGACAGTCGTGGCTTTTCATCCGGAACATGATATGTTTTTGACTGTCTATACACCGACTCAAATTCGAAACGTATCCGTCCGGGAATTTGATGGATTTGATCCACTCAAATAATGTTTTCTTTTCATCCGTCGTCAACATGTACTTTGCTTTTGCGTAATTATCATTGTCGTCAGGCTCCAACTTAGGACAGTCACATATCTCCCGTATATCATAACGTGCCTTCAGATTGTCCTTCGTTTTTCCCGGAACGTTCAAAATCGTATTGAAAATGTTGTCGAAGAAATTCTTCTCGATATGCATTACATCAAGATTGTGTCTAATCAGTAGATCTTCCCAATACGGTAGATCCCAAAAAATACTCCGTTTCTTCCAACCCGTGTTTTTCCCAGCCGCATTGTTTGCACTCTCTGCACCTTCCACCGTAATCTTCTGCATCCCTATAGCATCTATACCTTGAAGAATCTGTCTTCCACTATACATGGTCGGGGGGTTTGTTTTCTTACTCGTCGACCCTTCTTCCAGTCACTGCCGTTTGAACAGAAAGTGTGATTCAACAGTAAAAATCGACGATGACAGTCAAACCAACAAGTTTTCCGAACGTTTCTAAGATAAAATGCATCTATGTCTAGCATGCAATGTGGGCATGCGTATGTCCCCGCCGTACTCCATCCTTTAAGAGGAGGAGATTGAGGTTCACACAATTAACTACACTGACTAAGGAAAGCAATAACAAAAGCTAAACACAGATTCAAAAATGTATATGAAAGCAATTAAAGATCAACATACCTGACAACATTGAATACGCAGGGAAGTCACTGATAGTCCAGATTAACGCGGCGCGCATCAAGAAATTTTGTTTCTTCGAAATGTCGTACGTCATAACATCGTCAGTCCACAACCTTTTCAACTCTGCAATAAGTGGTTGCAAATACACATCCTGTTTCTGTTTTGGACTTTTCGGCCCAGGTACGATCACTATTAGAAAAATCACCGGGTCTCGCATGCACATCGAGGGAGGCAAGTTATACGGGGTTACCATGACTGGCCAAACTGAATATTGTGCCCCGGATGCCCCGAACGAGTTGAAGCCATCTGTGCATAAGCCCAATCTGACGTTTCTCGGATCTTGTGCAAAATCCGGATGACAATTATTTAAATGCTTCCATGCCGCAGCATCTGAAAGATGTCTCATAACACTTTCATCCTGTGAATGCTCGTGATGCCATCTCATGTGCAAGGCTGTCAGATCCGATGCATACAACCGTTGAAGACGTGGGGTCAGCGGTAAATAGAACATGCGGGTGTTCGGAATCAGGCTGCGTTTCCCTTGTTTGTATCTTGGAAGAAAACAGAATTTGCAATGATGCAGGTCCTCATCCACATCCCAGTAAATCATGCATCCGTTTTGACACGAATCTATTTTCTCCATGGGCAATCCAAGTCCCTCCACTAGCTTTTTCGTGTCTTACAAACTGTGGGGCATATTATTTTCTTCTGGAGCGCATCGACGAAACCACGATGCAATCGCATCAAATCCTCTCTAAGGGTATGTTGTAATCGCGCTTTATATTTAAAAGTTCTGTAGCAGTAGCAAGTTGACTTACCTCACACCCATCGTACAATGGTCGGCTAGCTGTCTTTAGCATCTCGTGCATCTTTCGTGCATCCAGATTCATTTTCTCTTCTACAACCCGTTCATCTTCGTCTACGTTTAAACTTTCATGGAAATTTTCATTGCGCCCATACCCCGCACCATCAAGTATCATTTGCTGCATCTGACTATACTGTTGTTCATCATTCCGTTCTTCGTCAACAACCTCTACATTTGAGTTGCTACCTTTGTATCATCTCGATTCCTGTAATGCAGCGTCGAACATTTCTTGTGTTTCCCTCTGAAACACCCAGTGATAATAATTCTGCACAAACCCTCGACTATAAAGATGCACCTTCAACTCTGTAACCGGTATGATTCTCCTATTGTCGCATTTCCTGCACGGGCAACGTAGCTTTCCACCATACTTTTCATAATAGACAGTTGTCATTGCAAAACTCAACAAACTGTTCAACCCCGGCCACGAACTCATCGTTCAAATACCCGTCTATCAAACGAACATACATCCACTCTCTCATTTTCTTTTTTCTTAATGCTAAAAAACAATGGGTGGAGGGGTTTTTATAATGGACTCCTCTGCTCATTTGCGACCAGATGGTAGTATTTTTGCTACCATCTGGTCGCATTTTCCCGCCATTTTCCTCACTGCCCAGAGTCACATCGAGTCCGAATTTACGACCACATGGTCACTTTTTTTGGTGACCACTTGGTAGCTTTTATCCCACCAAATTATTTATAAATTATTGGTCACATAAAATCACATAATTTGCGACCATCTGGTCACGTCTTAATGTGACCACGTGGTAGCTTAATTCCCGCCAAAATTTTAAGCTACCACTGCTCACTAATGGTCACCAAAATTGCGACCATGTAGTCACTTATAATTGTGACCACATGGTAGCTTTTTTCCCTCCAATTTTAAGCTTCCACTGCTCAATAAAGGTCACAAAAATTGCGACCAGGTAGTCACTTTTAATTGTGACCACTTGGTAGCTTTTTTCCCTCCAAAATTACGCGCCATTTTTTTGCTACCAAGGCATATTTTAGTCACAAAAATGCGACCAGCTGGTCGTTTTGTTAGGTGACCAATTGGTCGCTTCTTTCACGCCATTTTTTATGACTACTACTTTTGGTCCCAATCTGGTCGCAAAAAAAGTGACCAGATGGTCACTTAGAGTCAACCTTCAAAGAAAGTGACCAGGTGGTCACCAGAAAACTACCACTTTTTTTTTGTCGCAAATTTCTGGTCGCATTTTGACAGTTTTTTTGTAGTGCATATTAGGGTGTGATTGATCACCAAATTGATTTAAAAATGAAAATGGTGTACGAAAACCAAATTAGGTTCGGGAGTCAATTGTATGTAGGGAAGGTATTAACACCCTACAACACCCGTTAAAAATGGTTTCCACATTTTATTTTTATATTATCTTAATTAGTAAATGGTCCTTATTTAAATAATTAAAAAATTGATTTTAATTTGTGAAAAAAAAATGTTCCATTTAATAATTTCTTAACTTCAAGAATGAAGTAAGAATTGAGATTAAAATGGATGGGGTTACGGCCATTAATTGAACAATATTGGAATTAGAAAATTCCTCACCTAAAGAAATTGAGAGTTTTTACGTCCCAAAATCCCATCATAGGAATTGTATTTATATTTTAAAATATTTTGTTTATTTTTTTTATTGAAAATACTTTGATTAATATTTAATACTCTCATTTTATTTTTTAAATGATAAATGTAATGTTGTTTATTTTTAAAGATTTTTTTTATTCTATATTTTTTAGGGTTTTCATAAAAATCTATACGAGAATCTCGATAAGTACATTACGCAGTCTTTACAAACGTGATGATTTTCACGCACTTATCAAGACTCCAAGAAGCATGTTATTTAATTATTTATAATTTTATTATGATGATTTTATGATTAGAAAAATAGTAGAATTTTTAAAGTGTCAAATTTATTTTTTTATTTTTTTTATTGACAGGTTTAATCAAAGGTTAATTTAATTAAAATTACATTAATATTTTTATTTTTTTGTGTCAACAAATTCCAAAATTAAAGCATAAAAATATAACCCAAATTATAAGAAACAATGATACTAAATTAAACTACGTTAATATAAAAGGTATATAGTATTTAATAAAATAAGGTCCATTGCAATTATTAGATCATATTAATATAAAATAATTTTGATAAAAAAGTCGTGTAAAGTAAATTTTTTGGTTCCTGGACTACAAACTTACATATATATGCATTTATATTTTATGACTTTTAAATTAAGATATATATAAGAAAAATGACTTTATACATGTGTTCACATAAGAAAATGACATGTAAATACAAATTCCATTTGCATATGCATGGCTGGAAGTAAATTAAGACAAAGTTCATATATATAATGTACAAATAAAAATAAACTTTATATTATCATATCTATTACCTGACTAAGAATAGAAAAACGTCCCTGTAGAATTCCAAAAGACAATATAAATATTAAAGAATGAATGGTGTGATTCCCTCTAGACGTGGGCTTTGAAAGCGAGAGGATTTGAGAATATCAAATTATCTGACGGCATGATGAGGGATTGAGAAGTAGGGTTTTCTTATGCAATCGTCCACCTTTTACAATTGGGGTTGTTGTTCAATAGACTCATGAGAAACAATATAAAGTAATGATTTTTTTTAATTAAAACCAAAATAAATCAGAAATTAAATCATTCCTAAATCAAATCAATCAATCAAATTATCCTCTCATAAATTAACTCAAATTTTTAGCATAATTTACTCTTTCCAAAATCAAATCAGATTCAAAATTTTCAATTATTTATTCTAAATATTTATTTTTGTAATTAAATTATTTATACAAATCAATTTTATTTTTAAAAATCATTTTAATTAAAAATCATTTTTTTAAATCTAAATTGGTACAAATTGATTAATTTTTAAATAGTATCAGATAAAAATGGGTGTCTACCGTTATTAATTGTTTAAATAATGAGTTTATTTAAACAGGAAATTAATAATGAAATATTATTAATTAAACATTATTAATTATTTAAATATTGAGTATATTTAAATAGTAATTAATAATTTGAAATTAATTGACAATTATTAATTGTTTAAATAATTAATTTTATTTGAACGGAAATTAATAATTAAAATTAATTAATTAATAATAAAATATTATCAATAAAATTATTAATTAAATAATGAGTTTATTTAATGGAAATTAATAATTAAAATATTTATTATTAATTATTTAAATAATGAAAATTATTTAAATGAAAATTAATAATTAAATATAATTCGATAATATTTAGTCGGGAGAAAATATTAATTTTATTAATTATTTAAATAAATTATTTTATTTAAATGGTAATTAATAAATTAATTAATTAAGTTGGACTTATTAATTTAAGAGAAAGTTTATAGCCCAACTGGATTAATGAACCCAATTGAAATTGGCCTAAAATAATTAAATAAATAAATTTGATTTATTAATTATTTACTATGCAATTTTCGGCCATAATAGATAATTTGTAGGAGAAAATTGTTTGAATTATATCCTATAATAATTATATAGATTTATTTACCCAAGATAAATTAAATAAAGAAAATAAAATACCATCTTATTTATCTATGGCATTTTCGAAATACCAAGATAAAAGAAAGAGATAATCTTTTTTTTTTCTTTTTGTATTTATCTCCATGGATTAATTTTAATGTGATTAGGATTCCTATTTTCCTATGAATAGAAGGCTTGGGTCATTCATAAATTACACGACTCAATTCCTTAGAAAATTGGAATTCTCTCTTCCTCTCTCCCTCCCCCGATTTTCCCTATTTATTGGGAAGAAAAATATCTTTTTCTTCTTCCCAATTTCTTCTTAAGTTCGATCCCACAATCGGGTTTCATTGGATCGATCAAGATATAGCATAGAAGATCCGATGTTGTTGAGGATTTGATGCTGTAAAGAAACATCTAACCAATTCTCCATATTTTAATCAATGTAAGTAAAAGTTTTAATTTTCGAAATTTAAAGCATGAATCTACATGTTTTTATCATAAATTACATGATGTTAATAGATCCGTAATTTAATGTTAATTAGTTTACTAAATAAAATTCCACTAGTTTAGTAAATCATCCCTTCAGCTTCGCACCACCGTCGCGGACATTGTACATCGTAAAGGTTGCATTGGGCTCTTTAGGACGCAATTAAGCATCTTCGCTAGGAGCAGAGGAGCCTTTTCTTTTCCCATAAATCGGCAACAGTGAAAGTTAACCTGTAACGTCCCGTTATTTTACATGGATTTTTTTTTTATTATTATTTAATTTAATTATTATTATTTGATGTAAAGCACTTAATTTAATTTTAGAATTTATTAATTTAAATTTTAGATTTAATTTAGAATTTGAATCTTAGATTTACGAGTTCATTGCGTTCATAAATCCTTTTAATCGTTTTATTAGCTTAAATTAGTTTTGGTCGTATTAATAATTATTAACGGGTCGATTAAAAATTATTAATCACCATTTGGCTAGTTTAAGACCATCGGGTTTCGTTTTATAAGCTAAAATCATTAAAAGGACGTAACCGTAATTTCCAATTTCTTAAAAATATCTAAAAACACTATTTATCTTCTTTATAAACACAAAGTTGACCAAATTGACCAAACTTCTTCTCCTTCTCTTGGTCCTTGCCGTGGAGATCATCACCAATGGAGATTTCTATGGCTTTTCTTCGTTTTTCGACGGATCGTCGTGTTTTCGGTTGCGTTGGATTGCTCAGGACGAGAACTACCTATCCAACCTACCCTTTTGGTGTTTCTCGTTCTCTAAGGGAAACCTTAAAAAGTGAGTTTTCAAAACTTTTTATATGGTTTTGTTTGTTTTTTTTATTATAAATGAGTTTTGAAGTTGAAATCACGTATTTCTATCAAGGAATTTGATGATTTTGAGCCCAGATTTTTGAAAAAGCCTATTCATCCCAAAACACTATTCATCCAAAATCACTATTCACTCGAAAATCACAGTTTTTCTCATATTAGATATGAGTTGTAATATGTTGATCGATTGATGAATTGTAGGTGTGATTGCTCGTTTGTTGGTTCGTGGGAACTTGGTTGTCATGCAAGCATTTGAAGTGAGAATAAATAGAATTTAAAGTAGCTTTAGAAACCGAATAAGTTGAACGATTTGTAGGATCAAAAGTTGATATTAAGGTTTAAGTCAAAAAGAATAAAGTATGCGAGTTAACATGCTTAGGCTTGGAGTTAGTTATATTTGAGTGAGAGAACTCATAGATTTTTCGAAGGAAACAGATAACTCTTGGAAGTTCTAAGTTTAGATTCGTTCCGGAGTTTAAGAATGATTATCGGAAGTTGAAGGTTTCAAGTATAATGGGGTGAATAAGGAATTTGATTATGGAACTTCAGATATTTATTGAAAGCAATAAAATCATTTGAATTGGAGACTTTATGATAAAGTTAATAATTCAAGTTTAACTGAAGCTCGTTTGGCTTCATCTATTTATTGTTTTCTCATTTAAAGTTCCTAATTTCCTATTTTATGTATAAGAGCATTACATGATCCATTTACCTTTATGTTCTTCCGATTACTTTGAAGGTTTATATTTATTTTTACTTGCACACTATGAATGTTTATATTTATTTTACTTGTACTTGAAAGCATATTCATATCATATCATATTGCATAATCTATTATTGAGAGGAATAAGGAGACATGCTAAAGGACTACGGGACTTTACATTGTCTGGTATTATTCATTTTATGTTTACGTATATGTACATGAGGAATGCTAAAGGACTGCGGGACTTTACATGATCAGAGGAGATGGATAATGAGATAATGATGGAACTATGTGAGTTCACATTATCTGGTATTATCCATAATTACTATGATACATATACGAGGATATAGTGTATTAGTAGCCTGCAGGAGCTTCATTACCTATATTCAATGAGTGAGTTAATGAGGTGAATGAAATAGCCTACGGGAGCCTCATCACCTGTCATTAATCACTAGAGGCGGGAAGTTAATATTGAAAAGATTTTGTATATTCTATTTGGAAAGTGAGATAATGATGTATTGTTAGCTTACGGGAGCTTTCATACTTTCATTATCAGCATAAGATGATTATATTGATGTAAAGGTTGTGTGTCCTTTACACTTGTTGAGCTAGATAATGAAGTATTGTTAGCTTGTGGGAGCTTCAATACTGACATTATAAGAATTATTTTGGAAAGTGAGATACTGAAGTATAGTTAGCCCGCGAGAACTTTCTGTTATTATGAGCATTTTGATAGTTATGTTGATGTAAATGTTGCGTATATTTTACATTTGTTGAGCGAGTTAATGAATTATCTTGTTTGAATAGGTTAAGACCGAGTGAGCTTAGCATTATTTATTAAAGAAAAAGGAAAGTAAACTTTCGATAGCCTAAGTTGCTATAGAGAAAAGAATTAAAACAATATGTATATCATACATTTTCATAGAGAAAAAGAATAAAATATGATGTATAGCAGAGTGCTATAGGAAAGAGAAATGAGATTGAATTGTGTAATGAGAGAATACAAAGGTGTATTGAACCTTGTATAATTATCATGATATATATGTAAGAGAACTAGATTCTAAATAAATTGGAAGATCTTGAAATTGGATATTAAGACTTAATGTAAACCTTATGTATAGTATAAAGTATTAAAGAGAATGAGATACAAATGTTATGTGTGTTATGAAACACATCCTCCTAAATTCTTGGAAGTTAGTTCCTCAATTATATGGGAGAATTGGTAAGTAAAACTGAAATACTTGATACAAACCCTTCTTGGTGGTTGAAAGGTAAGGGTATGTGATGAGTTATTATTTTTGCACATAAACTTGGGATTATTTTTCATACTTAGATGATTAAATAGCTTAAAAACTAGGTAATTATCTTTGATTTGTGTTTATGTGCTAGGTTGGAGAAGAGATGATGAAAAAGGACTAAAAAATTGTATTTTGGAGCTTTCTTGACACTTCGGCGCCATGGCAACAACTTTTAGTGGCCGCAGCCACAAGAAAAAGTCTGCAGAATCAGATTCCAAGCCAAAACTTCAAAGATTTCGGCTCCCCAGTGCTGATTTTCTAGCGCGATAGCATCGAAAGCGTGAAATTTCTAGATTTTAGTCTTTTTTCTCAACGCCCCAGCGCCCAAAAATCATTACCGCGGCGCCATTTCGGATTTTTAGGATAGAATTTTTTATCTTTTATTTTAAACTTTAGTTTTCAAGGATATAAAAGGGACACTTCTTTTCTAAAAGGGGGGGAACGTTTTTCCTTAGTTTTTCTTAGAGAATGATGAACTCCATGTCTAGCTAAACTCCCAATTTCAAACCAAGGTTAATCAAAGTTTGATTTTTATATTTGTGAGATTTGTTCTTCATCTTTCTTTATAATTCTTCTCTATTTCTCTATTTTCTATTTTATGCATTCAATATCACATTGTTTGATTATTCAAATAGGGCCCTTTGATCATTCTTCAATTTGATAGATCGTTAATTAGAGTGTTTAAATCCATAATTGTTTATGCATTCTAATCCATATGACAATTAGTATGAATGATTAATAAGTCTTTTCATCTCATGCTATGAAAATATAGGATCTAGTCTAAATAGATCGAACGTTTCGCATTTGTTGGCTAGAATTGGTCGTCCTTCTCATCTTATTCATGTCATTGAGTAAATTCTATTGTCGTGCTCTAGGGTTGTCATTGATTAGGGAAGTAATTATTGATCGTATCTGTTGGGATTGTGGCCTCTAAAAGAGTTCTCAAACGGAAGTCCCAAGGATCTTTCCTTGCAGTATAATATAATCAAAATCTAAATGCATAAAAGAAATACTAACTCTTGTAGAGAAGTGTCTAGCTCTTCCTTGTTCTTGGCTGGTTACGATCCTGGGACCACCAAAAAGTACTTCCTCACTAAGCAATAAAGAGAATCTATGCGTGGGCACTATCTCCTTTGGAAAAAGGAAAAATGTGAAGAAGAAATTTTTCTTCCCAATCACCCTATGGGCGGCTAAAAGAGATGGAGGAGAGAATTTCCTGAGCCTTTTCTTTTGCTCTCTTAGTTGTGTGTTTTGGGGTCACCCCAAGGTTCCTATTTATAGGAAAACTAAGGCCTCAGAAAATCTTTTGAATATCTTTTAATTAATAAATAATTAAATAAGATATTCTAAAATATATTTGAATAGTAAAGATATTATATTTTATTCCATAATAAAATATCTCATATCTTTTATTTAAATCAATCAATATTAACTTAAATATATTATTCCATATCTTCCATTTAAATTAATCACATTAATTTAAAATAAGATATTGATATATTTTAAATAAAATAAAATGCAAATCTTAGTCAACTTTTTGACCAAGGTGGCGTGTGACCCCACCATGGGTCACACGCCCTTATCATCATCTCATGACAATATTGGGCATTTTATTTTCCTTTTTATTTAATGGAATAATTCCGTTAAATAATTAAATAAATTAAACTCCCTTTATTTATTCCAATAAATAAAACTCCTTTTATTTATTTCCTCTTTAATTTGACAATCTCAAATTAAAAATTCAAATAGACTCCTCTATTTAAATCCCCATTAATTTTGGACAACTCAAAATTAATTTAATTAAATAGACTCTTCTTTTAATCTCTCATAATTAATTAAATAGACTTTTCTATTTAATAATTAAATAGACCCCTCTATTTAATTCAACCATTAATTAAATAATTAAATAGACTCATCTATTTAATTTCTTTTAATTAATCAAATAGACTCCTCTATTTAATTCCATTTTTCCAAGGAAAATAATCATATTAATTTATGTTCTCAATTACATGCGTTAGCTCGGAGGACTTAATGGACCTATAGGACTAAACTCCAATGATCCAGAATTACCTTTGATTAAAACTCCTTTTAATCAATTGATTCTCATTCATTATGTAATGTCCCGTTATTTTGAAGTGATTTTTTTTAATTTATTTTATTTAATGTTATTATTTATTTATTTATTTCAATTTAAGTACTTGGTTTAATTATTATTTTTGTAATTTAGAATTTAGTAGTTAATTTCGCCCGAAATTCTTTTTAATCGTTTTAATACTTTAAATTCGCTTCGGTGACATTAATAATTATTAATAGACCAATTAATAATTATTAATCACCTTTAGATTAATTTAAGAGCTTCAGGTTTCAATTTATAAGTCAAAAGTCATTAAAGGACGCAATTGTCATTTCTGATTTCTTAAAAATATCAAAACACTATTCATTCATCTTTAAATATACCCATCTGACAAAAAGTCTTCATTTTGCTCATTCTTTTCTCTTCATTGCCATGAGCAAGGATGGGGTTTGGGGGGGTTTTTGGTTTTTCTTCGTTTCTCGACGGATCGGCTCGATTTCGGTTACATCGGAAAGCCCTTGAGTCTAGGATTCCTTTCCACCTAACAATCGTGCCTTACACCCGTGATCTACGGACTTCTCGGTAAGTTAAAGTTCAAACCCTAAGCTCCAAATAGTGTTTTAATGGAGTTTTCTTTTTGAATCTTTGATTTCTTGCCGTTAAACTCGATGACTTTTATTACGGGAGTGTTTTTATTGATTTTGACAACTTTCCCTAAACCCTAAAACCGAGTTTCAGTTGAAACCCTTCCCATTTGAATTTTACATCGTGGGGGTTGTTTTGGGGTTTACTTTTATTGATATGATGTTTATTGAAATTAAATTCGGGAAATCGTTTATTGTTCAAAAACCCGACTCATCGATACCCATTGAAATCAGGGTTTCGAAACTACTTAAAACCAACTCGAAACACCTCTAAAGTGCCTAAAAACCAGAAAACCGAACCCGAAACCCATTTTACAATGAGGGGCCAAGAGCACCCTTGGGTTTTTTCGGGATTGTTCATCGTTTTGAGCTTTTAGATGTTAATCGATCGATGTATGTTGATTTATTAATTATTAGATGTAATTATTTGTAGGTGTTTATTGATTCTTTGCTTGATTGCTCTTCCGGAGGTTTGGAGCGAAACCACATCTACTAAGGTGAGAATAAATAGGATTTAAAGTAATTTTAGAAATCGAATAAGTAGAACGGTTTGTAGAATCGGAGGTTAAGATTAGGATTCGAATTTAAGAGTAAAAGAAAGTGAGCTAGTGCCCTTAAGATTAGGAACTAGTTCTTTGAATGAAAACTTTGGAGTTTCTCGAGGGAAACATTGAACTTAGGAAGTCTAAGTTAGAATCATATCGGACATCAAAAATGGATCATTGGAAGTTAAAGGATCCAAACTTTTAGATAAAATGGTTAAAGGAACTCGAAAATAGAGCTTTGGATTTCATTTGGAAGTTTAGAATCCTTCGAAGTGTAGATTACTTAATTAAGAAAGAATCTACTTTATTTAAACTATCGGGAGTTCGGTTTACTTATTGTAAATCCGAAATTTCTGTTTATTTACTTTATGCACTTTACTTTATGCATTTTACTTTATGCAATGCACTTTATTTTATACACTTTACTTTATGCAATGCACTTTACTTTATGCAATGCATTTTATGAACGTTACTTTATGAACGGCACTTTATGCAATTTACTTTTATTTTACTTGAAATCACAAGATTTTCAAATTCATACTACATAGCCTGAGAGCTTTCACGTAGCCTGCGGGAGCTACAACATAGCCTACGGGAGCTATTGCACTGCCTGAGAGCTGACACATAGCTTGCGGGAGCTATCACAAGCCGTGAGAGCTTACTAGCCTGCGGGAGCTATTATTATTGTCATTCATCACAAAACTGTTTTTATTTAAATATGTTTATATCAAGAGAAGATGATATAAATTTTTATGGTTAAATGAATATAACCATATACCTCGATGAAGGTTGTAAGAAGAAATTTGGGTATGACCACTTTCTCCCAAACTTTGGGAGTTATTATTCTCTAGTTTGGAAGTTTTAGTGAGAAAGTTGTAAGAGAACTAGTTTCTCAATAACTTGGAAGATTTCGTAATTGGAGAATAAGACTTGATGTAAACCTTATGTATAGTATAAGGTATTAAAGAGAACGAGATTCAAATGTTATATATATGTTATGAAACATATCCTCCTAATGGTTGGAAGATGGTTCCTCAAATATTTGGGAGGATAAGGTTTGATGTAAAACTTGTACATAGTATAAGGTATATAAAGAAAATGAGATATAAATGCTAAATGCACTCAGAAATGCTTGGAATGTAGTTTCACAATTATATTGGAAAATTGGTAAGTAAAAGTGGAACTCTTGATATAAAACTCTTTGAATGGATTGATAGCAAAGAGTAAGTATGTTTTTGGACACGAATCCGAATACGGGTTTGGAGTCTAACTTTACTTTTTATTCTCACTGGGCTTAAGTTGTTAGCTCATGATATTACAAACATTTCAGGTATTCGGGTCATGAGAGAGGAGCTGGTGAGGCTTGATCGAGAGGATGATGATGCTGAGATGGACTAGATGTCATTTAAAAGTTCCGGAACTTGCCTTATCTTATTTTGTTTTTTTTCGGTCTTTGAGATGTAAAATTTGTTATAAGCTCTTATTATTATAACCTCTTTGAACTCCTGATAGGAACTTGAGCTCCTTGTGTTTTAGATTTTGGATTTGTGATTGTAAACAGGTTATAGATAGTCTGAGTTTTAAACATATCCATGCCAAATTTTTATTAAATTTAAAGTCTTCCGCTGTCTATCTGATTTTAAATTAATTAAAAGCGTCAGTTCGTCACACATTAACTCCTAAATAACTCCACTAAATATCTAGAGTTGCACTCTTAGTACTATGAACATAGTTATGTCCATTGGCTATAATCACTAACTACATTTTGATCCTTCACAAGTTAGTTCGTATCCATGGCTAGGTATTTGCACCGTATTAACCTCCATGATACATCTTGTTCCTTAAGCCCAACTGATTCTCCAATGAACAACCTTACATAATCTCTATTATGCGTCTTTAACCTTTTCCTTGATCAGAGGAATATGGGGCCCTGCTGTTCAAGGACGAATCAGTCCATAAGGGAACTACTTATTTATTTTCCTATATGGAAAAGAGTGAATTCCAATTCTTGTGTAATTACGTTCCCAGCTATAAGCAAGGTGCAATCCCCAAAGTGGGAGGCATATTGAGCGAACTATATCGTGTCACTCTCACCTATGCAAATCAAAGGCTTGTCTCTTGCGAACAAGAGTTCGCAATCCACTCAGGATTAAGATCAATTGTACATAATCAACCAGTTGATAAACGAAATGTCTTTCTGTAACGGCTTTCCCAGAAGACAGTAAGTTTATCTTTTGTCCAGTCTACTACAATCTCTATTGCAGCAACACCCCCACTCACATGTCTCTACATGAGCGATCCAGATGAGATCACTTGTGCCTTATTCACAAGTGGGCCGTGTTAGTGGTGTTACCAGAAATAAGGCACCCAACCTTTATTCGTGTACCACAGACTATTTGAGTTACACTTAAGTGAATCTTCCTTCATCATATGCTCACCTTAAGTTATCATAAGTAACTCTGGATCTTATGATGGATTACATTTATTAATAAAATAATAAATGAAGATGTAAATATTAATAATTAATAATTCCTTTATTTATTTATACTTTAATTGGATTATATAAGATTTAGGGCAGAAACCCTAGCAATCTCCCACTTGCACTAAAGCTTTATAGAGATCTATCTAGTAATCCTAAACTACCCATATGACGCTCGAACACCTTAGCCGGAAGCGTCTTTGTAAATGGATCAACAATATTATCCTCAGAGGCTATCTTTGTCACTACAACATCTCCTCTTTGGACTATCTCCCTTATCAGGTGATACTTTCTCTATGTGCTTTCCCCGTTTGTGGCTTCTAGGCTCTTTGGAGTTGGCTATAGCACCACTGTTATCTCAGAACATTGTTATGGGTTTGTCCATGTCTGGTAGTTCCTCCAGATCGGTTAGGAACTTCCTAAGCCAGAAACCCTCTTTAGCAGCTGCGCAAGCGGCTACGTACTCAGCCTCCATCGTGGAGTCAGCAATACAACTTTGCTTTATACACCTCCAAACAATGGCTCCACCACAAAGTGTGAAAACTGATCTAGACATGGATTTCCTAGAATCCTTATCTTCCTTGAAGTCAGAATCCGTGTACCCCTTGAGAATCAAATTCTCTTTATCGTACACTAGCACATGTTCTCTCATTCTTCGAAGATACTTGAGAATATTCTTGATTGCAACCCAATGTTCATAACCAGGGTTTGATTGGTAATAGTTTACTATCCCTACTGCATAACAGATGTCCGGTCTAGTACACAACATCGCATACATTAGACTTCCAACTGTTGATGCATAAGGATACTGTCTCATATTCTCAACTTCTTGAGGAGTTTTAGGACATTGGTCATTAGTTAAATAAATCTCATGCCTGAAAGGTAATGATCCTTTCTTGGATTTATCCATCTCATACTTGGCAACTATTTTGTCAATGTAGGATGTCTGAGAAAACGCTAACGTCTTGTTCTTTCGGTTCCTTATAATTTAGATACCAAGAACATATTGAGTCTCTCCCAAATCCTTCATTTGGAATTCGTTAGCTAGCCATTTCTTAACGTCCGATAATACCCTTACATTATTCCCAATAAGTAAGATATCGTCAACGTATAGAATGAGAAAAACCACATCTTTGTTGAGTATCTTCTTGTAGACATAAGACTCATCAACATTCTACTCAAAGCCATACGATTTGATCGTAGTGTCAAATCTCTTGTTCCAAGACCGTGAAGCTTGCTTTAATCCATAAATAAATTTTAGCAACTTACAAACTTTTTGTTCTTCACCTTGAACAACGAATCCTTCTGGTTGGAGCATATAGACACTCTCGTCAAGATACCCATTAAGAAATGTGGTTTTGACATCCATCTGCCAAATTTCATAATTGAAATGTGCAGCAATGGATAAGAGAGTTCTAATAGACTTTAACATAGCAATAGGGGAGAAGGTTTCTTAATAGTTAACCCCTTCTTTTTGGGACTACCCCTTTGCTACAAGTCTCGCCTTGAAAGTCTCCACTTTCCCATCGGTTCCTCGTTTCCTCTTGTAGATCCACTTGCACCCAATGGGTTTTACCCCAACTGGTTGATCTACAATTTTCCAGACTGAGTTGGAGTACATGGACTCCATTTCAAGATCCATAGCTTTTAGCCATTTTTCTTTGTCAACATCCATCATTACTTCCTTATAAGACAATGGATCCTCCAGGTCAATAACGCCATCATTGACCTGAGTTAATCCCAAATATCGTTTGGGCAACTTGGGTACCCTCCCACTACGACGGGGACTTAACTGGATTTGATTAGAATTTCTCTTTCTATTTGAAGAGATAGGCAAGTCAACAACAATTGTTGGCTCCTTAGTTGTTTCACTTGGAATCATCTCCTCTAGTACTAATTTACTAGGATATTTTTGGTTTTCTATATAGTCCTCTTCCAAGAATGTAGCATTTGTTGACACGAATACTTTACTCTCTTCAGTACTATAAAACAACCCACCACGCGTCTCTTTAGGGTAGCCTACGAAGAAGCATACCTTAGACCGTGATTCTAATTTCTTAGGGTTCGTTTTCAGCACGTGTGCTGGACATCCCAACACTCGGAAGTGACGCAAGCTTACTTTACGTCCCGACCATAACTCAATAGGTGATTCTAAAACACTTTTAAAAGGTACCCTATTTAGGATGTATAACGCAGTCTCCAATGTGTAACCCCAGAAAGATTCTGGTAATGATGAACAGCTCATCATTGATCTCATCATTTCGAGTAAGGTTCTATTTCTTCTTTTAGCTACACCATTCTGCTAAGGTGTACCAGGTGCTGAAAGTTGGGATGTAATCCCATAGAAGTTTCTGGCTCTTCCTCGTTCTTGGCTGGTTATGATCCTGGGACCACCAAAAAATACTTCCTCACTATGCACAAAAGAGAATCGGTGCGTGGGCACTATCTCCTTTGGAAAAAGGAAAAATGGGAAGAAGAAAATTTTCTTCCCAATCACCCTATGGGCGGCTAAGAGAGGGAGGAGAGGAACTTCCTGGGCCTTTTCGTTTGCTCTCTTAGTTGTGTGTTTTGGGGTCACCCCAAGGTTCCTATTTATAAGAAAACTAAGGCCTCAGAAAATCTTTTGAATATCTTTTAATTAATAAATAATTAAATAATATATTCTAAAATATATTTGAATAATAAAGATATTATATTTTATTCCATAATAAAATATCTCATATCTTTTATTTAAATCAATCAATATTAATTTAAATATACTATTCCATATCTTCCATTTAAATTAATCACATTAATTTAAAAAAAGATATTGATTAAATAAAATAAAATACAAATCTTAGTCAACCCTTTGACCAAGGTGGCGTGTGACCCCACCATGGGTCACACGCCCCTATCATCATCTCATGACAATATTGGGCATTTTATTTTCCTTTTTATTTAATGGAACAATTTCGTTAAATAATTAAATAAATAAAACTCCTTTTATTTATTCCAATAAATAAAACTCCTTTTATTTATTCCAATAAATAAATCTCCTTTTATTTATTTCCATTTTAATTTGACAATCTCAAATTAAAAATTTAAATAGACTCCTCTATTTAAATCCGCATTAATTTTGGACAACTCAAAATTAATTTAATTAAATAGACTCTTCTATTTAATCTCTTATAATTAATTAAATAGACTTTTCTATTTAATAATTAAATAGACTCCTCTATTTAATTCCACCATTAATTAAATAATTAAATAGACTCCTCTATTTAATTTCTTTTAATTAATCAAATAGACTCCTCTATTTAATTATATTTTCCATAGAAATTAATTATATTAGTTTATGTTCTCAATTACATGCGTTAGCTCGGAGGACTTAATGGACCTATAGGACTAAGCTCCAATGATCCAGAATTACCTTTTATTAAAACTCCTTTTAATCAATTAATTCTCATTCATTAACTCCTAAATAACTCCACTAAATATCTAGAGTTGCACTCTTAGTACTATAGACATAGTTATGTCCATAAAACTTTGATCCTTCACAAGTTAGTTCGTATCCATGGCTAGGTATTTGCACCGTATTAACCTCCATGATACATCTTGTTCCTTAAGCCCAACTGATTCTCTAATGCACAACCTTACATAATCTCTCTTATGCGTCTTTAACCTTTTCCTTGATCAGAGGAATATGGGGCCCCGCTGTTCAAGACCGAATCAGTCCATAAGTGAATTCCAATTCTTGTGTAATTACGTTCCCAGCTATAAGCAAGATGCCATCCCCAAAGTGGGAGGCATATTGAGCGAACTATATCGAGTCACACTCACCTATGCAAATCAAAGGCTTGTCTCTTGCAAACAGGAGTTCGTAATCCACTCAGGATTAAGATCAATTGTACATGATCAACCGGTTGATAAACGAAGTGTCTTTCTGTAACGACTTTCCCATAAGACAGTAAGTTTATCTTTGTCCAGTCTACTACAATCTCTATTGCAGCAACACCCCCACTCACATGTCTTTACATGAGCGATCCAGATGAGATCACTTGTTCCAATTCACAAGTGGGCCGTGTTAGTATTGTTACCAGAAATAAGGCACCAAACTTTTATTCATGTACCACAGACTATTTGAGTTACACTTAAGTGAATCTTGCCGCATCATATGCTCACCTGAAGTTATCATAAGTAACTCTGTATCTTATGGTGGATTACATTTATTAATTAAATAATAAATGACAATGTAAATATTAATAATTAATAATTCCTTTGTTTATTTATAGTTTAATTGGATTACATAAGATTTAGGGCAGAAACCCCAACAGTATCTTAATTACCAACAAACTAAGGAAGGATAGATTAATAAGACGTTCTTAATAATCATAACCAATTTAGATAATGAGTTAGGATTTCATTAGAAAATCAATGATCAAATAATATAAATCAAACGATGATTACACCTTTGGTTGGAACTTTCTCCCATTGAATCTCTTCTTAACTTTTATTGTTTTCTTTCTCAATTTCTCAAAGAACTTAAAAAAAAACCCAATTTTAATTCACCAATCTCTGTGGATTCGACCCTAATTTCCACTACTACAAATCCATAAACCCGAAAGTAGACTTTTATTTTTGGTGGATTCGACGCCCACCAAATTTTGGCGCCGTTGCAGGAGATTGGTGTCATTTAATTTTGTTTTTATCAGTTTAATGTTCCATTCTTCTCGTACAAGTAATTTGGAATACGATCCTGAGATAGAGAAGACATCTAAGCAGTTGAGGAAAGCAACTAGAGAGCGAAAACAACATCAATTTTCTTCCGCTTCCTCATCTTCATTGACAGAAGAGGAAATTCAAGTCAATCTATTAGATCCTACTGACGAATTTGAAGAAGTAAGAGAACCAATGGAAGACGCTGAAAGAACTCTTAAGGAGTTGATTGCACCGGATACAACTCAAGTACCGTTGTGTATTCAATATCTGAATATGAATGTGAATTTCGAGCTTAAATCAGGACTCATTCATCTCCTTCCAAGTTTCAGTTGTCAAGACAGTAAAGATCCAAACAAACACCTTAAAGAATTTCATCTTGTTTGTTTGAGTATGAAGTCACATGGTTTAACGGAGGATCAAATAAAGTTGAGAGCTTTTCCTTTCTCACTCACAGAAAAAGTCAAGGATTGGTTGTTTGATTTGCCCCCAAATTTTGTATTTGACATGGGCAGAGATGGCCACATTATTTTTGAAAGAGTATTTCTCCTCATCTCGTGCTTCGAAGTTACGAAGGGAAATATCTGGGGTTCAACAGAGGAATATGGAAACTCTCCATATGTACTGGAAGAGATTCAAGAAGTTATGTGTTAGTTGCCCTCAACATGGATTTTCTGAGCAACTTTTGATTCTTTATTTTTATGAGGGGTTGACTTCTGTTGAAAGAGGATTAATGGATGCCACAAGTGGTGGTGCTATAGTGAACAAAACTCCTTCTGAAGCTAGGAGACTAACTACCAAAATGGTGGCAGCCTCACAATAAAGTGAAGCTCTTCAAGAATCTACTTCTCGACGGGTGAATGAGGTAAATAATCCTGTTATTGAAAATCAAATAGCTCACTTAAGTTCTCTTGTTGAACAGCTAGCTTTGAAGAATCTTCAACCAATGAAAACATGTGGAATATGCATGGCACCTAACCCAACTGATATGTGCCCCACTCTTCAAGATGAATCACAAGAGACTGCTAATGCCATGGGAGGGTATCATGGAGGATATCAAGGTGGCCAGCAAAGGAATCGATATGATCCTTTTTCTAACACTTACAACCTAGGATGGAAGGATCATCCTAATTTGAGCTATGGGCAACGAGCACCTTTTCAACAACCTCCACCTAGGCCCGCTAATTTCCAACAATCATCTTCATCAAAACCAAGTATGTCTCTCGAAGAAATGATTCAATCTATTGCTACTAACACACAACAATTTCAATAGTAAACGAGGTCAAGTATCATGGAAACGAAGTCAAGTATCAAAAACTTAGAGAACCAAATAAGTCAACTAGCAATTTCCATGAGCAAGATGGAATCACAAGGTAAATTGCCATCTCAAACCATCATCAATTCGAAGGAAAATGCTAGTGCAATCACTTTGAGAAGTGGGAAAGAGTTGGAAGGACCCAAAAAGAAAGAACAAGTCAAAGACTGAAGTGAAGAACTTGGGAAAGAAGTAGTCTACTCTCCAAATTACCAAGTTCAACCACCAGTTCAAATTCAACCTGAGGTAATCATTACCCCCTCCTCCTCCTTTTCCATCAAGATTGCTCAATGCAAAGAAGCTTGATGAAAAAAAGGAAATCTTTGACACATTTCACAAAATCGAGGTAAACATTCCTTTATTAGATGTGATAAAGTATATACCTCGGTACGCTAAATTCCTTAAAGATTTGTGTACAAACAAAAGGAAATTGAACGGTAATGAGAAAATAAGTATGGGGGAAAATGTCTCGACGATTATTCAAAGGAAAATGCCTCCTAAAGGGGGAGATCCAGGTATGTTTTCAATTCCATATAAGTTAGGAGACTTAAGAATTGATAAAGCCATGCTAGATCTAGGAGCTTCAATTAATGTCATGCACCTTTCTGTGTTTAAATCTTTAAATGTTGGTCGTTTAAGAGAAACGGGTGTAATCCTCCAAGTTTCTGATAGATTCAATGCTTATCCTGAAGGAATTTTAGAGGATGTGCTAGTACAAGTTAATGGTTTGGTATTTCTTGCAGATTTCTATGTTCTAGATACCGGGGGATGATGTTTTTACCTCCTCTTTTGTTCTATTAGGAAGACCATTCTTATATACCTCTAAAACAATAAATGATGTACATGCTGGTATAATTACTATGGAGTTCGATGGTGAAGTTATACAATTCAATATACATGACTCCATGAAACATTCTGATGCTAATTCTTCAATTTTTGCGATGATTGATTTTGTCGATCCTTTGACTAATGATATTCTTAAGTTGTTTGAGAAGGATGACATGCAAGTTGCTTCAACAAAGAAACCCAAAATTGGAGAATTGCGAGCCATAATTCGAAAATATGTCAAGTCGATTTGGGATGTGCATTAATGAAAAAGCAACCCGGTCTAGCCAAAGACGTTAAATAAAAGGCGCTTTTTGAGAGGCAACCCAAATTTTTATGTTTTTTTTTTTTGTTTTCATTTTCAATTTTTTTATTTGATTTCTTTTCTTTGTTTTTTTAAAAAATAACAGGGTTTAATAAAGGCTATCCAGGCTGAAGGATGAATTTTTTTCGCTGAAATCTCACACTCCCAAGTCGTAACAATTCAACTACTAATGAATGATTTTTCAGGGATGTTTTCTCACCCTCATTTATTTTTTTTAATTGTTCATTGAGGACAATGCATGCTTTAAGTGGGGGGGGGGGGTAGAGAAAACGGAATAAAATTCATTTTGCTTGCTTGCTCTTGATACTTTTAATTTTCATTCTTGGATGATTGGGATTGTTTTGTTTTATTGAATTAATTTAAGGCAAATTAGAGATTAGCATGAGTAGATAAGTTCTTATTGGCATGTTTTGAGTAGTTGATTTTGATATCTTTTAATTGAAATGTGTTATGGGATTTGTGACAATCTAACCTTTGTGAGTTTTTTAGCCAAAAAGAGCATATCTTCATAATATTTTTTCTCTATTCATTTCTTGTGTGATTGTCAAACATAGTTTATTAAACTAGAATTTTCTTTCTTATGCATGTTGAGGCCTATGTTTTGTTTTGAATGCTTAGAGTTTTGAAAAGGGCAAATTAGGTGATGCCATTTTTAGCGTTCTTAAAGGCCAACCTTGACAAATATCATTAGAAAGCCAAATTTGAGCCTAGACCTATTTCTTGGAAATTAACCACAATATGAATAGCCCAATATCCTTCTATTTGTTAATTTCCCTTTGAACCCAATTGTTGAAGAATTATTTGAACTTTGCTTTATTTTATGCATCTTCTCTTCAAGTTCAATGAAAGACTTGACAAATAAGTCTTTGCTTGATTCTCTTCTTTCTTATTTTTCTCATCTTTTCTTAAAGAAAAATGTGTGTTATGTAAAGAAGACATTGGTAGTAAAGGTGTGAATTCATTGTATGATAGGAATTTTATTTGAAGCATAGGAACAAAATTCATCTAATTCTTCATTTGATTGTAGCTCAAATTTCCTTCCATCCACCCCTTTACCTAAGCCCCATTACAACCCAAAAGACCCTTTAGTTCTAGTGTTCAATTCATGCATTGGGGGCCTTGATTTGATAATTTAGCAAGCGTATGATAAGATCTTCTATGTTTTGATTTGAGAGCTTATTGAATGATCCCTTAAACACTTGAGTGAATTGAGTGAATCCAAGTGAGGTTTCAAATCTTGTAGCACTTTGACTTTAAAAGATCATTAGAATAATTACTCATGTGCATGTTTGATAGGAATTTAAGCTATGACTACTTGTCTTTTGTTTGTGCTTCAATTTAATTCTCTAAAACTTGATAATTTTGGTTGTTGATGATTGAAAGTTAAAGTTGAAAAGAATGGTGAGCAATTGAATTTTATTGAGTTGTTTGTTTTATACTTGAGGACAAGCATGGATTAAGTGTGCGGGATTTGATGAGTTATTATTTTTGCACATAAACTTGGGATTATTTTTCATACTTTGATGATTAAATAGCTTAAAAACTAGGTAATTATCTTTGATTTGTGTTTATGTGCTAGGTTGGAGAAGAGATGATGAAAAAGGACTAAAAAATTGCATTTTGGAGCTTTCTTGACATTTTGGCGCCATGACAACAACTTTTAGTGGCCGCAGCCACAAGAAAAAGTCTGTAGAATCTGATTCCAACCCAAAATTGCAGAGAGTTCGGCGCCCCAACGGTGATTTTCTAGCGCCATAGCACCGAAAGCGTGAAATTTCTAGATTTTAGCCTTTTTGCTCAGCACCCCAGCGCCCAAAAATCAGTGCCGCGGCGCCAGTTCGGATTTTTAGGATAGAATTTTTTATTTTTTATTTTAAACCTTAGTTTTCAAGGATATAAAAGGGAGACTTCTTTTCTAATAGGGGGGAACGATTTTCCTTAGTTTTTCTTAGAGAATGATGAACTCCATGTCTAGCTAAACTCCCAATTTCCAACCATGGTTAATCAAAGTTTGATTTTTATATTTGTGCGATTTGTTCTTCATCTTTCTTTCTAATTCTTCTCTATTTCTATATTTTCTATTTTATTCATTCAATATCACATTGTTTGATTGTTCAAATAGGGCCCTTTGATCATTCTTCAATTTGATAGATCGTCAATTACAGTGTTTAAATCCGTAATTGTTTATGCATTCTAATCCATGTGACAATTAGTATGAATGATTAATAAGTCTTTTCATCTCATGCTATGAAAATATAGGATCTAGTCTAAATAGATCGAATGTTTCGCATTTGTTGGCTAGAATTGGTCGTCCTTCTCATCTTATTGCTGTCATTGATTAAATTCTATTGTCGTACTCTAGGGTTGTCATTGATTAGGGAAGTAATTAATGATCGTATCTTAATTACCGACAAACTAAGGAAGGATAGATTAATAAGACGTTCTTAATAATCATAACCAATTTAGAGAATGAGTTAATTAGGATTTCATTGGAATTTCAATGATCAAATAATATAAATCAAACGATCATTACACCTTTGGTTGGAACTTTCTCCCATTGAATCTCTTTTTAACTTTTATTGTTTTCTTTCTCCATTTCTTAATAAACTCAAAAAACCCCCCAATTTTAATTCACCAATCTCTGTGGATTCGACCCTACTTTCCACTACTACAAATCCATAAACCCGAAAGTAGAGACTTTTATTTTTGGTGGATTTGACGCCCACCAGTATGTGAGGTTTTACCTGGACACAAATCCGGATGCGGGTTTGGAGTCTAATATTACTTTACTTTCTATTTATTTTCACTGGGCTTTCTTTTAGCTAATGATATTACAAACATTTTTAGGAAATGCTCGGGGTCGTGGGGGAGGAGCTGGTGCAGTTTGATCTAGTTGATGATGATGGCAGGATGTTCTAGAGATACTTTTAAAGTCCATGGACACATTTATTTCATTTTTTTATCTTTTGAGTTGTATATTTGTATATAAGCTCATAAGAGCTTTTGTTTTAACTTTTATCACCTTGAACTCCTTTAAATCTTTTTACATGAGTTGCATTTTCCGCGTTTAAATTCTCTAATTGTGAAAAGTGTAAACAGGTTGTGGATAGTTCAAGTTTAAAACATATCCACGTCAAATTTTTATTAAATATTATGTCTTCCGATGCAATTCGATTTTAAATGATTTAAAAGGAGTCGGGTTGTCACATAACCTTCGATGGGCCCTCGAGTAGTTGACACCACCAGCGATGGTAGTTGGGGGAGGGAGGAGTTGCGTTGCGGTTTGCTGGCGACGAGACACGATTGTTGACGACAACGGTTGTACGGATGAATAAAAGTTATTAGACCTGACACGATGTGAGCAGATGCATTTGACCAGTCAAGGGACGCGATCTGGATCATCCATTTCGAAGTAGTGCGATTGTACGATTCATATTGAACCATACGAACAGCTACTACAAACAGTCACTAAATTGCTTATTAATAGGTTGTCTGATTCCAGATTTCAATATAGAAAAAATCAGAGTTTCTCTCTACGACACTGCTTTCTATTTTCTCTCTAAAGTTGTTGTTCTTCTCTGATTCAAGAAGATTTTTCGTTCAAGTTTTCGGTTTAAGTGTCAAAGTTAGTAAAGTGGTTTATTAATTTTGGTTAGAAGTGTTGTATCTTGGGAGACTGTTGTCTATTATCTATAGCACCATAAGCAGTGGACCAATATATTGTCTTAATAAAATTTACATGATATGCATGCCTCACATCGTTTTAAATTTCTTTCGTTTATGTATTTATTTAATTTACTGTTTGTATATACAATTCTATTTTGTCTTCTTTGTTTAGCATCGTTTATAATTCCCAAGAGTAAAAACGTTTATATCATTAAGTTTTAGGGTTACAAAATATATTATGATAATTTATTAGTTTACTCAAAATATTATTATAATTCATTATTGTGTGTTTTATAAAAACATTTTGATATTCAATTAATTAATTATATTTAACTATTAATTTTTCGTTTAAATAATCTTTTTCTTCTCAATAATCAACCTCGGAAAATGGTAACCTTCATTAATATTTTTATGATTTTCATCATCTCAAAAACATAAATATCATGTTCTTGTAATTTATTGTCTTGAACAAATTTGTTACAACCACGGCCAAAAAAAGCATTAATCTCATTATGAGTTCTAAGTTTATGCATTTCAAACTTGAATAGTGATACCAAAAAACTCTGTGATATGTATTGGGGATACATGTAATTATTATTTAGTTTGGTACTAAGTCTGGTAGTTTGTTTTCTATTTAGTTACTTAGTTTATTTTGTATATAAACAGTTCTTAGTGAAAGCCTGAATAATGTGCCACATCAAAGTAAATGCCAATAAAATGATCCGGCTGTTATTATTTCCATTGCTATCATTAAAGAACTGATATTAATCAGCTCAATTCATGCCTACAGCTCATCTCCTCCCTTGATAGACTTGGCCATTATCTCTCATAATCAAGTCAATTGTATATTGTTACCGTTAAACTTAAGATTTTTCAATTTAAACTCTCTGCTTCCTCCTAGTTGTGTAGTTATATATAGATGGATTATTCTCTGTAAAACACACACAAAATATTACATATTATTGTTTCTTTTTGTGTCAAATTGAATCCTTTTACTTACAGATGTAATAAAGTTGAGAGAATAATTTCTTATATTCCATTAATATGTATCTTTGTAAAGATTCATGGTATAGCCTTTAAAGAATAAATATAGTCAATTAAAAGACAAGTTACTAAAAAAAAAGGGAATCATACATTGTTGCAAGAAGAGTAAATTTTTTTATACATTCTCTATAAGAAATGATTTGAGGCAGTTACAAATATAGAATAGCTTAAAAAGTATTTTGATAAACTGATAGATAAAAATATAAATTAAATCTATTCAAATGTCAATTTTTCCATTAAAATTTCAGGAGGGGATTGAGATTGAACCTCTCACAACTTTTAAAGGAGATTTGTGTGACGACCCGACCCAAAATAATAAATAAATAATGACTCCTTTAAAATTTAAATATATCAGAGTAAAAACCAAATAATTGTGGAAGCGTTTATTTAATAACCAAACGGATATTCAAAACAAAACCTTTATTTTGGTGCCAATTTAAAGAATTAAAAATAAATAGAAAAATTGAAAATGAAAATCCATAAAAAAAAACAACTGACAAAATAGTTAATAAAATAAAATATTCAAAAGAAATAAATAAATAATTAAATGACAAGTCTTAACAGTCTCTCAGTGTAGCGCCATCCTCGTCAATCGCCATGGTTTCCATTATTATCAGTGTTACCTGTAAAATAAAAGTTTGTAGGGCATTCGAATACCATGAGTTTTTAACTCAGTAGATTAAATCCAAACTCAAATAAGCAAATTCAATTCAATTTATCTCATAATTATAATAACGTATGGATAGTCATCCATTTCCACCATTCATCAATAACTAGTAGGTACTTAGCCTACAAAGATCATAACCACAATGTAGGTACTTAGCCTACGTCATCTCTTTGTTATTATTAAACTTGCATGGCATGCTATACGCTTGAAAATATGATCATGGTGCCTTATAACCCACCATGATACGTGCCATAGCATCCATTATTAAATTACTATTAAATTTTCATATATGTATCATTAATGATACGTGCCATACTATACGCTTGAAAATATGATCATAGTGGGTATAAGGCCACTAATGATACTTGTCATAGTATACGCTCTACAAATTTAATATGTGTTAATTATTATGTTCAACCAAGTTGTAATACTTAAAGGTTCTAATTATAGCACATAACCAAACTAACAAACATAAATTAATAAATACAATATTCACAAATCAAACAAGCACATAATAATAATAATAATAATAATAATAATAATAATAATAATAATAATAATCAATAAATCATCTTCCAAAAATATCATAATAATCACATAACAAACATGCAATCACATGGAATTTAATTTAACTTCTAAGTAGGAATTAACCTACCTTATTCGCAAATTGAACTAGCAATTGAGCTCGAAATAAATTTGATAATAATCCTAACGATGCCCAAGACCTGTAATAAAATTAATTTAAAGTCAATTTGGTGAAAACTGGAAAAACGAGATGAAAACCAACTCGAATTGACTAATAATGGGCCCTGAACTAGTCTAGACCAGTTAAACTAGTCCAATTGGACCAGTCCAGCAGGTCTAGTTGGACCGGCTCATCCTTAACCTCCAGCCAACACGCAGACAGAAAGAAAAAGGAAGAAAAGGGCTGCTCACCTACGCACGACCTTTGACGCTGACCCGGGGCTGGAAATTGGTTGGGGACAACTTGAAAATGTCTGACAACAAGCGTTGCAACGAACCCGATCCGTAACAACCTCAAACTCGTGAAAATAACAAAGAAACCGTGGGTTTAAAAACCCAGATTCCGGCGAGGTAGTTGACAGTCTGGCGAGGCTTTATTTGAATGAAAAACATGTAGGAAATGCATCAAATTAACTAGAAACTTTACTCTAAAACATCCCGAATCGAAAGAACAAACGAATGGACCATCTACCATAATGAATTATCGAAGAGAATAGAGCAAATCGGTTTTGATCCTTTCGATTTTCCGTTGACCTTACAAGTTCCTTAAGAAACTGTTTTCATCATCACAAAGCAGCCCACAGATTGGTATCGATTCAGAAATACGGTAAGACAAACGATTAGCGAGTTATTTCGATCAATTACCTTGCCGATCAAGAGACGGCTGACGCGAGGAAGGGAAGAAGAGAGAGTGTGAGCTGTTTTATAGAATTTACGTTTAGGGTTTGTAGATTATGAATGCATGAAAACTAAACAAAAGACTAGAATGCCCTTATTAAAAAAAATAACTAAAGGACATAAACGGTATTCAGGCCATATCTTTTCGAAATTAAGCATAGTCAATTGCGTTGGACTCGTAGCAATGTGACAGTTAGGGAAAACTAAAGATATTGTTATTTGGATCAAAATTGGTAAAAAGACTAAAATACCCTTATGCGAAAAACCGAGTTGTTACAATATGTGACGAGCATAGAAAGAGGGGGATATATATTAATAATGTAGGCATCCATCTCAAAATCAATTGGTAGTGAGGGGAGTGACCCTTAGACTTTCTAAATATTGTTATGTCCTTTCATCTTTCCGATGTGGGATCCTTAACATGCCCCCTCAAGATGGTGCCTCTTTTGGGCTCACTAATCTTGGGCCGGATTCCATTTTTGGACCGGGTGCTCATTTGAGCTTTGTTGGGCTCTGATATCAAAATAAAAATGTAATACAGAAATGTGGAAAGATTTAATCATGTTTTTTTTGTGAGTTGTTAGAACAGGATTTTATAGGTTGAAAATGAACGGTAACAAAATTTGAATAGGAAAGTCTTTAATGATGAGATATCATTTCCTAAAATTATGTAGTAAATATTTGAACAATCTGGGAAAATTTCCTATACTCCCGGTGTACCGACTCATTCGGTACCCCTACCATTCATTGATGGACATTTGGATTGTGGGCCCGGGATTATTAAATACATATTTAATCTCTTTGTTTTTTATACCTCTCTTTCGTCAGTTTTCTCTTCTGAAGATTTTTCCCCTCCTTCCTCTCTCTCCTGCATAACCTTCCATATTCAATTTTTAAAAATGGAACATCGAAGGAAATGGCCTGCCCTCTCACTCCATCAACCCTTCTATTCCAATCTCATTTTCTCCTTTTCCTTACCTTTTCTTCACTTTCCAATTTCTCTTTCCTCAAATTCAAGGAAGTAAAGAAAGAATATGTGATTGAAAAGAAAAATTACCTGCAAATTTTCTTGGCTAACCATGGATCTATGGGTTATTTTAATTATGATTTTTTTCCCTCTTTTATCTCCGACAATTCCAAAATCAAAGGCCGACAACAAAATTCACCATAAAAACAAACCCAAATCTTTCTATCTCCATGGAAAATTAAACGGATAATTTTGGATTTTGTTTTTATAGCCAATGCCATTGTCCATTCAAAACTTTGTTTATATCTTTTTCTCTCTCTAAAAGTTAGCAACAAAATCCATTACAATAAAAGTTTGAGTTTTTTATATATAGAATTTTGTCTTGTCATTCTTCTTCTTCTTCTATTTGTAACGTGAATGAGTCCTTGAGAACGTGACGAGATTTTCATCATCAGATTTATTAGAATTGTATGTGTGAGATTAGAGAGAGAGATTGAAATATAGAGATAAAGCTATGAAACTTTAGGAGATAGAGGAAGGAGATGCAGAGAATGTGATATAAGGAAGGAAGAAAAGTAAAAACGTGAAAATAAAATAAAACTCCGAAGAGATACAATCAAGGAAGAAAATACGTTTTTAATACTACCGGGGCTCCACAATCCAAATGTCCATCAATGAATGGCAGGGGTACCGAATGAGTCGGTACACCGGGAGTATAGGAAATTTTCCCGAAGAATCTTGATAGCTTTATCACTTGAGAGATAACGAACAATTCTGCTAACCGGTCTCCATGATTTTTGCTTCTCCATAATTCACGTCGAGTTGTTGGTAATGAGATTCTTATCATATATTACCGTTTAAATATCAAAAAAATATGTTTTCATATAAAAAAAAAATTATATATTATTAGAAGTTGATTATCATTTTATATTGATTTAATGTCATTTTTAATAGTTATTAGAAGATGTTAAGTAGAAGTATTAATTGAGTAATAACTATTCTCATGGTATGTTCTACAACATAAACACTTATATATAAAAGTATCATACATTTAATTCATTTAATCAAGCAAACATTTTTTTTTATATATATTGTTCACCAATCTAAAGATTCTGTTTGGAATAATTTTTTTAAGTGTTAAAAAATATTTTTGTAATGGTTTATCAATTTTTTTTAATTAAAATCACTTTTAAACAGCACTAACGATCCGTTTGGTACAACTTCCTCTAAAAGTGTTTTGAGTAAAACTTTTTAGAGTAAATATTAATTAAGTGTTTTATCTAAAAACACTTGAGTATACTAAAAGGTGTTTTTGGAGAACATACTTGATTTGTGATTCTTCCAAAAATATTTATAAACAAGTATTTCACTTAAAATACTTCACTCAAATGTTTTTAGATAAAACACTTAATTAATATTTCTTTCAAAATGTTTAACACAAAATATTTTTAGGAGAAGTTATACCAAACGGACCCTTAAAATACTCCACTCAAGTGTTTTTAAATGAAACACTTAATTATATTTCTTTTAAAATGTTTAGCACAAAACATTTTTTGGGGGAAGCTATACCAAACGGACCCTAATTACTCGTTTGGGAAAAAAATTAAAAAATGTTTTTAAATGTTTCAATAAACAAAGTGTTTTTATAACCATTAAAAAAAAATTTAAATACTTTCAAAACTTATCATAAACCGACACTGATACCACATAAATAATGAAAGGAACAATGGTTTGGTGGCTAAAAAAGTAGAATCAATCAATGAGGCGTTAAGTTTTGTTTGTATTTTATAATAAAGGACAAATCAATAAATGAAACGTATAAAGCAAGAAAAGTGGAATAGTAATATCAATATGACAGCAGTGCGTAAAGTCTAAGACCTATGAAGGTCTTTGTTTCCCAATTTATAGCGATGAACATTTAAAAAGCTCAGTACTCATTTGGGATAAATTTTAACAGTATTTCTTAACCACCATTAAAAAAATATTTTAAGACAATTGTTAAGAGTATCTCAAATGGGCTTTTAATGTATTTTAGGATTATTGAAAAAAATACTTAAAAGCATAGTTAGTTCTAAAGTTTTTGTTAACTTTTTTTAAGTGCATTCTCAAATGATTACTAGGTTTCCTTCTACTAATTTGAAAATTGTCTATTTTTTATTATTCTTTTGAAGAATGTACCAATAAGGTCTTGACATATGCATCTCAAGGAGCCTCTAGATATTGTTCTTCGAGATTCCGAAGTAGGTTGAACTTGAAATGTCCGTTACGCCATGTACGAAACTATTAATGGATAGTGCTGATATGAGGTCCGGTTTTAAAAGGTATTTGCTCGTGACAATAACTTGTAGAAAGGTGGTCGAAAGCTATTATACTGCGAGGTTGATCTTAGACAGTGAAACCTTTTTTCTTCTCAAGATTCATCCTCGGAAAATTGTAACCTTCATTAATATTTTTATGATTTTCATCATCTTGAAAACACAAATATCATGGTCTTGTAATTTATTGTCATGAACAAATTTATTACAACCACGGCCAAAATAAGCACTAATCTCATTATAAGTTCTAAGTTTATGCATTTCAAACTTGAATAATGATATCTACAGACTCTGTGATATGTTTCTTTGAAAAGATTCTTGCTATAGACCTTTGAAGAATAAATATAGTCAATTTAAAGCTAAAGAATAAAGGGAATCATACATTGTTTGTTGCATGAAGAGGCAATTTTTTATACATTCTCTATATATATCAAATGATTTGGGGCAGTTACAAATATAGAATATCTTAAAAAGTATTTTGACGAAGTGATAATAAAATATAAATTAAATCTATTCAAAATGTTTAAAATATTTAAAAATTAAATCTATTCAAATGTATAAATTAAATCCACTCTAAGAGTTTGTATGGGATAATTTTTTGAAGTGTTTATAATTATTTGTTTAATAGTTTATCGATTTTTTTAATTAAAAACATTTTAGACAGTAAATGCTCGTTTGGTAAAATGTTTAAAAATATTTTCTATTAAAAATAAATATTTTTATAACCATTAAAAAATACTTTAAATACTTTCCAAAGTTATGATAAAGAGACACTAAATATCAACATTAATAATCAAAGGAAAAAGGGTTTGATGGCTAAAGAATAGAATCACAATCAATGAGGCCTTAAGTTTGCTTGTATTTAATAATAAAGGACAAATCAATGAATGAAACGTGTAAAGCAAGAAAAGTGGAATAGTAATATCAATATGACATGCAGTCCCGGTACGTAAACTGTATTACCTATTTAGAGACAAATTGAATGTGATAAAGCTATGAAGGTCTTTGCTTCCCAATTTATAGCAATGAACTAACTTTTTCATTACTTTAAAAAAAAAAAAAAAAAACCTTCAACATTTAAGAACGTGATTTTGTGTATCCTGGATTCTATCGGTTTTGAAATTTGAAACATTTCAATAATAGAAAAAGACATTCGCCAATATATTTTTTCTAAACTAATAATATAACATAAATCAAATAAAGCAAATTAAAATTAAAAAAAAAGTATACTTTTTTTATTCGATGTTTGGTCCAAGTGAAGTGCATGTGATTTAAAATGTTTTTTTTTTTTTTTTAAATATTCCAAAATAGACCACTTGTGAAATTAAATTGTTTGATTTTGAAGTATTAAGAAAATAATAGACAATAGAAGATGCATAATTAAATTGCAAATAAAAAGTACAAAAAAAAGCTGTTTGAAACAGCTGTATCTTTCGCCCTTCAAAAGAAATATTAAATTTTGTCAATATTTATCTATATAATATCATTATATCCAACCTATTTTAAATTGATCCCATTCAAACTCATTCCTTTACGTCATAAATTTAATGTGTCCATTTGGTTATTTTTTCTTATTTTTAAGAAATCTTTTGAAAATTTTGTTGGAATTATGAAAACAAATATTGAAAATATCTTAGGGTTTGTTTGGTTTGCAATCCAGATTCAGTTTTATGAATCTGGATTAAATGAATAAAATGAATATGTTTTGTTTCGTGTTTGGTTTACAATCTAGAAAAAAGCAATTTGGATTCAATTTCTTTTTTAGGCTAAAAAATGAATTCAACTAAAACAAGAATCCAAAATATCAAACTCAAAAACTGAAAAACACAGATTGACCTCACCCACACAATTTAATCCACGGGTTTGAACACATGAGATAAAAATACGAGTCGGGCCCTTTTTCCGGATTTGGGTAGGGTCGGGCCCGTTTTTCGAGGTTGACCCGGTCCGTTCTAGCTTTTATTTATTTAATTAAATTTTTAATTGCATGTTTTTAAGCTGATTTTTAACTTTTTAAACTTAAACTTAATTCTAAAGTGATGGAAAAAATGTTAATTTATTTTTTCACTATATCCAATTTTTTATTTATACTTTGTTTTTATAATTATATATAAGATTAATTTAAATATAAAAAATAAAATTATATATATATATATATATATACATGTTTTGGAGGTTGTTGCTCACATTTTTCTCCGCTTATTGTTTACTAATGTATGTAGTACTATTTGAATAACGCTATTGGAGGTTTTTAATGCCCAAATGGTCTCTCCATTCAGTGTGAAAATATTTTTTCAGATTCTCTTTTGTTGAGAAATTCTCTCTTTGGTTGCACTAGGTTCTTATGAATTTTAGAATGGACCGCATTGTGTCTTGTATAGTTCTCCTTTTGGAAGAAACTGAGTTGTTTTAATCTAAAGAGTTTATTTGATAGACTTACAATGCTTCTATTATCTTTATTATAATTTTTTTAAAAAGAAAAATTTATCCTAAGAATGAGAATAGTTATAGTTGATGCGGATAAAAATGTTTTCAATTTATAAGTTATGAATTATTAGTTTTTTCAAACTTAAAAATGAATGATTTAAAGTTGGAAGTATTATTTTCACATGCGTTCGATTCACAATCGATTTTAAATTTTTTGAGTAACCAACCAAACACATATTTCAAATTTCTGAATCTCAATTATAAATTCTGAATCTGTTACCAAACACAGTTTCAGAACCAACAAATTCACAGAATACAACTCTGAATTCATTAGAATCCGCTAAATTCAAATTCTGCTTTTCAGATTGCATACCAAACAGGGCCTTACTTCTTGATTTTTGGATACATTAATAAAATTATTATTTTTTAACTTATAAATGCATGATAATTTTTTTTTTCAAATGACATAATAATTTTTTGTTTAGCAACAACACAACAAACAGAGAAAGAACAAAAAACAAAAAAACTAAGAAATTAGAAAGAGAATTCTGTTGGGAATAAAATCCTTCGAACAACCAACAATTTATCCACGAGTAGCAATTTGAGTGAGCTTGTGAGTTACCTTATTGCATTCCCTACGAGCATGAATGAATCCCACCACCCTTGAAGCCTCCGAAATGTTCCAAATGTTTTCAATGAATTAGAGATTTCTGTAATATCCCTGACTTTCGGAGGAGCAAATTAACAACCTCGAGCAGTCAGATTCAACAAGAACATTAAGACCTGAAAAATCTAATGAACATAGACATTCAAAAATCGCCATTGGTTCTAAATATTTTGGAATGTTCACATTCACCTCCTTACATCCTTCTATTAAAACGAGATTGTCATGATTGTGAAGCACCCACCCCAAACCCCCTCTGTTACGCCCAGAATTAAGGGCAACATCAACATTAAACTTCAAACAATTCAACACAGGGGAGCCCAGTCAGAAGGAGGTGGAGGGTAGACTCCCGAGATGAGAGAGGGAGGGCATATGATAGGAGATAAAAACTCCTCTTCCCAACCCAAAATTTTGACCACTGATTCTTAGTCATTAAACTGAAAGTGATGAAACACCCATGAGGTTCTGTTGTTCTAGATATGCCATGCTGGTATAAGTAATCTCCATATTTTTGTGATTAACTTCGAAAAAACAGAAAAAGCAATCAGCCGTGCTCCAATGGTCCTGAAAATCAAAGTTAGAATCAGGAAAAAGGGATAGCCAAACTTTCTTACATCCAGAACATCCCCAATTGTATGACTAGAAGTTTCGATCTTGGTTTTGCAAATACAACACCAAGGATCAACTTCCATTCCCTTGCGATTGAGATTAGCCAGAGCTGGGATTATATCCAAGAACAAATTCCAACCAAATATTTTGATCTTGGAAGGAACAGAAGAGAGCCAAAGTGTAAGGACCCGAGGTTTGATTTCGGGAATTTAGAATTTTCTTATATTGATTTGTTTATTTAGTATTTTAATTAAGGAAAAAATTTTATGCTAATTATTGTTAAGTGCATATTGGTTACTTAGTAATTAACCATAATTAGATTTTTAAGAAAATTGTAGTTAACCATGGTTAAGTTTGTTTGAGGGCTAGTTAGCATAGAAAAGAGGAGGAAGGGTTTGAAATTAAAATTTGGAGGTGGAAGGGCTTGGTGCCAAATTGATGGGGTGGAGGGACTTGGAGATAAATTGATTTTAGCTGTCTTAGTTAATTAAGAAAATCAAAAGTACAAAAAAGAAATAAGAAAAGAAAAAAAAAACAAACAAATACCCTTCCTTTCTTCTTCTCAAACCCGTAGACCCCCCCCCCCCTCCTCTCTCATTTTTCTTCAACAAATTTCACTCACTTTGATCTTGGATCTTGGGGCAATTTGAAGGAGTTTTTTATGATTCATGTTGGAATCACCATCTTAGGAATATTCAAGCATGTATTGGAAGGAAATTTGATCAAAAGCTTAAGGTACTTACTAACCTAGAATGTCATTTTTGGCAAATTTTTCCATGGTGTTGATTGGAGTTTCTTAAGGGTGTTTACATGAAGGTTCTCTTTGATTTTAAATTCTGGAAATGGTGTTTGAATTGATGTTTATAAATCCTAAGTATCACCTCTTAAGTGTTCTTAAAAGGATAAAAGACATGGTTGGATGCAAGGTTTTTAAAAACTCCATTAATGGAGGTTTTTGAAACTTTGGTGTTCTTTGAGTTTTTTGGGATTTCTTGACCATGACTTTGAACTTCTCAATTCTGGAACTTAAGAATGTTTATATGATTGTAAGATGCATGTTTATCAAAGTTAAGAGGAACCAAAGGCCATGGATAAACTCATGTTGAAAACACCTTAAAAATGGCAATGTTTTGGAATTTCTAACTTCTTTAAAGTAAGGTTTTCCATGGTTTTACTTTGAAATTATTAATTCTGGAAAATATGAGGGTATATATAGATATTTTCCACATGAGAAACAACTTGGAAAGATAAGAGGATGAGTTTTGAAAGATTATCAAAATTGGCCTAAAAACTAGTTTTAAGCCTTAGCTAGTTTTGGATGTTTCTTGTTTAATCTTAATGGTTATTAATTCTAGAAAGTTTGGATGTTTATATGCATATTTTAACCATGGAAACCACTTTGGAAGATCAATTTAGTGAATGTTTGGTGAATTTCTATTTTTGATAAAAAAAAATTGCACTTTTGTTGGACTAGTTTTCTTATTTTGGGTGTTTCTTGACTTTTATTGGAAATTTATCAATTCTGGAGCAATTGGTGTTTAAATATATATATTTAAAAAAGGAAACTACCTTAGAGCATGAATCCAATGAATATTTCATAAGTACTCCTTGTTTGACCGAAAAGCGCATCCCGAATCAACTAGTTTTGGCACTTGTGTCACTAACCGGGTTCGGGACTATTTGTGGTTGTTATGGCTGATTTTTAATGTTTATATTAGCCTAGACATATATGAATTAACTTGTTGTAGGCCAAAGGCGAGTGGATATATGTGGAGTCAACTTTGAAGGTGAGAACATAAAGAATCGGAAGGGTGAATGGCGAGCATTCACTGTTTTGTCTTCCCAAGTTATTTTGAATGGGAAAGTGTAGTGTAAGTGGTTGATTGATAGTATGGTTGGAAAGGTTAAGAGTATAAGAAGATTATGGAAACGGATATTGACTCCGGTAGTGACTAAAGGGTCGAAATGTGGATTAGTTTAAACCGATTCATAGTTGTTCATTGAAGCATGTCTAATTGCTTTGTTATTATGTTCATAGTCCATGAACGAGTCATATGCTGGATTTGGGACTATGATTATGCATATGTGATACTTTTCTTGTTTATGATCGGAAACTAGTTGTGATTATGAACCATGTGAATATGTGAGACTTGAACATTGTATGAGCAAAGATTGATGTCATATGCCGGATTTGAAAAGTAGATCTATTTACCCTTGTTGATTCTAAGTCTCGTTATATAACATTGTTGTGAAGAAGCATGTTTAATCCATATCATGTCATACATGCCATTCATGCATATCATGTGATCATTATGTGGCCATGGGGTTGTAACCCGTGTAACGATGTATGGGTGTTGGACATTACACGTGGTTACTGTGGCGGAGAGGTGATGGAGCTCCGATGTGCTATGTAAAGAATGGCCCGGGTGCTAGTAAATGGAGATAGTTTGAAAACCGAGATGAGCTACAGATTAAGAAATGATTGAATTGAAATATGGGTGTAGTGAGACACCGGATTTATGTTGCCAATGCTTGTGGTATCAAAGAGAAGGAAATTATGGTTTAGAGATGTTATGACTAGTTTTTATTATCCAAATATAAAGCATTGTACTTCATTTGCATTCTAAGAATATTCTCATATACTTTCGCATTATATCATGGTCATCCTACATCACTGTTCATATTCTTTTGCTTTCACTGAGTGTCATGCTCAAAGGTGATCTATATCACCTTTCAGGTAACGCTCGGGGACGAGGGCGTGGAGCGGCAGGTGGTGCTCGATGACTATGACGAGGTGGAGCTTTTGGATTGGTCTCCGGTCACGCGAGCCGTATATTTTGGGAGTATAGAAGACACGCTTTAACTTATGTTTTCTTTTGATTTTGAGTTAAACATTATGTATATTATGTTTGTGTAATACTTTAAAACTGGTGCACCAAACTTTTTTTTAGTATGGTTTTATGAAACTCTGAACCGGCTGACGAGCCGATGAATTCTGGAAAAAAACAGGTTTATTTTGTTTTGTATGTGAGACATGGACTTTACGAATACTACATGCCAAAATTTTCAATATTTTATAAAAGTATTATTTTGGGTTTAAACTATTTGCTTCCGCTTGCGTAACCGCGACCGACTTCTGTTGAACAAGTCGGGTCGTCATAGTTGGTATCAGAGCTATTTGGCTCTAAGTCGTGTCTAGTATGAGTCAGTAGTTGAGGCAATCCAAAAGTCATCTTGCAAGTCAACGATACCAGGTATGCCGGTAAATTTTATGAATGCCGAAAATCCGGTACATCCTTAGGCAAACGTACCACCCGGAAGAGGAATGATACCTTCGGTTATGCAAGATGGAAGTGGTACCACTACTCTAGCAAAAATGCTGAAGGAATTCAGGAAACATGGTTTGAAAGAGTTTGATGGTACATCGACTGACCTAGGAGTAGCGGAGAGATGGATAGTGAAAGTAGAGAAGGCTTTCAGCTATATTGCTTGTCTAGAAGAGCTGAAGGTCCACTGTGGGACCTATTTGTTGATTGATGATGCAATGAACTGGTGGGACTCTACGTCACAGTCCTTTGCCCCGACCGAGCATGTGACGTGGGAAAAGTTCTGCGAGAAGTTTTTGAGAAATACTATCCCGAGGATACTCGAAACCAGTTAGAGGTAGAATTTTTCTCACTTAAACAGGGGGATCGATCAGTGGTAGAGTATGAGCAGGAATTTGACAGGTTATCCCGGTTCGCTACTGGGCACGTAGCCACTCCTGAGAGTAAAAAGAAGCGGTTTATAGTTGGCTTGAGGGATGAGATACGAGGGCAAGTTCGCACTTTACGGTCGGCTACCTATGCGGATGCCCTAGATTTTGCTTTGACCCTGGACATCGCCTCGGCTGATAAGAAGGTGAAACAGGTGATAGTGGGACAGTCTTCTTCTGGAAAGAGGAAAGTGGACGGGTTTGTTCAGGGACGTGATTACCCACAACAGACTCGTGCCACTTCTAACAAAGGTGGGGGCCAAGCGGTCCAACCGAGAAATCAGGCAAATACTTTACCTTTCTGTCAGCTCTGTGCTGGGAATCATTCGGGAAAATGTTTCAAGCTTATAGAGTGTTATAAGTGCGATCAGCCGGGACATATTGCAAATCGGTGTCCAGCCATACAAATACCACCTCAACGTGGGAAGCAAGTTTAGGGTCAGGGACAGAATTGAGGTCGAGGCCAGGCTAGGCCTGCTCAGCAACAGCAGCAGAGACCTCCACCCACTCCGTAACCACAGTATGCTTAGCAACAGCAGGGACGAGTCTTTACCATGACTCGAGAGGGTGCTGAGAGTGCAGGTACTGTGGTTACGGGTACTTTATTTGTGTTTAGGCACTCTATATATGTATTATTTGACTCGGGGGCTAGTCATTCTTTCATTTTTAAGAATTTTGTGAAGCAAACTGCCTTAGAGACAGAACCATTGGGGTATAACCTGTGCGTGTCAACTCCAATAGGAAGGTCTCTAACTATTAATCGGGTGGTGTATACTGAGGAGCTCAATATATCAGGTTTTGACACTCGAGCTATGTTGATTATGATGCCCTTATCAGATTATGATGTGATTTTAGGAATGGATTAGTTGTCGTTCAATCGTGCCACGATTGATTGTGAAAAGAAGAAAGTGGAATTTGTGGGCCCAAGTGGAGATCGAGCTCATTTTCGGGGCTTCGAGGGTAAAGTGGCGCCAGTGGTGATATCGGTCTTACGAGCAAATGCCTTAATGCAAGAAGGCGTTTGGGGCTATTTGGCAAGTGTGGTGGATAATTCGATTGAGGAATTACGAGTGCACATGGTGCCTATTGTGCGAGATTTTCCAGATGTTTTTTCTAATGAGTTACCTGGTCTTCCTTCAGTACGGGAGATGGATTTTCGAATTGAATTGCTTCCAGGAACGGCGCCGCTATCTAAGGCACCTTACTAAATGGAACCGGCAGAATTGAAAGAACTCAAAGTACAACTACAGGGATTACTTGACTTGGGGTTTATTCGACCCAGTGTGTCTCCCTGGGGTGCACCGGTATTATTCGTCAAGAAGAAAGATGGGACGTTGCGGTTGTGTATTGACTATCGTGAGTTGAATCGGGTAACAGTAAAAAATAAATACCTTTTACCTCATATAGAAGATTTGTTTGATCAGTTGAGAGGGGCTACGATATTTTCTAAGATCGATCTTTGGTCTGGATACCATCAGTTGAGGATTGCCGATGAGGATATTTTGAAGACGGCTTTCCGTACTCGATATGGTCACTATGAGTTCATGGTCATGTCGTTTGGTTTGACGAATGCGCCAGCTGCATTCATGGATCTTATGAATACAGTGTTCCAGCAATTCTTAGATCTTTTTGTCATTGTCTTTATAGATGACATCCTAGTCTATTCTAAGGATGAAGAGATGCATGCGATTCACCTTCAGAAGGTATTATCGACATTGAGAGCCGAAAATCTTTACGCAAAATTTTCAAAATGTGAATTTTGGGTAAAGAAGATTGCCTTTTTGGGCCATGTAGTTTCAAGCGAAGGCATATCGGTTGATCCCTCAAAGGTAAAAGCAGTTAGTGGTTGGCCTCGACCAACCAGTGTACCGGAGATTCGGAGTTTTCTGGGATTAGCAGGATATTACCGAAGATTCGTTCAGGATTTCTCCAAAATTTTCGCCTCGTTAACTCAGTTGACGAGGAAGGGTGTAAAGTATGTGTGGTCAGAGGAGTGTGAACGTAGTTTCGAGGAGTTGAAGCATAGGCTCGTCACATCTCCAGTTTTGACCTTGCCTGACCATTCAGGTGGTCTCATGGTGTATAGTGATGCGTCGTTACGAGGGCTCGGGTGCGTGCTCATGCAACATGGTAAGGTGATTGCATACGCCTTTGGCAACTGAAGGAACATGACAAGAGATATCCGGCCCACGATCTTGAATTAGCAGCAGTGGTACATGCTCTGAAAATTTGGCGCCACTACCTGTATGGGGAGAAAGTAACGATCTATAGTGATCATAAAAGTTTGAAATACTTCTTCACTCAGAAGGAGTTGAACATGAGGCAACGACGGTGGCTGGAATTGGTGAAAGACTATGATTGTGACATCCAGTACCACCCAAGCATGGCTAATGTGGTTGCTGACGCTCTTAGCAGAAAGACGTCTCATACAGCCGCAATTTTGTCACATCAAGTATGCCTTCGGTGGGAGATGGATGGGGTAGAGATTTTATATCTCACTAATGATGTCGCAGCGAGTTTAGCTAGTCTCATGGTGGGCCCTACCTTTAGATAGCGGATGATTGAGGCTCAATGCGGTGAACCTCATTTGACTTCAGGTTTTGCGGAGGTGGAGTCTAGTTTACCTGGATATTTCACTTTCTCCTCGGATAACGCCTTATTGTACCATATGCGTTTGTGTGTGCCCCTGAGCTCTACTTTCCGACAGGAGTTGTTGGATGAAGCTCATAATTCTATTTTCTCGGTGCATCCAGGTGGTCAGGAATGAAGCGGGAAGTAGCAGAGTATGTTAATAAGTGTCTTGTTTGCCAACAAGTCAAAGCTCTTAAACGTTGTCCACCAGGGTTGCTTCAGCCATTGAGTGTTCCGGAATGGAAATGAGAGGATATATCTGTTAGGAATGGTGTCCTAGAACTTGTAATTATCTAATAATAATAATTTATTAAGAATAAATTAAATAAATAAACATAAGTTCTTTATATTATCTAGATTGATTCAATTAATGATATTAGGAATATATGGAAATATATAAATATCAAACATTCAAATAGTAAACCCTAAGTTACTCTTATGAAATCACGACTTAGTATGTGAGTCATACGAGAGGATTAAAGTCGAGATGAGTAACTTAAACGTGTTCTGATAAACGGATAACGTTTGGGAACCTTATCCTGGTAACACTGTTGATAGCTTCGCATTTTGTTTATAGACAAATGATCGAATCCTGATCATTCATGTGGGAGACATGAAATGGAAGTATCATATGCAATGTTGATTGTATAAGACAGGACCACGATATTCGATCAAATTTCTCCTTAGTACCGTTTACGAGAAATGATCGAATATCAAACTAAGTTTATCAACCGTGATAGATCTCAATCCTGAGTGAAATGCGGACTCCTATTTGTGGAGTTATGTTCTTTGATTCACATAGTTGAGAGCGATCTGTAAGAACGCTCAATACACTCCTGTTTTGGGAACATGACTAGATAAGTAGCTGGGAACTCATTTTCACGAGATGAAATTCATAACTTTTCTATAAATTAACGGTATCGGTGCGATACCTGAACATTTTAGGAACTTTAGGAAACTCCTTGATGTATCGATTCGAGACATGAACAAGTGGCGCCACGACTTCTATTGATCACAGAAGTACCTTATCTCTAGTTCGACTAAAGATAAAGTTCATTGGAGAATCAGCGGGAACACAAGGATAAAGCGGTAATTACAGGGGCAAAACGGTAAATTTATCCGCTTGTAATTATGAGGGTTCCACGTGAAGGATAATATCACAGATATAAATAAAGATAAACTAAATGGACATAACTCATCTATAGTGAGGGGAGTTCAGCTATGAATCTATAGTGGAATTATTCATAGTTAGATAATAAGTAATTAACTGATTATGAGTTAATCAATTAATTGACTAATTATTAAGCCCATGATCTATAGGTCCATCGGGTCCCTATGCTAGCCCAAATATCGTAGTCGCGAAATCGAGTAGAAGAAATGAAAAGTTTAAGTAAAGTGAATTACTTAAATAGGCAATATTAATTGTTTAAATATTAAGTATATTTAAACGGTAATTAATATAAACATTATTAATTGTTTAAATAATGAGTTTATTTAAACAGGAAATTAATAATGAAATATTATTAATTAGATATTATTAATTATTTGAATATTGAGTATATTTAAATGATAATTAATAATTTGAAATTAATTAACAATTATTAATTGTTTAAATAATTAATTTTATTTGAACGGAAATTAATAATTAAAATTAATTAATTAATAATAAAATATTTTCAATAAAATTATTAATTAAATAATGAGTTTATTTAATGGAAATTAATAATTATAATATTTATTATTAATTATTTAAATAATGAAAATTATTTAAATGGAAATTAATAATTAAATATAAATTTGATAATATTTAGTCGGGAGAAAATATTAATTGTTTAAATAAAATATTTTATTTAAATGGTAATTAATAAATAAATTAATTAAGTTGGACTTATTAATTTAAGAGAGAATTTCTAGCCCAATTGGATTAATGAACCCAATTGAAATTAGCTCAAAATAATTAATTAAATAAATTAGAATTATTTATTAATTATTAATGCTAAAATCGGCTATACATGATTATTTTGGAGAGATAATTGTTTGAATTATATCCTAAAATAATTACATAGATTTATTTACCCAAGATAAATAAAAATAAAGAAAATAAAATAATCTCCTATTTATCTATGGCATTTTCGATATTGCAAGATAAAGGAAAGAGATAATCTTTTTTCTTTTTGTATTTATCTCTATAGATTAATCCTAATGTGATTAGGATTCCTATTTTTCTATAAATAGGAGGGTTGGGTCATTCATAAATCATACAATTAAATTCCTTAGAAATTCGGAATTCTCTCTTCCTCCTCTCCCCCCTTGAGTGCCCATTTTCCCTATTCAAAATCGGGATATAGCGTAGAAGATCCGGTGTTGCTGAGGATTTGATGCTGTAAAGAAACCTCCAACCGATTCTCCATTTATTACTCAATGTAAGTTTTGATTTTAATTTTCAAAATTTAAAGCATGAATCTACATGTTTTTTCACAAATTGCATGATATTAATAGATCCATAATTAAATGTTAATTAGTTTACTAAATCAAATTCCGCTAGTTTAGTAAATCATCCTTTCAATATCGATGGATTTCATTACCGGATTGCCAAGAACACTCAAGGATTATGATACGATTTGGGTGTAGTAGATCGTCTGACCAAAACCGCCCATTTTATTCCAGGGAAGATTACTTATTCAGTAGAAGCATGGGCTCAGTTATATTTGAGGGAGATTGTACATCTCCATGGTGTGCCTGTCAGGATTGTGTCTGATCGGGATACGCGTTTTGTTTCCATGTTTTGGCAGACATTACATGAGGCTATGGGAACTCGACTTGATTTTAATACAGCTTTCCATCCTCAGATCGATGGTCAAACCGAGCGGGTTAATCAGATTCTGGAAGATATGTTGATGACCTGTATTATGGATTTCGGGGGTAGCTGGGATACTCATTTGTATCTCGTGGAATTTGCGTATAATAATAGCTACCAGTCTTCGATTGAGATGGCTCCATTCGAGGCGTTGTATGGAAGGAAGTGTCGATCACCTATTCACTGGGATGAAGTGGGTGAACGTAAATTGATGGGACCTGAACTGGTGCAAAAGACTAGTGAAAAGATTAGTTATGCGGATGTTCGGCGTAGTGCACTGGAGTTTGCGGTGGGAGATCATGTATTCCTCAAAGTTGCACCTATGACGGGTGTAATGTGCTTTGGGAAGAGAGGCAATCTTAGCCCACGGTTTATCGGACCATTCGAGATATTAGACCGAGTTAGGAAGTGTGACGACCCGTCACTTTTAAATAATTTAAATTAGAGAACACAGCGGAAGTCTTTATATTTTAAGAAAAATGGCGTGATTATGTTAGAAAATTGGCTAGCCAAAACCTGTTTACATCTTAATTTCAAAATATAAAATACACAAGGAACATTAAGTTCCTATCCAGGAGTTCAAAATGAATTATAATCATAAAAGTAAAGACGAAAGCTCTTAAGAGCCATTTACAAATATACAAATCCAAAATTGTATAAAATTCACAAAACCATGTACATGGACTCTTACATAACACCTAGTCAATCTCGAAATCATCATCCCTCGATCATGCAGCACCATCTCCTTTCCCACGACCTCTAGTCAGGGCATTACCTGAAATTTTTGTAATATCATGAGCTAACAACTTAAGCCCAGTGAGAATAATAAGAATAAAAAGTAAAAATAGACCTCAAACTCGTATTCCGATTCGTGTCCAATTAATCTGACACAATCAATCCTAAAGTTCTCCAAACTTTAGGTAATTTCATTCTAAACTCTCCAAATGATGATATTACTAACACTCGTAGTCAAATCCTCAACCATTAACTTGTTACAACATAAATAAGAAAAGTAAATAAACTGTGCATAAATATAACATCTCGATTCTCTTATCCATCGATCATATGCATGAAGGTAATGAGGACATCCCGTAGGATTCACATTTGCCCTTTATGCATGAATGAAGGTAATGAGAACATCCCGTAGGATACCCATTCAACCTTATGAATGAGGAAGTAATGTGGACGTCCCGTAGGATCCAATTCAACCCCCTTTTCTTTCTCACTTTCTTTTCTTTTTCTATGAAGGTAATGCGGACACTCCCCGTAGGGTCCAACATTCTCCCTTCTTTTCTTTCTCACTTTCTTTTCTTTTTTTTGAAGGAGATGCGGACTCTCCCCGTAGGGTCCAAAATTCTCCCTTCTTTTCTTTCAATGATGCGAGATGTTATGGTGCAATATGTTATGGTATGCTCGCAAAAGTAAATAAACGTAAAATGAGAATATTAAAGTAGCCGAAACAAGCATAAAGTAAAGGGCATAAATTAAAAGACATAAAGTAAAGTAGATAGGAAATTCTTGAAGAACGATAAGTAAACCGTACAACTGATACATACTAAATTATGATCTTTATCTTCCAAGGATTCTAAACTTCCAAATAAGATCTAAGGTTGTACATTCAAGTTCCTTAACCGTTCTATCTAAAAGTATGGATCTTCTAACTCCTAATGATCCATCCTAAGCTTTGAAACGAATCTAACTTAGAACTTTCTAAGATTCAATATTTTCTTCGAGATCTCCTAAGTTCTCACTTAAAGGATTAGCTCCTAATCCAAGGGCACTAACTCACTTCCCTCTAATCTTAGATTCGAATCCTAGTCTTAGTTTCCAATTCTACAAATCATTATACTTATTCGCTTTCTATAGCTACTTTAAATCCTAACTATTCTCACCTTAGCCAAATAATATTTGCTCCAAGTCTCCAATTCTCACCAAACAACAACTGAGCAATCGTACCTACAATTCACCAATTGCACAACATATTACAACTCATAACTAAGATGAGAACAAGTGTACATTTTTGGGTGAATAGTGATTTTGGATGAAAAGTGTTTTCGGATGAATAGTGTTTTTCGAAAATCTGGGCTCAAAATCGTCAATTTCCATGATAGAAATTCATGATTTCAACTTCGAAACTCATTTATAATAAAAAACGAACAAATCTATATAAAAAGTTTTGAAAACTTACTTTTTGGGACTTCCCTTAGAGAACGGAAAATCTGAAAAGGTAGGTTAGATAGGTAGCCCTCGTCCCTACCAATCCAACGCAACCAAAATCAAGCCAATCCTTCGAGAAACGAAGAAAAGAAAATCACATCCATAGTGGAAGTGAAGGTCACGGCAAGGAAGAATGGAGGAGAAGAAAATGAAGGCAACTTGATGACTTTTGTGATATTTAAAGAAGATGTGAATAGTAATTTTAGATATTTTAAGAAATTGGAAATGACGGTTACGTCCTTTTATGACTTTTGACTTAAGAATCGAAACCCGAAGCTCTTAAATAAATCTAAAGGTGATTAATAATTATTAATTGGCCTATTAATAATTATTAATATCACCAAAACGAATTTAAAGTATTAAAACAATTAAAAAGGATTTCGGGCGAAATTAACTACTAAAATCAAAATTACAAAAATAATAATTAATCTAAATACTTAAATTGAAATAAATAAATAAATAAATAACATTAAATAAATAATAAAATAAAATAAAAAAATAAAAGTTCACTTCAAAATAACGGGACGTTACAGTCTACCCTCCTTAGAAGACTTTTCATCCTCGAAAAGTGCATTCACTAAGTGAATAAAGCAAGGGTACTTAGACTGTATCTCATCTTCACGTTCCCACGTTGCTTCCTTTGACACTTGGTTCTTTCAAAGAACCTTAACCAAGTGAATTCCTTTTTATTTCTCATCACTTTTGTTCGAATGCTCTTATCTTAACTGGTGTCTTCTCGTAAGACTTATTAGCATTCAAAACCACCCGTTCATAATCAATCACGTGGAACGGATTCACCATGTGATTTCGAAGAATCAATACATGGAAAACATTACAATCGGTCGATAACGAAAGTGGTAAGGCTAAACAATAAGCTACCACTTTTACTCGATTGAGTATCTCAATAGGCCAATAAACCTAGGGCTCAACTGACCCTTATTTCCAACTTTCATAACACCCTTCATTGGTGCCATTTGAAGTTTACGAGATCCACTTCACAACTTGAATGGACTACAACGAATCATGCTGTCAACTTTGGTTAACCTTTAACCTTTCTTTAAACAAATGATAGACTCGCTAGTCATTTGTTACAACTTGAGTACCAAAGTCTCTTTTTTCCAACCTCATCTTAATGAGTGGGAGAATGACACTTTCTACCACAAAGTGCCTAAACGGTGCCAAAACTTTGAGACGAAGTGTATGTCTCCATCTGATAAAATCTTCACCGGCACACCACAATCTATCAATCTTTCTTAAGTACAATTGTACCCTAGTCTTAACTGGATAGATGATCCTTCCAAGAGTAAAGTGTGCGGTCTACGTCAAACGGTCTATAATCACCCAAATGGTATCATAATTCCTTGTCACCTTCGGCCAACCCTGATAAAACCTATGGAAACCTTCCCCCATTTCCATTTAAGAACTTTCAAAGGTTAAGATAACCCGGTGGATCCTTAGGGCCTTGACTTGTCAACAAATCAAACACCTATTCACATACTTTACAATCTTATGTTTCATCCCAGGTCATCGATACAGCTCTCTCAGTCCCAGTACATCTTCGTACTACCTGGATTAATAGAGAAGATTGAACTGTGAGCCTCCTCTAACAGTTCCCTTCTAAAAGTCGATCCTAAAGGCACACATAGCCTCTTACGATACATCAGAGTACTATCAGTAGAGAAGGTAAAATGGCCAGGAAAGTCTGACCCAGCCTCTCGAAAACCGGCCTGCAAATGATTTTCTCCCCTTTGTGCATCAATCATCATTTGCCTAAAAGTAGGTCCCACTGTTAAACTAGCCAGACTCACAGTGATCTCAGCAGTAAGAAATGCTATCTTAGCTCGTTCCATATCCCACCTCAATCTCAATGTAACGTCCCGTTACTTTTGGGGGTAATTTTATTTTATTTTATTTATTTACTTTAATTAAAGTATTTAAGGTTAATAAAAAAAATAGTGATTTCGATTTTAGTAGCTATTTTCGTCCGAAATTCATTTAAATCGTTTTAATACTTTAAAATTGTTTCGGTGACATTAATTATTATTAATGGGCCAATTAATAATTATTAATCACCTTTAAATTTATTTAAGAGCTTCGGGTTTCGTATTTAAAGTAAAAACAAAAGAGGGACGTAGGCGTCATTTTCCAATTTCTTAAATATCTAAATTTACTATTCATTTATCTTTAAATATCACCAAAGTTGACAAAAATCATTTCATCTTCTTCCTTCTCCTTTGTCTTTGCCGTGAGCTTCCATCCACCATGGATGAGAAGTTTCTTTTCTTCGTTTCTCATTCGTTTCTCGGCGGATCATCGTGTTTTCGGTTGCGTTGGATTGGTAGGGACGAGGGCTACCTATCCAACCTAGCTTTTCGAAGTTTCTCGTTCATTACGGGAAACCCTAAAAAGTAAGTTTTCAAAACTTTTTACATGGTTTTGTTCGTTTTTTATTATAAATGAGTTTTGAAGTTGAAATCATGAATTTCCATCAATGAATTTGACGATTTTGAGCCCGGATTTTCGAAAAATACTATTCATCCGAAAACACTATTCATCCGAAATCACTATTCACCCGAAATTGCACACTTGTTCGCATATTAGTTATGAGTTGTAATATGTTGTGCAATTGGTGAATTGTAGGTGCGATTGCTCGGTTGTTGTTTCGTGGAAAGTGGAGATTGGAGTTATTTGGCTAAGGTGAGTTTAATGTGAAAGTTAGTGGTTTTATGAATTTAGTTTCGTTATGTAATTGTTTATCGATGTAAAGATGGAGATAACTTCTTAGGATTATAGTTTGGTTGGAGACTTTAATTCGGAAGTGTGTGTGGAGAAAGTTTGGAGTTATAATGAATTCGATGAATAGGGAACATCGGAGTGATTTGGAAGTATGGTAATGTGATTTGGAGATATTAGATGAAAGTGGAATGGAAGTTACTTTGATGGATTTGAAAGTTACTTTGATGGATTTGGAAGTAAAGTAATTAGAAGATGCACTTGAGTAGTAACTCGTGTAATCTAGTTGGTTAGGTTTCTAATTAACTTAGTAGAATTCTTTGGAGTTTAGCTAACTTATTGGAGACCTAGGGTTTGTGAAATAGTACGGGCTTAGTATGTGATATTTATCCATATGGTATACCCGGTACGATGATTGTGATATGGTAATACCGTACGGGCTTAGTATGTGATATTTATCCATATGGTATACCCGGTACGATGGTTGTGATATGGTTATACCGTACGGGCTTAGTATGTGATATTTATCCATATGGTATACCCGATGACGATGGTTGTGATATGGTAATACCGCACGGGCTTAGTATGTGATATTTATCCATATGGTATACCCGATGCGATGGTTGTGATATGGTAATACCGCACGGGCTTAGTATGTGATATTTATCCATATGGTATACCCGGTACGATGGTTGTGATATGGTAATACCGTACGGGCTTAGTATGTGATATTTATCCATATGGTATACCCGATACGATGATTGTGATATGGTAATACCGTACGGGCTTAGTATGTGATATTTATCCATATGGTATACCTGATACGATGATTGTGATATGGTGAAATTCCTGATACCTATATGGTGAAATTCCTGAGACCTATATGGTGAAATTTCTGAGACCTGATATGGTGAAATTCTTGAGACCTATATGGTGAAATTCCTGAGACCTGATATGGTGAAATTCCTGAGACCTGATATGATGAAAGTCCTGATATCCGATGTGGTGAAAGTCCTGATATCCGATGATTTGAGATATGGTATGACCGTACGTGGTATGTTGATTTCGATCCATACAATAGCACGATACGATGAAACTTGTTTGGTAATAAAGATAGTTAATGTTACCTTTACATATTCTTTAGAATTGTGTAGTAAGACTTAGTAGTGAATGTTACTTTACTTTAAGTCTTTATATCTATCTCTTGGTAATGAATGATGAATACTGGTAATATATGACTATCGAATGATTGTATGGAAATTGAAAGTGTGGATGTGGGTAGTATTGAGCATTATAGGCCTTTGGACACGATTTCGGTTATGAGATTTTGTTCATAGGATTACTTGCTTTCGTTTTACTCTCACTAGCATGTTATGCTAATGGTGCTACACTTACAAATTTTCAGGTAAACCTCGAGCTAAGAAGCGTGGTAGAGGAGGTGGAGCCGCGTGACTAGTCGAGATGGTGTATGGACAATATTAAGAACTCATTTTGGTTTAGCATTCATTGAATGCTTGTAAATTATTCCATCTTTACATACTTATGTCTTTTTGAGCCCGAAAGGGTATTTGTGTAAAATATGTCTATGTTTTATGATTTAAATATCTTTTGGAATGCGCATTCCCGATTTATCGTTTTTTCTGGAATTTGGGTTGTAAAACAGGTTTTGGCTATTCGATTTTTAAACGAACCCACGCCGTTTTTCTTTAAAAGTCGAGTCTTCTGCTGTGCATTTGAATTTAAAGAATTTACGGGTTCGGGTCGTTACACTCAAGGGTATGACCAACAAAGCTGATGAATGAGAAGACTTTCTACTGAGCGCGTCAGCCACTACATTGGCTTTCCCAGGATGATACTAAATGTCACAGTTATAATCCTTAACGAGCTCTAACCATCTCCGCTGTCTCATATTCAATTCCTTCTGAGTGAAGAAATACTTGAGACTCTTATGGTCAGTAAATATCAGGATTTTCTCACCATACAAATAATACCTCCATATTTTCAATGCATGAACAACAGCTGCCAACTCTAAATCATGAGTCGGATATTTCTTCTCATGCTCTTTCAACTGACGGGAAGCATACACTATAACTTTCCCGTGTTGCATCAACACACATCCTAAACCTCTGTGGGAAGCATCTGTATATACAGTCAGACCACCGGTTCTATCAGGCGACACTGGAACATGTGCTGTCACAAGCCTCCTCTTGAGCTCCTCAAAGCTCGTTTCACAATCCTCAGACCATACAAAATCAACTCCCTTCCGAGTCAAACGTGTCAAAGCTGAAGCAATTTTGGAGAAATCTTGCACAAACCGTCTATAATAGCTTGCAAGTCCCAGAAAACGGTAAATATCAGCCACACTAGTCGGTTTATGCCAGTTACTAACTACCTCAATCTTAGAGGGATCAACTGATACTCCTCTACTCGATACTACATGGCCTAAAAATGCCACTTCCTTCAGCCAAAACTCACACTTTGAGAACTTGGCATACAATTTTTGATCTCGTAGTACTGTCAAAACTTCCCTTAAGTGCATAGCATGCAACTCCTCTGTCTTGGAATAAACCAAGGTATCATCGATGAAAACAATCACAAATGAATCAATGAACCTTCTGAACACCATATGCATAAGGTCCATAAAGCTGCAGGCGCGTTGGTCAAGCCAAAGGACATGACTACAAACTCATAATGTCCATAACGCGTCCTGAAAGCAGTCTTGAGAATTTCATCATTCCGAATTCTCAACTGATGATAGCAAGATCTCAAATCTATCTTCAAAAAGTTAGTGGCTCTCTTCAACTGATCAAACAAGTCTTCTATCCGGGGCAAAGGATACTTGTTTTTCATCGTAACACGGTTCAACACTCTATAATCGATACATAATCGCATAGAGCCATCTTTCTTTTTTACAAACAACACCGGGGCTCCCCACGGTGAAACACTCGGGCGTATAAACCCCAAGTCTAAAAGTCCCTGTAACTGGCTCTGGAGTTCTTTCAACTCAACCGGTGCCATACGATAGGGTGCTTTGGACAATGGAGCTGTCCCAGGAGCAACCTCAATCTAAAAATCTAACTGTCTCACCGGTGGCAAACCGGGTAAGTCATCAGGGAAAATATCAACGAAACCCCTCATTACTGGCACAGAACTCAAGCTAGTCTCTGGTACAGAAGTATTAACAACACTAGGTATATAGCCCAAGGCTCCATCACTTAGAAGCGTTCTAGCTTCTAACATAGATATCATAGTGGGTGCTACTCGACTACTAGTCCCACGAAAATGTAAACTGGTTCCACATGAACTCATAAAATCAAAACTTTCTCATTACAATCGATAATGGTAGTACGATTAGCTGATAGCCAATCCATACCCAATATCACATCAAAGTCAGACATATGCATAACAATCAAAGTAAAATGTGAGCATCTACTCATAATACATATGTCATACGTGCCATACGCACTATCACAATAATAAACTTCACCACTGGGGTAAAAGCACATATCTCGAAACTCAACAGTCTCGGCTCAAGAGCTGCCAACTCATCATAACAAGATAAAAATAAAAGAATGGCTAGCTCAAGCATTAAACAGAATAAAAGCCAAACGGCCTGAAAATAATAAAGTATAAAATCACTACCATACTGGTAGCTATTCCTGATAATCCTGAGTTTACTACTATGTTGTGATGGTTGTATCTTATACACCCTATAAAAGTGGCATGAATCCAAGTTTGATCAGAACATAGCATCTTGATGGAAGTGTGCATCTCCCTGATGGAAACTAGCACAACTATTGTAGTAAGGATGATCCTATCCTTGTTGAGCTCCACCTCGAAACAGTTGTCATTCCTGTTGTTGCTGTTGATGTTGTTGTTGTTGATGTTGTTGCTGCTGCCGCTGTTGCTTCTGTTGTATCCCTTGACTGGCGTCGTCATCCTTTGCTTTCTGCTTCTGAGAGGTAGTCTGTTCCGTATTAGTTAATTTTCTCTTCTTTTCAAAAGATGTAAAATAAAAGATAAGGACGACTCCTAAGCTTCCTTATTTTCAAATCTTGAATGAACTCGACTTTAGAGATCACTTCTTTTCTTACAAAGCAAAACTGGTGCCTATCAAACACCTTAGTTCAATAACGTCCTTACCTTCCAACATAGGATTCACTTTAGAGTCTATCTTGAAAAGAATCCGTAGGTCCAAACTATGACCTACAAGTTTCTCAAAGTTCACCGTCCAATCAGATGGTCAAACACAATGTGATTTGAAGTTCACCAACCATCACATTGCCTTAAAAGTCACCGCTATCACGGTCCATCAACATCCTTCTATATTTCAATGATATAGCAACACTCAACTTAGTGTTAGTCAAACTTGAGAATTTACCAAATATAGATCTTCATTACTCGACCTCGAGTATTTCCAATTCAGATTGATACACTATAGTGTAATAGCGACCAAACTAGGTCATTCACCAATTAACATTGTCGTCAATGGTCCTCATTGAGACTTATCACGTAAAGTCCTTACTTCCTTTTTTGAGTGGTAACACACTTTCCATTTAGCACAATACTACCATAAGGATTTACCACTTACCATAATCCAACTTTCTCAACTCAAACCAGGAATTTGTCCATTGAGTTAAATCTAGGTTACTGGATTCGAGCTAGACCGATTTCTTTTCAACAATTTCTCACCTCAAACAGTTGTTTCATCTCTTATTACTGGGCTCCATACAAACATTTCCCCTTTTTACACATAAATGTCCACACACATCTACTAAGACCACTACTTAGCAATTGTGTGACAATAACACTTTAATCAGCTTTAAGGATCAAACGATTGATCTCTCGGAGTATCTCATCTCCTTTACATTGACATTATGTCAATACTCTTAACGAGGTGTATAACCTCCAAATATGCACGAGGTCATTTACATTTTTTAGCATCCTTACCCAAATCTTAAAATGGATCTAATAAACATAACCACATAGTGGTTTTACAAGGATGTGAAATCGTACAAACATCATTAACTTCTAATAATATTCTCATAAATCTTCCAATATCAAAGAAATAAAGCATGAGAATAGAAGTTATAGGCATACCTGGTGCTGCTGACCTCAGATGATGACTTGAGAATGGACTTAAAATAAAACATGAAAACAAACATGCATCGCATGTAGTCTACAGAACCCTAAGGCTCTGATACCAACTGTGACGACCGGTCACTTTTAAATAATTTAAATTAGAGAACACAACGGAAGTCTTTATATTTTAAGAAAAATGGCGTGGTTATGTTAGAAAATTGGCTAGCCAAAACCTGTTTACATCTTAATTTCAAAATCTAAAATACACAAGGAACATTAAGTTCCTATCCAGGAGTTCAAAATGAATTATAATCATAAAAGTAAGGACGAAAAGCTCTTAAGAGCCATTTACAAATATACAAATCCAAAATTGTATAAAATTCACAAAACCATGTACATGAACTTTTACATAACACCTAGTCCATCTCGAAATCATCATCCCTCAATCATGCAACACCATCTCCTTTCCCACGACCTCTAGTCAGGGCATTAATTGAAATTTTTGTAATATCATGAGCTAACAACTTAAGCCCAGTGAGAATAATAATAATAAGAAGTAAAAATAGACCTCAAACTCGTATTACGATTCGTGTCCAATTAATCTAACACAATCAATCCTAAAGTTCTTCAAACTTTAGATAATTTCATTCTAAACTCAATGATGATATTACTAACACTCGTAGTCAAATCCTCAACCATTAACTTGTTACGACCTAAATAAGGAAAGTAAATAAACTTTGCATAAATATAACATCTCGATTCTCTTATCCATCGATCATATGCATGAAGGTAACGAGGACATCTCGTAGGATTCACATTTGCCCTTTATGCATGAATGAAGGTAATGAGAACATTCCGTAGGATCCCATTCAACCCCCTTTTCTTTCTCACTTTCTTTTCTTTTTCTATGAAGGTAATGCGGACACTCCCCGTAGGGTCCAACATTCTCCCTTATTTTCTTTCTCACTTTCTTTTCTTTTTCTCTGAAGGCGATGCGGACACTCCCCGTAGGGTCCAACATTCTCCCTTCTTTTCTTTCAATGATGCGAGATGTTATGGTGCAATATGTTATGGTATGCTCGGAAAAGTAAATAAACGTAAAATGTGAATATTAAAGTAGTCGAAACAAGCATAAAGTAAAGGGCATAAATTAAAAGACATAAAGTAAAGTATATAGGAAATTCCAGAAGAACGATAAGTAAACCGTACAACCGATACATACTAAAGTATGATCTTTATCTTCAAAGGATTCTAAACTTCCAAATAAGATCCAAGGTTGTACATTCAAGTTCCTTAACCGTTCTATCTAAAAGTAAGGATCTTCTTACTCTTAATGATCCATCCTAAGCTTCGAAATGAATCTAAATTAGAACTTTCTAAGATTCAAAATTTTCTTCGAGAACTCCTAAGTTCTCACTTAAAGGATTAACACCTAATCCAAGGGCACTAACTCACTTCCCTCTAATCTTAGATTCGAATCCTAGTCTTAGTTTCCAATTCTACAAATCAATATACTTATTCGCTTTCTATATCTACTTTAAATCCTAACTATTCTCACCTTAGCCAAATAATATTTGCTCCAAGTCTCCAATTCCCACGAAACAACAACCGAGCAATCGCACCTACAATTCACCAATTGCACAACATATTACAACTCATATCTAAGATGAGAACAAGTGTGCATTTTCGGGTGAATAGCGATTTCGGATGAATAGTGTTTTTCGAAAATCCGGGCTCAAAATCATCAATTTCCATGATAGAAATTCATGATTTCAACTTCGAAACTCATTTATAATAAAAAACGAACAAATCTATATAAAAAGTTTTGAAAACATACTTTTTGGGACTTCCCTTTGAGAACGGGAAACTCTAAAAAGGTAGGTTGGATAGGTAGCCCTCGTCCCTACCAATCCAACGCAACCGAAATCAAGCCAATCCTTCGAGAAACGAATGAGAAACGAAGAAAAGAAAATCACATCCATGGTGGAAGTGAAGGTTGTTAGGAATGGTGTCCTAGAACTTGTAATTATTTAATTATAATAATTTATTTCGAATAAATTAAATAAATAAACATAAGTTCTTTATATTATCTAGATTGATTCAATTGACGATATTAGGAATATATGAAAATATATTAATATCAAACATTCAAATAGTAAACCCTAAGTTACTCTTATGAAATCACGACTTAGTATGTGAGTCATACGAGAGGATTAAAGTCGAGATGAGTAACTTAAACGTGTCTACAGTAATTGGATAACATTTGGGAACCTTATCCTGGTAACACTGTTGATAGCTTCGCATTTTGTTTATAGACAAATGATCTAATCCTGATCATTCATGTGGGAGACATGAAATGGAAGTATCATATGCAATGTTGATTGTATAAGACAGGATCACGATGTTCGATCAAATTTCTCATTAGTACCGTTTACGAGAAATGATCGAATATCAAACTAAGTTTATCAACCGTGATAGATCTCAATCCTGAGTGAAATGCGGACTCCTATTTATGGAGTTACGTTCTTTGATTCACATGGTTGAGAGCGATCTGTAACAACGCTCAATACACTTCTGTTTTGGGAACATGACTAGATAAGTAGCTGGGAACTCATCTTCACGAGATGGAATTCATAACTTTCCTATAAATTAACGGTATCAGTGCGATACCTAAACATTTTAGGAACTTTAGGAAACTCCCTTGATGTACTGATTCGAGACATGAACAAGTGGCGCCACGACTTCTATTGATCACAGAAGTATATTATCTCTAGTTCGACTAAAGATAAAGTTCATTGGAGAATCAGTGGGAACACAAGGATAAAGCAGTAATTACAGGGGCAAAACGGTAAATTTATCCGCCTGTAATTATGAGGGTTCCACGTGAAGGATATATCACAGATATAAATAAAAGATAAACTAAATGGACATAACTCATCTATAGTGAGGGGAGTTCAACTATGAATCTATAGTGGAATTATTCATAGTTAGATAATAAGTAATTAACTGATTATGTGTTAATCACTTAATTGACTAATTATTAAGCCCATGATCTATAGGTCCATCGGGTCCCTATGCTAGCCCAAATATTGTTGTAGCAAAACTAAGTTATTAATTTAACTTAGGAAGAACAAGTAATTTAAGTAATTGATTTACTTAAAATTAGGCAATATTAATTATTTGAATAATGAGATTATTTAAATGAAAATTAATATTAATATTATTAATGTTGATACAATATTAATTATTTAAATAAAGAGTTTATTTAAAGGGAAATTAATATGACATTATCAATTATAATATTTTAAGGCAGAATTAATTGTTTAAATACATAGTCTATTTAAACGGGAATTAATGTTAATATTATTAATTATTTAAATAATGTGTTTATTTAAATGGAATTAATAATTGATATTATTAATTAAATAATGAGTGTATTTAATTTAATAATAAATATTAGAAAGAATTAAATTCAATTTGTTAAAGAAACAAATTGGTTTTGACCCAAAATATTTAATTAATTGAATAAGATTCAATGGTGATTAATATATTAGTTTTGGTTAAATGTATTTAAATTAGAAATTATTATTTGAAATTTTCTAATTTTAAATATATAAATACATTATTATATAATAAAGAAAAGTCAAAGAATGAAAATTAAATAAAATATAAATATATATATACATATGGCTTCATCCTTCAGCGTGCGCATGGTGGAGTTTACTTATATATATAATTTTATTTTATTTATATTTTCTATTTATTTTAATAATTTAGAGATAAGCTTTATCTAATTAGATTAGATATCATATTTTCTTATAAATATGACCATTGAGATTCATATTTTTCACACTTCTCACTTTAATTAGAAAAGTGAAAATTCTCTCTCAAGTTTTTGCCCAATTGCCGATTTTCCTTAGGGAAAAATTTAGAAGAAATTTCTTCTTCTATTGTTCTTCCGGTTCGATTCCCACAAGTCGGTTTTGCTTTCGATCGCGATATAGCATAGAAGATCCGGTGTTGCTGAGGATTTGATGCTGTAAAGAAACCTCCAACCGATTCTCCATATTTTACTCAATGTAAGTTCCGGTTTTAATTTTCGAAAATTAAGCATGAATCTACATGTTTTTATCACAAATTGTATGATATTAATAGATCCTAAATTAAGTGTTAATTTGTGTTACTAAATAAATTCCGCTAGTTTAGTAAATCATCCCTTCAAAGGTCACGGCAAGGAAGAATGGAGGAGAAGAAAATGAAGGCAACTTGATGACTTTTGTGATATTTAAAGAAGATGTGAATAGTAATTTTAGATATTTTAAGAAATTAGAAATGACGGTTACGTCCTTTTATGACTTTTGACTTATGAATCGAAACCCGAAGCTTTTAAATAAATATAAAGGTGATTAATAATTATTAATTGGCCTATTAATAATTATTAATGTCACCAAAACGAATTTAAAATATTAAAACGATTAAAAAGGATTTCGGGCGAAATTAACTACTAAAATCGAAATTACAAAAATAATAATTAATCTAAATACTTAAATTGAAATAAATAAATAAATAACATTAAATAAATAATAAAATTAAATAAATAAATAAAAGTTCACTTCAAAATAACAGGACGTTACAGGAAGTAAGCTTATCGATTGGCTTTACCGCCTTCCCTTTCTGCGGTCCATAATGTATTCCATTTGTCTATGCTTCGGAAGTATGTAGTCGACCCGTCTCATGTTATTGATTTCCAACCTATAGTGTTCGATGAGAACTTAACGTATGAGGAAACCCCTGTGGAGATTTTGGCAAGTGAACAAAAGGTGCTGAGAAATAAGACGATTAAACTTGTTAAAGTTTTGTGGCGGAATCAATTAACGGAGGAGGCTACGTGGGAACTCGAAGATAAGATGAGGGAGCATTATCCGTTCTTGTTCTCTAAGGCTTGATTTTGCGAGGACGCAAAATTATAAGGTGGGGAGACTGTAAGGACCCGAGGTTTGATTTCGGGAATTTAGAATTTTCTTATATTGATTTGTTTATTTAGTATTTTAATTAAAGAAAAAATTTTATGCTAATTATTGTTAAGTGCATATTGGTTACTTAGTAATTAACCATAATTAGATATTTTAGAAAATTGTAGTTAACCATGGTTAAGTTTGTTTGAGGGCTAGTTAGCAAAGAAAAGAGGATGAAGGGTTTGAAATTAAAATTTGGAGGTGGAAGGGCTTGGTGCCAAATTGAAGGGGTGGAGGGACTTGGAGATAAATTGATTTAGTTGTCTTAGTTAATTAAGAAAAGAAAAAGTACTAAAAGGAAATAAGAAAAGAAAAAAAAACAAACAAATTCCGATCCTTTGTTCTTCTCAAACCCGTAGACCCCCCCCCTCCCCTCTCATTTTTCTTCAACAAATTTCACTCACTTTGCTCTTGGATCTTGGGTAATTTGAAGGGGTTTTGTATGATTCATGTTGGAATCACCATCTTAGGAAGATTCAAGCAAGTATTGGAAGGAAATTTGATCAAAAGCTCAAGGTACTTACTAACCTAGAATGTCATTTTTGGCAAATTTTTCCATGGTGTTGATTGGAGTTTCTTAAGGTGTTTACATGAAGGTTCTCTTTGATTATAAATTCTAGAAATGGTGTTTGAATTGATGTTTATAAATCCTAAGTATCACCTCTTAAGTGTTCTTAAAAGGATAAAAGACATAGTTGGATGCAGCTTTTTAAAAACTCCATTAATGGAGGTTTTTGAAACTTTGGTGTTCTTTGATTTTTTTTGGGATTTCTTGACCCTTTGAACTTCTCAATTCTGGAACTTAAGAATGTTTATATGATTGTAAGATGCATGTTTATCAAAGTTAAGAGGAACCAAAGGCCATGGATAAACTCATGTTGAAAACACCTTAAAAATAGCAATGTTTTGGAATTTCTAGCTTCTTTAAAGTAAGGTTTTCCATGGTTTTACTTTGAAATTATTAATTCTGGAAAATATTAGGGTATATATAGATATTTTCTACATGAGAAACAACTTGGAAAGATAAGAGGATGAGTTTTGAAAGATTATCAAAATTGGCCTAAAAACTAGTTTTAAGCCTTAGCTAGTTTTGGATGTTTCTTGTTTAATCTTAAAGGTTATTAATTCTGGAAAGTTTGGATGTTAATATGTATATTTTAACCATGGAAACCACTTTGGAAGATCAATTTAGTGAATGTTTGGTGAATTTCTATTTTTGATAAAAAAATTGCACTTTTGTTGGACTAGTTTTCTTATTTTGGGTGTTTCTTGACTTTTAATGGAAGTTTATCAATTCTGGAGCATTTGGTGTTTAAATATATATATTTAAACAAGGAAACCACCTTAGAGCATCAATCCAATGAATATTTCATCAGTACTCCTTGTTTGACCGAAAAGTGCATCTCGAATCAACTAGTTTGGCACTTGTGTCACTAACCGGAGAGGTGATGGAGCTCCGGTGTGCTATGTAAAGAATGGCCAGGGTGCTAGTAAATGGAGATAGTTTGAAAACTGAGATGAGCTACGACTCAAGAAATGATTGAATTGAAATATGGGCGTAGTGAGATGCCGGGTTTATGTTGGCAATGCTTGTGGTATCAAAGAGAATGAAATTATGGTTTACAGATGTTATGACTAGTTGTTATTATCGAAATATAAAGCATCGTACTTTATTCGCATTCTAAGCATATTGTCATATACTTTCGCATTATATCACGGTCATCCCGCATCACTGTTCATATTCTTTTGTTTTCACTGAGTGTCATGCTCAAAGGCGCTCTATATCACCTTTCAGGTAACGCTCGGGGATGAGGGCGTGGAGTGGCAGGTGGTGCTCATTGACTATGACGAGGTGGAGCTTTTGGATTGGTCTCCGGTCACACGAGCCGTATATTTTGGGAGTATAGAAGACACGCTTTAACTTATGTTTTCTTTTTATTTTGAGTTAAACATTATGTATATTATGTGTAAAGACCCGACTTTTCAGAGTTTAAATCAAACATAATAAATGCAGCGGAAAGACTCAATAAGTGATATTTATTGAATAATATGAAAAATCCTCAATCAAATAGTCATTTAAAATAAAATCAACAACTCCGGAGTTTTAATCTTTAAAGCAAAAAGAAACAATGTACTAAATCAACTAACCAAAATGTTTCAAACTAACATAAAACTCTGATCGCACAAAACAAATATAGTCAGTAAAAATTCAAGTACTTTATTCTCAAAACTCAATGAAGATAAATGATGCATTGGCTAAAGCCAGTGAGAAAACGATCTAAACAAAGGTAAAGCTTTAAATAGTCTCTAACAACTTAAACCGAGTCCCAACACTCAACACTCTCCAATGTCTCTTTCACACAAAACTTCCCTTAGACCTCACATTCAATCTCTTTACATGAATAGGCAATTATCATCTAAATTCCATATCCAAGATCCTCATTCATAATCCTCTTTCCAATACACATCCCAATCCGATACATAAGCCAATTCTAATTTAACAAGTACAATCAAACAATTATTCAAACCAACCACTAAGAAGGCGGTCTCTCGGGACTACAACCATTCTTAGGTACTTAGTTATAGTCGTAACCATAACTAACTCCTAATGGATCGTTCATACGAGCAATGTCCATTAGCTGTTATGAGCTCACTCTCATAACTATATATATTTTACTAGTATAAGCTCGTAGCCTCATACTAGTTTAACACACCTATCAAGCCATCAATTCACAATCTCTTTACATTATCCTCTTGATAATACTCACTCATAATCAGCAAGGGCAATTAAAATACAGCAGCCCCAAAGATACTAAATAAACATGCAAAAATACATTTTACGATAAACTGCCGAAAAACCGTCAAACCAACTATTCACTGTCAATCTTGCTCAACTCAAACCTCATACTAAATCATCATAAAATACTCCATAATATTCCAAAATTGACTCCCAAATTAATCAGAAACAAAAGAAATCGAAAAACAACAAAAACTGCCGAAAAATGACTAAACTAGTTCTAACCGAAAAATTCTTTCTCCAATTAATTTTTCGATGTTTCCAATATGAATTCACTTCCTAAAGCTCCAGAATAATATATTTGAACATATCGAAACATAAAATCTACGGTAGAAGCTTTAGATTTCTCTAAAACCCCACCAACGAATAAACCGTTAACTCACCTCAAAATTGCTTAAATCCGAAATCAAAGCTACTTCCCTTGACGAACCAGACCTGAAACGAAGATCCTAAATAACTTAAAATACAAATTAAAATATACTACATTTGTACAAAAGGTTTGGGGTTCGGTGGATCAAAGAACGGAAATCAAACGGCGAAGGAAATTGGCTAAGGTTGGGGCGTGGGGGTGTGTGTGGGCCGCGGCTGGCCATGGTCATCGGGACGTGGTTCGGTCGCGGTTTCATAGTTAGGGTGATCGATCTTGATGGTTCTAGGTGTCGGTAATCAAGATCGATTAGATGTTTGGCCATAGTTTGGGAAATTGACAATTATGGAGATCGAAACAAGGGTTAGGGTTCTTGGTGTTCATAAGAATATTAATTAACTAAAATCCAGAATTTAAATGGTTGTGAAATCAATAATGAAAGCTTACCCGTCACTTGAATTTCAAGAAAAAGGCTTCCGATCTTCCTTCTTTGATTCCGTGCAATTTTCACCGATCTCCTAATTAACAATTGACGAAATCTCATCAATATCTACCCTAGACCCCACGGCATCAAGAAGGAAAAGAGAAGAGAGGAATTTCATTACCTTCGTGACCAAAATCGATTCCAAAACGCCTAAATCCAAAACTCGATGCACGATCGAATGAAAACAAGACGAATTGACGGATCTTCTTCTTCTCTTTCTCTAAGGGGGCCGGCGGCAAGGGTGTGGGAAGGAGAGAAGAGAGAAAGGAAAATGATAAATGGGAGGTGATCTTAGGTTAACAATCCCGAGTTCAAGTATTTACGAAAATGCCACTCACCTTAAAACGTCGATAACTTGATCACCGGGTCTCAGAATGACAAACCGTCAGTTGCGTTGGAATCGTGACATTGAGACGATCAATTTTATGTCAAAATATTAACCAAATCATAAGTTTCAAATTTCGAGGTTTTTCGGGAAAAATTACCATAATAACCTTTTTGAAATAACACTGTATTTCTGCTCTTATTAATCGATCAAGCTGATTAATATTATTTAACAAAAATAATTTTGATTTTTTTACTTTCTCGTAACGGGGCGTTACATTATGTTTGTGTAATACTTTAAAACCAGTGCACCGAATTTTATTTTTAGTACGGTTTTATGAAACTCTGAACCAGCCGACGAGCCGATGAATTCTGGAAAAAAGCAGGTTTATTTTGTTTTGTATGTGAGGCATGGACTTTACGAATACTACATGCTGAAATCTTCAATATTTTATAAAAGTATTATTTTGGGTTTAAACTATTTGCTTCCGCTTGCGTAACTGCGACCGGCTTCTGTTGAACATGTCAAGTCGTCACACAAAGAGATTTACACCAACCGTCAACAATGAAAGATCTTGAACCTGACTTTCAGACAAATTGAGCTGATAAGCACTTCGCATCGAGAAAAAACCAATAGAATTATCTCTCCAAATGATAGAATCAGAGATACACCTATCGCCAATGGGGATCCCCAAAATAAGGTATGACTCTTCACGAAGAAAGTTGCCACGAATAAGTTGTTCGTTTCAGTTACCGTGCTCATTCATCAGATTAGCAACACACCTACCTTTCATTAACGAAGAAGTCCAGGACACCATACAAGAATCTTCTTTGGGCAGCCATAGGTCAGAATCTATATTAACACTAAGTCCATTCCCAATTTTCCACCACATACCTTTAACGAACAAATCTCAACCCCACAACAGACCTCTCCAGAAATAAGATAGATTGTTCCCCAAATAAGCTCTAATTCGTGGAGTTAAAATACCTACCTTTTAAAACTTTTGCAACAAGACTATGGGGATTGCAAACCAATCTCAAGCATTGCTTAGCCAAGAGAGTTTGGTTGAAAATATTTAGGTCTCGAAAACCCATCCCACCATCAAATTTACTATAGCACATTTTTTTCCAACTTCTCCAATGATTTTTTCTTTTTGAATCAGACGTCCCCCATGATAAGAATTTTGCAAACAAGGCATGAAAAGAATCATAAAGAGTAGAAGGAAGCTTGAAACAGCTCATTGTGTAGATGGGAATGGCTATGGCAACAGCTTTGATTAGAACTTCTTTACCTCCCTGAACTAAAGAATTTTTCTTTCCAACCCTGAAGAGATTTCCAACACGATTCTGAACTCCCTGAAAATGGCCTTCTTGTTTCTAGCATTTTGAGAAGGGAGGCCTAAGTAACAGCCCAAAGACTCCGTTTTAGAAAGCTTCAAATTTCTGGCTATGAAATCATTCATCTCAGGCTTTGTATTTCTATTTGTCATGAACATTGATTTATCGAAGTTAATTAACTGCCCGAAAGCCTTTTCATAAGTGTCTATAATATCTTTAACAAATTGCAATCGTTTTCAGTAGCTTTGATAAAAATCAGACTATCAATTGTGAAGAATAAATGAGAAATTGATGGGCAGTGGTTGTTAACTTTAAGACCTGATATCCGTCCCTCCCTCTCGGCATCTTGGAGCACTGCTGAAAAGCCTTCCGCACAAATAATAAACAGATAGGGGGAGATGGGATCACGGGACAATATGACCAGCAGGAACTCTGTTAACAAAGATAGCAAAAGAAGGGGACTCAACACAATCCATGACAAGAGAGATCCAACGACTATCAAAATCCATTTTGCACATCACACGCTTAATAAACGACCATTCAACTCGGTCATAGGCTTTACTCATATCTAACTTCAGCGCCACATCCCCAATTTTTCCACACCTTTTGCTGTTGATCGCGTGGATACATTCAAAACTCAGAATAGCATTATCCGTACAAAAACGATTGGGAACAAAAGCACTCTGAAAAGGGGAGAGAATTGTGTCAAGAACCCCTTTCAATCTATTCGCAATCGAAATGACATAATTAAATCATATAGATTCAAAAAAAAAAACAAAAAGAAAAAAACTCAAGTAAATATTTTTTCATTTTAAAATTTTGGAGGATAAAAAATAAAAATACAAGAACACATTTTTAATATCATTTTTTAAAAGGAGAAAAATAACCAATCTAAAATTTTAGTTTTTAAATTCAAGATAACGTTTATGAGTTCTTTTTAGAATCAGAAAATAATAGATAATAGAATAATTAATAATTAATAATTAAATTGCAAATAAAAAGTACCCAAAAAAAAAAGCTGTTTGAAACAGCTGTATCTTTCACCCCCAAATAATCGGTCTACTTCTTTTCTTTTTACTTGTCTTCTCCTTAGTTGCACAGAAATAGCAACTGAAAAAGGTCAGATAATATCACGCAGAAGGCTGTAAATAAAAAGCAACTTTTTTTGAATCCTGATTTGGCATTTTTTTAGATTAAAAATTTTAAATTTTGCAACTCCAGTTTTTTTTAATCTTGATAATTTAAAATGCAAAAATAAAACCTAGTTGTTAAAGACTTTTTTTTTCCAATAAAAATAGTTATAAAGACCTCAATTGCCAAAAAGGCTAAAATAAGGGTAGTTTAAAAAAAAATTATGCTAATTAAGATAAGTTAGGAGATTGATATTTTCAAAAATAGCAACTTTTTTTTATGAAAGTAAGAAAGTTCATTTTCATTAATTGTTTTCCTCTAGTATTGAATGATCAATATTATTATTGTATTTAAAAATTTTAATTGGAATGATTTCAATTAAAACTTTATAATTTTTATGTGATTAGTTTTACGGTTGTTAAAATATTAATTATTTAGTAGTTAACTAAAAGAATTAATATGAATCATTATTCTGTTTTATTAAAAAAGATTTCAATATTCAACTAATTAAATTATATATATTTTTTATTTTTTTATAAATGATTATATTTATTTACAGAACAAATAAAGATAAAAATATTAGAAAATTATTAAATCTTAAATAATATATTTTATATAATTTTTATTATATTTCATTAATTTAAAAAAAATTAACTAATAAAAAAAACGTCTATATTACTATCAAATTTAAAACTACACCCCCATTTGTAACTAAAGTTCAATTAATTGAGAAAAAACAAATCCAGAACAAAATTTGTCTCATCTTGTAATAATATCCTAACCTATCCTATCCTTTCTTGCTTACTTTCTATTTTTAAAAGAAGTTTCAGAAAATACTTTTTTTTCTGGAAGGAAAGTCGTCATTATCAGAATCAAATCGAGATAAATAACAAAGCAAGAGAAGATAATATCACAAGTAGGGAAAACTTGTAAGCATTTGTGATTTTTATTTTTCTTCTTTTAATCATATGTTTTTTCAGATTCTTCATAACTTTATTACAGGCTCGGGTTAAATATCAACTGTTCAAAGAGAATGATACGTTTTAAATAAAAGCTTGAATTATATTATTTTATTGTTATAGTGTTTTAATAAAAGTTTATAACTTTTTTAATTTTATTAAAAAATTATATGATAGAGGATTCAAAATTATATTTTCACATTAACCCTAATTGTTTTAAAATCGGTCTTCCAAACCAACAAAATAAAATATGATACCTTCATACGTTTATTTTACATACATTGTTGACCACTCTGAAACCCAATATAACTAATTAAAGGAAATAAAAATTGGATTCAATGAGCTCTTATTCCTTCAGTTTTCTTTGTATATTATAATAAAGATACAAAACGTGTAAACAGGGGCGGAGCTAGAATTTTTTTTTTAAGGGGGGCAAAAATTATATAATTCTAATTTTTAAAAAGGGGGGGGCAAAATAGATCAATAATGCTAAAATGTCAATTTTTTTACTTAAAATAATACTATTTTATTTAAAAAAATTCATTATTTTAAAAAATGAGGAGGGGCAACTGCCCCCCTCAGCCATAAGGTGGCTCCGCCCCTGCGTGTAAGAAATCTGAAAAGGAATATGATAATGACATGGCAGTACGTAAAGTATTAACCTAATTAGGGACAAATAGATATGAAAATCAATGAAGGTCTTGTCTTCCATTTATAGTGTCAACATATATAATGCAAATTAGCTCTAATTTAGCTGTGAATTATGCTAGCAATAAGAGTGTCAATTTTGTCGTAATTTCTTATATTTTCTTTTTACGTTCTAGCTGTTGTAATATAATATTATGTAACCTTTTCAATGCTAAATATAATTAAGAATATATTTAACAAGGTATCAGAGCCCCGTTAAAATTTTCTTGCCAGCTTTCCTGTTTTCCAATCTCCACTCATCCCTCTTTGGTTCCGAACTCCAACCGTCTGTAACTCTCTGTCATCAGTTCAGTTCCGGTGAGCGTATTACTTTTGTTTTCAATTCCAGTGAGTGGGTCGTCCGACGAAAACGTCCTCAGATCTAGATTTTCAGATTCTCCGATCTAGTTGAAGGCTCTCGAATCCAACGAGGTTTCTCAAAGATTTTCACTTCCGCGTTTTGCCTTTCTCAGATCCATCGAAGCTTCTCAGCAAACATTCACCATCTCTCTGTGTTTTGGCATGAGCATCTCACGAGGAAGAAGAAGCCATTTATGGCATGTTGCATTTTGACTTCAAGATCTTCCTACGTTGTCCGCACCCTCCCGCTCGACTTCAACTGACTACTTTCTAGCTGCCCGCTTCCCTTCCCAAGCCTGGCCGATCACTACAAGAAAACTGTCATTTTCCGACTACAAAAAGAAGTAGCCAGTTTGCGACCAATATAGTCGCAATACCAAGCATTGACCAAGGGCTACGGTGGGGTCACAAAATTTACGACCACTTTGCGACCTAATCAAGCAGTGACCCTATTCTCGCAAATATTTGTGACCAGACGGCCGTATTAAAGCGCCATTTTACGTTCCCAGTCACGAACATTGGCGGGTAATTTGCGACTATGTGGTGGCAAATATTTGCGACCAGGAGGTCGCATTAAAACGACTTTCCACATTCCCAGTCACAATTTTTTGGCGGGAAATTTTATGGGGTAAATTGCGACTACCTGGTCGCAAAATGGCTATCATGGGATTGCAAAAAATGGAGGGAAAATTACTTACCTTCCCGCCAATTTTTGTGACGATTTCATCGCAAAATGACAGATTCACACCCCTATAAAATGCACCTCCAAACATTGTTTGTCAATATAAAAAAAATGAGAGAGTGGATGTATATTCGTTTAATTGAGGTTTTTTTGAACGATGAATTCGTTTTCGGGGTTCAGCAATTTGTTGAGTTTTGCATGACAATGGGGTACTACGAAAAATATGGTCAGAAACTACGATGTCCATGCAGAAAATGCGACAACAGAAAAATCATACCAGATCCTGATCTGAAGAAGCATCTTTATAGTTGGGGTTTTGTGCCAACTTATTATCACTGGGTGTACCAAGGTGAAATGAAGGAAATATTCAACGCTGCAGTATAGGAATCTCGACATTACAAAAGAAACAGCTCGAATGTTGATGTTGCAGTCCATAATGAAGAACACCAGTTCGGTCAAATGCAGCAGATGATAATGGATGGTGCAGGGTATGGTAATGAAATTAATCGCGAAAAAGAAGATGATGAACAAACTTACGTTGAAGAGTAAATGAATCCAGGAAGCACATAAGATGCACGAGATGCTCACACGGCGATGACCATCGTATGAAGGATGTGAGTTTAGTCAACTTGCTTGCGCCTACGAACTTCTAAATATAAAATCGCAATACTACATCCTGGTAAGAGAATTTGATTCAATTGCATCATGGTTTCATCGATGTTCTCTCGCCGGAAAACAAACCGCAGAGAATTTGTACGACATGAAAAAGCTAGTGGAGGGTCTCGGTTTACCCATGGAGAAAATAGATTCTTGTCGAAACAGATGCATGATATACTGGGATGTGGATGAGAGTCTGCATCACTGCAAATTTTACTTTCAGCCAAGATATAAACAAGGGAAATGCAGCCTGATTCAAACACTCGCATGTTTTATTTACTACTAACTCCACGTCCACTACAAAAAAAAGTCAATTTGCGACCAACAATTTGTTACCAAAATGTCGTTTTTATTGTATAATGCGACCAAACAAGCGACCAACATGTTGGTGGTCGTTCCAGAATTTTGGGCGACCTGATAGTCACAAAAATACGACCAAACATTTTTGGTAGCAAAAAAGTCAACATTTTGAAAAAACGACCAGATGGTCGCTTATACAAGTGTAACGTCCCGTTCTTTTTGTGATAAAAAAAATTATTTATTTTATTTTAATTTAAAGCATTTAAATTCTATTTTAGAATCGGTAATTTAGAAATTTGTAGTTTATTTCGGTTTAAATCTTTTTAAATTATCTTTTTAGTTTAATTTCGTTTTAATGGTATTAATAATTATTAACGGGCCAATTAATAATTATTAATCACCATTGGGATAGTTTAAGAACTTCGGGTTTCGGTTTATAAGTCAAAAGTCATAAAAGGACACAACCGTCATTTCCAATTTCTTAAAAAAATATCAAAACACTATTCACTTCTCCTTAAATTGACATCATTGGCCAAAATTGACTAACTTTTTCATTCTCTTCTTCCTCAAAATCGTGGGCTTCTTAGGGGATTTGGGGATTTTCGGGTTTCGTTCAATTCTCGACGGATCGACTCGATTTTGGTTGCATCGGAAAGATATCGGTCCTACGATTCATTTCCACCCAACCATCGTGGTTGCCACTCGTGATATACGGAGTTCTCGGTAAGTAAATCTTGAAACCCTAAGCTCCAAATAGTGTTTTAATGGAGTTTTCTTTGTTTTCCTTCGATTTCTTGTCGTGAAACTCGGTGTTTGTAAATACGGGAGTTGTTTTTACTGATTTTGGAAAGTTTCCCTAAACCCTAAAACCGAGTTTCAGTCGAAACCCTTTCCGTTTGAATTTTACCTTTTGGGATTTGATTATGGGTTATTTATTATTGATAAATTGCTTATTATAATTCGATTCGGGAATTTACATATTGTCCAAAAACCCGGTTATTCGTTACCCATTGAAAACCGGAATTTCTAAAGTACTTGAAATCAATCCAAAACACCTCTAAATTGCCTAAAAGCCGGAAAACCAAACTCGAGGCCTATTTTCCCTATCATGGCCGAGAGCATCCTTTGGGATATTCGGGGTTTTTCGTCGTTTTATGCCTTTAATTGTCAATCGATTGATGTATGTTTATTTATTAATTGTTAGATGTAATTATTTGTAGGTGTTTCCTTGCTTATTCGCTCTTCCGGAGGTTTGGAGCGAAGTTACATCTTCAAAGGTGAGAATAAATAGGATTTAAAGTAATTTTAGAAACCGAATAAGTAGAACGGTTTGTAAAATCGGAGGTTAAGAATAGGATTGGAATCTAAGAGTAAAAGAAAGTGAGCTAGTGCCTTAGGATTAGGAACTAGTTCTTTGAGTGAAAACTTTGGAGTTTTTCGAGGGAAACATTGAACTTAGGAAGTTCTAAGTTAGAATCATATCGGACATTAGAATGGATCATTGGAAGTTAAAGGATCCAAACTTTTAGATAAAATGGTTAAAGGAACTCGAAAATAGAACTTTGGATTTTATTTGGAAGTTTAGAATCCTTGGAAGTTTATATTACTTAATTAAGAAAGAATCTACTTTGTTTAATTATCGGGAGTTCAGTTTACTTATTGTTCTTTCGAAATTTCTGTTTATTTACTTTATGCAATCCACTTTACTTTATGCAATGCACTTTATGAACGTTACTTTATGAACGGCACTTTATGCACTTTACTTTTATTTTATTTTAAATCACAAGATTTTCAAAGTCATACTACATAGCCTGAGAGCTTTCATGTAGCCTGCGGGAGCTACCACATAGCCTGCGGGAGCTATTGCACGGCCTGCGGGAGCTGACACATAGCCTGCGGGAGCTATCACAAAGCCACGAGAGCTTACACATAGCCTGTGGGAGCTATTATTATTGTCATTCATCACAAAACTGTTTTTATTTAAATATGTTTATATCAAGAGAAGATGATATAAGTTTTTATGGTCAAAGGATTATAACCTTATACTTCGATGAAGATTTTTAAGGAGAAATTTGAGTTTGATCACTTTCATCTAAACTTTAGGAGTTATTATTCTCCAGTTTTGGAAATTTAGTGAGAAAGTTGTAAGAGTTACTTGGACACAAATCCAAATATGAGTTTGAGGTCTATCTTTACTTTTTATTCTTTTTATTCTCACTGTACTTTGTTGTTAGCTCATGATATTACAACCAATTTCAGGTAATGCTCGTGCTAGAGGTCGTGGGAGAGGAGCTGGTGTTGTATGATTGCAGGATCATGACCTCGAGATGGACTAGGTTGACTTAAAGTCCACGGACTTCGTTTTGTGAACTTTATAAAATTTTGGATTTGTATATTTGTAAATAGCTCTTAAGAGCTTTTATCTTTACTTTTATGATTATAAACACCTTTTGAACTCCTGGATAGGAACTTAAAGTTCCTTGTGTATTTTAAATTGTAAATTTAAAATGTAACAGGTTTTTGGCTAGCCACTTTTCAAACATAACCACGCCAATTTTTCTTAAAATATAAAGACTTCCGCTGTGTTTTCTAATTTAAATTATTTAAAAGTGTCGGGTCGTCACAACAAGGGACCATCTGGTCGTAATTTAAGTTGAAGATAAGTGACCAGTTGGTCACATGCAACAGTGACCACGTGGTCGTTTTTAAAAGCGACCAAATGCTCACTTGTTAACTCAGACAAAATGCATCCAGATGGTTGTTGTTTAGGGATAAAATATGACCATCTGGTCGTTTATCTTCTAGGGTAAATGCGACCATCTGGTAATTTTACATTCTAGTAAATGCGACCATATGGTCGTATTTAATAATTATTTATTTATTTATTTAATTAATATTAAAATGATTATTTATTTATTTATTTATTTAATTAATATTAAAATAAGTATTCATTTATTTAATTAATATTAATTAATTATTATTTATTTAGTTAATTAATATTAAAATTTAATAATAAAAAATTGGAATTAAAATAAAATATATATAAATAAAATATTCAAAAAATGTTCTATACAAAAGAAATCATCCTAGAACTACTGCGGAGGGGCGGGGGGTGGCAAAGGCTGCGTCGATGATGAACGGCCGCCGTCTAGGGATCTGAAGTACGCGGCAAAAGATGCTACGACCTGGGCCTCGACACGTGCCTGCGTGTCCACCTCAATTGCAGTGACTCGAGAAACGAAGTCATCGTGCATAACGTCCATGTCGGTGTGAAGCTCTGAACCTTCTCGCGCAGCTGCTGCTTAACCGGAGAAGGGCCGGAGCTAGTGCTCGCTCCGCTCCGCTGAGGCCGAGGCACATCCGCTTAAAGGCGTCTCCTGTACGCGCCGAGCCCAACAATGGATCCATCTGGACGAATGCCTCCAGCAGCCTTCAAGAACGTCTGTCGACGATCTTCCTGTGTAACATCCCGTTATTTTGTGAAAAAAAAAAGAAATTTTTTTTATTTATTTTATTTTAATTTAAGTAATTAAAGTTTATTTATTTATTGGTAAATTAGAATTCAGTAGTTTATTTCGGTTTAAGTTCTTTTAATTACCTTTTTAGCTTATTTTCATTTTAATGGTATTAATAATTATTAACGGGCCAATTAATAATTATTAATCACCATTGGGATAGTTTAAAAAGTTCGGGATTCGTTTTTTAAGCCAAAAGTCATAAAAGGACGCAACCGTCATTTCCAAATTTGTAAAATATCTAAATACTATTTGTCATCTTCTTTAATTGTAACTTTGACCACAAGTTGACCACAAATCACTCTCCAATTCTCTCCTCCCACCCGTGGGTCTCCAAGAAGAAAAGAGAAAATTTGCTTTTCGTTTATTTCTCTACGGATCGGCTCGATCTTGGATTTATTGGAAAGCCCTTGGGTCTACTATCCTTTTCCACCTAGCTATTGTCCGTTTCTCTCGAGATCCAAGGAGTTCTCGATAAGTAAAGCTTGACACCCTAAGCTCCAAATAGTGTTTTAATGGAGTTTTCTTTGATTTCTTTCGATTTCTTGCCGTGAAACTCGGTGTTTGTAAATACGGGAGTAGTTTTATGAGTTTTTGGAAACTTTCCCTTAACCCTAAAACCGAGTTTCAGTCGAAACCCTTCCCGTTTGAAATTTACCCTTTTGGGTTTGATTTTGGGTTAGAATTTAATGAAATAATGTTTATTTAAATTCAATTTGGGAAAGGGCTTAATGTTCGAAAACCCTAATTATCGATACCCATTGAAATCGGGAATATCGAATTTCCTTAAAACCAACTCGAAACACTTTTAAATTACCTAAAAGCCGGAAAACCAAACCCAAAGCCCATTTTCTTGCTAGGGCCGTGGGCCTCTTGTGGGGTTTTGTTGGATTTTCGTCGTTTCGTATGTTTAGTTGTTGTTTGATCGATAGTTGGTAATTTATTGATTGTATGATATAATTCAATTGTAGGTGTTTTTGAACCGCTCGCTTGATCGCTCCTTCGGACTTAGGAGCAAAGTCATCTTTTATTAAAGGTGAGAATAGTTAGGATTTAAAGAAATTATAGAAATCGAATAAGTGTGATGGTTTGTAGAATTGGAAACTAAGATTAGAATTCGAATCTAAGATTAGAGGGAAGTGAGTTAGCGCCCTTAGGATTAGGAGTTAATCCTTTAATTGAGAACTTAGGAGTTCTCGAGGAAAGTATGGAATCTTAGAAGATTCTAAGTTAGATTCGTTTCGAAGCTTAGAATGGATTATTGGAAGTTTAGAATCCTTGAAGGTATAGGTTAATCGTTTAAGTTATGATTCTACTCTTCTTATTGATACCGTATTTCGATCGACATATCGTTCGTCCGAGAGTACTATCTATTTTACTTTATGTCATTTACCATCCTTTACTTTATGCCCCTTTATTTATGTTTGCATCGACTACTTTAATTCCGCACTTTACTTATTTACTTTTATAAGGATATGCAAGCATATGCATATCATATTGCACCATAACATTCTCGCATCATTCAGTGAAAAAGAAATAAAAGTGAAAAAGAAACGAAAGTGAAAAAGAAATGAAAGTGAAAAGAAAAGAAAGTGAATGAGAAAAGAAGGAAGATTGATGAACCCTACGTGGAGTTCACATCACCTTCAGAGAAAAGAAAAAAAATGTGAAAGCAAAGAAGTTGAATGGTAGCCTACGGGATGTACGCATTACTTCTTCATGCATAGGGAGTTGAATGGTAGCCTACGGCATGTACGCATTACTTCCTCATGCATAAGGTTGAATGGGAGCCCACGGGATGTCCGCATTACCTTCATTCACGCACAAAAGGGCAAATGCGAAATCCTACTAGATGCTCTCATGCATTCATGTTTATGATAGATGAAAGAGAGAATCGAGAAGTTGTATATTGTGCAAAGTATATTTAGTTTTCTTATTTACGTTATAACAATGTTAATGGATGAGTATTGACTATGATTATTAGTAATATCATCCTTTAGTGAATATAAAATGAAATTACCTAGAGTTGGGGGACTTTAGGAGTGTATTGTGTCAAATTCATTGGACACAAATCGAAATGCGAGTTTGAGGTCTATCTTTACTTTTTATTCTTATTATTCTCACTGGGCTTAAGTTGTTAGCTCATGATATTAACCAATTTCAGGTAATGCTCTTGCTAGAGGTCGTGGAAGGGGAGATGGTGCTGCATGATCGAGGGATGTTGACCTCGAGATGAACTCGTTGTTGTAAAGTCTATGTAATTATTTTTGTGAATTTCAAAGACTTTGATGATGTATATGTTGTATTTAGCTCATAAGAGCTTTTGATGTGGTTTTTATGATATGAAATATTTTAACTCCTGATTGGGACTTAAAGTCCATGTGATTTTATTAGATTTGAAAAATTAGGATGTAAACAGTTTTTGGCTAGCCAATTTTAAAACAAAACCACGCCAATTTATCTTAAAATAAAAGACTTCCGCTGTGTTTTCTAAATTAAATTTATTTAAAAGTGTCAGGTCGTCACATCCTGAGTCAGTTGCGAGTCGGGTGTGGGCAACCTCTGACTCAAAGACTCCTTGAAACGTTCCTAAATATTTAAAATTCAGAAAATATGTAAAAGTTAGAAAATGATGAACAAATTATAATTAATAATTGAAAAAACATATTAAATATACCTGACTTTGCTGCGCATGTTCGTCGACGATCGTCCCGTCCTTCTTCGTGTGAAGGACCAAGTGCAGCTCATCAGGCGGAACAAGACGACCGTACTTTTCTTCCTAAACATATTATAAAAAGAGAGAGAAATTAAATTAATACATAATTGAAAAAAAAACAAAAAAATGACGTTAAAGAAAAAGGACAATTACTTACCAATATACGATGGTGCTCGTTGTGAGGCTTCGCGCCACCGGTGTATTTCCTTGGGTTCTTGGCCCTGTTGGCCTTATTCTTTGTCGACACTTTTTTGCCCTCTTGAGACCGCAAGCTCGCGAGGAGCCGGACATGCTCCTTGCTCATCCACACAAGTCGGTGTTCAGCTTGCTTCTGCCGCGCCTGGTATATGAGGTCCTTGAATCGATCCTACACGTGCCTGTCCCATAGGGGGAACATCCGACCGTCTGTGACATCGGGATCGATCATAGTAACTTGCCCTGGAAAATTTGAAATAAGAAAACGTTAAAGTAATAAATTGATTGTTACAAATTTATAAATTAATTAATTATAAAAATAAGTGAAGTTATTTACCTTCCAATTTTCGTACATCCGACGCTTCTCCGTCGTCGGAATGTTCGTCCAGCAAAGCTTGCTGGGTAGAGGCGTGCTCTTGAGGACCTGGTGAAACCGCTTTGAAGCAGTTTGATGCGGCTGTATTCTTCAAAAAAACAAAAGTTAAAAATATTAGTGATATTAGGTTATAAATAACATGAATATTTAATTAAAAAAATATTTGTCTACTTACGTATCCCCTTATATCTGAAGGATTGGGTTGGCGGGGGCCCGAGGACGGCCAGTGCCAGAAGTGGATGCTCCCGCTGGATCGAGCGCGGTGCAAGAAGTGGATGCGCCCGCTACATCCGTGGCTGGAGCCGGTCAGTCCTCCTCCAAACGTGGTGTCGCAATCTGCGACTCGGGTACTGCGGAGGGATATGTTGAGTTGGGATTCTCGTCCAACCGTAAGATATCGTCCAGGTCAGCATGCGTCCAGTCCTCCTCTGGAGAATTGTGCAACTCCGGTGCGTCATCCTCTGGCGGCGGATAGATGCGGTCCTGCGCATCATCGCCGGACATCGGAGGATGACGTTGGCGTGCCATTTTCCTAATCAAACTAATTAAATTTAATTAGTTAATAATTTATTATTTAATGTAAATTTATTAATTAAGTATATTAAACTAAATTAAATTAAAATAATTAATTAAATAAACTAAACTAAACTAAACTAAACTAAAGTAAATTAAATTAACTTAAATTAATTAATTAAAGTAAGTAAACTACACTAATTATTTAACTAAATTAATTAATTAAATTAAAGAAAAATAGTTAACTAAGTAATTAAACTAATCTAATATATTTAATTAAACTAAATTAAATTAAATTAATTAATTAATGAAACTAAAGTAAATGAAATTAATTAAAGTAAGTAAACTACACTAATTAATCAACCCTAATTAAATTAAATTAATTTAAAAAAAGTAATCTACACTAATAATGTGACTAAATTAAATTAATAATTATTAAACTAAATTTAATTAAGTAATTAAACTAAAAGTAATTTAACTAAACTAAATTAATTAATTAATGAAACTAAAGTAAATTAAATTAATTAAAGTAAGTAAACTACACTAATTAATCAACCTAATTATTAAAATTAATTTAAAAAAAGTAATCTAAATTAATAATGTGACTAAATTAAATTAATAATTTATTAAACTAAATTTAATTAAGTAATTAAACTAAAAGTAATTTAACTAAATTAACTAATTACTTAACTAAGTTTAACTAAACAAATTAAAGTAACTAACTAAACATAATTAATGAAGTAATTAATTACACTATTTTAAAGCTAAACTAAAGTATTTAATTAAATGTAACTAAATTTAACGAAACTAAAACAATTTATAATAACTTAATTAAAACGAAAACTAACCTCGAATACGCTACCGGGTTTTGGAGATTTTTGAAATGGGAATGGGTGAAAGAACGGAGAACGGGGAACGGGGAACGAGAAAGGTAAGAACGAACGAGGGAGTGGAACGGGAAAAAAGTAACGGGGGAAAGGAAGAAAAGAAAAGAAAAGAAAAAAAGAGAGGAATCAGGTGGGGGAGGGGAAAGAAATCTGGTGGAAATTTTAAATAAAAAATTGCGACCATCTGGTCGCAATTTCGTAATAATGACGAATGGTCGCAATTTCGAAATCATGACGAAAACGAAAAGTCGCTCGATTACGACCTGATGGTCGCCTTTTGCTTGAAAAATACGACCAGATGGTCGTATTTTCTTAAAAATGCGACCAACTGGTCGTAAGTGTGTCCTTATGACAACCAGCTATCACATCACACTTCCTATCAAGCATAACGACCATTTGGTCGTAATTGTCAAATTCACCGCCATATTTTGCGACCAAATGGTCGTAATTCTCAAATTCACTGCCAAAAATTTAATGAAAATTTAAATTTACCGCTGAATAAAGCGACTAGATAGTCACAAAATTACGACCAAATGGTCGTAAATTAATACAAATTTTTAAAAAAACTTAAGTCTACATTTTCAGCGTTACGACCATATGGTCGCATTTGGCTTCCAAAATACGACCAGATGGTCGTATTTTGGAATCTAAATGCGACCATATGGTCGTAATTATACCTCTATATTTTTTTTAATATATATAAATTAATGGAGATTAAAACATATTTATATATATTGTTTAATGAAATACAACAATGACGATATTATGAAACATACAGTGAATCATATAAATTTACAAAGTGTATTATTCTTCATCCTCAGTTTCTTCAGCCATTTCATCTTCTTCTTCGTCTTCTATTTCTTCTTCTTCTTCGTCTTCTATTTCTTCTTCTTCTTCTTCTTCTTCTTCTTCATCATCTCGAATAAATTCAGCATCAATGTCACGTTTGTGAGAAATGGAAGCATTTGTATCGTCATCATGCAATGTTATCGTTCCATCGTTCAAAGGACGTGCGGTACCTGCATTCTGGCCATCGTCTATTGCACGACATATTATTTGATCTTCTTGAAAAGCACCGGCTTCGTCTGCACGGTCGTCCTTCTCGAACAGGTTTTCTTCTACCTGGCGTGGTTTAACTTTACAAACAACTAACCAATCTGTCAGATCTCGTCTATTGCTCGGATAGTTCAGGTAAAAAACTTGAATCGCATGTGAAGCCAGGACAAACCTATTAGTGGTGCGCATATGTTTGCACTTGTTTACCTCAATGATTTGTAAATGATCAATCTTACAGACTCCGCCTCGTCTGGTTGTCTCGAACCAAGTGCAGTTGAACAGAACAATGCATTTTAGCGTCGGACTTGCGTATTCAATCTCAAGAATCTCATCGATTACTCCAAAGTAATCATCTTCAGTGCCGAACACTTGACCTTTTATGCAAACACCACTGTTGTTTGTTGCCCTGTTAACAGAATGCGCCTTCGTTTGAAATCTGAATCCGTTACCGACGTATCCAGTATATGACCTTGCATTCCGTGCAGGTCCCTTTGCCAAAGAAATAATGCGAGGATCATCTACCGGTAACGTAGGGGAGTCCACCTATCATTCAGCACACATAGAGTATAATTAGAAGGATATAGTATTTTTCAACAAATAACTTGACATGATATTTTTGAAATTTCAAATAACTCACGTATGCACTAAATCAGAAACGAAACTTGTAAGGGCCCGGGTTCGTAATTTATTTTTATTAATTATTTGGAAGGTTATTTATTGAATTATTTGATTTTTGAAGGTTAACCATAGTTAGTTTAACCATAGTTAAGTTGAAAAAGGGCTAAACGGAAATTTCTTAATGAGTGGAGGACTAGTTAGCAAAGGAAAATTAGGAAAAGGACTTAAAATAAAATTAAGAGGTGGGAAGACTTGAAGGCAATTTGAAGGGGTGGAAGACATGAGAGCAATTAGAATATTCATAGTTTAATAATTGGATGTATTAATAGGAAATTAGAAAAGAAAAAAAAAACAAAATTTTGTTTTTCTTCCTCCTTCCACCGTCGCCCCCCCCCAATTCTCTCTCAAAATTTTCCATCTTTTCCCATTATCTTCTCTTGGATTCTTGGATCAATTTGAAGGGGCTTTTCTTGATTCATGTTGGAATCATCATCCTAGGAAGATTTACATACGAGTTTGGTGGAAACTACTAAGGATCAAAGGTAAGCTCTCACCCTAGAAGTTCAAATTGCTTAGGTTTTCCATGGAGGTGTTGGAATTCATTTGTTCGATGTTTAAGGTTTAGTTACTTTTGGTCTCTTTATAAATTTCTGGAAATGGTGAGTTAATTGATGTTATGAACCTTATGTTTTATCTCTTAAGTTTCATTACAAAGGTAAAGGACAAAGTAGCTTGAAGTTTTTTACAAAACTCCATTAATGGAGGTTCTTGAAGCTTTTGTTATTTCTTTGATTTTTTTTTGGATTTCATGAACAATATTTTGAGTTTCTTATTTCTGGGAGTTAAGGGTAATATATGATTATAAAGTGTATGAAAAACAACTTGGAAAGGAAGAGAAATGATTTTACAAAATTGGCAAAATAACTAGTTTTAAAGTTAACTAGTTTTGGGTGTTTCTTTGTTGTTTCTTAAGGGATTTAAATTCTGGAGCATTTGGGTGTTTATATACATATATTTAGCAAGGAAATCACTTTAGAACATCAATCCCTTGTATCTATCACATTTATTCTTTTTTTGACCGAAAATGGCATTCCAAATTAACTAGTTTGGTGTTTTTTTTCTGTTTTTGTCATTGACCGGGTTCGGGGTTGATTGAGGTTGTATTGGCTGATTTATAATGTTAATATTAGCCTAAATTTTTATGGGTTAACATGTTGTAGCCCAAAGACAAGCGGATACCCGTAGAATCAACTTTGAAGGTGAGAACAAAAGAATCGGAAAAGTGATAGGTGTGGCGGTTCCGTTTCTTTTCAATTATATCGAAAAAGGAGTTGAGTTTAAGAGAATTTGTGAATTGAGATATTGGCTGGTAATGTTTGGAAGGAAGCAAAGAAACGGGAAATGATAACGATTCCGACACTTGGTTTAAGGGCCAAAAACTAGATAGCCTAATCTAGAAATGTTGTTTCTAGCTAGTTGTTCATTTTAGCATGCCTAAGTGCTTTAATAATGTTATGCCATGATTATGTAAACTTGAAATACCATGATTATGTTTGACAATAAATTGTGAGACTTGAATATCATGTGAGCAAAGATTATGTTAAATGCCGTTTTGGAAAAGTTGTTCTATTTGTACTTATTGATTATAAGTTATGTTAAATAACATTGATGTTGAAAGAGCATATTCCATTCATCTCATGTCATACATGTCACTCATGCATATCATACGATCTTAATGAGGCCATGGGGGAGTAACTCGTGTAACGGTGTATGGTTGTTGGACGTTACATGTGGTTACCGTGGCAAGGAAGTGATGGAGCTCCGGTGAGCTATGTAAGAAAATGGACCGGGTGCTAGTAAATGGAGATGGTTTAAAAAACCGATATGAGCTACGGCTCAAGAAAGGATTGAAATGAATTATGGCGTAGTGAGACGCTGAGATTGTATTGGCAATGTTTGTGGTATCAAAGAGAAAGGAAGTGATGGTATGACCAGTGACTATTACCCGAACTTAAAGCATGTGTACTTCATTCATACTTGAGCATGTCATTATGTATCTTTGCTTTGTAACACGTCATCTCGCTTCACTATTCAAATTCTTCTTGTTTTCACTGAGTGTCATGCTCAAAGGTGCTCTATATCACCTTTCAGGTAACGCTCGGGGACGAGGGCGTGGAGCGGCAGGTGGTGCGCGTTGACTATGACGAGGTGGAGCTTTTGGATTGGATCTCTGGCACGCGAGCCTTTTTTTTGGAAGTTTAGATGTCAAGTTTAGCTTGTGTTTGCTTTATTTTGGAATAAACTTTATGTATATTATGTTTGTATGATATTTTAAAACCGGTGCACCGAACTTTCTTTTTAGCATGCTTTTATGAAAACTCTGAACCGGCCGACGAGCCGATGAACCCTGATAACAGGTTTATTTTGTATTGTATTTGAGGCATGCACTTTACAAATACTACATGCCGAAATTTTTATTTTTAATGAAAGTAACCATTTATGAGTCAAACTTATACGCTTCCGCTACGTGCTCGCGTCCTAGCTTATTTAAAGTAAGTCGGGTCGTCACAGTTGGTATCAGAGCCATTTGGCTCTAAGTCGTGTCTAGTATGAGTTAGTAGTTGAGCCAATCCAAAGTCATCTCGCAAGTCAACGGTACCAGGTATGCCGGTAAACCTCGTTAGTTAAGAATGTTTTTTTCTTTATTTATGTTATTTTGTTAAGCATAATTATATAAGCTTTATTTAGTTGCATACATCTCCTTAGCTTACTCACGGGTTGAGTGGTGGTTTTGATATTCAGGATGCATCGTGGTGTGGTACCTGCTAGGGGAAGAGGTGTAAACCCTCCGCGTGGTCGTGGGAGAGGCCGTGGGAGGAACTATGCTGGAGTTCCAGAGCCACCACCGCCGCCACCGGCAGAGGGAGTTTATGGGGCAAATTTTATGAATGCTGGAAATCCGGTAAACCCTCAGGCTAATGTACCACTCGGAGGAGGAATGGTACCCCCGGCTATGCAAGATGGATGTGGTACCACTACTGCAGCAAAAATGCTGAAGGAGTTCAGGAAACATGGTTTGAAAGAGTTTGATGGTACATCGACTGACCCGGGAGTAGCAGAAAGATGGATAGCGAAAGTAGAGAAGGCTTTCGGCTATATTGCTTGTCCAGAGGAGCTGAAGGTCCACTGTGGGACCTATTTACTAACTGATGACGCCATGAACTGGTGGGACTCTACCTCACAGTCCTTGGCTCCGACTGTACCAGTGACGTGGGAGAGATTCCGAGAGAAGTTTTGCGAGAAATATTATCCTAAGGACACCTGAGACCAGCTAGAGGTTGAGTTCTTCTCACTTAAGCAGGGGGACAGATCTGTTGTAGAGTATGAACGGGAGTTTGACAGATTATCCCGGTTTGCTACTGGGCACATAGCCACTCCTGAGAGTAAAAAGAAGCGGTTTATAGTTGGCTTGAGGGCTGAGATTTGAGGGCAAGTTCGCACTTTACGGCCAGCTACCTATGCGGATGCCTTAGATTTTGCTTTGACCCTGGACATCGCCTCGACTGATAAGAAGGCGAAACAGGTGATAGTGGGACAGTCTTCTTCTGGAAAGAGGAAAGTGGATGAGTTTGTTCAGGGACGTGATTACCCACAACAAACTCATGCCACTTATAACAGAGGTGGGGGCCCAGCGGTCCAACCGAGAAATCCGACAAATACTTTACCTTTATGTCAGCTCTGTGCTAGGAATCATTCAGGGAAATGATTTAAGCTTATCGAGTGTTTTAAGTGCGGTCAACCGGGACATATTGCAAACAGGTGTCTGGCCAAGCAAGTTCCACCTCAGCAGGGTAGGCAGGTTCAGGGTCGGGGGCAAGGTCAGGTTGAGGCCAGGCTGGGCCTGCTCCACAACAGCAGTAGAGACCTCCGCCCGCACCTCAGCCCCGGTATGCTCAGCAGCAACAGGGACGGGTCTATGCTACGACTCGTGAGGATGCTGAGAATGCAGGTACTATGGTTACAGGTACTTTAAATGTTTTTGGACACTCTGTTTATGTTTTATTTGACTCGGGGGCTAGTCATTCTTTCATTTCTGAGAATTTTGTGGAGCAAGCTGCCTTAGGGATGGAACCTTTGGGGTATGACTTGTGTGTGTCAACTCCAATAGGGCGGTCTCTTGTTGTTAGCCGGGTGGTGTATACTGAGGAGCTCAGTATATTGGGTTTTGATACTCGGGCTATGTTGATCGTGATGCCCTTATCAGACTATGATGTGATATTGGGAATGGATTGGTTGTCGGTCCATCGTGCCACAATTGATTGTGAAAAGAAGAAAGTAGAGTTTGTGGGCCTAAGTGGAGACCGAGCTTATTTTCGGAGCTCCGAGGGTAAAGTGGCGCCAGTGGTGATATCGGCCTTACAGGCAAATGCCTTGATGCAAGAGGGCGCCTGGGGTTATTTGGCAAGTGTGATCGATACTTCAGTGGACGAAGTAAAAGTGGGTATGGTGCCCATTGTGCGAGAATTTCCAGACGTCTTTCCCGATGAGCTACCTGGTCTTCCACCGATTCGAGAGATGGATTTTTGAATTGAGTTGCTTCTGGGAACGGCGCCACTATCTAAGGCACCGTATCGAATGGCACCGGCAGAGTTGAAAGAACTCAAGGTGCAACTTTAGGGATTGCTTGATCTGGGATTTATCCGACCCAGCGTGTCACCCTAGGGCGCACTGGTGCTGTTCGTTAAGAAGAAATATGGAACTTTGCGACTATGTATTTACTATCGTGAATTGAATTGGGTAACTGTGAAGAATAAATACCCTTTGCCTCGCATAGAAGATTTATTTGACCAGTTGAGAGGGGCTATGGTGTTTTCCAAGATCGACCTTCGGCCTGGGTACCATCAGTTGAGGATTGCCGATGAGGATATTTTGAAGACGGCTTTTCGTACTCGATATGGCCACTATGAGTTCGTGGTCATGTCGTTTGGTTTGACGAATGCGCCTGCTGCATTCATGGATCTTATGCATACGATGTTCCGGCAATTCTTAGACCTTTTTGTCATTGTTTTCATAGATGACATCTTGGTCTATTCCAAGGATGAGGAGATGCAAGCAATCCACCTTCAGAAGGTGTTATCGACGTTGAGAGCCGAAAAGCTTTACGCGAAATTCTCAAAATATGAATTTTGGTTAAAGCAAATTGCTTTTTTGGGGCATGTAGTTTCAAGCGAAGGTATCTCGGTGGATCCCTCAAAGGTAGAAGCAGTTAGTGGTTGGCCTCGACCAACTAGTGTACCCAAGATTCAGAGTTTTCTGGGATTAGCAGGATATTACCGGAGATTCGTTCAGGACTTTTCTAAAATTGCCGCCCCTTTAACTCAGTTGACCAGGAAGGGTGTGAAGTATGTGTGGTCAGAAGAGTGTGAACGAAGTTTCGAGGAATTGAAGCATAGGCTTATCACAGCTCCAGTTTTGACCTTGCCTGACCATTCGGGTGGTCTCACGGTGTATAGTGATGCATCGTTACGAGGGATCGGGTGCGTACTCATGCAACATGGCAAGGTGATTGCATACGCATCCCGACAACTGAAAGAGCATGAAAAGAGATATCTGGCCCATGATCTTGAATTAGCAGCAGTGGTTCATGCTTTGAAAATTTGGCGCCACTACCTGTATGGGGAGAAAGTAACGATCTATAGTGATCACAAAAGTTTGAAATACTTCTTCACTCAAAAGGAGTTGAACATGAGGCAACAACGGTGGCTGGAATTGGTGAAAGACTATGATTGTGATATCCAGTATCACCCGGGCAAAGCTAATGTGGTTGCTGACGCTCTTAGTAGGAAGGTGTCTCATACCGCAGCACTTTTGTCGCATCAAGTACGCCTTCGATGGGAGATGGATAGGGCGGAGATTTCATATCTCACTAGTGAACTCGCAGAGAGTTTAGCCAGTCTCACGGTGGGCCCTACCCTTAGACAGCGAATGATTGAGGCTCAACGTGGTGAACCTCTTTTGGCTTCCGGATTTGCGGAGGCGGAGTCTAGTTTACCTGGATATTTCACTTTCTCCTCAGATAACGCCCTATTGTACCGTAGACGCTTGTGTGTGCCCCTGAGCTCTACTTTCCGACAGGAGTTGTTAGATGAAGCTCATAATTCTATGTTCTCGGTGCATCCAGGTGGGAACAAGATGTATCAAGACTTGCGGCAACACTATTGGTGGCTAGGAATGAAGCGGGAAGTAGCGGAGTATGTTACGAAGTGTCTTGTTTGCCAACAAGTCAAAGCTCTTAAGCGATGTCCACCAGGGTTGCTTCAGCCATTGAGTGTTCCAGAATGGAAGTGGGAGGAGATATCGATGAATTTCATTACCGGATTGCCTAGAACACTCAAGGGTTATGATACGATTTGGGTGATAGTAGACCGATTGACCAAGACAGCCCATTTTATTCCAGGGAAGATTACTTATTCAGTAGAGGCATGAGCTCAGTTATATTTGAGGGAGATTGTACGTCTCCATGGTGTGCCTGTCAGGATTGTGTCTGATCGGGATACACGTTTTGTTTCCAAGTTCTAGCGGACATTACATGAGGCTATGGGAACCCGACTTGATTTCAGTACGACTTTCCATCCTCAGAGCGATGGTCAAACTGAGCGGGTTAATTAGAATCTGGAAGATATGTTGAATGCTTGTATTATGGATTTCGGGGGTACCTGGGATACTCACTTGTATCTCGTGGAATTTGCGTATAATAACAGTTACCAGTCTTCGATTGAAATGGCTCCATTCGAGGCATTGTATGGAAGAAAGTGTCGTTCACTGGGACGAAGTGGGAGAACGTAAATTGCTGGGTCCGGAATTGTTGCAAACGACTTGTGAAAAGATTAGTTTGATTCGTGAGCGAATGCGAGTCGCTCAAAGCAGTTAGAAGAGTTATACGGATGTTCGGCGTAGTGCACTGGAGTTCGCGGTGGGGGATCATGTATTCCTCAAAGTTGCACCTATGAAAGGTGTAATGCGCTTTGGGAAGAGAGGAAAGCTTAGCCCACGTTTTATCGGACCATTCGAGATTTTGGACCTAGTTGGGAAGCTAGCTTATCGATTGGCTTTACCGCCTGCTCTTTCTGCGGTTCATAACGTTTTCCACGTGTCTATGCTTCGAAAATATGTAGCCGACCCATCCCACGTTATTGATTTCTAGCCTATAGTGTTTGATGAGAACTTAACGTACGAGGAAACCCCTGTTGAGATTCTAGCAAGTGAGCAAAAGGTACTCAGAAACAAGACGATCAAACTGGTGAAAGTTTTGTGGCGAAATCAATTAACGGAAGAGGCTACGTGGGAACTCGAGGACACGATGAGGGAGCGTTATCCGTTCCTGTTCTCCGAGGCTTGATTTTGCGAGGACGCAAAATATTTAAGGTAGGGAGACTGTAAGGGCCCGGGTTCGTAATTTATTTTTATTAATTATTTGGAAGGTTATTTATTGAATTATATGATTTTTGAAGGTTAACCATAGTTAAGTTGAAAAAGGGCTAAACGGAAATTTCTTAATGAGTGGAGGACTAGTTAGCAAAGGAAAAATAGGAAAAGGACTTAAAATAAAATTAAGAGGTGGGAGGACTTGAAGGCAATTTGAAGGGGTGGAAGACATGAGAGCAATTAGAATATTCATAGTTTAATAATTGGATGTATTAATAGGAAATTAGAAAAGAAAAAAAAAATTTGTTTTTCTTCCTCCTTCCACCGTCGCCCCCCCCCATTCTCTCTCAAAATTTTCCATCTTTTCCCATTATCTTCTCTTGGATTCTTGGATCAATTTGAAGGGGCTTTGCTTGATTCATGTTGGAATCATCATCCTAGGAAGATACATACGAATTTGGTGGAAACTACTAAGGATCAAAGGTAAGCTCTCACCCCAGAAGTTCAAATTGCTTAGGTTTTCCATGGAGGTGTTGGAATTCATTTGTTTGATGTTTAAGGTTTAGTTACTTTTGGTCCCTTTATAAATTTCTGGAAATGGTGAGTTAATTGATGTTATGAACCTTATGTTTTATCTCTTAAGTTTCATTACAAAGGTAAAGGACAAAGTAGCTTGAAGTTTTTTACAAAACTCCATTAATGGAGGTTCTTGAAGCTTTTGTTATTTCTTTGATTTTTTTTTGGATTTCATGAACAATATTTTGAGTTTCTTATTTCTTGGAGTTAAGGGTAATATATGATTATAAAGTGTATGAAAAACAACTTGGAAAGGAAGAGAAATGATTTTACAAAATTGGCAAAATAACTAGTTTTAAAGTTAACTAGTTTTGGGTGTTTCTTTGTTGTTTCTTAAGGGATTTAAATTCTGGAGAATTTGGGTGTTTATATACATATATTTAGCAAGGAAATCACTTTAGAACATCAATCCCTTGTATCTATCACATTTATTCTTTTTTTGACTGAAAATGGCATTCCAAATTAACTAGTTTGGTGTTTTTTTTCTGTTTTTGTCATTGACCGGGTTCGGGGTTGATTGAGTTTGTATTGGCTGATTTATAATGTTAATATTAGCCTAAATGTTTATGGGTTAACATGTTGTAGCCCAAAGACAAGCGGATACCCGTAGAATCAACTTTGAAGGTGAGAACAAAAGAATCGGAAAAGTGATGGGTGTGGCGGTTCCGTTTCTTTTCAATTATATCGAAAAAGGAGTTGAGTTTAAGAGAATTTGTGAATTGAGATATTGGCTGGTAATGTTTGGAAGGAAGCAAAGAAACGGGAAATGATAACGATTCCGACACTTGGTTTAAGGGCCAAAAACTAGATAGCCTAATCTAGAAATGTTGTTTCTAGCTAGTTGTTTATTTTAGCATGCCTAAGTGCTTTAATAATGTTATGCCATGAGTATGTAAACTTGAAATACCATGATTATGTTTGACAATAAATTGTGAGACTTGAATATCATGTGAGCAAAGATTATGTTAAATGCCGTTTTGGAAAAGTTGTTCTATTTGTACTTATTGATTATAAGTTATGTTAAATAACATTGATGTTGAAAGAGCATATTCCATTCATCTCATGTCATACATGTCACTAATGCATATCATACGATCTTAATGAGGCCATGGGGGAGTAACCCGTGTAACGGTGTATGGTTGTTGGACATTACATGTGGTTACCGTAGCAAGGGAAGTGATGGAGCTCCGGTGAGCTATGTAAGAAAATGAACCGGGTGCTAGTAAATGGAGATGGTTTAAAAAACCAATATGAGCTACGACTCAAGAAAGGATTGAAATGAATTATGGCGTAGTGAGACGCTGAGATTGTATTGGCAATGTTTGTGGTATCAAAGAGAAAGGGAGTGATGGTATGACCAGTGGCTATTACCCGAACTTAAAGCATTTGTACTTCATTCATACTTGAGCATGTCATTATGTATCTTTGCTTTGTAACACGTCATCTCGCTTCACTATTCAAATTCTTCTTGTTTTCACTGAGTGTCATGCTCAAAGGTGCTCTATATCACCTTTCAGGTAACGCTCGGGGACGAGGACGTGGAGCGGCAGGTGGTGTGCGTTGACTATGACGAGGTGGATCTTTTGGATTGGATCTCTGGCACGCGAGCCTTTGTTTTGGAAGTTTAGATGTCAAGTTTAGCTTGAGTTTGCTTTATTTTGGAATAAACTTTATGTATATTATGTTTGTATGATATTTTAAAACCGGTGCACTGAACTTTCTTTTTAGCATGCTTTTATGAAAACTCTGAACCGGCCGACGAGCCGATGAACCCTGATAACAGGTTATTTTGTATTGTATTTGAGGCATGCACTTTACAAATACTACATGCCGAAATTTTTATTTTTATTTTTTATTTTTATTTTTGATGAAAGTAACCATTTATGAGTCAAACTTATACGCTTCCGCTACGTGCTCGCGTCCTAGCTTATTTAAAGTAAGTCGGGTCATCACAAAACTCCTTCTTGATTATTGACCCCTCCTCAGCGGCTGTAAGACCGACTCGTGTCATTTGAACGTATACGTTCAGAAATAGTCTCTATGTTACGAAAATAGTAAGAAAATATTTTAAACAGTTGTGATTTAAGTCAATGGAATAATGTAACGTTACGAGAAATCACTTGATGTAAGGCTCGACTTCTAGGCAGTTGCATAACACGTAGCTCTGCATTACGTGATACTCAGAATCGGTCAACGGCCTACGCACTGATCTTACAACTGTCATGCCAGGTTCAGTAAATATGGGCAGGTCGTTTACCTCAACACCTTCAAGTAAATTTTCGAAAACGTTTCGAGTCGCTGGACGAAACTGCTCGGCAATGTGTTGATCAAAGTAGTATGAACAAAAAGTGGTAGTCTCTTGCGTCAGGTATGCACTACAGATAGATCCTTCGACTCTTGCTTTATTTTCGACTGTCTTTTTCAACCGATGTAAGTACCTGTGGGTACAAACAATTAAGTAAACCTCTGGTAAGTTTAACATTAAAAAAACCTTGAACTATATACAAAGTAAATGTGCTAACCTTTCAAATGGGTACATCCAGCGATAATGGACCGGACCCCCGAAGAATGCCTCGTATGGAAGATGCACTGGAAGATGCTCCATTGAGTCAAAAAAGCCAGGTGGGAACATTCGCTCCAACTTACAGATAATAATAGTGATCTCCGAACTCATTAAAGCGATAGTAGCTTCAGTTAGCTCTGTACAAGTCAAGTCCCTGAAAAAAACAATCAACTGGGCAAGCGGCTCCCAATGTCCGTTCTCTATAAACGGTCTGAACGCGACGGGCATCAATCGTTGCATGAATACATGACAGTCATGGCTTTTCATCCCAAACATGACATGTTTTTTACTGTCTATACACCGACTCAGATTCAAAATGTATCGGTCAGGGAATTTGATGGATTTGATCCACTCAAATAGTGTTTTCTTTTCATTCGTCGTCAACATGTACTTTTCTTTTGTGTAATTATCATTGTCGTCAGGCTCTAACTCAGGACAGTTACATATCTCCCGTACATCGTAACGTGCCTTCAGATTGTCCTTTGTTTTGCCAGGAACGTTCAAAACCGTATTGAAAATGTTGTCGAATAAGTTCTTCTCGATATGCATTACATCCAGGTTGTCTCCCCAATACGGTAGATCCCAAAAAATACTCCGTTTCTTCCAACCCGTGTTTCTTACAGCCGCATTGTTTGCAAGCTCTGCACCTTCCACTGTAATCTTCCGCATCCCTATAGCATCTATACCGTGCAGAATCTGCCTTCAACTGTACTTTATCGGGGGGGTTTCCTTTCTTACTTGCCGACCCTTCCAGTCAGTACCGTTTGAACAGAACGCGTGATTCAACGGCAAAAATCGCCTATGGCAATCAAACCAACCGGTTTTCCGACCGTTTCTGAGGTAAAACGCATCTATGTCTACCATGCAATGTGGACATGCGTATTTACCGGCCGTACTCCATCCTTTAATAGAGAATGAGGATCGATATTTACAATTATTAAACTAATGAACGCTAAGCAAAACAATAACAAAACTCATACTCAAGAAATAATGAACGTACACGCAACATACCTGACAACATTGAATACGTAGGGAAGTCACTGATCGTCTAGATTAACGCCGTGCGCAACAAGAAATTTTGTTTCTTTGAGATGTCGTACGTCATGACACCGTCTGTCAACAACCTCTTCAACTCTATGATAAGTGTTTGCAAATACACATCCAGCTTCTGTTTTGGACTTTTCAGGCCAGGTACGATCACTGTGAGAAAAATCACCGGGTCTCTCATACACATCGAGGGTGGCAAGTTATACGGGGTTACTATCACCGGCCAAGCTGAATATTGTGCCCCGGATGCCCCGAACGGGTTAAAGCAATCTATGCATAAGCCTAATGTCACGTTTCTCGGATCTTGTGCAAAATCAGGATGAAAATTATTTAAATGCTTCCAAGCCGCAGTGACTGAGGGATGTCACATAACACCTTCATCCTGTGCGTGCTCATGATGCCATCTCATGTGTGAAGCTATGACATCCGATGTATTCAACCGTTGCAGACGTGGGGTCAGTGGTAAGTAGAACATGCGGGCATACGGAATCATCCCCGTTTCCCCTGTTTATATCTTGGAAGAAAACAGAATGTGCAGTGATGCAGATCCGCATCCACAACCCAGTAGATCATGCATCCGTTTCGACATGAATCTATCTTCTCTACGGGTAACCCGAGTCCCTCCACTAGCTTTTTCGTGTTGTACAAACTTTGCCGCATTAGGTTTTCTTGTGGAGCGCATTGACGAAACCATGATGCGACCGAATCAAATCCTCTAGCAGGTAAGTTATACTGCGCTTTTATATTTAAAAGTTATGTAGCAGCAGCAAGTTGACTAACCTGACAACCTTCGTACAACGGTCGACTCGCTGTCTTCAGTAGATCGTGCATCTTACGTGCTTCCGGATTCATTTCTTCTTCAACAACCCCTTCTCTTTCGTCGTCTACGTTCAAACTTTCACGATAACTTTCATTTCCTCCCTAATATCCTGTTAGGAATGGTGTCCTAGAACTTGTAATTATTTAATTATAATAATTTATTTCGAATAAATTAAATAAATAAACATAAGTTTTTTTATATTATCTAGATTAATTCAATTGACGATATTAGGAATATAAGGAAATATATTAATATCAAACATTCAACTAGTAAACCCTAAGTTACTCTTATGAAATCACGACTTAGTATGTGAGTCATACGAGAGGATTAAAGTCAAGATGAGTAACTTAAAAGTGTCTACAGTAAATGGATAACGTTTGGGAACCTTATCCTGATAACACTGTTGATAGCTTCGCATTTTGTTTATAGACAAATGATCTAATCTTGATCATTTATGTGGGAAACATGAAATGGAAGTATCATATGCAATGTTGATTGTATAAGATAGGACCCCGATGTTCGATCAAATTTCTCATTAGTACCGTTTACGAGAAATGATCGAATATCAAACTAAGTTTATCAACCGTGATAGATCTCAATCCTGAGTGAAATGCGGACTCCTATTTGTTGAGTTATGTTCTTTGATTCACATGGTTGAGAGCGATCTGTAAGAACGCTCAATACAGTTCTGTTTTGGGAACATGACTAGATAAGTAGCTGGGAACTCATTTTCACGAGATGGAATTCATAACTTTCCTATAAATTAACGGTATCAGTGCGATACCTAAACATTTTAGGAACTTTAGGAAACTCACTTGATGTACTGATTCGAGACATGAACAAGTGGCGCCACGACTTCTATTGATCACAGAAGTATATTATCTCTAGTTCGACTAAAGATAAAGTTCATTGGAGAATCAATGGGAACACAAGGATAAACCGGTAATTATAGGGGCAAAACGGTAAATTTATCCGCCTGTAATTATGAGGGTTCAACGTGAAGGATATATCACAGATATAAATAAAAGATAAACTAAATGGACATAACTCATCTATAGTGAGGGGAGTTCAGCTATGAATCTATAGTGGAATTATTCATAGTTAAATAATAAGTAATTAACTGATTATTAGTTAATCACTTAATTGACTAATTATTAAGCTCATGATCTATAGGTCCATCGGCTCCCTATGCTAGCCCAAATGTCGTTGTAGCAAAACTAAGTTATTAATTTAACTTAGGAAGAACAAATAATTTAAGTAATTGAATTTACTTAAAATTAGGCAATATTAATTATTTAAATAATGAGATTATTTATATGATAATTAATATAAATATTATTAATATTTGTACAATATTAATTGTTTAAATAAAGAGCTTATTTAAATGGAAATTAATATAACATTATCAATTATAATATTTTACGGCAAAATTAATTGTTTAAATAAATAAATTATTTAAACGGGAATTAATATTAATATTATTAATTATTTAAATAATGAGTTTATTTAAATGGAAATTAATAATTAGTATTATTAATTAAATAATGAGTTTATTTAATTTAATAATAAATATTAGAGAGGATTAAATACAGTTGGTTTAAGAAACAAATTGGTTTTGGCCCAAAATAATTAATTAATTGAATAAGATTCAATGGTAATTAATTTTTGGCTAAATATATTTAATTAGAAATTATTATTTGAATTTTTTCTAATTATATATATATATATATATATATATATATATATATATATATATATATATATATATATATATATGTAAATCTTTATATTTGGCACGTCAGCGTGAATGGTCATAGTGCAAACGAATTTGAAAGATTATTATAAATATATTTTTATTTATTTATTTTTTATTATCTAATAATTAATAGATAAGCAAATCTAGTTAGATTAGATATCATATTTTTCTATAAATATGACCATTGGGATTTATATTTTACACACTTCTCACTTTAATTAGAAAATTGAAAATTCTCTCTCAAGTTTTTGCCCAATTGCCGATTTTCCGTAGGGAAAAATTTAGAAGAAATTTCTCTTCTTTTATTCTTCCGGTTCGATTCCCACAGATCGGTTTTGCATTCGATCGGGATATAGCATAGAAGATCCGGTGTTGCTGAGGATTTGATGCTGTAAAGAAACCTCCAACCGATTCTCCATTAATTACTCAATGTAAGTAAAAGGGTTTTTAATTTTCGAAATTAAGCATGAATCTACATGTTTTTATCACAAATTGCATGATGTTAATAGATCCGTTATTAAATGTTAATAAGTTTACTAAATACAATTCCGCTATTTTACTAAATCATCCCTTCATATCCCACACCATCAAGTATCATCTGCTGCATCTGACTATACTGTTGTATTTCATTGGGTTCTTCGACGACAGCGTCCGCATTCGAGCCGCTACCCTCATCTTGTCTCTGCTTCTGCATCGCAGCGTCAAACATTTCCCTCATCTCCCCATGATACACCCAGTGTTAATAATTCTCTACAAATCCCCGACTATAAAGTTGAACCTTCAAATCTGGAACCGGTATGATTCTCCTATTGTCGCATTTTCTGCACGGACATCGTAGCTTTTCACCATAATGTGCGTAATGGACAGTTGTCTTGCAAAACTTAACAAACTGTTCAACCCCGGCCACGAACTCATCGCTCAAATACCCGTCTATCAAACGAATATACATCTACTCTCTCATTTTTCTTTTTTCTTATCTTTACAAACAATGGGAGGAGGAGATTTTATAATGCATTCCTCTGCTTAATTGTGACCTTATGGTCGCAAAATTACTACCATCTGGTCATATTTTCCACGCCAAAATTTCCCGCCTTTTTTTACTACCAAGTGGTCACTTCGAAATGCGACCAATTGGTAGCTTTCTTCTCGCCAAATTTACGTGCCTCTTTTTTTGCTACCAACGTATATTTCTAGTCTCCAAAATGCGACCAGATGGTCACTTCCAAAGGTGACCAACTGGTAGCTTTCTTTGCACCAAAATTACGCGCCTTTTTTTGCTACCAAACTATATTTTAAGTCACAAAAATGCGACCAGATGGTCACTTCCAAAGGCGACCAACTAGTAGCTTTCTTCCCGCCAAATTTACGCGCCTTTTTTTGCTACCAAAGTATATTTATAGTCTCCAAAATGCGACCAGCTGGTCACTTCCAAAGGCGACCAACTGGTAGCTTTCTTCCCACCAAAATTACGCTCCTTTTTTTTTGCTACCAAACTATATTTGAAGACACAAAAATGCGACCAGATGGTCGTTTTTTCAGGTGACCAAATGGTCGCTTCTTTCGCTCCATAATTTCGCGCCATTTTTTTGCTACCAAGTCATTTTTTAAGTCACAAAAATGCGACCACTTGGTCGTTTTTGCAGGTGACCAAATGGTCGCTTCTTTCGCGCCATAATTTTGCGCCATTTTTTATGACTCCTTCTGATTTTGGTTGCAAAAAAAGTGACCAGATGGTCACTTTCAGTCAACCTTTAAAACAACTGACCAAATGGTCACCAAAAAACTACCACTTTTTTTTGGTCGCAAATGGTTGGTCGCATTTTGACTTTTTTTTTTGTAGTGGTCTACAATGATTGTATGCATCAGATGTGACAACTTCTCACATGAGATAGCATCACAAGCATTCTCAAGATGATGGAGTTATGAGACATCCCTCATAACGGGTTTAGGGTTTAGGGCGTGGAAGCATTTGAATAATTGTCATCTAGAGTTTGCCCAAGATCCTATAAATGTCAGATTGAGATTATGCACGACGACTTTAAACCTTTTGGGGCATCAGGAGCACCATATTCAGTATGGCCGGTGATGGTGACACCGTATAACTTGCCACCCTTGATGTGCATGAAAGACCCGATGAATTTTTTAATAGTGATCATTCCTGGTTCGAAAAGTCCAAAACAGAAACTGGATGTGTATTTGCAACCACTTATCGCAGAGTTGAAAATGTTGTGGACTGATGGTATTATGACGTACGATATATCAAGGAAACAGAATTTCTTGATGCGTGCTGCATTAATTTGGACGATCAGTGACTTCCTAGCGTATTCAATGTTATTAGGTATGTTCAATATATTATTTATACTTTTATCTGTTTAGTCTTGACAATTGCTTGCTTAGTCATAATATGTAGTTAATTAATTTATACCTTCTCTCATCCTCTAATTAAAGGATGGAGTACGGCGGAAAAATACGTGTGTCTACATTGCATGCTTGACACAGATGCATTTTCTCTAAGACACGGTCGAAAAACTTGTTGGTTCAATCGTCATAGAAGATTTCTTCCTTTGAATCATTCATTTTGTTCTAACAATAGTGCTAGAAGAAATGTCGATATGCACGAAAAGAGATACCTCCGACAATGTTTAGTGGGTGACAAATTCTTCATGGTATAGAAGCTCTAGGTATGCCGAAGATTACATGTGAAGGTGCAGAGAATGCAAACAAGTTAGCTGAGAAGAACAGAGGTTGGAAGAAACAGAGTATTTTTTGGGATCTACTTATCAGACATAACTTGGATGTAATGTATATTGAGAAGAATTTCTTTAACAATGTTTTCAACACTATTCTGAACGTTCCGGGAAAAACAAAGGACAATATGAAGGCACGTTATGATATCTGAGAGATATGTCATCGCCCTGAGTTGGAGCCTGATGCTAATGATCATTACGTTAAAGCGAAGTACATGTTGACCACAGGGGAAAAAAGACATTATTTGAGTGGATAAGAACAATCAAATTCCCAGACGGATATGTTTCTAATCTCAATCGCTGTACTGACAGCCAAAAACATATAATGTTCAGGATGAAAAGCCATGATTGTCATGTATTCATGCAACGTTTGATATCGGTCGCGTTCAGGCCATATCTAGAGCATAGACATTGGGAGCCGCTTGCGCAATTAAGTGTTTTTTTAGGGACTTGACTTGTACTTAATTGACTGACGAAATTGTTGCATCAATGAGTTCAGAGATTGTTATTATCATTTGTAAGTTGGAGGCAATGTTCCCACTTGCCTTTTTTGACTTAATGGAACATCTTCCAGTGCATCTTCCACATGAGGCATTCTTAGGAGGTCCGGTGCATTACCGCTGGATGTACCCATTTGAAAGGTAAACACTCATTTTATGAATATTTAACGTACGCATTCTTTGCGCATTAAATATATATGTATTACGTTGTATCGACAGGTACTTACGTCGGTTGAAGAAGACGGTCGGAAATAAATCACGAGTAGAAGGATCTATCTGAGTGCGTACCTTACGTAGGAGGCTACCACATTTTGCTCATAATATTTTGATCAGCACATTACAGAGCAGTATCGATCGGTGAAGCGGAACGTTGTTGAAAATTTACTATAAGGTGTTGATGTAAATGATTTGTCCATATTTACAGAGGCTGGCATGACTGTTGGTAAATGGGTGCGGAGGCCGTTGACCGATGCTGAGTATCACCTTATCCAAACGTATGTGTTATGCAACTGCACCGAAGTGGAGCCATACCTAAAGTAAGCTTTTTTTTCATCATTTAAACAATTTGAACGTTTCAACAATTTGTTTAACTTATTGTACATCATATAGATTATTTCTAAACCTATACGTTCGAATGCTACAGCCTTGTATTACATCCACTAATGAGGAATCAATGATTGACAAAGGTTTCGTTGTTGGTTATGTGCATATGTGAGTTTGCGGCGAATATATGTCAAATTTATTTTGTAATATATATTGCAATTTGAATTTACCTTTTAATATATGCGATGATAGGTTGACTCACCTACATTGCCAGTAACTGATTCTCGCATTATTTTTTTTGAAAAAGGACCTGCATGGGTTGCAAGATCATATACTGGATACGTTGGTAATGGAATAGATTTCAAACGAAGGCGCATTCAGTTAACAGAGCAACGAACAATAGCGGGGTTTGCATAAAGGCTTAAGTTTTCGGCACCAATGAAGACAATTATATCGGAGTAATAGATGAGATCATTGAGATTCAATACGTAAGTCCGACTCTAAAATGCATTGTTATGTTCAACTGTACGTGGTTCGAGACAACGAGACGAGACGAAATTCGTAAGCTGCCTCATATGCAGATCATGGAGATTAATAATTCTAAACGTATGCGCACAGAAGATAGTTTTGTCATTATGGTCGCAATTTTATTGAAAACTGTAAATGTTTTTTTACTTTTGCGACCATATGGTCGCATTTGTTCGCGGGACTTTTCAATTTTCATGAAAATTTTGGCGATGACTAGAGCATTTGCGACCCTGAGGTCACAAATTTTAATAATTACATATTTAAACTTGCTACCCTGGGATTGCAATTCCCCCCACGCACGACTTCCCATATTACGTTATAATTACATTTTTGCGACCATCTGGTCGCAAAAATCAAAATAAGAAGGCAGAAACTGAATTCCTTCCCCATTCCATTCTGCCTTCAATTCTTTCTTTTCCCTTTTCTTTTCTTTCCCTCCCCGTTCCCTCAACCACCGTTCCCCCAACTCCCGTTCCCCCAACCTCCATTCCCACAAAAACGGTTAGTTATCTCATTTTTTCATTTCCAATTAATTTCGTAATTTTTGAATTCGTTTAATTATGTTTCATTTTAGTTAGATTTTAATTATTATGTTTCGCTTTACTTAGATTTTAATTCATTATGTTAATTTAGGTAGTTATTAAATTAGTTTAGTATATTTTATATAATTAGGTTACTTTCGGGGTTTAATTACATTAGTATGATTATAGTTTAGTTATAAATTATTATAGTTAAATTTAGATTTTAATTAGTATATATAGTTTAATTTTGTTTAATTTTAATTAGGATTAGTTTAAATTATTTAAGTTGTAATTAATTAAAGTATTTTAGTTATTGTGTAATCAAATTAAATTTAAATTAATTAAGTTTAAATTATAATCTAATTAAGTTTAAATTATAATTTAATTAAAGTATTTTAGTTATTGTGTAATTAGATTAAATTTAAATTAATTAAGTTTAAATTATAATTTAATTAAAGTATTGTAGTTGTGTGGGGTATTTCTCGTCGGAGTCTTCTTCCACACAGTTGAGCACGTCTCGTCACGCGTGCTATTCCTTAGTGGCGGAGCTACCGGAAACACTTAGGTGAGAGACAGTCAGAAGAGCACTGGTGTGGTACCGGCCGAGAACCCTCCGATGATCAAGTTAGGTGGTGGTAGGTGAGATATGCCTTGCGCCGCAATGATTAGGTCAAAATGTATATAATTGATGGTTCTTGTTTTCACACATACCTGATTTGATAGGTAAGGTGCCTTTTATAGTACCTTGTGATCGTGGGCTCATCAGTAGGGCTAGCGTGAGACTAAGCTTAATGGGATTTCACTCGGCCCAAGAAGGTTCGGCTCCTTCAGGATGTGATTCGAATGGTCCTGTCCCCATGTGAATTGGTCCAGTGTGAGCGCAGCACATAAGAGGGCTATTTTTACCTTTTACAGTTATGAACGAGATTTTTTCTTTATCTTTTGAGTTCATCTTGATTTGGTTGTACTTGGGAAAGGCGTCCATGAAACTGAGCAGTTCATAGCCGGCTGTAGCGTCTACTAGTTGATCTATTTTTGGTAATGGGAAGGAGTCTTTTGGGCAAGCTTTGTTGAGGTCCGTGAAGTCAATACATGCTCTCCATTTCCCACTCTTCTTCTTCACGACCACAAAGTTGGCAAGCCAATTAGGGTATTTTACCTCTCGGATGAAACATGCTTCTAGGAGTTCCTGAACTTCCTCGTTAATTATGTCATTTCGTTCAGGTGCGAATTTACGCCTCTTCTGTTTGACGGGAGGTCGATTCGGATCAACTTCGAGGTTGTGAATTATGATATCCAAGCTTATACCGGGCATGTCCTTGTGATCCCATGCGAACATCTTCCAACTCTTTTATAGAAGGTTTGCCAATCCGTCTTTCAGATTTTCTTTCAGATCTTTCCCAATGCTTGTCGTTTTCTCCTGGTCTTCTGGATGGATTAGGATTTTCACCGATCCATCCTCAGGCGCTTCGATTCTTGGTCGAGCAAAGGACGGGCCTTTTTCGAGGCCCTGACCCTGTAGCTGCTATGCTTGACATTGGGATTTCAGCTTGACGATTTTGACCAGGCATGATCTCGCGACCTGTTGGTCCCCCTTTATGACCCTGATCCCTTTTTCAGTAGGGTACTTCAGCTTTTGGTGAAGAGTTGAAGGGTGTGCCCCCATGTTGTGAATCACCTCCCGAGTAAGGCATTATATCCCGAGCGGGCGTCTATGACATGGAAGAGGGCCATTGGGTTTCCGCCGTTGACTCTAACTGGAAGTTTGATAGTTCTGTTGGATCTCGTCACCGTTCCGTTGAATCCCACTAGGTCCTGTGAGTTCATCTTGAGATCTGATTCTCTGAGCTTCATACTTTGGAATGCCAACATATAGAGTATATTGATGGAAGAACCTGGGTCTACTAGAACCCTGCTGACCGTATAGGATCTGATAGATATCGCTATTACTAGCGCGTCGTTGTGGGGCAGGTGCACGTCTTCTAGATCCTTCTGGGAATACTTAATCAAATCCTTAGAAGTGTGCTCGACCCGATAGACGGGGAGTCCAACTTCGCGATGAGACCTTTTGTGAGCGTTGACAGACTCTCCAGTGCAGTGGATCGAACTTATTTGACCGTCCCCCTGCACTTCCGCGGGTGCTACGAGCCTTTCATCTTTGTCCCTCGGATCTTGCCTATCAATTCTTCGGGTCAGACCTTGCTCGCACACGCGGTCTATTTCCCGGGCGAGGATCTTGCAGTCTTCCGTGGCATTGCCCTTTAGATTTATGGAACCTGCAGTAGGGTTCCTTTCTTTCTAGACTTTTTTGGGCATATCATGGCCTCTTCTCTCTATCTTCCTTTCGGAATGAATGAACCGTCTCCGCGTGGAGGACTCGTTCCGGGCTACGCTTCTTCGGATCTCTGATCCTACCCCACACGGAATTTCTTTCCATATTGTCTCTTTTTTCTTCTTTTCTCCTATCCGAGCATCCGTGCTCTCTTCCTTTCCTTTCCTTGGCGGGAGGTTCTCTCTTCTTCCATACCCCTTCAGATTTCGACCCTTTTCTCCGCATTTCTTGGGCTACCCTTTCAGACTCGTCTTGCGATATCTTTACCATTGCTCTGTCCAACGCTTCTTTCATGGTTTTCGGCCTTTGTTTGTTGAAAGACCTCCAGAGTGGATGGTTCTGGTGTATGGCCTGTGATAATACGGTAGCCTCCTCTAGGTCATTGCAGTCTTTGACCTCTAGCTTTACCTATCAAAACCTGATAATGAAGTTACGAAGGGCTTCTTTTTCCCCCATCAGCACATCGTAGAGGTCGTGGTTTGTTTTGGCGAATTTCTGACTCACGTTATATTCACTGAGGAAGGCCGAAGATAGGTCTGAAAAGGTTTTAATGGACCTCTTAGGGAGGCTGTTGAACCATAACAGGGGCGAACCTTTCAAGCTTGTGGGAAAGAATCGACAGGTTAAGACATCTAGATCGGGGACGATCACGCACGAGGATTCCATCATATTGACGAACTGAGCCACATGTTCCATCGGATCCCCGGTTCCGTCATACATTTCTAACTTTGGGAGGATGAAGTGGCTCAACTGTGGAATGGACATGACCCCTCTCGTAAAGGGAGAGTCCCCCGGTTCTCGGGCGTCCAAACTAGGTTTGGCTCCTTTCTCGAATGCCTTCTTTGCCAGCTTTTCTTTGAGGATTTGCCTCGCATCAGTGTACTTCTGCTGCTTTTCTCGACGTTTGTCCTTGCCTGCAGACGCTGAGCTTCCCTCATTGCTGCCTGTGTAGCTTGAATCCTGATTTCCTTCCTCATCCCTCTGTGACGGCACCCTAACTCGAGTCTGCCGAGCAGGGCCTGTTTTGCTTAGGGCGTCTTTTTCCTTCGACGAGGAGATCTCAAAACTTACGTTTTCCCCTCGTTGGCGAGCCGTCAGCCTGGTTCGTAGGTAGTCTCCTGGCACATTCTTTCCCTTATCAGACGTGGTGGCCCTTCTACGCCATCGCCTGGCCTGAGATTTGCCAGTTCGTGGCTTCGAAGGGCCTCCCTCATCAATGTTCAGGATGTTTTGGCTGTTAGCATGGACCGCTGCCAAGACTTTCTCCAATAAGGCTCTCATTTCCCGTACTTCTTCTCTTAGAGCTTTGTACGCCTCCATCATCTCTCGGTGCTCTACCAGGGCGATGGTAATGGTGCCGGGTGCCGGGTTAAGGTTCTAAGCTTCGAGATTCTGAACATCGTGTTTCTGAACATTGTTAGTTACTTCTTTTTCTCTGGTTTCATTTTCATTAAGAGATTGAATGAGTGGTCATTGATTCGACTCGTAGGAACCGCGTGAGTATCTGGATTTTGCCAGAAATCAAAGATGAATGGCCCCACGGTGAGCGCCAAACTGTGTGGGGTATTTTTCGTCGAGTCTACTTCCACACAGTTGAGCACTTCGTGTCACTTGCTATTCCTTAGCTGCGGAGCTACCTGAAACACTTAGGGGAGAGACAGTTAGAAGGGCACCGGTGTGGTACCGGCCGAGAACCCTCTGACGATCAAGTTAGGTGGTGGTAGGTGAGATATGCCTTGCGTCGTAAGGATTAGGTCAAAATGTATAATGATTGATGGTTCTTGTTTTCACACATACCTGATTTGATAGGTCAGGTGCCTTTTATAGTACCTTGTGATCGTGGGCTCATCGGTAGGGCTAGCGTGGGACTAGGCTTAATGGGCTTTCATTCGGCCCAAGAAGGGTCGGCTCCTTCAGGATGTGATTCGAATGGGCCTGTCCCCATGTGAATCGGTCCGGTGTGAGCGCAACCCATAAGAGGGCTATTTTTACCCTTTACAGTTTTCCCCTATTTTCTGGGTCGGAATGTCCAATGCAGGGAATAGTAGATTGATCGAATCAGGGGCGTTATGCTCGTCCTAATCATCGTTCTACCTTGGAGTGGTTGGGGACCACAACTTTTCAAAAAATAGACCGGCTCAGCCTTGTTATAACTCGGGCTCTATTGACCTTTTTTCGGGAGTCGTCACGTTCTTTCATGGATGCGTCTATTTCAAGAGATATGGCTCCTTGTGAAATTGATCCGTTGGATCTTCAGATGGGCGCGAATTCTAACGAGTTTTAGGGAATCCGAATCGTCACGACCTTTCCCACGTGTCGCGATGGTTAGACGGCGTGCTCCCTTATTTAAATAGGGCTTTCCCTCAGCCTTCAAGGCTCGTTTACCTTTCAAATCTCGAAGTCTTTTTTAAATCGTCTGCTTTTGAACGATTCTTCCCCGTTTTCACTTTGTTCCCTCGAAGCTTTTCCTGTTCTTCTTCGAAGGTTAGGCTTCTCCTCTCTGTCTTTTGTTTCCTGTTCTTTCTGTAATTGATAGTTTTGAGGGAAACTCTGTAGTTAGAAGTCATAGGATTCCTAGGTTCACCGTAGGGGACGATGACTATGATGGTTTGGTTTTTGAGAGGAGTGATTCTGATTCTTCTCCTTCTTCTGTGTGTATTGATGCTGCCAACACTGTCCCCACACTTTTGGGTGAACCTAAAGGGAACAAGCCCACCATCGATTCTCGTTTGGTGAGTGATGAAGTTCTCCTCCCTTCTGTGAGTGAGCTTGGGTCCATTTATGAGGTTTAGGCTGGTCTAGATATAGACCCTGTCCCTTCTCCTACTTCTCACCCTTTGGAAGGAATAGGTCCAGCCTTGATGGGCACAGCCACATTTCATAACCCTTCCCATCCTCTTCCTCCTGTTCCTACCGTAGAGGCGGCTCAAGAAGGAACAAGGAAAAAGAAAGGTCATTCCATGGGCAGTGAAGCCACATCTCAGGTCGTGTCATCTGTTCCTACATTGTTGGGGGGTAGAAGGGGCCTCCTTGGAAGGTGAGACTGCTTGTCCTAGTCCTCCTAGGTCACCCATTGCCAATTCGAAGGCGAAGAAGAGGAAAAAGAGAAAATAAACCTAGTCGAAGGGTATCAAAAAGGATGCAGGCCTTCTCCATTACGTGTCGGAGATGAGGCCAGACGATCTAGATACATTGAGAGAGGATTATGGCATCTCCAAAGAATTCGAGATGAGACTCCCCATGTCGTCCGAGCGAGTTTACCTTTCTCCAGGGGATGGTTGGACTTCTCTCCATCAAAAGTTCCTTCGATGGGGTGTTAAACTTCCGCTCTCTTCTTTTTTGAGTGAATTCCTTCTAAGTTGCGGTATTACCTTGGGCCAGCTTATGCCGAACACTCTGAGGTCCCTACTCACTCTAGAGGTATTGTGTGCGGGTTTAGGCTTCCAACCTACTTTGGGCATGGTTTCCCACTTCTGGGATCTTCGTATAAACGTCCAGGACAAAATGCGTTTTCTCATTCAAAGTCACGCTACACCTTCCTTGGTAGATGAGAACTCGTGCGACAAGAAGTGGAAAGAGTTCTTGTTCTTCATCCGAGGCTCTATCTCATCTGGAAGCCGGCTCTCCCTACCTCTTGGAAGGACGAGGGTGAGGAATGGGTTCCGAGTTACTTTATAGCCTGGTAGGCCAAGACTTTAACTAATCGTTATGCCCTTCTTTTTTTTATTTCAGTGAAAAACCCCTTCCCGAAGAGTATTTCCGTGGAGTCTCTGTAGTGCTGCAAGATTCTCAAGGAGTTAGGGCCTTTCAACTGGGAAGAGTTCACCCAACATTCTTGGCTAGTTTTTTCACGTCTCTGGACTCCTCGTTCAGACTTCGTTCCAATTACTTACCGTAAGTGTTCTGTTCTGAATGGTTTTGTTTGCGATGTGACTCGGAATTGACTTTCATTCTTTGTTTTCTAGGTCTCACTAAGAAGATGTCTGGCGTTACTCTTACCCCGGTTACGGACTCAAATGATCCTATGGCTTTCTTTGCTCTTCTCCAGGATGTGGGGAAGAGGAAGAAGAAAACTAAAGAGGCACTTCCTTCTACCCAGAGAGGGAAAGAAGTGGCCGCTCCCAATCGTACTCATCCTTCAAGCCGGTCGAAATCCGTGGTGATCAATGCTCCTAGCACTTCTGTGGGAGGTGCAGTGGCTACCAGTTCGGATCCACCTGCAAATCTTCTCCCGAATTCTCCTGTGGATCTTTCTGCGGACTCCCCTGTTTCTGAGTGGCGAAAGGGTGGTGGAGTCCGTGGAGCGCTCAAACATGCGGTAAGGGGTGCATTGAGGTATCCTCGAATGGCTTATCAGTCGTATCCTTCTGAGGCGGATTCTCCTTCCCCTGATTATACTCATGTTTTATCTGACTCGGAATCTGAACATGGGAATGATCGGTCAACCGAAGGGACTCTCGATGCTGAAGTTCCGCATGATGAAATTTCGCGCCTGCCTGGTCTGACTGTGTCTACTGATCCCTTTCCACTGGGAGCGACTTCGTCCTTGGCGAGTGGGTCGGGTGCTGCGACCGGTGTATCTACCATGCTTCATCTGTTTGCTCCCCTTAATGTGGATTTCGACCAGGGGTCTCTCGCTCCGACGGCCATGGATTGGTCGGATTTTCTCAAGATCTGGGTGTGGTGTAGTTGGAGCCCCTCTTTGATTACAATTGCGAGGAAGAGACCTTTTGCCGTATGTGCCATCGCAATTGCCTGGTTAGTTTTCTTCTTCTTTGCCCTTATATCATCGGCTAATCCTCACTTGCTTTGATGTTTTTACATATGTTTGTTCTTCCAGGGTATCCAGGCCTCCACCCAGATGACTTTGAACTTAGAGAGTCTGGTTACGAAGCATCGAGAGCTCAAGCAGAAGTTTGCGGAGGTGACGACGGATGAACGACGACCCGCTCTCTTAATTCGACATTGGTTGAATGTCTCCGACTGAAGGAGGATTTAAAAGAGGCTAACAAGAAGATCTCATCTCTCGAGGCCGAGGGACTGTAGCAGTCGACCTAACTCGGGAAGAGGTCTTGGCTGCTCGGAATAAGGTATTGGAGGACCTGGACGCTGCTCATAAGGAGGAGTCTAAGGCCGTGGATGCCTTCAACCGGGAAGCCGAGTCCTTTAAGAAGGCCAAGGAGGAATTGGATGTTGTCTTGTTGGAGAATGATTCGCTGCGGGTCAGGTTTCCGAACTTCTGATCCTTCGCGACAATATCGGTGACCTTCAGCGAAAATTGGCCATGGTGACTACGGCGTCGGTGGATTGCATTCTCATCGGTCTTGCCATCGGACAAGATTCGATCAAGTTACAGATGGACCAATCTGAGAAGGAAGGTGGGTTGATCAGTCTTGTCGCCTATGATGACGTCGTTGACCGCCAAAAGGAGTTATTTGAACAAGCTACGAATCTGAAGGATTCCAGAGGCGAGGCTGTTGCAGAGGGTGGGGTTGGCGTCATTCGTTCTGTTGAGGATTAGGGCGCGGTGATCGAGGATGCTCATGTCCGTGCTAATGGAGGTGATGGCACGATTGTTGAAGACGCCTCTACTGATGTTCCCCCAACCGAGACTGTTTATGTCTCTAACTGACTTTTTTCTTTAGGGTAAACTCTGGATTGTGGAGCCCCTATATTACTTACTGCTTTAAACTTCTTTTCATTTTTTCTTTTTTGGTATTTGGACGCACACATTTTTTGTGAAGACTTGAATATATGCTCCTTCTTTATGTCTGCTTGTCTTGTTTCCCTGCTTGCTTTGCAAAAATGTTTTGACTTGCAGACGTTCTTAAAAATGTTTGGGGATACTCGGACGGACCGAGGTTTTTTGTTTCCGGAGAAGGCTTTCGATTACTCAGACGGGCCGAGGTTTTTTACTTCCGGAGAAGGCTTTCGATTACTCGGACGGACCGAGGTTTTTTGCTTCTGGAGAAGGCTTTTGATTACTCGAACGGACAGAGGTTTTTTACATTTTAATACTCCGACGTCTTCTATTCTTATGAATAGGAAGTGTTCGGATGAACCGAGGCATTTACTTCCGGAGAAGGCTTTGGTTGCTTGTAAGGACCAAGGCTTTTGCTTTCGGAGAAGGCTATGGATGCTTGGACGGACCATGGCTTTTTCTTTTGGAGAAAGCTTTGGATGCTTGGAGGGACCAAGGCTTTTGCTTCCGGAGAAGGCTTTGGATGCTTGGACGGACCAAGGCTTTTGCTTTCTCGGATAGAGGCTTTTAGATGCTTGGATGGACCAAGGCTTTTGATTCCTGAGAAGGCTTTGGATGCTTGGACGGACCAAGGCTTTTGCTTCCGGAGAAGGCTTTGGATGCTTGGACGGACCAAGAATTTTGTTTTCTCGGATAGAGGGTGTAGGCAAACTATGTGAAGCAAAATTATATAATTTATTTTTTTCCTTTGCTTGTACATTGTTTAATTAACAGAAACATAAAAAGAAAAAAGGAAAGAAAGAACAAAGTTATTCATAAGTCTTCGACCTCTCGGGCAATCCTTCAAGTCTTCATCGCTATCGATGATGACCGTCAGAGTCAATCTCCTTCGTTGCTTCAAGGAGGCCAGTTCCTCCTTCAAGGATTTGTTTTTCCTCTCATAGTAGTTCGTGAGGTTCTTCGTTGATTGGAGGTGATCTTTGAGAGCGTAGTAGCGCTCACCCGGTTCGTACCCTTCCATCTTCTCTGCGAGTTCTAGGCTTTCTCGAAGAGAATGGTTGTCTTGCTCAAGTTGCTCCGCTCGGCTATTCCCCGCTTTGAGAGCCCCTCGGATGCTCTGGACCTCTTGTCTCAGGGCCTCTGAGTCTCCTTCTCTCCCCTCTTTCTCTAGAAGAGCCACCTCCAGCTTGGTTATTTCCGCACACAATTTGCGGTTTTCCCATTTTAGGACCCGCTTTGTCACCTTTGAGGTTGCTATGGAGTCTTCCATTTCTTCTAACAGATGCCAGGTGGTTGATAGATTAGACTGTAGGATATTCCTTTGATCTGTATCCTTTTATAGCGAGAAGGAGTCAATTAGTCTGGGAGTCGAAGAGGCTTGTCATTAATTTGGATAGCACTCGATACAAAGAGCCGTTCCATATCTTTAGGCGGTGACATCAGGTAGTGATTAGTCGTGTCAAACTCTTGTCTTCCCATCAAATCACCTTGAATGAGGTTAATTAGGGGGGGTTAATCGTATTAACTACGGGTTAATGCACACGTCGTTTCGCATGCCTGACTATTCGCGTAGCGGTGCTTGATGCTTGACAGTTGTCACGATCGTAGCGGTTCCTAGGTCCTTTAAATAGGCCTTTGGGATTTTCCTATTCACTTCTTGAGACCCTGTTTTCTAAAACGGTTTCTCCTTCATATACAAATTTTCGTATCAATTCCAGAATTTCATACCATGTGGTTTTCCCTTTTCCTCCTATTTCTCTTTCACGTTTGGCCTTCCTTGGTTATGGCCTGTGTCAAGAAAACTTGGTTGTGATCTTCTGCACCTGTTTGATTGGCCTTAGTGGACTTGAACTTGGTGGTCGTAATCCTCCACGCCTGTGAGGATAGACCTAAGGGTTCAAGTTCTTCGGGCTAATCAGTCGCTCGACCGCCCTCCACAGCAGTTCCGGAGTTTGTTCCGACTGTCCTCGGGAACTGGGGACAACGATGGAGGGGGCAACTCCCTTGTCGGTCCTTCGACGATTGTATTTATCATCACACCATCTGGGACTTCAGCATAGGAGGTGGCGTCTCTTTTTGGTGTTTAAGGAAGAGAGAAATGCACTTCTCCCGAGACGAGCGTCGAGCGACGCCAAATGAAAGAGGTGGTCCTCTGTCTCCCCGCACCTGAACCTGCTCTGACTTAATTGGAGAAGTAGTCTCCTGCGGAGTCAGAGAGCGGTGGGAATGGTGTCTCTCTGGGCCTGAATGTTGTCCTCAGAGTACCACCATCCCCACCCTCTCCGTTTCAAGCAAAAGCAGGGCTACTTCCAAAATCCATCAGGGGTCCGGGCGTAGCGAGTCAAAAACCTCCCTATCTTTCATTTGTCGGGTTCTGTTAAGCCTCGAACTTGATGAGTGAGTGGAGTAGCAGGCGAGTGAATTGGCTCTGGCCACTCGCTTTCTGAGCAATACCCTCATCCTCTCCTAGGAGGACATCCTTATTGTTTTCGATGCTGATACCTCGAATTGCTCAATTTTACTTTGTAGAACTCTTTTAATTTCTTTCGGTTGAGTTCCCGACATGTGGGTCCGAGCCTTATTTGTTTGTTGTGTAATAAAAGTTAGCACTTTATTCACTCATTGTTTCCTGCTTCACTTCCTGTGTGAGTTACTTTTCCATAGTTCCGAAGGTGTTAGATTCTTTAGTCCGCAGAAGACTTAAAAACTATTCTAGAGAATTAGGGATTTTAGTTCGAGGGGGACTTACTAATTTTCCTAATCGGATTAGGGCATTTCATCATAAAGACATGAAATGATCATGTGGGAGGAAAGACATGTAATACTTGTATATTAATTTGAAATGAGCCTCTTCAGCCAAGTACTTACATGATTCTCTCATCCTCACACACGATAAATTCTTAAATGTGTGACGTTCTATGCCCTCGGAATCAGTTCGCCATGTGGGTCGCCAATCCACCACCGCCACCCCCTGTGGATCATATTGGTGCTAGAGGTGTGGCTCCGGGTAATGTGGAGCTAGGAAATGAGCCCCCGGTCAACCCGCCAGCTGATTCCTTAATTTTTAAGAAGAGTTGGTGATTGATTCCTTAATTTTATCTAACATTGAGAGAGATTGTCTGAGACTATATTCAAAGAGCTTTTGGTTACATATATTTGCTCAAAGCGATGGGATTCGCTACGTTGTGCTATCCAAGGGGAATAGTACGATTAAATGTATAAGCATGTGATTTGCATGGAAATTCGAGGAAGCATGTGATTTGCTTGTAGTTGAGAAAGCATGTGATTTGCTTGGAAATTCGAGAAAGCATGTGATTTGCTTTGTAATTGTATAAACATGTGGTTTTGCTTAGTAATCGTGTAAGTAAGTGTTTTACTTTATATCCGTATAAAAGTGTGATCTACTTTCTACCCGAACCTTTGAATTAGATACTTACAGCTTTGTAGCTTGAACGAATGCTTAGATACCGAGTTCTTTACAGAATCGTATTGTGAACGTTGTTTGCTCCTAGAAACAAGTTCAAGAAAAGCATGGCCTACCCATGACATTGGATGCATTTTCGATTAAGATTTGAGTACTTATTGTTGTTTACTATTTGTTGTTTTCTCACTAGCGTTTCGCTAATGTTGCTATGTTACAAACATTTCAGGTATGCCTCGTGGAAATGAGAGGGCTAGAGGGCGTGGTGCAACTTGATCCACCGGGATGATACGAGGAAATGGATTAGACGCCTACTAGTCTTTTAGAGTTTTTTGATTTGTACATATTGTGGATGTGTTTGGTGCTCAAAAGAGTTAGTCCTTTTGGTGTCTAAATCTGTTTTTGGGTGGTTGTGAATTGCGAAAATACTTATGTTTATGTGTTTTATAGTTTTCTCTGTTATGGGACTTGTAAATGGGTTTTGGTTTGTTCTAAATACAAATGGATCCACGCGAATTTTCCGTAAAAACTTTGAGTTTCCGTTGCGAATTGTTTTATGAGTTTTAAATGGAGTCGGGTCATCACATTGCTGCCACACCCACGACAAAGGAATTGGACTAGTTGCTCACACAGTACGAGAACCCCACTGTCCCATCTCCTTCTATAGTAGTACCCGAGACATAGCTCAGTACTGGGCGTGCAGCTTCTAGTTCAGCTTCCGGTTCTACTTTGGGTTCTGGTTCCAGTCCAGCAGTTCCACCTCCCGCCCGTCCTTATGATCCATCCATACTTCGGATTGAAGGAAATGAGTAAGTAACGCGTATTCTCTGAGTTAAATTTGTTCATTTATTTTTTTTAAATATAATTATATTTCTCATTATTACTTTATTTAACATGAATATCACATTGTAGCCGCATAAAACCGTTTCAAAACGATTTTGAGAGGTGCTTCAGAGTGGTCCTCTTCCCAGGGAGTTTCGCTGGATGAAGATTATGTACACTGAGAAAAGGAGGTTGTTCGACAATTGCAAGGTAAAATATATTTTGTTGACTTACGCATTTTATATATCTATGCTTTTTTTTTCTCACAACTTATTACTGTAAATTTTTTATTTATATGTTTTTGCAGGGTAAATTTACTATCGGTTCCGATATCACGGACAACAGGTTGTTTCCCCTTTGGGATAAACACGTGTTGAACAGATATAAGACCTTCTCTACCAAGCACGAAAAAAGAACGCAGCGAACTGCCTCGTCTGGATGAGTGAGGAGGAACACGCCCGACTTCTCGCGAGCATGCTCACTAAGGATGCAATCAGGCTATCTGCGAGGAACCGGGCTAACCGTTTGGCCAACCCTTCTCTACACACGGGCGGGGCCCATTCTCACGATGAGCACCAACGTCTTTTGGTAAGTTTTCTATCTACAATTTGTTTTCATTTTGTATTGATGACTAAATTTAGTTTCAATTTTTTACAATAATATACATTTATTTGTTTTATATTTTTTAGAAACAAAAGCACGGACGTCCAGTCCCACCCGATGAGTTACACTTAGTCCTGCACACAAAGAAGGACGGGACTATTGTGGATGACAAGGCCAGAGAGGTTCAGGTAATATGTTGTCTACCTTACATTGTAATTGTATATTTATTGAAATAAAATATTATAATTATAGTGTTTATTTTACTTACATTTTTAACAGGAGTATTTTAGGGAAACACTGTCCCAGCACTTACCATATAAAGAGTCCCAGCCGACTCTTGAGGATCAGCACGAAGCTTTCTTGACAGCTGCAGGTGGCGTTCAGCTAGATGGATCTGTACCTGGGCTTGGATCTTACGGGAGACTTCTATACGCAGACATACCTTGACCTGATAGCAGCTCTCAGCGGAGGAACACTACTATTGAGAGGCAACTGCGTGAGGAGGTCCGTAGCTCCAATCAGAGGTCCAAGAGATGCGTACTTCCATTGATTCTCGGATCGAGGCTCAAGTCGCTGCACTTGTCTAGAAGCAGGTCCAGGCTCAAGTCCAGGCTAAGCTTACAGCTGCTTTGGCTACATTCTTCGGTCCTCGTGGGTTGTATATGAATTATTTTGGTATATATTTTATTATTTTATTCTATTTTTTTCATTAATCATAATTAATAAATTAAAATAATAAGCTATCAATTATTATTAAAATAATATTAAATTAATTTTTTTTATTAATAATAAAAGAAAAATTAAAATATTTGCTACCCCAGGGTCGCAATTTTTTCTACCTTGGGTTCGCAATTTTTTCTACCTAGGGTCGCAAATATTTCAATATTAATTTAAAAATAAATAATAAATATTGAAATTTGCGACCCCACCGTAGAAAATTTTGCTACCCTGGAGTCGCATTTTTAGGCCCAACAAAACGACTCCAAAGTAGCAACTTTTGCTACCCTGGGATCGCAATTTTGGGCCCAATAAAGCGACTCCAGAATAGAAAATTTTGCTACCTTGGGATCGCAATATTTATGGTTGACTTTTTTGCAATAAAAAAGTCTAGTCGCATTCTGGTCGCAATTTTTTCAGGGCGACCCACTTTTTGGCTACGTGATTTCGAGTCACATATTGGGTTGCATTTTGTATAATGTGACTCCCCTGGTCGCAATTAGGCAATTTTTTTTGTAGTGGATTTCTTTTCACTCCATCTGCCTGCTCGTCCACCTGCCCTTCTTAGTTTTCTGCCCACCCATCTTTTAGGTGTCATGGCCCTACCCTGCTGCCTGAACATGTTTGAAGTGTAATTTGAGTTTATTATGGAGAAAATTAACGTCTTTCGTCATACGGGTTCTACTACCAGCTCTTCTTACTGCACGAATTGTAATCATCCTTGTCACCGGTTTGCTAATTTCCCCATAATTGAGTGTCGACACTGTCATAAGCATGGTCACATTTCTGATAACTACCTCACTCGTCCGCCTCACCGTCCAGACAAATCAATGAAACCAATAAACTTCTCTATTGTCAGTTCCTCATCTTTTGCTGTATCCACTCATACTGCCTCTCCTCCTCACACCCTTCAGCTTAATGATCTACATGATATTGATAACTCGCAATTTACACGTATTTATTAGTGTCAATATCTCCAAAATAATTAAAGTATGATTGTTAATTGATTCATGTCTATAATATTGTTAATCATTGAATTTCATGAACGTAGGTGAAAATGGCACTCAAATCAAACTTAAAACGGAGAAGTTATGCCCAATTTAGTATTCAAAATGACGAGACCTAGCTGCTGCGGCCTGCAGAAAATCAGATTTCGGGCCAAAAACTTATACAGTGATCACACCGACGGTGAGACCTGTTGCCACGACTATGTGAAAAAAAGAAAAGTAAATTAAATATGGAGTGCCGACGTCATGTAGAGGAGAAGGAGAGTGCGCACTAACGTCAACATGACGTCAGCGCACACTGAGGCAATGCAACCCCTAAGCAACGTGTCGCTCAATTACTAGAAACATGTCGCTCCTTGCTGAAGACCAGGGAAGTAGCTTGGAATCTACTCCAGCTGATGGCTTAGAGTGACACGTAGCTCGAGACAAAACGACAACAGCTGGCGCAACTCGTGGCTTGACTTAAACGGCTTCACCAGATAAAGGGGTTAGATATGCACGATTTTTTTACCTATTTTCACCTATTTAAAGCCTCAAATTGAACCCTTATTCAAAATCTCTTCTCCCCCTATTTTTCTTAGTACTTTTAGATAGTTTTTATTATGTTTTCTAGCTAAATATTTTATTCCAAGGATTATCAAGATTTTTTGTTTATAAATTTGTGAGGTATTGCTCTTAATTTTATTCGTATTTTCTCTTTATTCGTATTTTCTCTTTGCATATTTTATTGTTGTGAAAATGTTCCTATGTTCATTGATTAATTTTTTATATTGCTAATTAGAACATTAAATTTGTAATTGTTTAGTTGTTCTAATATAAGTAGAAAATTAGTATAAATTGATTAGGACACTTTTTAATTTATGTTATGGGAATTGATGATCTAACTTAAATGAATCAGTCGTACTTTGTTGGCTAGTTAGAATTGGGTTATTCTCTTCTTAATGTTGTTAATGGATTAAATTTTATTATCGTATTCTACGGTTATCTGTTAATTAGGGAAATAGTCATTAGATTGTATTTTGGCTGTCGAATAATTAAGGAAGAGCACTTATAAGTTGTTGATTGGTTTTGGTGACTTCCAACCAATTTAGACAATAATTTAGGAATGCATGTTTAGTAATTGATGATCAAATTAATGAACCATTACCGAGATTAAACCTTTAGTTGGAAGGTTTCTTTATTGATTTTTATTCTTTTTAATTTGTTTTCTTTTTATTTTTAAAACTCAAAACCCCCGGTTTTTATTAACTTTAATTTAATTTTCTTTTTCATGTGGAGATCGACCTTACTCGCCGCTACTACAAATTTATAATTCCAACAGTAAGTTATTATTTTTGGTGGTTTCGACACCCATCAAATATATTAAAACAGGTAATCTCCTCTAATTCTTCTACCCAGCCGTCACTCCAGGTAATTCTTGGCTTTTTTATTCTTCTTGTTGTAATCATATGACTTCTAATATTTCTTCTTTCTTATGATATTTAGTAATAATATAAAGTACTTGTTGTATTTTTCATTTAAGTCTTAATTGGTTAGTCATTAGTAAATTTGTTCAAACCAAATTTCAACTACTTCGCTTCAATGTTAGGAAGATGGGTCATTTTGCTTTTGTCTCTCTAAGTAGGCTGCCGTTTACAAAACAGGTTTATGTATGTACTCATTTGACAAGTTTCATTTTAAAAAATAATCAAACTATTTCAAAATATTACAAAAAAAAAAAACCCAAATATGCATTTATGGGGCACAATTTTCATGCAATGCAATGGGCTCTTAGAATGAATTCACTTTTCTACTATTTTATATATTTGTATTTTATTAATTCAATAATTAATTAATTTAAATTCTTGTAGGTTCTCAATGTTATTTTATTACTTTACAATTTGATATATTTTTTATTTTTATACTCTTATTATTTTTAATGAACATTTTGCTGTCAAATTTAAAAATGTATATCAATTATATACTTCTCAACACATATGGATATGAGTTCAAAACATTATAAATCTTTTGTTTGAAACATTGTTCATCGAAATGTTTATCATTGATAAATAATCAATAGTACGAGTATATTGATGATGAATAATCGCAAAACATTATATTATAATTTAAAAATGTATATCAATGACATACGATAAATATAAATGACAATGAACTTCAAATACCATATCTAGTTCTTATTTCTAATAAAAAATACTTCAAATATCTCCACACATCTAAAAAGAGAGAGATTTTCATATTCTCTCAACTAAAACCAAATCTAAAAATGATATAGAAAAAAAAATCTTAAAAAAAACTTACTGATCTTCACATTTTCCTTGTTTTTCTTTGTTCAATCCATACGAACGTTGATGAAGCCGCATCCAAAAATCTTAGATCTAGTTCTTCTTATGCATCTTCGTTATCAATTCATTCTACTGACGAGCTAGTCAGATGGATTTCATTACTTTTTTGTGGAAACTGTCTTGACGGTGATGACTTCCGATGAATAAAAAGAAAGAGAGATTTGGATGTCGGTAGATGAAAAAAGTTTAAGACTTTTTAGAATGTAAAAATGGTGGATGAAAAAAGAGAGACGTAGGAAGAAGAAGAAGAGGTAATGGAATGGAAGATACATATGGGAAGGTGGAGTTATTAATGGGATGATGGGAAATTGTTGAGTAGTAATTATTAGGTAATAGAATATTTATGTGTGGGTAATTAATTATTAGTGGCATTTTTGTATTTAAAAAAATAAAAATAATAATCTGAGATTAACTCTATAAATATAGGAACAAACTTTTTTATATTCAAAATTAGCCAATCTGCTAGTTTTACTAAAAAGAAATTACCTATTTTATTCCTACATTATTTTATTTTATTTCATTATATTATTTTATTCTTTTAATTACAATTTCTTATTTAATAAAATCTTTTAGTTTTATCAAATCTTTATTTTATCTTCTTTATTTTGTTTTTTAAATCTTCACATTTGGTTTTTTTAGTATTTTTTTTTATCTTTTTAATTCAGTTTTTTAAAGTTTTACATGTATGTGTTTGTTTTTTCATTAGAACAAATCTTTTTTTTTTCTTTTTAATTTGGTTTTAGGGAAAAAGACATTTTTGGTCCCTAAGTTTTGATTTTGTTTACCATTTGATCCTTGAGTTTTCAAAACCGACATTTTTACCCCTGAGTTTTTGTATTGCTTTCAATTTGGTCCCTACCATCAAAAAATCTATTAAATATTTAATAGAATACTGATGTGTCAATTTTATATTAATTTTAATAATGACTGTGTATTATTTTTATTAATTTTAAAGCTGAGGTGGCATTTTTCTGACTTTCATTTCAAACTTTTTTACGGGTAAAAATTCCGTAGCTAATTAGATTTGAGTTAATTTCACTAATAATAAAAAAAATATGGATATATCAAATATACCGGATGTTTTTATTAAATATCAATAGTACCCAAAACCGCCACCGGCCAAATTATATTACATTGTGAAAGGACAAGCATGCCCCAGATTTAATTTCTCCTTAATTTGTGCAAAATTTAAGGAAATTTATAAAAATCCCTTAAATTTTACAAAATTAATGGAAAGATCAAATCTAAACAAAAAATAAACTATAGCAAAAAATAAAAGAAAAATCTTCAAACTTCTGACTTATTCTTCCGGGAAAATTCGAATGTCTTTCTTGTTCGCCCTCCTACAAAATACAGAGATAAAAAGTAAACCTTTAATTAAAAGTAACTTATTCTACAAAAATACAGAGAAAGTGAATTCGCCGGAGAATTGAGTTTTTAAAAATATGTAAAAAGAAAATAAAATAAATATTGAACAAAAATAAACATTTTAATAAAATCTTTCAAATCTGGATAAAAAAAATCAAAAAAATCATCAAATATATAAGCGAATAAACGATAGATTTATCACCAAAACCTTAGACCAACTCATTCGCAAGAAAAATCACTAGCAAGATCGAAAAATAAACGTTGAACAAAACTAAACATTTACTTAAAAGTACCTTCTGCTGCTACTTTCTTCATCGATTTAACAGCAACACTAGCCACAACAACGATCGCCTCCGTCGATTTCGCGGATACAAATAAGGCCGATTTCATTTCGAAGTCGACAAAATCGAAGAAGGAAAAACGAGGATCTGAACAGAGAAGGAGATTATGAAGAATCCAGCAAATCACAATCACAATTCCATTGATTTCGAGTATATTTCTTTGATTGTGACGACGAATAAGGAGGAGATCAGGATGATCTTCCTATACTTAAGAAGGAAATCACAATTGAAACTTTATTTGATTGTGACGACCATAACCTCACCACTGTTTTTTTTATAAACGAGGATCTGAAGTATAGCGACGGTGAAAAAAAATTTCCATTGACAGCTGTGGTCGAATAAGGAGGAGAAAGAAGAAGATGATGGGAGATATTTAGGTTAAAGATCTATTTCATTAAATGTAACGACCCGATTTTTCGTAAAATCCACTAAAACAAATGCGCAGCAGAAAAACTAGATTTTACAAAAAAACGGCATGGGTCCGTTTAAAATTCAGATAAACCAAAACCTGTTTACAACCCAATTTTCCAGAAAAAGTAGTAAACCGGAATTTCATATTTCATAATATGATGAAAATGCTAAAGGAAGCTTAAAGTTCAAAAAACAGATACAAATTATACAAATGCTCCATCGAGCTCAAAATGAACATAATAAAATAATGAAAAGTTCAAGAGCATTCAAAAATGCTTCACCCAAAACCACAAACATTCTTGTCCATTCATCGTCCTGATAGGTCACGTGGCGCCACCTCCTCTACCTCGTCCTTTACCACGAGTCTTACCTGAAAAAAATTGTAATTGTAGCAACATTAGCATAAAAATGCTAGTGAGAGTAAAATGAAAGCAAGTAATCCTATGAACAACATTCCATGTCAGAAATCGTGTCCAAAGGCCTAGATTTCACTTTCACTACCCATTCCACATTCCAAAGTCCACATATAATCAACATATATAATAAACTTTCTCATCTTCGTGGCTCAACGAATTTTATGAGTCATGGATTTCCTCGAAAACATTCTATCATTATAAAAAAAAACTCATACCAAGATACAAGTAAAAGAATGTGATATACTAAGTGCTAAAGAAAAACGTCGCAACCACACACACTCAAATCTTCGAGTGCCACCCGTATCACCGCATGTGTAGTACTATAATAATGATAACAATAATAACGCATCCATACACGCTCAAATCTTCGAATGCTAACCTCACCGCAGCGTGTATGGTGCTATAAAGTATAATGCATTTATACGCTCATTTCGTAGAGTGCCCCCTTACCACAGCGTATCATAATACCGTATGGACCGAAGTTGACATAACACGTACCATACCACAAATCATCGCACCATGATACCGTATGGAGCGTATCAACATACTATCATGTGCCATATCACATAACCTCGCACCATGATACCGTATGGAGCGTATCACATACTATCATGTGCCATATCACATAACCTCGCACCATGATACCGTATGGAGCGTATCACATACTATCATGTGCCATATCACATAACCTCGCACCATGATACCGTATGGAGCGTATCACATACTATCATGTGCCATATCACAAGTGCCGTATAGAGTCCATCAAGTTCCCTAGTAAGCTAGATAAAGTTCTAATAAACTACTAAAGAACATAAACCGCTTGAATTACACGAGTCAATACTCAAGTGTAATTTATAGCTACTTTGTCTCCCAAATCACCTAAAGTTCCTTATTCATTCACTTTCATCTAAAGTCTCTAAATCATCTTACAAGACTTCCAAACCACTCATATTCCTCTTTTACATCCAAAACCATAAGTACACCAAAACCACTCCACTCACATCCGAGTTTAAAGTCTCCAACCAAGTATAACTTCCGGAAGTTAGTTCCCCTCTTAACCTCGATAAACAATAACGTAATGAAACATAATTCATAAAATTACTAACTTCCATTTTAAACTCACCTTAGATGTGAAATCCAAGCTTCCAAGGTGCCGGAGTCAAAGTCACTCAATCTATTGTTAGGTTAGAATCGATCCTCGGGATGAGAGCTTTTCAACGGACATAAGATTACAGCGATCCACCGAGCAACGGAGAAAAGCCAAGAAGAGAGGGAGAAGGGGAGGGGGCTACGGCTCAATGAAGAGGAAGAAAAAAGATGAAATGAAAAATATTTGACTTTGGTTGACTATTTAAAGATGAGGATGATGAATAGTGAAATTTTAAGAAATTGGAAAATGACATCTACGTCCCTTTTTAAAAGATTCGATTAAAATACGAAACCCGATGATCTTAAAATAATCTAAAGGTGATTAATAATTATTAATTGGCCCGTTAATAATTATTAATGTCACCAAAACTAATTTAAAGTAGTAAAAGGTTTAAAAAGATTTTCGAACGAAAATAACTTCTAACATCGAAATTACTAAGTTTAAACTAAACTTAAATACTTTATTTAAAATAAAAAAAAAATTACCTCCAAAAGTAACGGAACGTTACATTCTACCCTCCTAAAAGGGCTTTTCGTCCCCGAAAAGTAGGCTCCCTACGTGAAAAGGTGAGGATACTTTGCCCGCATCTCGTCCTCACGTTCCTAAGTAGCTTCCTCTGAAACTTGATTATCCCAAAGAACTTTAACCAAGTTTATAGTTTTATTCCTCAGCACCTTTTGTTCTGTAGCAAGAATCTCAACTGGCACCTCCTCATAAGATAAACTAGCATCTAATGTAACTGGCTCATAATCAATAATGTGTGAAGGGTCGGCCACATATTTCCTGAGCATGGACACGTGGAACACATTATGCACTGCCGACAAGGCCGGTCGCAAGGCCAATCGATAGGCAACAGACCCAATCCGTTCCAGGATCTCGAAGGGGCCTATAAATCGAGGGCTCAACTTGCCTTTCTTCCCAAACGCGTCCTGAATGCAGTCTTGGGAATATCCTCATCCCGAATCCTCAACTGATGATAGCCAGATCTCAAATCTAGCTTCGAAAAGATAGTGTCTCCTCTCAATTGATCAAACAAGTCTTCTATCCTAGGTAGAGGATACTTGTTCTTCACAGTAACACGGTTCAACTCTCTATAATCAATGCATAATTGCATAGAACCATCCTTCTTCTTCACAAACAACACCGGAGCTCCCCACGGTGAACACTCGGACATATAAACCCCAAGTCTAAGAGTCCCTGTAACTGGCTCTGGAGTTCTTTCAACTTAGCTGGTGTCATACGATATGGTGCTTTGGACAATGGAGCTGTCCCAGGAGCAACCTCAATCTGAAAATCAAACTGTCTCACCGGTGGCAAACCGGGTAACTCATCAGGGAAAACATCAATGAAATCCCTCCCTACAGGAACGGAACTCAAACTAGCCTCCGGTATAGAAGTGTCAACCACACTAGCTATATAGCCCAAGGCTCCATCACTTAGAAGCATACTAGCTTCTAACATAGATATCAAAGTGGGTGCTACTCGACTACTAGTCCCACGAAAACGTAAACTGGTCCCACATGGACCCATAAAATCAACAACTCTCTCAGTACAATTAATAGTGGCACGATTGGCTGATAGCCAATCCATACCCAAAATCACATCGAAACAACAACCCATAAAACACAAATCATATGTGCTAATCATACTATCAACAATAACAAACTTCCCCACTGGGGTCGAAACACGCATCTCAAAACCTAACGGTGCAGACTCAAGTGTAGCCAACTCAACAAACTCAGAAGAAATAAAAGAGTGGCTAGCCCCAGAATCAAATAAAACAAAAGCCGAATGGCCCAAAACTGTCAAATTACCAGTAACTACAGTACCTGCAGCCTCGGCCTCCTCTCTAGTAGCATAAACTCGGGCCTGATGCTGAATAGGTGGAGGAAATCTCAGTGGTGGTGGAGGTAAAATCTGTGGCGGCTGAACAACAAGCGGAAGTCTAAACTGCTGTGCCTGGCCACCCTAACCTCTACCCCTGTACTGTCTTCTGCCTCGGTCCTGACCTCTGCCTCGGTCATGACCTCTACCCCTAACCGGAGGAGCATAAAAAGGAGGTGGTGCCTGATACAGTCTCTGCTGAACACCCTGACCCGGGTAACCATACTGTGGTAGCTGTGTCTGACGAGCCCCACAAGTATGACACCTCTGTGGTAGGGTACATCTCCCAGCGTGACGACTAAAACAGTTTTGGCAATCGCGAAGAGGTAGTCCCTGTTCCCTCGGCTGTCTAAACTGAAGTCCACTCCGAGCCTGTTGCTACTGCTGTCTCTGCTGTGGCGGTGGAAGTCTCTCCAGTAGCAGCTAACTTGCCTTTCTTCTCCTCAGATGCCAAATCTAAAGAAACTGCAAACTCTAAAGCCTCCTCATAGGTGGTCGGACGCAAGGTGCGTAAATGACCCCTAATCTCGGCTCTCAATCCCACCAAAAACCTCTTCATCTTACTCTCAGGGTCAGCAACCTGTCTAGCAGCAAATCTAGATAGTCGGTCAAACTCTCGCTCATACTCTGTCACTGATCTATCACCCTGTTTCAGGGTCAGAAATTCCACCTCTAATCGATCTCTCAAATCAGCTGAATAGTATTTCTCATAAAACTTCTCGCAAAATACCTTCCAAGTAACCTCCATAGTCAGAGATAGTGATCTATAAAGGCCTCTCCACCAATACAGGGCATCATCAACCAAGGAGTACGTACCACAATGGACCTTCAGATGGTCCGGGCACCTAATGAACTCAAAAGCCCTCTCAACTCTATCAATCCAGAACTCTGCAAAAGATGCATCCAAAGACCTACCATTAAACTCAGCAGGCGCATATCTACTATACTCCCTCAGAAACTGCCACATCAGCTGGTCTAGGTGGTGGTACAACAGGCAGAACTGGTCTACCAGCATCTCGCAATAATCCCAGATAATCCTTCTCAGCAATATAAATCCTTGCCCCTGAATAGGTGGCGGTATCACAGGAATCTCAGGAAGAGGTATAACAGGAATCACTGGTGGAGGTACTACAGGAATCACAGGTGGAGGTGGTGTAGGGTCACGGGCTCGGCCTCGGCCTCTACCCCTCACAGGAGCAGCCGCCCTAACACCCGCTCGTCTAGCACCCCTTCTAGGAGGCATACTGCATTATAGTCAATATAACATGATAAGTTACTAGTAAAAGAAGATCCACCACTCCTTTACCAAATCGAAATAAAATGCGAGTTTAAAGACAAAGGTCTAGGAATACCTGGTGCTGCTGTTCTCAGATGATGACTTTGAGAATGGACTAAAACAAAACATGAAATACAAACATGCATCGCATGTAGTCTACATGTGACGACCCGTCACTTTTAAATAAATTAAATTCAGAGAAAACAGCGGAAGTCTTTTATTTTTAGAAAATTTTGCGTGGTTTTGTTTGAAAGTTGGCATGCCGAAAACCTGTTTACATCCTAATTTTTCAATCTAATAAATTCACATGGACTTTAAGTCCCAAATCAGGAGTTCAAATATTTCATATCATAAAAATATCAACAAAAGCTCTTATGAGCTAAATACAACATCAAAGTCTTGAAATTCACAAAAAATATTTACATATACTTTACAAAAACAAGTCCATCTCGAGGTCAGCATCCCTCGATCACGCTGCACCATCTCCCCTTCCACGGCCTCTAGCCAGGGCATTACCTGAAATTGGTAGTAATATCATGAGCTAACAAACTAAGCCCAGTGAGAATAATAAGCATAAAAAGTAAAGATAGACCTCAAACTCGCATTTCGATTTGTGTCCAAGTAATCTGACACAATTACTCCTAAAGTCATCCAAACTCTAGGTGATTCTATTCCATATTTTTCAATTGATGATACTAATTAGCACACTTAGTCCAATTGTTCATCCATAAACTTGTTATGACATAAGTAAGAAAAGTAAATAAATAAACTTTGCATAATTATAACATCTCGATTCTCTTTCTCGTCTATCATATGCATAAAAGTAATGAGTACTTCCCGTAGGATACGCATTCGCCATTTATGCATGATATGAAGGTAACGTGGATATTCACATTCATCCACCATTCAACCTTATGCATGAAGGTAACGTGGGTATTCACATTCATCCACCATTCCTTATGCATGATGAAGGTAACGTGGATATTCACATTCATCCACCATTCCTTATGCATGAGGAACGTGGATATTCACATTCATCCACCATTCCTTACATTTTCATCCTCACTTTCTTTCCTTTTTCACTTTCTTTCAATGATGCGAGATGTTATAGTACAATAAATAATGGTGCAATATTGTTATGCATATGCTTGCATGTACTTGTAAAAATAAATAAAGTAAAGTACGATTATTAAAGTAACCGAAACAAGCATAAAGTAAAGAGACATAAAGTAAGATATAAAGTAAAAATAGATAGGAAACTTGGCAGAACGAAATGTAATTCGAATTCCGCTAACAATAATAAAAGTAAAGGTCAAACATAACGATTAACCTAACCTTCAAGGATTCTAAATTCCAATAATCCGAGGTTCTATCTATCGTTCTTTAAAGTCTTAGATCCTTAACTTCCAATGATCCAAACTTAGTTCGAAACGAATCTAACTTAGAATCTTCTAAGATTCGATACTTTCCTTGAGAACTCCTAAGTTCTCCTTAAAGGATTAACTCTTAATCCTAAGGGCACTAACTCACAACCCTCTAATCTTAGATTCGGATTCTAAACTTAGTTTCAAACTCTACAAACCTTCACACTTATTCGATTTCTATAATTACTTTAAATCCTAACTATTCTCACCTTAATTAAAAGATGACTTTGCTCCTAAGTCCGAAGGAGCGATCAAGTAAGCGGTTCAAAAACACCTACAAAGAATTATATCATACAATCAATAATTAACCAACTATCGATCAAACATCAACCAAACGTACAAAACAACGAAAAAACCCAACAAAATCCCACATGAGGCCCACGGCCCTAGCATCAAAATTGGGTCTCGGGTTTGGTTTTCCGGCTTTTTGGCAATTTAAATACGTTTGAGTTAGTTTTAAGCAAATTTGATATTCCCGATTTCAATGGGTATCGATAATTAGGGTTTTTGAACATTAATCCCTTTCCCGAATCGAATTTAAATAAACATTCATTCATTAATTTCTAACCCAAAATCAAACCCAAAAGGGTAAATTTCAAACGGGAAGGGTTTCAACTGAAACTCGGTTTTAGGGTTAAGGGATAGTTTCCAAAAACACGTAAAACTACTCCCGAGTTTACAAACACTGAGTTCTACAACACGAAATCGAAGGAAATCAAGTAAAACTCCATTAAAACACTATTTGGAGCTTAGGGTTTCAAAAGAAACTTACCGAGAACTCCGTATAAAACTAGCGGCAAGTACGAAGGCTAGGTGGAAAATGATCGTAGGATCGATACCTTTCCACTGGAACGAGAATCGAATCGATCCGGCAAGAAACGAACAAAAACCAAAATTTTCTGATACGAAAACCCCATGGAATTTCTTTTAAAACCCTTAAACTTAACTAAGGACCCCAAAATAACAAACCATTGAACCCACATATGCCATTCGAAAAAAACCAAGGTGTAAGTAAGGGAAAAATGATACCTTGATGATCAAAAATCAAGAAACAAGAATGACTTCTTACCCCATGATTCGAAACACTCCACAAACAACTTGATCAAGGTTGCTTGAATGCTCCTAAGCATGCAATCTAAAGCAAGACTACATAGTTGAGAGAGATGGCTCTCAGCCAAGACAAGCACAATCGGCTAGTTTTCTTTTAATTCATCAAATCTGCTTATTAATTGAATAATAAAGCCTTTAAATAGGCAAAACAAGTTTCCTACTCCTAATATGACTCTAATTTCGAAAATATGAGATAAATAATAGATAAGGATGACTTCATCATGACATCACCATGATGAGTCATCAAAAATAAAAACTACTACTCCTAGAAATTTAAAAATGCCAAAATTAAAGCCCTACACTACTTGAAACTTCCATTTCTACATAAAGTATTCAATCCTTGGTGTTGAGCTTCCTTTGAATATAAATTTGATCTTCTCCACGAATTACCATATAAGGAAACTTTTCATTTCGGGAAATATTCCATTTCTGAAAAGTTTCCATTTCGGGAAAGTTTCCATTTCTCTTCATTTCTAGCCAAGCTCTTCTTTCATGTTCCAAGTTCTTAGCTCTTGATCCTTGAGTGAAGCTAAGCTCATTCATCTCTTTTGAGGCTCCATGATTCATATCATTCTCTCCCTCTTGAAGAGGATTCGTCCTCGAATCTAAAGCATGATGTTGTAATATTGTTTTTGTATTCACTTCAAATTAGACATGGCTGTAAAATGTTAATAAGAAAAAAATGTATGGACCTCACAAGCACTCACTAAGTGTTTACACTCAAGAATTTGTAGTTCACTCGTGTTTACACTCAAGCAATGCTCACACTTTCTAGTAGGATCTTGGCTGCAACCTTGCTTTAGTAACACTTAAATGCAATCAACAAACCTGAAACCAAATTAATCTTAAAGTGCACGAAAAATGAAGTGGAATGAAAAAAAAAAGAACACAAAATTTGGATAAGATAAGATGAGATAAGGTTATGGGTAAGATAGGGTGAGATAAGATGAGATGAGATGAGATAAGATAAGGTTAGATATGATAAGATAAGATGAGATAAGATGAGATGAGATAAGGTAAGATAAGATAAGATAGGATAAGATAAGAAGAGATAAGATAAGGTAATATGAGATAAGATGGATGAGATGAGATATAGATAAGATTAGATTAGATAATATTTAAGATGAGATGAGATCAAATAATATGGTGGTGGACTTACTAAAAACAAAATTTCAAGGTTTTGTGGATATAATTTTGAATTGAAGTGCTAGATTTTAAAGAAAAAGTCAATAACACATGAAGAACATATTAAGAACATGAAGAACATTTTTCCAGAAATTTTAATTTTAGCACAATCAGACAGTCTGGAAAGATCGTATTGTTTCTCAATCTTCCAATTTTTTTTTTGACAAAATGATCCAAATAAGAAATAAACAAAACACAAAGATAAAGACTTTTGTAGTTTACGGAATTCTGAGACTCAAAACGGAAATACACGAAAAAAGCAAAAACAGTACGCTAAATAAGAAAATTCTGGAATTTTTTTTTTTTTTTGGATTTTTCGAAAAACAAGAAAGCAAGTAAGAGAGACATCTTCCCATGAGCCTAAGCTCTGATACCAAATGATACGAAAACCCTTGGAAACTTACCAAGAACCCTTCAAAGAAGAACCCTAGATGAAGAAACAAGAACCCACAAAATCAGTAGTAAAAACTCAAAGGAAAGAGTTAAGGAATTAGGCTACCTTTATGATCTATGATCTTGAAACAAGAATGACTTCTTACCCCAAGATTCGAACACTCCAAAAACAATATGATCAGAATTGTTTTAATGCTCTAAAACATGCAATCCTAAGCAAGAATTACAAAAGATGAAGAAGAGAATGAAAAGTTTCCATTTCGGGAAAGTTTCCATTTCTCTTCATTTCTAGCCAAGCTCTTCTTTCATGTTCCAAGTTCTTAGCTCTTGATCCTTGAGTGAAGCTAAGCTCATTCATCTCTTTTGAGGCTCCATGATTCATATCATTTTCTTTTTCTTCTTTGGGACTCACGGCATTGAGAGGAGAAAAAAGATGAAGTTGTGGTCAATTTTTGAGTCAAAGTTTCATTTAAAGAAGAAGGTAAATAGTGACTTTAGATATTTTGCAATTTTGGAAATTACGATTTTGCCCTTTTATGACTTTTGGCTTAAAAACGAATCCCGAACATCTCAAACTATCCCAATGGTGATTAATAATTATTAATTGGCCCGTTAATAATTATTAATACCATTAAAACATATTTAAATAAATAAAGCCATTAAAATGACTTAAAATGAAATAAACTACTAAATTCTAATTTACCAATAAATAAATAAACTTTAATTACTTAAATTAAAATAAAATAAATAAAAGTTTTTTTTTATCACAAAATAACGGAACGTTACACTACAGAACCAACCTGGCTCTGATACCAACTGTGACGACCCGTCACTTGTAAATAAATTAAATTCAGAGAAAACAGCGGAAGTCTTTTATTTTAAGAAAATTTTGCGTGGTTTTGTTTGAAAGTTGGCATGCCGAAAACCTGTTTACATCCTAATTTTTCAATCTAATAAATTCACATGGACTTTAAGTCCCAAATCAGGAGTTCAAATATTTCATATCATAAAACATCAACAAAAGCTCTTATGAGCTAAATACAACATCAAAGTCTTGAAATTCACAAAAATATTTACATATACTTTACAAAAACAAGTCCATCTCGAGGTCAGCATCCCTCGATCATGCAGCACCATCTCCCCTTCCACGGCCTCTAACCAGGGCATTACCTGAAATTGGTTGTAATATCATGAGCTAACAAACTAAGCCCAGTGAGAATAATAAGCATAAAAAGTAAAGATAGACCTCAAACTCGCAATTCGATTTGTGTCCAATTAACTGACACAATTCACTTCTAAAGTTCTCCAAACTCTAGGTAATTCTAATGCATTTTCTTCAAAGTATGACATTACTACACTTGTAGTCAATCTTCCTCCATTAACTTGTTATGATAAAGAATAAGTAAAATAAATAAACTTTATATAAAATAATATAACATCTCGATTCTCTATTCCATCAATCATATGCAATGAAGGGTTCGCATATACCCTTATGCATGAATGAAGTAAATGCATCAATCTCGTAAGATACCATTCACTTCTTTTTTATTAAGAGTAATGAGCAAATCCCGTAGGATCCCATTCGTCTCTCTATCATATAGAGTAATGAGCCAATACCGTAGGATCCCATTCGTCTCTTTATCACATAGAGTAATGAGCCAATCCCATAGGATCCCATTAGTCTCTATTTTCACTTTCTTTTCTTTTTCACTTTCTTTTTCTCTTTCACTTACTTTCTATTTTCGTTTCCTTCTCAAAGAATGATGCGAGATGTTATGCATATGCTTGCATATGCTTGCAAACGTAAATAAAGTAAATGTAAATGATAAAGTAACCAAAACAAGCATGAATTAAAGGAGCAAAAGTAAAGACATAAAGTAAAGGACATAAGTAAAATAGATAGCAATCTCGGACGAACGATATGTCGATCGAACTTCGGCATCAATAATAAAAGTAGAATCATAACATGAACGATTAATCTATTAACCATTCAAAAAAACAAGCTTGGATCCTCTAACCTCCAATGATCCAACCTAAGCTTAGAAACAAATCTAACTTAGAATCTTCTAAGATTCGATACTTTCCTTGAGAACTCCTAAGTTCTCACTTAAAGGATTAACTCTTAATCCTAAGGGCACTAACTCTCAAGCCTCTAATCTTATACTCGGTTTCTAGTCTTAGTTTCAACTCTACAAACCTTCACACACTTATTCGATTTCTATAATTACTTTAAATCCTAACTATTCTCACCTTAATTAAAAGATGACTTTGCTCCTAAGTCCAAAGGAGCGATCAAGCGAGCGGTTCAAAAACCCCTACAATTGAATTATATCATACAATCAATAATTAACCAACTATCGATCAAACATCAACCAAACGTACAAAACGACGAAAAACCCAATAAAACCCCACAAGAGGCTCTCGGCCATCACAAGGAAAATAGGCCTCGGGTTTGGTTTTCCGGCTTTTAGGCAATCTAAAAGTGTTTTGAGTTGGTTTTAAGCAAATTCGATAATCCCGATTTCAATGGGTATCGATAAATAGGGTTTTTGAACATTAATCCCTTTCCCGAATTGTAACGTCCCGTTATTTTAGAGGTATTTTTTTTTTTATTTATATAAGTGTTTATTTATTTAAAGTTAATTTAGATTTAGTTATTTAGATTTAAATAGTTATTTTCGTTCGGAAACCTTTTTAATCGCTAAATTAGCCTATTTTAGTTTTGGTTGTATTAATAATTATTAATAGGCCAATTAATAATTATTAATCACCAGTGGGCTAGTTTAAGTGGTTCGGGGTTCGTTTTTAAGGCAAAAGTAAAAGAGAAACGTAGGCGTTATTACCCGATTTACTAAAAATCCCAAAAAACACTATTCATCATCCTTTAAATACCAACACTTAGCATTTTTCTACAAAAATTCTGCTTCTTCTTCTCCTTGCTGCCGTGACCATCAAGACCCCCCCCTCTTTTTTTTGATTTTCTTTATTTCTCAACGGATCGCATCGATTCTAGATCCTGTGGAAAGCTCTTGGCCCGGGGATCATTTCCAACCTACTCTTCGGGATTTCCGCTCGTTTTATCGAGGCCTAAAGGTATGTTAAAGATTCAAAACCTAGAAGTGAATAGTGTTCAATGGAGGTTTTGAGTTGTAATTTTCGATTTCGTTCATCGGGGCTTATTGATATCAATCGGGAAAGTCGTTTTATTCATTCCTAGGAACTTTCCCCTAACCCTAAGTTCGGGTTTGAGCCAAAAGTCTTTTAATTCAATTTTCCTTTTATTGGTTTTTGATGAGAACTTTGAATTGTTTAGTTTAATGACTTTCCTAATTTGTTCGGGATTGAATTGTTGACCTAAACCCTAAATTAGGTTTACCCATTGAGTTTACCAAACTTCAAAGTAACCGAAACCAACCCGAATTGTCTTTAAAGTGCTTGAAATCCGGAAAACAAATTCTTTTTCTTCCTTCCCTTGAGCCGTGGGCCTCTTGGCTTTAATTACGGGCTGTTTTGTCTTTTAATTTAGAATCGTGTCGATCGTTGTTCATTTCGAGTAATTAATATACTTTAGGTGTATTGTAATTATAGGTTTTGAGCATCGTTCGTGATTTTTGACCAACCGGTGGTTAGGAGTTGACTACTCTTATAAGGTGAGTTTAAAATGGTTATGATTACTTTTATGCTTTCAAATTACTTGACGATTATGTTAGATCGATGTTAAGAGGGATTATTAGGCTAGAGAATTTTCCAAGTTATTATGTTATTTTGGGAGTTAAGGAAAGTGTATAAGGAATTTTAGTTAAGTTTAGTTGCTAAGTAAAGTAAGATGTTATTGGTGGTTTAAGTTAGATTCTCGAGGAGAATGAGAATCCGGAACTTGGAGAAGAGTATTATGTACTCCTTTTATCTTGACTAGTGTTAGAATAGTTAAAAGGACTTGGGAGAGATTCTTGTGTAGAATCATGTTAGTACGTTATTTTAGTGGTTGTGGTTGTTGACTTGCATATTATCGTTATGCTTGCATATTATCGTTATGCGTAGATGTCACGTTGACTTGCATATTATCGTTATGCTTGCATATTATCGTTATGCGTAGATGTCACGTTGACTTGCATATTATCGTTATGCTTGCATATTATCGTTATGCATAGATGTCACGATGACTTGCATATTATCGTTATGCTTGCATATTATCGTTATGCGTAGATGTCACGATGACTTGCATATTATCGTTATGCATAGATGTCACGATGACTTGCATATTATTGTTATGCTTGCATATTATCGTTATGCACGGAGGTCACGGAATGATTGTGATTGGTGACTTGCATATTATCGTTATGCATGCATATTATCGTTATGCACCTGGAGGTCACCGGAATGGTTATGATTGGTGACAAGTGGTCACGGATGTTATTTACTTTGTTATTTACTTTGTTATTTACTTTGTCATTTACTTTGTTAAGCACTAGTATCTACTTTAACTACGGGCTTGAATGTTTACTTTCCGAATTTACGAGATAGTAGAATGGTTTGATCTTATATGTAAAGTACTTGGAATATTGAATGGGTAGTGCAAGAGTACTTAGGTTTATTTGGACACATTCTCCGATATGGAATTTGGTTCATAAAAGTGCTTGTATCCATCTTATTCTCACTAGCATTGTTTGCTAATGGTGCTACACCACTTTATTTTCAGGTAATATTCGTGGTAGAGGACGAGGTCGTGGAGGTGGTCTTCGCGTGATCTCGAGTAGATGCTCATGGACATTTGGACTTGTAAATCTAAGTTTGGTGCATTTTGGGAATGCTTTATATACATATAAACTTGAAATAAAGTCTTAAAACTTGTATTTTGTGGCTCATGAGAGCCTAAAGTCGGTTGTATGTATATTTTGAGTTTACTTTCTCTGATTTGAGTATATTCTGGAGTAGGAATATATGTGAATAAACTTTGCTGAGTTGTGTTCTTAAAAACAGGTTTAGGGAGTTCGTATTTTAAACGGATCCACGCCAAATTTTTGTAAAAATAAGTCTTCCGCTGTTTTACTTCTGATTTAAACATTTTGTGAAAATTCGAGTCTTTACACGAATTGAATTTAAATAAACATTATTTCATTAAATTCTAACCCATAAACAAACCCAAAAAGGGTAAATTTCAAACGGGAAGGGTTTCGACTGAAACTCGGTTTTAGGGTCATGGGATAGTTTCCAAAAACACGTAAAACTACTCCCGAGTTTACAAACACCGAGTTCTACAACACGAAATCGAAGGAAATCAATGAAAACTCCATTAAAACACTATTTGGAGCTTAGGGTTTCAAGAGAAACTTACCGAGAACTCCGTATATCACGAGTGGCAATGTAACGTCCCGTTACTTTTGGGGGTAAAATTTTTTATTTTATTTTATTTTATTTATTTACTTTAATTAAAGTATTTAAGGTTAATTTAAAAAAAATAGTGATTTCGATTTTAGTAGCTATTTTCGTCCGAAATTCATTTAAATCGTTTTAATACTTTAAAATTGTTTCGGTGACATTAATAATTATTAATGGGCCAATTAATAATTATTAATCACCTTTAGATTTATTTAAGAGCTTCGGGTTTCGTTTTTAAAGTAAAAACAAAAGAGGGACGTGGCGTCATTTCCAATTTCTTAAAATATCTAAATTTTACTATTCATTTATCTTTAAAAACCACAAAATTGACCAAAAATCAACATTTTCTTCTTTCCTTTCCTTCCTTGGGCGTAGCCTTCATCCACCATGGATGAAGGATTTCTTTCTTCGCTTCTCATTCGTTTCTCGATGGATCGGCTTGATTTCGGTTGCGTTGGATTGGTAGGGACGAGGGCTACCTATCCAACCTACCTTTTCGAAGTTTCCCGTTCTCTAAGGGAAGTCCCAAAAAGTAAGTTTTCAAAACTTTTTATATGGTTTTGTTCGTTTTTGATTATAAATGAGTTTTGAAGTTAAAATCATGAATTTCTATCATGGAAATTGACGATTTTGAGCCCGGATTTTCGAAAAACACTATTCATCAGAAAACACTATTCACCCGAAAACACTATTCATCCGAAATCACTATTCACCCGAAATTGCACACTTGTTCGCATATTAGTTATGAGTTGTAATATGTTGTGCAATTGGTGAATTGTAGGTGCGATTGCTCGGTTGTTGTTTCGTGGAAAGTGGAGATTTGGAGTTATTTGGCTAAGGTGAGTTTAATGTGAAAGTTAGTGGTTTTATGAATTTAGTTTCATTATGTAATTGTTTATCAATGTTAAGAGGGAGATAACTTCTTAGGATTAAGTTTTGGTTGGAGACTTTGATTCGGAAGTGCGTGTGGAAAGTTTGGAATTTTGGTTAGTTCGATGATCAGAGAACATCGGAGAGGTTTGGAAGTATGGTAATGTGATTTGGAGATGTTAGATGAAAGTGGAATGGAAGTTACCTTGATGGTTTTGGAAGTTACTTTGATTGATTGAAAGTTACTTTGATGGATTTGGAAGTAAAGTAATTAGAAGATGCACTTGAGTAGTAACTCGTGTAATCTAGTTGGTTAGGTTTTTAATTAACTTAGTAGAATTCTTTGGAGTTTAGCTAACTTTTTGGAAACCTACGGCACTTTGATTCTGCACGTGATAGTATGTGATTTTGATCCATATGTAATCATGGTGAGATGATTTGTGGTGACCTTAGGCACATTGATTTACACATGGTAGTATGTTGATTTTGATCCATACGTATCATGGTGTGATGATTTGTGGGTACCTTGAGCACTTTGATTCTGCACGTGATAGTATGTGATTTTGATCCATATGTAATCATGGTGAGATGATTAGTGGGATAGTACATGGTAGTATGTGATTTTGATCCATATGTAACCATGGTACTATGGTTTGTAACTAGCACATGATAGTATGTGATTTTGATCCATATGTAATCATGGTGTGATGTTGGTACGACCGTGTAACGTCCCGTTATTTTGTGATAAAAAAAAAACTTTTATTTATTTTATTTTAATTTGAGTAAATAAAATTCATTTATTTATTATTAAATTAGAATTTAGTAATTTATTTCATTTTAATTATTTTAATGGCTTTATTTATTTAAATACGTTTTAATGGTATTAATAATTATTAACGGGCCAATTAATAATTATTAATCACCATTGGGATAGTTTGAGATGTTCGGGATTCGTTTTAAGCCAAAAGTCATAAAAGGGCAAAGTTGTAATTACCCAATTTGTAAAATATCTAAAATCACTATTGCTTCATCTTCTTTAAATATTCCAATTGACCAAAAGTTGACCAATTTGCTCATTTTTCTTCCCTCATTGCCGTGGCTTCAAAGAGAGAAAAAGGGAGATTTTGATTTTGTTCGTTTCTTGTCGGATCAACTCAATCTTAGATCCATCGGAAAGCCCTCGGGTCAAGGATCATTTCCCACCTAACCATCGTCCGTTTCTCTCGTGTTTTACGGAGATCTCGGTAAGTTTCTCTTGAAACCCTAAGCTCCAAATAGTGTTTTAATGGAGTTTTACTTGTTTTCTTTCAATTTCTTGCCGTGAAACTCGGTGTTTGTCAATTCGGGAGTAGTTTTACGTGTTTTTGGAAACTATTCCATAACCCTAAAACCGAGTTTCAGTCGAAACCCTTTCCGTTTGAAATTTACCCTTTTGGGTTTGATTTTGGGTTAGAAATTAATGAATGAATGTTTATTTAAATTCAATTCGGGAAAGGGATTAATGTTCAAAAACCCTATTCATCGATACCCATTGAAATCGGGATTATCGAATTTGCTTAAAACCAACTCAAAACGTATTTAAATTGCCAAAAAGCCGAAAAACCAAACCCGAGACCTCATTTTGATGAGAGGGCCAGGAGCCTCTTATGGGGGGGTTTGTTGAGTTTTTCGTCGTTTTGTATGTTTGGTCGTTGTTTAATCGTTGGTTGGTATTTTATTAATTTTCGGGATATTAATCCTTTTGTAGGTGTTTTTGAACCGTTTGTTTGATTGCTCTACCGGACTTGGGAGCAAGGTCATCTTTTAATTAAGGTGAGAATGATTAGAATTTAAAGTAACTATAGAAAGCAAATAAGTACGTTGATTTGAAGAGTTTGAAACTAAGATTAGAATCCGAACCTAAGACTAGAGGGTTGTGAGTTAGTGCCCTTAGGATTAAGAGTTAATCCTTAAGTGAGAACTTAGGAGTTCTCGAGAAAGACTTTGAAGCTTAGAATAAGATTCTAAGTTAGGTTCGATGCGAAACTAAGTTTGGATCATTGGAAGTTAAAGGATCCAACTTGTACTTAAAACGGTTAATAGAACCTCGGATTATTTGGAAGTTTAGAATCCGGAGGGCATAGGTTAATCGTTTAAGTTATGTTTCTAATCTTATTATTTGATATCGGAGTTCGATCGTTATATCGTTCATCCAGAATCCCATCTGTTTTACCTATGTCATTTACTTTATGTCTTTACTTATGCTCATTTACTTTATGTTTATTTCGATTGCTTTATCATTTACTTTTACTTCATTACTTTGCAAGCATATGCATAACATCTCATATTATTGAAAAGAAGAAAAAGAGATAGAAAAGTGGATGACATGAGACCCCCACAATTTTTACATGCATAGGTATTGGTGGATGACATGAGACCCCCACAATACTTCATGCATAAGTTTTGGTGGATGACATGAGACCCCCACACTACTTCATACATAAGGATAATGGTGGATAGTATGTGAAAATCCACATTACCTTCATTTCATGCATAAATGGTGAATGAGTATCCTACGGGATGTACACATTACTTTTATGCGTATGATCGATGAGAAAGAGAATTGAGATGTTAAATATGATGCAAAGTACATTTATTTATAATACTTATGGCATAATTAAGTTGATGGATGAGTATTGACTACGATCATTAGTAATATCATCCTTAGCAAGTATAAATGAAATTACCTAGAGTTGGATGACTTTAGGAGTTAATTGTGTTATACTTTGGAAAATATGGATTAGAATGACCTAGACTTGGAGAATTCTAGGAAGGATTGTGTCAGTTTAATTGGACACAAGTCAAAATGCGAGTTTGAGGTCTATCTTTACTTTTTATGCTATTTATTCTCACTGGGCTTAGTTTGTTAGCTCATGATATTACAACCAATTTCAGGTAATGCCTTGGCTAGAGGTCGAGGAGGAGGAGGTGGTGCTGCGTGATCGAGGGATGCTGACCTCGAGATGGACTAATGGTTTTTGTAAAGTTTATGTCTTATTTTGATGAACTTTAAGGAATTGTATTTTGTATTTGGCTCCTAAGAGCCTAATATTGATGTTTTATGATATTATATGTTTGAACTCCTGATTTGGACTTAAAGTCCATGAGATTTGATTAGAATTGAAAATTAGGTTGTAAACAGGTTTTCGGCATGCCAATTTTCAAACAAAACCACGCCAATTTTTCGTAAATTTAAAGACTTCCGCTGCTTTCTCTGAATTTAATTTATTTAAAAGTGACGGGTCGTCACAGACCGTACGTGGTATGTTGATTCGATTCCATACGAGCACGTTACGATGATGGCACTACGGCACATGGTAGTATGTTGATTTCGATCCATACCTATCATGGTGCGATGATGGTAATATGGCACTACGGCACATGATAGTATGTTGATTTTGATCCATATGTAATCATGGTGCGAGGGTTTGTGAAATAGTACATGGTAGTATGTGATTTTGATCCATATGTAACCATGGTACTATGATTTGTGATACGGCACATGGTAGTATGTTGATTTTGATCCATACGTATCATGGTGCGATGATTTGTTATATGGTGAAATTCCTGATATCTATATGGTGAAATTCCTGATATCTATATGGTGAAATTCCTGATACCTATATGGTGAAATTCCTGATACCTATATGGTAAAATTCCTGATATCTATATGGTGAAATTCCTGATACCTATATGGTGAAATTCCTGATACCTATATGGTGAAATTCCTGATATCTATATGGTGAAAGTCCTGATATCCGATGATTGTGATATAGTATATAGTAGTATGTTGATTCGGATCCATACGTACTATGGTACTATGATTGTTATATGGCACATGATAGTATGTTGATTCGGATCCATACGTATCATGGTGCGATGATTTGTTATATGGTTAAATTCCTGATATCCGATGTGGTGAAATTCCTGATATCCGATGTGGTGAAAGTCCTGATATCCGATGATTGTGATATGGTACATGGTAGTATGTTGATTCGGATCCATACGGTACCATGGTACTATGATTGTGATATGGCACATGATAGTATGTTGATTCGGATCCATACGTATCATGGTGCGATGATTTGTGATATGATATATGATAGTATGTTGACTTCGGTCCATACGGTATCATGGTACGGTAACTTGAGACATGGTACGACCGTATGTGGTATGTTGATTTCGATCCATACAATAGCATGATACGATGAAACTTGTTTGGTAATAAAGATAGTTAATGTTACCTTTACATATTCTTTAGAATTGTGTAGTAAGACTTAGTAGTGAATGTTACTTTACTTTAAGTCTTTATATCTATCTCTTGGTAATGAATGATGAATACAGGTAATATATGACTATCGAATGATTGTATGGAAATTGGAAGTGTGGATGTGGGTAGTATTGAGCATTATAGGCCTTTGGACACGATTTCGGTTATGAGATTTTGTTCATAGGATTACTTGCTTTCGTTTTACTCTCACTAGCATGTTATGCTAATGGTGCTACACTTACAAATTTTCAGGTAAACCTCGAGCTAAGAAGCGTGGCAGAGGAGGTGGAGCCGCGTGACTAGTCGAGATGGTGTATGGACAATATTAAGAACTCATTTTGGTTTAGCATTCATTGAATGCTTCTAAATTATTCCATCTTTACATACTTATGTCTTTTTGAGCCCGAAAGGGTATTTGTGTAAAATATGTCTATGTTTTATGATTTAAATATCTTTTGGAATACGCATTCCCGATTTATCGCTTTTTCTGGAATTTGGGTTGTATAACAGGTTTTGGCTATTCGATTTTTAAACGAACCCACGCCGTTTTTCTTTAAAAGTCGAGTCTTCCGCTGTGCATTTGAATTTAAAGAATTTAACGGGTTCGGGTCGTTACAGGCAAGTACGAAGGCTAGGTGGAAAAGGATCGTAGGACCGATACCTTTCCAATGGAACGAGAATCAAGTCGATCCGTCGAGAAATAAGCGAAACCCGAAAATTCCCCTTTTCTTCTTGATGCTCACGGCAAAGGAGGAGGAAAAATGAAAGTATTTTGGTCAATTTGTGGTCAATGGTTCATTTAAAGAAGATTAATGAATAGTGTTTAGATATTTAGGAATTTTGGAAATGACGTTTGCGTCCTTTTATGACTTTTGGCTTAAAAACGAATCCCGAACATCTCAAACTATCCCAATGGTGATTAATAATTATTAATTGGCCCGTTAATAATTATTAATACCATTAAAACGAAAATAAAATAAAAAGGTAATAAAAAGAACTTAAACCGAAATAAACTACTAAATTCTAATTTACCGATAAATAAATACACTTTAATTACTTAAATTGAAATAAAATAAATAAAAGTTTTTTTTTTATCACAAAATAACTTGACGTTACACATAAGTTCGTGGATTAATATGGTTATCATCTCAAATTCCTTGAGAACCATCTTTAAGAGATTAATCCCTCTAACTTATTTAAGTAATTTTAGACTTAAGTATTTAAACATTTTTTAAACCTTTATAACTTGTTTAGACATTTCGGAGTTTAGAATTTTGTTTTGGAACTATTTGCTTCATGATGTATTTTGAATAACCATCCAATCACACTTTGGAACTTTGTAATTGTAAAGGAATATGTACCTAAATAACTCTTATTCAAAATATTCCCAAACTTGGTTCATACGAAATGAGAACCAATAGTTCTTACATAATTCAAAATAAAAACAAATTGATAACTAAACTAAACTAGAAAACTATGGTTTGGGAAGAAAAATATTTTTCTTCCATTTAGACTATAGTAAATCGAATATGAGGAAAAATAGGAAGAATAAGAGTTTTCAACTTCTAGAATTGAAATTAGAAGCTATTGAATGAACAACCAAGACGTTTGTATTTATACACAAAACAGTTTTCCAATCGAATTAGGAAATACTATCAAAATAAATACAAGATAAATGCCAAGAATAAAATCAAATTTTATTCCTTATTTATCTTACGTGCCGATTTTATGTGTATAAAATCAATAAGAAAAACTAATTTTTTCTTTGTTTAATTTGTCTTTGGTTAAACATTCTTTTATATATTTATTTTAGACAAAATAATTCAACAATTATTTCCTAAAATATTATATATGAGCCGATTTTGTTATTTAATAATTTGAACCAAAATCCATTGAATTCATTAATTCAATTATAGATTCCTCCTTATTAATAAATCTTATTTATTAACTCTTGATATTTATTTAAATAAATCAATTATTCAAATAAAACATCATATTCCGATTTTGTATTTTATTATTAATAAATATTTATTATTTTCTATTTAAATAATCGACATTATTTAAATTAATGATAAATATGTTACTTACTATTTATCCTTTTAAATAATCACTATTATTTAAAATTAATAATAAATGTTTAATTATTAATTTCCATTCAGGTAAACACATTACCTAAATAATTAATAATTATTTATTAATAATATTTTATTATTAATTACCATTTAAATAAACACATTATTTAAATAATTAATAACAATGATATTAATTTCCATTTAAATAAACTCATTATTTAAATAATTAATATTGTCTATTTATTTAAGTAAACTGCTTTACTTAAATATTCATTTCCTTTTCTAGGAAACACAGTTCTCATGGTTTAGTTTGTTCTTTCCAAGTATAGTGACTAAAACATATGCTATATTACTGAAATTTAAATAAACTTTATCTTAATAATCTAACATGCATTCAACATTCAAATACACAAAGTTTCGACATAAAATTAAATATGATGCATGAATGCGAACATATTAATGAACAGAAAAGCCCTAAAACATGTTACTATGTCACGATATTTTAATGATACCAGTGAAGTGCCGTCGAATAATAGGTCAGTTACCATCATTAAAACGAGATGTCACTCGAACAATTGACAACTCCAGAATAACTCATATTCCTATGTCATTGTTTACCGTGTGTTTGGTCAAGAATTTTGATAACAAATTTTAACAAATTTCTTCTTAAGTGTAACCCACTAATTTAGTCTTTTAAATAAAAAATTAAAGAGTGTCTACGAAGTGTAGATTCAGTCTTCAACCGCATTTAAAATTCTTTATCCCTTTCGGGAGACCCAACTTGATATTGATTTATACAATAAACCTTCCTATGGGAATGAACACCTGCAGCAGTGTTACAGAGGCCATGTATAAATCTCACGTTTCGAGCCCATTAGTGGAGACCATAGGATACATTGACATGTTTCCTTCTCCCACTTAATATTTTAAGTTAGGGTTTCATAACTTAGACTAATTCAGGCTAACTCATTAACCCAAGTTTTAATTAACCTAATCAACTTTAACTCTTAAATTGGTTAGATTAATTTTATAAAAGTGATTGTTCAAGTTTTCCTAATTAAAACTAATCACATTATGAGCCGTCTTAATAATTTCGATTTATTAATTTGAACTTTTCTCCCGGATCGCTCCCGGCTAGAGGCGCTCCGGTGTTAGGGGAACTTTATGAAACCTCATCGCTTGGGCAGAGCTTTCTCGCCAGAGATCCGTTCAATTTAATTAATCTCAATTATTAATTTTTAATTAACCCTTAATCAAAAGTTTCTATTTGTTTACCTTATATGGATTTTGGCCCAATTGTGTAAACAATAATTCCATATTAAAAATAATTCATTTAGTTTCTATTCAACTTTTAAACTAGATTTAACTTTTGAATTTTAACTAAATAAGCATGCTTTTAATTCTAAAAACAATTAGAATAAAATACATAATTTTTCGATAATAACACTTTATAAAATAAAAATTATGGCATGCTTCACATACATTAGCATATAATAACACATATTATATCATGATGCATGTATGTATAATTAATTAAAATCATACAACCTATGGTGGGATTTTCTACATGACATACTCTTATACATGAATATTATTTAAAACAATTATATCATACATATAAAAAAATTTAAATAATAAATAGCTAAATTGACCGGTATTCTTGGCACTATTTCTAAAATAGAAAATTAAATTACAACTTAATTTAAATCTTCCATTGTAGAACTTGATGCTTCAACTTTCTCTCTCCTCCATGGTGTAGGTGTGGGCATGGGTATTTATGGGGCAAATATTATCTCCTTAATATTTCCATAAATACTTGTTTTAAAATAATTATCTTTTAATTATATGGAAAAAATAAAAAATATTTTCCATGTAATCTGTAACGACCCGATTTTTTTTGTAAAATCCTTTTAAACAAATACGCAGCGGAAAACTTGATTTTACAGAAAAACGGCATGGGTTCGTTTAAAATTCGGATAAACCAAAACCTATTTTACATTGGTTCAATCAAAGAAAGCATTAAATCGGGAATGCACATTCCATATCATCATACAACTTCTAAAAGAAAGTTTTAAAGTCCACAAATATATACAATTGCTCCATCGAGCTCAAAATGATACATGGTAAAAGTAGTGAAAAGTTCATGAGTATTCAAAGATGCTTCACCCAAAACCATTTATGTACTTGTCCGTTCATTGTCTCGAGTAGTCACACAGCGCCACCTCCTCTACCTCGTCCTTTACCACGAGTCTTACCTGAAAAAGTTGTAATTGTAGCAACATTAGCATAAAAATGCTAGTGAGAGTAAAAAGAAAGCAAGTAATCCTATGAACCACATTCCATGTCAGAAATTGTGTCCAAAGGCCTAGATTTCAATTTTACTATCCGTTCCGCATTCTAAATTCCGCCTATAATCAACATACATAGTATGCTTCCTAAAAAGTAACAATACGAAGACTTTAAGTAAAAGTACTCGTTATTACTAAGTCTTTCTATCCATTCTACTGAGTATATGAAACTATAACATTAACATTCTTTGTTACCAAACAAGTATCATCGTATCGGGTATACCATATGGATCAATATCACATACTAAGCCCGTACGGTAGTACCATATCACAATCATCGTATCGGGTATACCATATGGATCAATATCACATACTAAGCCCGTACGGTAGTACCATATCACAATCATCGTATCGGGTATACCATATGGATCAATATCACATACTAAGCCCGTACGGTATTACCATATCACAATCATCGTATCGGGTATACCATATGGATCAATATCACATACTAAGCCCGTACGGTATTACCATATCACAATCATCGTATCGGGTATACCATATGGATCAATATCACATACTAAGCCCGTACGGTATTACCATATCACAATCATCGTATAGGGTATACCATATGGATCAATATCACATACTAAGCCCGTACGGTATTATCATATCACAATCATCGTATCATAAAACCGTATGGACCGAAGTCAACATACTATCATGTACCATGTTACAATCATTGTAACTCTCATCACATCGGATATCAGGAATTTCACCATATAGATATCAGGAATTTCACCATATAACAAATCATCGCACCATGATACCGTATGGAGCGTATCACATACTATCATGTGCTGTATCACATATCCTCGCACCATGATACCGTATGGAGCGTATCACATACTATCATGTGCCGTATCATATATCCTCACACCATGATACCGTATGGAGCGTATCACATACTATCATGTGCCGTATCACAAGTACCGTAGAATCCGACAAGCTCCCTAGTAAGTTAGATAAAGTTCTTCTAAACTACTAAAGAACCTAAACCGCTTGAATTACACGAGTCAATACTCAAGTGTAATTCTAAGCCACTTTGACTCCCAAATCACAAAAGTTCCTTAATCATTCAATCTCATCTAAAGTCTCCAAATTGTCTTACAAGACTTCCAAACCACTCTTGTTTCCTCTTTTACTTCCAAAACCATATGTACACCAAAACCACTACACTCACATCCGAGTTTAAAGTCTCCAACCAAGTATAACTTCCGGAAGTTAGTTCCCCTCTTAACCTCGATAAACAATAACGTAATGAAACATAATTCATAAAATTACTAACTTCCATTTTAAACTCACCTTAGATATGAAATCCAAGCTTCCAAAGTGCCAGGAGTCAAAGTCAAGAAATCGATCACAAACCTATAAATCAATCACACCTAACCATCAATAATCATTCGAAAACCGATCAAAGCGGCAAGTAAACACATAAACGCGCGAAAACCCCGGATTTAATCCCCAGGGGACCCACGGCCCAACAAGAAAGGGAGGGTTCGGGTTCGGTTTTCCGTCTTTTATGCAATTTAGAGGCATTTTGGGTTGTTTTCGAATACTTTGGAAACCGGGATAGCAATGGGTCAACGTCATAATAATCTATTTCCGAAAAAATCAAGTAAAACGTAAAATCATAGTTAACTAAACATCCTAATCATAGCCCAAAGAGGGAAAATCACAAGGGACGGGTTTCCGGCTCAAACTCGGTTTTAGGGTTTAGGGGAAGTTTCTAAAATCGACCAAAACGACTTTCCCGATGGAAATCTTCAAGCTTCAGTGAACGAATTTGAAGATTTCAATCCAAAACCACCATTAAAATACTATTCACATCAAATTTTAGAAACTTTGCCATACCTTAAGGCCTCGAGAAAACGAGCGAAAACCTCGATTGATAGGATGGGTAGAAAGGTCTCGGTGAGAGCTTTCCAACACATCCGAAATCACGTAAAACGGACGAGAAACGAAGCCGGGGCAACGATTTCTTTCTCTCCCCTTTTCCTCCTCTCTAAGCTAAGGGTTTCGAGGAAAAAATATGAGATGAATTTGATGTTTTTGACCAAAGATTGACTTTTAAAGATGAGGAAGATGAATAGTGATTTTTAAGAAATTGGAAAATGACGTATACGTCCCTTTTAAATGATTCGATTTAAAATACGAAACCCGATGATCTTAAAATAATCTAAAGGTGATTAATAATTATTAATTGGCCCGTTAATATTTATTAATGTCACCGAAACGATTTTAAAATATTAAAACGATTAAAAAGAAATTCGGACGAAAATAACTACTAAAATCGAAATTACTAAATTTAAACTAATCTTAAAAACTTTAATTAAAATTAAATTGATTAATTATTTAAAATAATAAAATGTAAATAAATAATAAAAAAAAATTTCACTTCAAAATAACGGGACGTTACATAATCTTATATCAATTTCTAAATTCATAATTTAAGATAGGGATATAATCTTTAAAAGGATTTTATCCTTATTTTAAATATTTAAATTTTTAAATTGAGATAACAAGATAATTATGATAAAATATCTTACCATATCTTTACCCTTTCTCTCTCCTTTGGGCATGGACCTCATGGAATTGTGGAGAAATTTTTTCTTCTTTCTCCCTTTAATGTAGCCGATTTTGCTCTTCTTTGGTATGGGAAAATTACAAAAAAATTTCCTATACCCTAAAAGTAGGGTTTACAAATTTTCTACTAAAATTTAAAAACCTAAGTGCCTCAAGAATACCTAAACAGTCAATAAGCAAACCTCCACAATTTATATAGCACAATTTATATAAACATACATAAAACAATTTTTATGCAACCCACCAAATTTTCGAAAAACACAAATTTGCATGATAATTAAAATTAGCTCTGATACCAATTGAAGGGATGATTTACTGTGACGACCCGTCACTTTTAAATAAATTAAAATCAGAGAAAAACAGAGGAAGTCTTTTATTTTAAGAAAATTGGCGTGATTATGTTTGAAAATAGGCTAGCCAAACCTGTTTACATCTTAAATTCAAATATCTAAAAACACAAGGAACATTAAGTTCCTATCTAGGAGTTCAAAATGATTATAATCATAAATCAACGACAATAAGCTCTTATGAGCTAATTACAAAGTACAAATCATCAAAATGATATAAAGTTCACAAAACCATGTACATGGATTTTTACATAACACATAGTCCATCTCGAAATCATCATCCTCTCGATCATGCGCGCACCAGCTCCTCTTCCACGATCCCAAACATTACCTGAAATGTTTGTAATATCATGAGCTAACAAACTAAGACCAGTGAGAATAATAAGAATAAAAAGTAAAGATAGACCTCAAACTCGCATTTCGATTTGTGTCCAATTAACTGACACAATTCACTCCTAAAGTTCTCCAAACTCTAGGTAATTCTAATCCATTTTCTCCAAAGTATGACATTACTACACTCGTAGTCAATCTTCATCCATTAACTTGTTATGCCAAAGAATAAGTAAAGTAAATAAACTTTGTATCTCGATTCTCTATATCATCAATCATAATCACGATTGCATGAGGACATCCCGTAGGATTCCACAATTTCTTTTATGCATGAGGAAGTAATGCGTACGTCCGTAACTTACCATTCAACTCCACATAAGGAAGTAATGCATACGTCTGTAACTTACCATTCAACTCCCTATGTATGAGAAGTAATGTGTGCGTCCGTAACTTACCATTCAACTCCGCATAAGGAAGTAATGTGTACGTTCGCAACTTACGATTCAACTTCTATGCATGAGAAGTAATGTGTGTGTCTGTAACTTACCATTCAACTCCGCATAAGGAAGTAATGTGTGCGTCCGCAACTTACGATTCAACTTCTTTCCAATGATGCGAGATGTTATGCATATGTTTACATATGCTTGCAAAAGTAAATAAAGTAAATGTAAATGATAAAGCAACTGAAACATACATAAAGTAAAGGAGTAAAAGTAAAGACATAAAGTAAAGGACATAAGTAAAATAGATAGCAATCTCGGAAGAACGATATGTCGATCGAACTCCGGCATCAATAATAAAAGTAGAATCATAAATCGAACGATTAATCTATGCCTTCAAGGATTCTAAACTTCCAACAAAAACCGAGATTCTATTAACCGTTCTAAAAACAAGTTTGGATCTTCTAACCTCCAATGATCCAACCTAAGCTTAGAAACGAATCTAACTTAGAATCTTTTAAGATTCGATACTTTCCTCGAGAACTCCTAAGTTTTCACTTAAAGGATTAACTTTTAGTCCCAAGGGCACTAAATCACAATCCTCTAATCTTAGATTCGAATTCTAATCTTAGTTTCAAACTCTACAAACCTTCACACCAATTCGATTTCTATAATTACTTTAAATCCTAAGTATTCTCACCTTTGTAAGAGAAGATCTCGCTCTCAACCTCCGATAGAGTGATAAAGCAAAGTTAAAAAACACCTACAATTGAAATTATAACTCAAAATTTAATAAATTACCAATTAACGATTAAACAACCACGAATCAAACAAAGTGACGAAAATCCATCAAACCCCCCCACATGGAGGCTCTCGGCCCTCCCATGAAATGGGTCTCGGGTTCGGTTTTTCGACTTTTTGGCAATTTAAATACGTTTTGAGTTGTTTTTAAGCAAATTCGATAATCCCAATTTCAATGGGTATCGATAATTAGGGTTTTCGAATATTATACCCTTTCCCGAATTGAATTTAAATAAACGTTATTTCATTAAATTCTAACTCATAATCAAACCCGAAAGGTTAATTTTCAAACGGGAAGGGTTTCGACTGAAACTCGGTTTTAGGGTTATGGGAAAGTTTCCAAAAACTCTTAAAACTACTCCCGTATTTACAAACACCGAGTTTCACGGCAAGAAATCGAAGGAAATCAAAGAAAACTCCATTAAAACACTATTTGGAGCTTAGGGTTTCAAGCTTTACTTATCGAGAACTCCTTGGATCTCGAGAGAAACGGACGATAGCTAGGTGGAAAAGGATTGTAGACTCGAGGGCTTTCCGTTGCAACCAAGATCTAGCCGATCCGTCGAGAATTGAGCAAAACCCAAAAAAATCCCCCTCAAACCTTGAAGTTTCCGCCAAGAGAAGAAAAATGAGAGGTTTGGGGTCAACTTTGGTCAAATGATGCATTTAAAGAAGATTATGAATAGTGTTTGGATATTTTTGAAGAAATTGATATTGACGGTTACGTCCTTTTATGACTTTTGACTTCTAAATCGAAACCCGATGCTCTTAAATAAATCTAAAGGTGATTAATAATTATTAATTGGCCTATTAATAATTATTAATGTCACCGAAACGAAAATTAAAGTATTAAAACGAATTTCGGTCGAAATTAACTACTAAAATCGAAATTACAAAATAATAATTAACTAAATACTTAAATTGAAATAAATAAATAAATAAACAATATTAAATAAAATAAATAATAAAAAAAAATCACTTCAAAATAACGGGACGTTACATTTACTAAATTAGCGGAAATTTATTTAGTAAACTTATTAACATTTAATAACGGATCTATTAACATCAAACAATTTGTGATAAAACAAGTAGATTCATGCTTAATTTCGAAAATTAAAAGCCTTTTACTTACATTGAGTAATAAATGGAGAATCGGTTGGAGGTTTCTTTACAGCATCAAATCCTCAGCAACACCGGATCTTCTATGCTATATCCCGATCGAAAGCAAAACTGATTTGTGGGAATCGAACCGGAAGAACAAAAGAAGAAGAAATTTCTTCTAAATTTTCTCTAAGGAAAATCGGCAATTGGGCAAAAACTTGAGAGAGAATTTTCAATTTTCTAATTAAAGTGAGAAGTGCACAAAATATGAATCTCAATAGTCATATTTATAGGAAAATATGATATCTAATCTAATTAGATATGCTTATCTCCTAATTATAAAATATAATAGAAAAGATAAATAAAATATATATATATAAATTAAATGGTCTTCAGCGTGCGCCCACCATTAATAATATACATATATATTATTTATATGAACTTTGAATGCAGACGCTGAAGACATAAAAATTTATATTTATATATATATATATATATATTTTTTTTTTTTATTTACTTTTCTTTATATAATAATTGTATATTTATATATTTAAAATATAATAATTTCTAATTTAAACATATTTAGCAAAAAACTATTATATTAATTACCATTGAATCTTATTCAATTAATTAATTATTTTGGGCCAAAACCAATTGTATTTAATTCTCTCTAATATTTTATTATTAAATTAAATAAACTCATTATTTAATTAATAATAGTAATTATTAAATTCCATTTAAATAAACTCATTATTTAAATAATTAATAATATTAATATTAATTCCCGTTTAAATAATTTATTTATTTAAACAATTAATTTTGCCTTAAAATATTATAATTGATAATGTTATATTAATTTCCATTTAAATAAACTCTTTATTTAAACGATTAATATTGTATCAATATTAATAATATTAATATTAATTTTCATTTAAATAATCTCATTATTCAAATAATTAATATTACCTAATTTTAAGTAAAATCAATTACTTAAATCATTTGTTCTTCCTAAGTTAAATTAATAACTTAGTTTTGCTACAACGATATTTGGGCTAGCATAGGGACCCGATGGACCTATAGATCATAGGCTTAATAATTAGTCAGTTAAGTGATTAACTCATAATCAGTTAATTACTTATTATTTAACTATGAATAATTCCACTATAGATTCATAGCTGAACTCCCCTCACTATAGATGAGTTATGTCCATTTAGTTTATCTTTATTTATATCTATGATATATCCTTCACGTGGAACCCTCATAATTACAGGCGGATTAAATTTACCGTTTTGCCCCTGTAATTACCCCTTTATCCTTGTGTTCCCGCTGATTCTCCAATTAACTTTATCTTTAGTTGAACTAGAGATAATGTACTTCTGTAATCAATAGAAGTCGTGGCGCCACTTGTTCATGTCTCGAATCAGTACATCAAGGGAGTTTCCTAAAGTTCCTAAAATGTTTAGGTATCGCACTGATACCATTAATTTATAGGAAAGTTATGAATTCCATCTCGTGAAAATGAGTTCCCAGCTATTTATCTAGCCATGTTCCCAAAACAGGAGTATATTGAGCGTTCTTACAGATCGCTCTCAACCATGTGAATCAAAGAACATAACTCCATAAATAGGAGTCCGCATTTCACTCAGGATTGAGATCTATCACGGTTGATAAACTTAGTTTGATATTCGATCATTTCTTGTAAACGGTACTATGAGAAATTTGATCGAACATCGTGGTCCTGTCTTATACAATCAACATTGCATATGATACTTCCATTTCATGTTTCCCACATGAATGATCAGGATTAGATTATTTGTCTATCAACAATGTTACCAGGATAAGGTTCCCAAACGTTATCCATTTACTGTAGACACTTTTAAGTTACTCATCTCGACTTTAATCCTATCGTATGACTCACATACTAAGTCGTGATTTCATAAGAGTAACTTTGGGTTTACTATTTGAATGTTTGATATTAATATATTTCCATATATTCATAATATCGTCAATTGAATCAATCTAGATAATATAAAGAACTTATGCTTATTTATTTAATTTATTCGAAATAAATTATTATAATTAAATAATTACAAGTTCTAGGACACCATTCCTAACAATAGTATGTGATACGCTCCATACGGTATCATGGTGCGAGGTTATGTGATATGGCACATGATAGTATGTTATACGCTCCATACGGTATCATGGTGCGAGGTTACGTGATATGGCACATGATAGTATGTGATAAGCTCCATACGGTATCATGGTGCGATGATTTGTGGTATGGTATGTGGTATGTCGACTTCGGTCCATACGGTATTATGATACGCTGTGGTAAGGTGGGCACTCTACGAAATGAGCGTATAAATGCATTATACTTTATAGCACTATACACGCTGTGGTGAGGTTGGCATTCGAAGATTTGAGCGTGTATAGATGCGTTATTATTGTTATCATTATTATAGTACTACACATGCGGTGATACGGGTGGCATTCGAAGATTTGAGCGTGTGTGGTTGCGACGTTTTTCTTTAGCATTTAGTATGTCACATTCTTTTACTTGTATCTTGGTATGAGTTTTTTTTATGATGATAGAATGTTTTCGAGGAAATCCATGACTCATAAAATTCGTTGAGCCACGAAGATTAGAAAGTTTTTTATGTATGTTGTTTATATATGGACTTTGGAATGTGGAATGGGTAGTAAAAGTGAAATCTAGGCCTTTGGACACGATTTCTGACATGGAATGTTGTTCATAGGATTACTTGCTTTCATTTTACTCTCACTAGCATTTTTATGCTAATGTTGCTACAATTACAATTTTTCAGGTAAGACCCGTGGTAGAGGACAAGGTAGAGGAGGTGGCGCCGCGTGACCTATCAGGACGATGAATGGACAAGAATATTTGTGGTTTTGGGTGAAGCATTTTGAATGCTCTTGAACTTTTCATTATTTTATTATGTTCATTTTGAGCTCGATGGAGCATTTGTATAATTTGTATCTGTTTTTCGAACTTTAAACTTCCTTTAGCATTTTCATCACATTATGGAATATGAAATTCCGGTTTACTTCTTTTTCTGGAAAAATTGGGTTGTAAACAGGTTTTGGTTTATCCGAATTTTAAACGCACCCATGCCGTTTTTCTGTAAAATCTAGTTTTTCTGCTGTGCATTTGCTTTATTGGATTTTACGAAAAATTGGGTCATTACAGTTGGTATCAAAGCCTTCTTAGTTCTGTAGACCACATGCATCGCATGTTTTCATGGTTTGATTTTGTTCTTGTCCAATCATTGCTCGAGGTCAACGGTGCCAGGTATCCTTAGAACCTTCTCTTTTGATAAGTGTAATTGTAGCATTGTCATTCCTTTTCCATTATCTCATCTGAGGCTTTTCTGATTGTGATTTTAGTATGCCTCCGAGGACAGTGATACCTAGGAGAGGTCGGAGCGGAGTACAGGCTGGGATACGAGGTAGAGGTCGGGCTAGGGCAATTACACCGCCACCCCCTCCACCTGTTTATCGGGAGGATGAGCCTCCAGTTGATCAGACATCTAGTCAGGGTCGTAGTGTCATCATTTTAGAGGAGTACTTTTTAGACTTGTTACGGGGTGGTGGAGGACAGACTGATAGGGTTATACAACCTGTTAGAGTACCCACTCCTGTGGTAGACCAGTTTGGTATTACTGATGCTGCAAAAACTTTGAAAGAGTATATCAGGTACAATACTCCTGAGTTTGATGGGACATCTACTGATCCTGCAGTTGCTGAAAGATGGATCACCAGAGTAGAGAGGGTACTTGAATTCATTAAATGTCCGGATCATTTGAAGGTCCACTGTGGGACCTATTCTTTGGTAGATGATGCTTTGTCCTGGTGGAAGGGTTTATTTCGTACTCTCACTCGAGTTGCAGGTTAGTTGGGAGGTGTTCAGGGAAAAGTTCTATGAGAAATACTATCCAGGAGGATACACGAGATCGGTTAGAGATACGTTTCTCACACTCGAGACAGGGTGATAGATGCAGTTGTGGAGTATGAGAGAGAGTTTGACAGTTGTCAAAATTTGCTACAAAACATGTTACCGATCCTGAAAGCAAGAGAAAAAGGTTTATTGTAGGTTTGAGAGCAGAACTACGAGGGCAGGTACGAGCCTTACAGCCTGGTACGTATGCTGATGCTCTGACTGCTGCTTTGGCCTTAGATATTTGTGATTCTGAGAAAAAGGCCAGTGAGATTGTTGCTCAGACCTCTTCTGGGAAGAGGAAGGCTGTGGACGACCTCCCTGGTTGAGGGACACAGTCATATAGACAGGCTCCAGGTAGGGGTAAGGGACAGACAGGACCTCAGTTCCATTCAGGTCAGTCTAGTGATCGAGCCCCTTCTTTGCCCTATTGTCCTGATTGTTTGGGGTACCACTTAGGTCAGTGTTTTGTGCAGAAGTGTTACCATTGTGGACAGACCGGACATGTTAGGCGATTTTGTCCTAGTTTACAGACACCACAGCAGCGTGGGAGTCAGGGTCAGAGCTCAGGACAGGGGTCAGAGTTCTAGACAGGGACAGGGTCGAGTATAGGGACAGGGCCAAGGACAGGGTCAGGGCCGTGGTCAAACAGGTGGTAGAGGCCAGATTAGGCCTGCTCAGCAGCAGAGAGCACCACCGACAGTTCAGGCACAGCCCCAGACACGACAGCAGGCATGTGTCTTTGCCACTACTCGAGAGGATGCTGAGGCATCTGGTACTGTTGTTACAGGTACTTTGTCGGTATTAGGGCACTCTGCTCTGGTATTATTTGTTTCAGAGGCTAGTCACTCATTTATTTCTGCTGAGTTTGTCGAGTCTGCCTCCTTTGATTCTGAGCAGTTAGGACATGAGTTACATGTTACTACTCCGCTCAAAAAATCTGTGATTGTGGATAGAGTTGTTTATACTGATGATTTGTGTATTTTGGGTTGCTTTCTGCATGCTATGTTGATTGTGATGCCGATGTCTGACTTTGACATTATATTGGGTATGAATTGGCTATCAGCCAACCACGCCAACATCGGTTGTAGTGAGAAAGTGGTAGACTTCGTTGGTCCATGTGGGACTAATTTTCGATTTCATGAGACCCGAGGTAGGGTGACACCTGCAATTATCTCGAGGATCCAGGCTAGAGCACTTTTGAGTGATGGTGCTTAGGGTTATTTAGCTAGTGTAGTGGACACGTCTGTTAGTGTGACTACCTTAGCTTCTGTACCTGTTGTGAGGGATTTCATTGATGTCTTCCCTGATGAGTTACCTGGTTTGCCAACAGTGAGGGAGTTAGACTTCCAGATAGAGGTGATTCCTGGGACCGTTCCATTGTCCAAGGCACCTTATCGTATGGCACCAGCTGAACTTAAAGAGTTGAAAAGGCAGTTGCAAGAACTTTTAGACTTGGGGTTTATACGCCCAAGTGTATTACCTTGGGGAGCTCCAGTATTGTTTGTAAGGAAGAAAGATGGCTCCATGAAATTATGTATTGATTATAGGGAGCTGAACTGGGTCACAGTGAAAAACAAGTATCCTTTACCCAGGATAGAGGACTTGTTTGATCAGTTGAGGGGAGCTACTGTCTTTTCGAAGATAGATCTTCGATCGGGATATAATCAGTTGAGAATTAGAGAAGAAGATATTCCCAAGACTGCCTTCAGGACACGTTATGATCATTATGAGTTTGTTGTCATGTCTTTTGGCCTGACTAATGCTCCTACAGTCTTTATGGACCTGATGCATACAGTGTTCAAGAGGTTCATTGACTCTTTTGTGATAGTGTTTATTGATGATATTCTTGTATATTCGAGGACTGAGGAATTACATGCCATACATTTAGAGAGGGTGTTATCGACTTTGAGAGCTCATAAGTTGTATGCAAAGTTCACTAAATGTGAATTCTGGTTGAAGGAAGTGGCTTTTCTTGGGCATGTAGTATCTAGTAGAGGGATTTCTGTTGATCCTTCTAAGGTGGAAGCCGTTAGTGGTTGGCCCCGACCTACTAATGTGGCTGAGATACGTAGTTTTCTTAGACTTGCAGGTTATTACAGACGATTTGTGCAAGATTTTTCCAAGATTGCATCCTCTTTGACTCATTTGACAAAAAAAGGGGGTTGATTTTGTGTGGACTGATGAGTGTGAAAATAGCTTTGAGGAGCTTAAAAGACGACTTGTATCGGCCCCAGTTCTAGTATCACCTGATGAGTCTGGGGGTTTGATAGTGTATACTGATGCATCCAAGAAGGGTTTGTGATGTGTATTGATGCAGCATGGGAAGGTAATGGCTTATGCTTCTCGGCAATTAAAGGAGCATGAGAAAAAGTACCCGACTCATGATTTGGAGCTAGCAGCAGTGGTACATGCCTTGAAAATATGGAGGCATTACTTGTATGGTGAAAAGATTATGATTTTCACCGACCATAAGAGTCTCAAATATTTTTCACCCAGAAAGAGTTAAATATGAGACAAAGGAGGTGGCTAGAACTTGTGAAAGATTATGACTGGACATACAATATCATCCAGGAAAGGCCAACGTGGTTGCTGATGCACTTAGTCGAAAGTCATCACACTTGTCAGCTTTGAGTACTATTCCGCTGAGACTTAGATGGGAGATGGAAAGAGCTGAGATAGTCTTTCTTACAGCTGAGGTTACTGTGAGTTTGGCAAGTTTAACTGTTGGCCCTACTCTAAGACAGAGGATGATAGATGCACAGCGGGGTGAAAAGCACTTGGCTGAGGGTTTTCGTGAGGCATAGTCCGATTTACCTAGCCATTTTACTTTCTCCACTGATAATGCATTGATGTATCGTAGGAGGTTGTGTGTGCCTCTAGAATCGACCTACAGAAAAGAGCTGTTGGAGGAGGCTCACAGTTCTATTTTTTCTGTGTATCCAGATAGTACTAAGATGTACAGGGACCTGAGACAGCATTATTGGTGGCCTGGGATGAAACGTGAAGTTGCTGACTTTGTTAGTAAGTGCTTGATATGTCAGCAGGTGAAGGCTTTGAGGAAGAGTCCACCTGGTTACCTTAACCCTCTGAACGTACCTGAGTCGAAATGGGAAGAAATATCGATGGACTTTATTAGTGGCTTGCCGAGGACCGCGAAGGGTTATGACACCATTTGGGTGATTGTGGACAGGTTGACTAAGAGTGCACATTTCATACCAGGAAAGATGACCTATCCTGTTGAGACGTGGGCACAGTTGTACATGAAGTAGATTGTCAGACTTCATGGAGTGCCAGTCAGGATTGTATCAGATCGAGACACCCGCTTTGTCTCGAAATTATGGCAGAGTTTGCATACTGCTATGGGCACTGGCTTAGATTTCAGTACTGCTTTTCATCCTCAGACAGATGGTAAGACCGAGAGGGTCAACCAGATTATGGAGGATATGTTGAGAGCTTGTGCTCTAGAGTTTGGTGGTAGTTGGGATACTCAGTTGTATCTTGTTGAGTTTGCTTATAACAATAGTTATCAGGCTACCATCGAGATGGCACCTTTTGAGGCACTTTACGGTAGGAAGTGCAGATCACCGGCTCATTGGGATGAAGTTGGTGAGAGGAAACTTCTGGGACCGGAGTTAGTACAGATGACTAGTGAGTCCATTGCTCTTATCAGAGAGAGGATGAGAGTGGCTCAGAGTAGACAGAAAAGTTACGCTGATGAGAGGCTTAGTGCACTTGAGTTTGAAGTTGGTGACCACGTATTCCTGAAGGTGGCAGCTATGAAAGGTGTGATGAGATTTGGGAAGAAAGGCAAGTTGAGCCCTCGATTTATAAGCCCCTTCGAGATCCTGGATCGAATTGGGTCTGTTGCTTATCGATTGGCCTTACCACCGGCCTTGTCGGTAGTGCATAATGTGTTCCACGTGTCCATATTCAGGAAATATGTGGCCGACCCTTCACACATTATTGATTATGAGCCAGTTACATTGGATGCTAGTCTATCTTATGAGGAGGTGCCAGTTGAGATTCTTGCTACAGAACAAAAGGTGCTGAGGAATAAAACTATAAACTTGGTTAAAGTTCTTTGGGATAATCAAGTTTCAGAGGAAGCTACGTGGGAACGTGAGGCGAGATGCGGGCAAAGTATCCTCACCTTTTCACGTAGGGAGCCTACTTTTTGGGGACGAAAAGCCCTTTTAGGAGGGTAGAATGTAACGTCCCGTTACTTTTGGAGGTAAATTTTTTTTTTTTTTTAAATAAAGTATTTAAGTTTAGTTTAAACTTAGTAATTTCGATTTTAGAAGTTATTTTCGTTCGAAAACCTTTTTAAACCTTTTACTACTTTAAATTAGTTTTGGTGACAATAATAATTATTAACGGGACAATTAATAATTATTAATCACCTTTAGATTATTTTAAGACCTTCGGGTTTCGTATTTTAATCGAATCACTTAAAAGGGACGTATACGTCATTTTCCAATTTCTTAAAAAATCACTATTCATCTCCTTTTTCATTAAATAGTCAACTTTGGTCAAATTAAAAAATTGCATGTCATCTCTTTTCTCTCCCTTGTAGCCTTGAGCTCTCTCTCTCTCTTCCTCTCTCTTTGGCTTTTCATAACTACTCGGTAGATCGCCGTAATTCCGGTACCGTTGAAAAGCTCTCATCCCGAGGATCATTTCTAACCTAGCAATCGAGGTTTTCGCTCGTTTTCTCAAGGCCTTAAGGTATGACAAACTTTCTAAGATTTGTTGTGAATAGTGTTTTAATGGAGGTTTTGAGTTGAAATCTTCAAATTCACACACCGAAGCTTGAAGATTTCAATCGAGGAAGTCGTTTTATGCAATTTTAGAAACTTCCCTAAACCCTAAATTCAAGTTTGAGTTGAAAACCCGTCTCGTGTTTATTTCTCTCACTTGACCAAGATTAGGTTGTTTAGTTTGCTATGATTTTACGTTTTACTTAATTTTTCGGAAATCGATTCTTATGTAAAACCCTAAAATATCGTGACCCATTGATATCTCGAATTTCAAAGTGTCTTAAATCAACCCAAATCATCTCAAAAGTGCATAAAAGACGGAAAACCGAACCCGAACCCTCCCTTCCTTGATGGGCCGTGGGTCCCTTGGGTGTTAAATTCGGGGTTTTCGTCGTTTTATGTGTTTAGATGTTGTTTGTTCGATTTTCGGATAATTAATGGTTGTTAGGTGTATTTGATATGTAGGTTTGTGATCGATTGCGTGACTTTGACTCCGGCACTTTGGAAGCTTGGATTTCACATCTAAGGTGAGTTTAAAATGGAAGTTAGTAATTTTATGAATTATGTTTCATTACGTTATTGTTTATCGAGGTTAAGAGGGGAACTAACTTCCGGAAGTTATACTTGGTTGGAGACTTTAAACTCGGATGTGAGTGAAGTGGTTTTGGTGTACTTATGGTTTTGGATGTAAAAGAGGAATTATGAGTGGTTTAGAAGTCTTGTAAGATGATTTGGAGACTTTAGATGAAAGTGATTGAATAAGGAACTTTAAGTGATTTGGGAGTCAAAGTAGCTAGAAATTACACTTGAGTATTGACTCGTGTAATTCAAGCGGTTTATGTTCTTTAGTAGTTTATTATAACTTTATCTAGCTTACTAGGGAACTTGATGGACTCTATACGGCACTTGTGATACGGCACATGATAGTATGTGATACGCTCCATACGGTATCATGGTGCGAGGTTATGTAATATGGCACATGATAGTATGTGATGCGCTCCATACGGTATCATGGTGCGAGGTTATGTGATCCATACGGTGTCATGGAGCGAGGTTATGTGATATGGCACATGATAGTATGTGATGCGCTCCATACGGTATCATGGTGCGAGGTTATGTGATATGGCACATGATAGTATGTGATACGCTCCATACGGTATCATGGTGCGATGATTTGTGGTACGGCACGTGGTATGTCGACTTCGGTCCATACGGTATTATGATACGCTGTGGTAAGGTGGGCACTCTACGAAATGAGCGTATAAATGCATTATACTTTATAGCACTATACACGCTGTGGTGAGGTTGGCATTCGAAGATTTGAGCGTGTATAGATGCGTTATTATTGTTATCATTATTATAGTACTACACATGCGGTGATACGGGTGGCATTCGAAGATTTGAGCGTGTGTGGTTGCGACGTTTTTCTTTAGCATTTAGTATGTCACATTCTTTTACTTGTATCTTGGTATGAGTTTTTTTTATGATGATAGAATGTTTTCGAGGAAATCCATGACTCATAAAATTCGTTGAGCCACGAAGATTAGAAAGTTTTTTATGTATGTTGTTTATATGTGGACTTTGGAATGTGGAATGGGTAGTAAAAGTGAAATCTAGGCCTTTGGACACGATTTCTGACATGGAATGTTGTTCATAGGATTACTTGCTTTCATTTTACTCTCACTAGCGTTTTTATGCTAATGTTGCTACAATTACAATTTTTCAGGTAAGACCCGTGGTAGAGGACGAGGTAGAGGAGGTGGCGCCGCGTGACCTATCAGGACGATGAATGGATAAGAATGTTTGTGGTTTTGGGTGAAGCATTTTGAATGCTCTTGAACTTTTCATTATTTTATTATGTTCATTTTGAGCTCGATGGAGCATTTGTATAATTTGTATCTGTTTTTCGAACTTTAAACTTCCTTTAGCATTTTCATCACATTATGGAATATGAAATTCCGGTTTACTGCTTTTTCTTGAAAAATTGGGTTGTAAACAGGTTTTGGTTTATCCGAATTTTAAACGGACCCATGCCGTTTTTCTGTAAAATCTAGTTTTTCCGCTGCGCATTTGCTTTAATGGATTTTACGAAAAATCGGGTCGTTACATAAACTTCGCAATATTTATTCATTATTTAAATAAAAATTTATATTATCACCATTTTTAAAATCTACATTAAAAATTCTATTATAAATTAACAATAGATTTTTTTAAAAAAAAAACTATTATAACTTAACAATAGAGTTTATTGTAGTGATGCACTTTATTCTAAAATATTCATGTATGAAATAATTAACAAAATATCTTTATTTTAAAGTTGATACTTTTATGTAATTACTAAATAGGATAAAATAAAATAGCTAAAGTATTTAGCGGATAAAATTTGCTTTGACAACCCGACTTATCACATAAGTCTAGGACGCGAGTACACAAACGGAAGCCAGGATCGTGCTTCGTTCAAATTACTCTAACACGAGACATTGGAAAATTTGACATGATATGTATGTAAACTTTCATAATCCTACTTATATTTCAAAAGAAAACCCGGCTCGTCGGCCGTCACATAACATCGAGTAAAAATTTCGTAGTAAAAATTTCATGGTGCACCACGGTGAAGTTATTACAAATCATATCGTAAAATAATTACATAAATTGTTTATCACATAGACCTCAAAGTACAACAAAACTTTAAAACCCGAAGACATGACTCGCGTGTCTGGTGGCTAATCCAAAGTCCTCATCCCGTACGTCAATGAACACCATCTACCGTTCCACGCCCTCGTCGTCGAGCAACACCTGAAAGGTGATATAAAACACCTCTGAGCATGACACTTAGTGAAAACAAAAAGAATATGAATGGTGATTGTGACGACCCGACACTTTTAAATAAATTAAATTAGAAAACACAGCGGAAGTCTTTTATTTTAAGAAAATTTGGCGTGGTTATGTTTGAAAATTTGCTGGCCAAAACCTGTTTACATCTTAATTTCAAAATCTAAAATACACAAGGAACATTAAGTTCCTATCCAGGAGTTCAAAATGATTATAATCATAAACATAAAGACAAAAGCTCTTAAGAGCTATATACAATTGTACAAATCTCAAAAATGATATAAAATTCACAAAACCATGTACATGGATTTTTACATAACACCTAGTCCATCTCAAAATCATCATCATCTCGATCAAGCGCGCACCAGCTCCTCTTCCACGATCCCAAACATTACCTGAAATATTTGTAATATCATGAGCTAACAAACTAAGCCCAGTGAGAATAATAAGAATAAAAAGTAAAGATAGACCTCAAACCCGTATTTCCGATTTGTGTCCAACTAATCTGACATGATTCACTCCTAAAGCTCTCTAAACTTTAAGTAATTTCATTCTAAACTCTCCAAAGGATGATATTACTAACACTCATAGTCAATTCCTCATCCATTAACTTGTTACGACATAAATAAGAAAAGTAAATAAACTTTTCATAAATATAACATCTCGATTCTCTATTCCATCGATCACATGCATGAAAGTAATGAGAACATCCTGTAGGATACGCATTCGCCCTTTATGCATGAAATGAATGAAGAAGGTGATGCGGACATTCCCCGAAGGGTCCAACATTCTTCCCTCCTTTTCTTTCTCTCTTTATTTTTTTTTTCTCTGAAGGCGATGCGGACATTCCCCGTAGGGTTCAACATTCTCTCCTTCTTTTCTTTCTCACTTTCCTTTCTTTTTCTCGGAAGGCAATGCGGACATCCCCGAAGGGTCCAACATTCTCTCCTTCTTTTCTTTATCTCTCTGAAGGCGATGCGGACATTCCCCGAAGGGTCCAACATTCTCTCCTTCTTTTCAATGATGCGAGATATTATGGTGCAATATGTTATGGTGCGAGATATTATGATATGCTCGCAAAGTAAATAAACGTAAAGTACAAATATTAAAGTAGTCAATGCAAGCATAAAGCAGAGGGGTATAAAATAAAAGACATAAAGTAAAATAGATAGCAAACTCCGGACGAACGATATGTAAATCGAACTCCGCTACATTAATACAAGTAAATCCTATCTTAAACGATTGACCTATACCTTCCAGGATTTTAAACTTCCAATAATAATCCGAGGTTCTATTAATCGTTCTATATAAAAGTTTGGATCTTTTAACTTCCAATGATCCATCCTAAACTTTGAAACGAATCTAACTTAAAACTTTCTAAGGTTCAAAGCTTTCTTCGAGAAATCCTAAGTTCTCGCTTAAAGGATTAACTTCAAATCCTAAGGGCACTAACGCAGTTCCCTCTAATTTTATATTTGAATTCTAATCTTAGTTTCCAATTCTACAAACCATCATACTTATTTGCTTTCTAAATTTACTTTAAATCCTTACTATTCTTACCTTAGCCATAAAAATAGCTTTGCTCCAAGTTTCCGAAAGCACAATCAAACAACGATCCGAAACACCTACAATTAATTACATCTAACAATTAATAAATAAACATACATTGATCAATTAACACCTAAAAGCTCAAAACAACGAACAACCCCATAAACCCCACTATGAGGCTCTTGGCCCCCCCCCATGAAAATGGATCTCGGGTTTGGTTTTCCGGCTTTTAGGTACTTTAGAGGTGTTTCGAGTTGGTTTCAAACTAATTCAATATTCCCGATTTCAATGGGTATCGATAATTAGGGTTTTTTAACATTATGCCATTTCCCGAATTGAATTTAAATAAACAATAATTCAACAATAAATAACGCATAATCAAACCCAAAAAGGTAAATTTTAAACGGGAAGGGTTTCGACTGAAACTCGGTTTTAGGGTTATGGGAAAGTTTCCAAAAACACTTAAAACTACTCCCGTATTTACAAACACCGAGTTTCCCGACAATAAATCGAAGGAAATCAAAGAAAACTCCATTAAAATACTATTTAGAGCTTAGGGTTTGAAACTTTACTTACCGAGAACTCCGTGGATCACGAGAGAAAGGCACGATCGATGGGTGGAAAAGAATCCTAGACCCGAGGGCTTTCCGATGCAACCGAAATCAAGTCGATCCGCCGAGAAACGAGCAAAACCCGAAAATTTCCCTCCCCCTCTTGGTACCCACGGTTTTGGGAAGAAAAATGAAGCAAAATGAGTCAACTTTTGGTCAATGGTAATTTAAAGAAGATTATGAATAGTGTTTGGATATTTTTAAGAAATCGGAAATGACGGTTGCGTCCTTTTATGACTTTTGACTTCTAAATCGAAACCCGATGCTCTTAAATAAATCTAAAGGTGATTAATAATTATTAATTGGCCTATTAATAATTATTAATGTCACCGAAACGAAATTTAAAGTATTAAAATGATTAAAAAGAATTTCGGGCGAAATTAACTACTAAAATCAAAATTACAAAAATAATAATTAATCTAAATACTTAAATTGAAATAAATAAATAAATAAATAACATAAAATAAAATAAAATAAAATAAATAAATAAAAAATTCACTTCAAAATAACGGGACGTTACAGTGATGCAGATGTTCAAACATAATGCACAAGCAGAATTGTATGTTTAAGAATACAAATTATCGAGTACGCAATGTAAATTGATACACATGATCAATCTGTAACAATTTCAATCCCGTACTAATGTCAAGCCAATTTTATCACCTTATTTTTCATTCTATCATTTCCTCTTAGTTAACACAATTCTACTTTCACAATTCCCGGCGTCTCACTACTCCCTATACGCATCACATCATTAATTAACACCCGAACCATAGTTCTAGCTCTGTATATACCACTCATTTCCTCTTAGTCAACACAACTATACTTTCACAATCCCGGCGTCTCACTACTCCCTATACACATCACATTGTTAATTATTACCCGAGCCATAGTTCTAGCACACACACACACACACACACACACACACACTATATATATATATATATATCACTCAATTCCGTTTCTCAAAACTCACATCAAAAGAAAAGAAGTTAGATAAACAAGGATGCATAGACATGCTCAAAAATATAAACATGAATGCTATGCAAATAATAAATTGTCAAGTTTAAGATTTCACATAAACAACAATGCATGCCACTATCACTTTTCTCTTTTCCATTCAACCACATTTGGTTCATTACTTACAACTCACATGTCACCACGCGTATTTCACAAATTATCACATACCCGCGTCTCACTACGCGCATTTCACAAATTATCTCATAATCACTCGAGCCATAGCTCATATATTCTTCTAGGCTATCGTAATAGCCACTTAGCATCAAGGCCATCCACCACACAGCACCTCGGAGCTACACAAATTCCCCACCACGGTAACTACGTGTACCGTCCAACAACCACTCACCATGACACTTGTTACGACCCCATGGCCATGCAACGAATATGAAATGCATGAATGAAATGGTATGAAATATAAATAAAATAGTCAAGCTTTCATAAAATAGTCAAGCTTTCTTTCAATAATCATCATGAACAATACTCTCTGCTCAACGAGCACAAATAGGACAATTCCTCCAAGCCGTGTATGACTCAATCATACTACGCATCTTGCTCAATATTCACATGATCATGTAAGACATAATTTCACACTTACAGTTTTCATTCACATTCGCGTGCTATTCACAAAGCACCGAAAATAACATATCAAATGTTTATGATTCTAGTCCCAATTCTCACCTTGCTCAATATTCACATTTCACGTACTACTTTAATTAACTCATTTGCATGCTTTTCATTGAGCCATAACCGATTGCATAACTATTAATCATTCCCGTGCTATTCACTAAGCACTAACAATAACATATCGAGTATTCATGAAACTAGCCCCAATTCAGTATATGACTCGATCATGGACTACGAGTACAAATATTAGCAAGAAATCATGTTCAAATAAGAAAAAAAAATTAATTAAACACATAACAGTTCGAGCCATCTAGCTCAATGTAATCCTCTTAGCATCGGCCGCCTCAATTTCCACATCTTGTCACCTTCTCGAACCTTGATCCCATACTAGTTATAATCCATAATATCAACCATTCATAATCATAAATAACCCATCTCACAACAACACACAAGGAAACACGAATCACATCGTGTCACCATTCTGATTCTTTATGTTTTCACCTTTCGTAATTGGCCCCGTTTTGTATTCGCTCATCCTTGTCCTACAACAAGTCAATCCACACATATTTATGTTAATATTAACATTACAATCAGCATATAACATTAACACATATTCTCGAACTCACTAGGAGGAAAAATCTCGAAGTATACAAATTTTAGTGTGGTATTTTCGGCCAATTGGACTTAATCGTAATTTCTACCAATTGAACTTCCAATTAATTTTCCTTGCGTAATAAATACATTCATCATTACACACTTCCAGAATTGTCATCTTCCATAAAAGTCATGAAAACCCACTAAGCTTTTGTTACACTAGAAGCTTGCAAGACTTCCATTAATGGAGGTTTCCTAATTTCTCAACCAATTTCCAACTATTTGAACATTAACATAACAAGTCTTTGAATTTATAATATCATTCTCCATCACCATTTTCCAGAATTGAAACATGGATGAACTCTCTCCTAATCACCATTAAAATTACAACTAAGAAACCTCACAAACTCATCCATGGAAAACTATAAAAACTTCAAAACCTAGGTTGAAGAACATACCTTAATCTTGTCTAATTCCTCTTAAATCTTGCTTGAACCTTCCTAATATGATGATTCCACCATGAATCAGCAAGAACCCATTTGAATTTGCCCTCCATGAAAGCTAGATGAAGGTGGAGAAAAATTCAACAATGGAGGATTTGGGGGGGGGGGGGGGGGTCCTCGGGTGTGAAAGGAAAAGGATGATATCCTTTTGTTTTTTTTTTCTTTAATTCACTATTAATACTTTTAAATTTCCAAAATTAAAATAAATAACTTAATTCTCATTGCAACTAAGCCCCTCCACCTCCTACAATTCCTCCTTGCACCCTCCACTCCAAAAATTGTAATTTAACCCTTCCTCCTATTTTCTTTTGCTAATCAACCCTTTTTCTAAATTAAACCATGTTTAAAATTCCTTCATTTATTAATTACTCCATCCATAGTTAAATTAACTATGGTTAATTACTAATTACCAAAATTGACTTAGCAAATAATTTTCCATACTTAAAATCATCAATTAAATTATACCAACATTAGGAAAATTGCCAATTATCCTATAACCAACTTTCGGGTCCTTAAGTACCTACTAATTATTGATGAATGGTGGAAATGGATGAGTATTCATACGTTATTATAGTTGATTGGATTTAATTTACTTATTTGAGTTTAGATTTAATCTACTGAGCTAAAAACTCACGATATTTGAATGTTGTAAAGGCCCGGGTTTGTAATTTTTTTTATTAAATAAGGATTTTATTTTATTTATCATGCTTGGGTAATTTATTAAATACTTAGAAAGTTAATATTTCTACTTAATTGAATTTTGATGGTTAACCATAGTCAATTTAACCATGGTTAAGTTAGGGAAAAGGATTAATTGGCAAAAATTATTGGATGGAGGGTGTTTAAGCAAAGGAAATGAGGAGTGGGGATTTAAGAATGAATTTAGGAGTTGGGAGGACTTAGGAGCAAATATAATTTGCTTATTATTTTTAATTTGGGAAATTAAAAATATATAAGTAAGAAATTAAGGGAAATGAAAATTTATTCAAAGATTTTTTCTTCTCCTTCTTCTTCCTCTAAGCCGTGAGCCCTTCCCCCTTTTCTCTTCCTTTTTCTTCTTCAATTCCAACTTCAAGTTTAAGGAAGGTTCAAGCAAGATTCCTTGAGTTATTTCAAGATTAAGGTAAGTTTCTATATTCATGGAGGTTCCAATTTTCTAGGGTTTCCCATGATTTTGTTTCAATTGCTTGATTGGTAGTTGGGTTGTTGTATTTTGAGTTAATCTTCCTTGTGTAAATTCTGGAAATATAAGTTAAGGTATGATGTTTAACTTTAAAGATTAACTATATGAATTTAAAAGGAAATTGGGAACCATGGTTTTACAAGAACACTTGACCTCCATTGATGGTGAAACTCCAGGCTTATGTTGGTTGTTATTTCGAGTTCTTGGCTTGAAATTGTAGGATGTTAAATTCATGAAATTGGCTTTAAATTGATGTTTTAAAGCTTTAAGATGTATGTTTAGCAAGTTTATGAGGAACTAAAGGCCATGGATTAACTCATGTTGAAAAAACACCTTAAATTGGCAATGTTTTAGAATTTCTAGTTTCTCTAAAGTATGGTTTTCTTTAGTTTTACTTTGAAATTCCTAATTCTGTAAAATATGTGTGTGTATATATATTTCACATGAAAAACAACTTGGAAGGATAAGGGGATGATTATTGAAAGGTTTCTAAAATTGGCCTATAAACTAGTTCATTTTTAGCTAGTTTTGGGGTTGTTTGTCTTCTTAAGGGTTGAGTTTGATGATTATGGGCTGAGGCAATATCATTATTTTGAACTCAAATGTGTTTACAATGGTTTTTTGTAGGAGGAAGACAATCCTAAGCAAGTTGGTGCCTAAACTGGTAAAGGTGAGAACAAAGAATCGGAAAGGTGATGTCGATTTGTTGAATGTTTGGTGTGGTGTTGTTGGTTGAGATTGTTGTTATGGCTGATTTGGGATCACTTTGACTCATGTTGATGAAGGAATGGGCTTGTAAAAGAAATAAAGGGCGAGGATCATGCTTGACTCGTCGTAGAAGTCGAAAAAAACGGAATTGTTTAAATTGAACACTTTTACTTGCACTTTGAGTTAATTGATATGACTGTTGTCTTTATATATCCATTTTGAGATATATGATTAAATGATTTGGTTGGATATACCATTTGGGATAGGAAAGGTTTATATGTCCACACGAGCATGATTTACCTACAAATTGGCTAGTTAAACATGACTACTTGAACTTTGCCTCTACTTACCATATGAGCTAGCAATACTTGCCTACTTGTTCTTTATATTTTTTGTCCATGATTGAGTTGTATTATTTGGGAATATTCTTATATGATTTTAGCATGATTCTGATTAGGCTCGTTAATAATACGATTGAGATATCATGGATGTAATATTGCTTTTGCTGGAAATTAATTAAATGCTTATTGTGCATATTTGAACAAGTTGTATAGCATGACTAGTCATTACATTTCATAATCATTCCATCCATGCATCTTGGTTTTCTGTAAATGGCCATGGAGTTGTAACCCGTGTAATGGTGTAAGGTTGTTGGACGTCACACGTGGTTACCGTGGCGTTAGATATTGAGGAGCTCCAAGGTGCTGTGTGGTGGATGGCTTGGATGCTAAAGTGGTTATTACGATAACCTGGAAGATAATGTGAGCTGAGGCTCGGGTCTTATGACCATGTCGTGATTTGGGCGTAGTAAGACGCTGGTTTGAAATGATTAGCCCATGGACTAAGAAAGAATGGTAAATGTATGTTGTTGTTATCTTTTCAAGGCCATGAATCGAAAAACTTACAGTTTGATTATTTGAATTATTTGTGATGCATTTGTTGTGTAAATGCATATAAAGACATGTTATCTATTATTTAGCATCATGTCATGAACATTTTGCATCACCATTCATATTCTTTTCACTGAGTGTCATGCTCAAAGGTGCTCTATATCACCTTTCAGGTAACGCTCAAGGTCGAGTGCATGGAGTGCCAGGTGGTGCTCGTTAATGCCTCGAGATGAAGCTTTTGGAATTAGGCCACCAGACACGCAAGCTGCAGTTCCTGAGAAATTTTGTCGTTATCTTTTGTTTGTCGCATTTTTTTTCTTCCTTAGTATTGGGTTTTAAATCTTGATGTATATATTATATTTTGTAGTGCACCAAACTATACTTTGGTTTCAAACTTATGTGATATTTTAAACCGGCCGACGAGCCAATGCTGTTGAAAACAGGTTTGTATTGTATGTGTGATATGAAATAAACGAATACTTCATGTCAAAATTTTAATTATTTTGCAAACAAATTATTTAAAGTTTAAGTTCATCACTTCCGTTGCATGCTCGCATTCTAGCTTTTAGTGTAAGTCGGGTCGTCACTGAAGGGATGATTTACTAAACTAGCGAAATTTTATTTAGTAAACTAATTAACATTTAATTATGGATCTACTAACATCATGCAATTTGTGATAAAAACATGTAGATTCATGTTTATATTTTCGAAAATTAAAATCAAACCGGAACTTACATTGAGTAAAATTGGAGAATCGGTTGGAGGTTTCTTTACAGCATCAAATCCTCAGCAACACCGGATCTTCTATGCTATATCTCGATCAAAAGCAAAACTGACTTGTGGGAGTCGAATCGGAAGAACAAAAGAAGAAGAAATTTCCTCTAAATTTTTCCCTAAGGAAAATCGGCAATTGAGCAAAAACTTGAGAGAGAATTTTCACTTTTCTAATTAAAGTGAGAAGTGTGTAAAATATGAATCTCAATGTTCATATTTATAAGAAACTATGATATCAAATCTAATTAGATATGCTTATCTCTTAATTATTAAATTAGAAAAGATAAATAAATTAAATAAATAAAAAAAGACAAAAAAAAAACACCATTATGAACGCATGTAGACGCTGAAGCATTTGGTTTTTCCTTTTTTTTTAATTTATAATTACTTTTCTTTATTATGTATTTAATATTAGAAAATATTCAAATAATAAATTCTAATTAAATACATTAAGCCAAAAATTAATATATTAATTACCATTGAATCTTATTCAATTAATTAATTATTTTGGACCATAACCAATTTGTTTCTTAAACCAATTGTATTTAATTCTCTCTAATATTTTATTATTAAATTAAATAAACTCATTATTTAATTAATAATAGTAATTATTAATTTCCGTTTAAATAAACTCATTATTTAAATAATTTATAATATTAACATTAATTCCTGTTTAAATAATTTATTTATTTAAACAATTAATTTTTCCTTAAAATATTATAATTGATAATGCTATATTAATTTCCATTTAAATAAACTCTTTATTTAAAAATTAATATTGTATCAATATTAATAATATTAATATTAATTTTCATTGAAATAATCTCATCGTTCAAATAATTAATATTGCCTAATTTTAAGTAAATTCAATTACTTAAATTATTTGTTCTTCCTAAGTTAAATTAATAAATTAGTTTTGCTACAACGATATTTGGGCTAGCATAGGGACCCGATGGACCTATAGTGTTAGGAATGGTGTCCTAGAACTTGTAATTATTTAATAATAATAATTTATTAAGAATAAATTAAATAAATGAACATAAGTTCTTTATATTATCTAGATTGATTCAATTAATGATATTAGGAATATATGGAAATATATAAATATCAAACATTCAAATAGTAAACCCTAAGTTACTCTTATGAAATCACGACTTAGTATGTGAGTCATACAAGAGGATTAAAGTCGAGATGAGTAACTTAAACGTGTCTACAGTAAACGGATAACGTTTGGAAACCTTATCCTGGTAACACTGTTGATAGCTTCGCATTTTGTTTATAGATAAATGATCGAATCCTGATCATTCATGTGGGAGACATGAAATGAAAGTATTATATGCAATGTTGATTGTATAAGACAGGACCACGATGTTCAATCAAATTTCTCATTAGTACCGTTTACAAGAAATAATCGAATATCAAACTAAGTTTATCAACCGTGATAGATCTCAATCCTGAGTGAAATGTGGACTCCTATTTGTGGAGTTATGTTCTTTGATTCACATAGTTGAGAGCGATCTGTAAGAACGCTCAATACACTCCTGTTTTGGGAACATGACTAGATAAGTAGCTGGGAACTCATTTTCACGAGATGGAATTCATAACTTTCCTATAAATTAACGGTGTCAGTGCGATACCTAAACATTTTAGGAACTTTAGGAAACTCCCTTGATGTACTGATTCGAGACATGAACAAGTGACGTCACGAATTCTATTGATCACAGAAGTATCTTATCTCTAGTTTGACTAAAGATAAAGTTCATTGGAGAATCAGCGGGAACACAAGGATAAAGCGGTAATTACAGGGGCAAAACGGTAAATTTATCCGCCTGTAATTATGAGGGTTCCACATGAAGGATATATCACAGATATAAATAAAAGATAAACTAAATGGACATAACTCATCTATAGTGAGGGGGGTTCAGCTATGAATCTATAGTGGAATTATTCATAGTTAGATAATAAGTAATTAACTGATTATGTGTTAATCACTTAATTTACTAATTATTAAGCCCATGATCTATAGGTCCATCGGGCCCCTATGCTAGCCCAAATATCGTAGTCGCGAAATCAAGTAGAAGAAATGGAAATTTTAAGTAAAGTGAATTACTTAAAATAGGCAATATTAATTGTTTAAATATTGAGTATATTTAAACGGTAATTAATATAAACATTATTAATTGTTTAAATAATGAGTTTATTTAAACAGGAAATTAATAATGAAATATTATTAATTAGATATTATTAATTATTTAAATATTTAAATATTGAGTATATATAAATGGTAATTAATAATTTGAAATTAATTAACAATTATTAATTGTTTAAATAATAAATTTTATTTGAACGGAATTAATAATTAAAATTAATTTATTAATAATAAAATGTTATCAATAAAATTATTAATTAAATAATGAGTTTATTTAATGGAAATTAATAATTAAAATATTTATTATTAATTATTTAAATAATGAAAATTATTTAAATGGAAATTAATAATTAAATATAATTTGATAATATTTAGTCGGGAGAAAATATTAATATTATTAATTGTTTAAATAAAATATTTTATTTAAATGGTAATTAATAAATATATTAATTAAGTTGGACTTATTAATTTAAGAGAGAATTTCAAGCCCAATTGGTTTATGAACCCAATTAAATTGGCCCAAAATAATTAATTAAATAAATTAGAATTATTTATTAATTATTAAGCCAATTTTCGGCCATGACATGTATTTTAGGAAGAGATAATTGTTTGAATTATATCCTAAAATAATTACATAGATTTATTCACCCAAGATAAATAAAAATAAAGAAAATAAAATAATCTTCTATTTATCTATGGCATTTTCGAAATTGCAAGATAAAGGAAAGAGATAATCTTTTTTTTTTTTTTTGTATTTATTTCTATAGATTAATCCTAATGGGATTAGGATTCCTATTTTCCAATAAATAGGAGAGTTGGGTCATTCATAAATCAAACAATTCAATTCCTTAGAAATTCGGAATTCTCTCTTCCTCCTCTCCTCCCCTATTGCCGATTTTCATAGGCCATTGGGAAGAAAAATATTTTTCCTTCTTCCCAATTTCTTCTTAAGTTCGATCCCACAATCGGATTTCGTTTGATCGATCGGGATATAGCGTAGAAGATCCGGTGTTGCTGAGGATTTGATGCTGTAAAGAAACCTCCAATCGATTCTCCATTAATCAGTCAATGTAAGTTCCGATTTTAATTTTCGAAAATAAAGCATGAATCTACATGTTCTTCGTGTTTTTATCACAAATTGCATGATATTAATAGATCCTAAATTAAGTGTTAATTTGTGTTACCAAATAAATTTCGCTAATTTAGTAAATCATCCCTTCATATAGATCATGGGCTTAATAATTAGTCAATTAAGTGATTAACTCATAATCAGTTAACTACTTATTATTTAACTATGAATAATTCCACCATAGATTCATAGCTGAACTCCCCTCACTATAGATGAGTTATGTCCATTTAGTTTATCTTTTATTTATATATGTGATATATCCTTCACGTGGAACCCTCATAATTACAGGCGGATAAATTTAATAACGGATCTATTAACATCATGCAATTTGTGATAAAAACGTGTAGATTCATGCGTAATTTTGAAAATTAAAACTCTTTTACTTACATTGAGTAATTAATGGAGAATCGGTTGGAGGTTTCTTTACAGCATCAAATCCTCAGCAACACCGGATCTTCTATGCTATATCCCAATCGAAAGCAAAACCGACTTGTGCGAATCGAACCGGAAGAACAAAAGAAGAAGAAATTTCTTCTAAATTTTTTCCCTAAAGAAAATCGGCAATTGGGCAAAAACTTGAGAGAGAATTTTCACTTTTCTAATTAAAGTGAGAAGTGTATAAAATATGAATCTCAATGGTCATATTTATAGGAAAATATGATATCTAATCTAATTAGATATGCTTATCTCCTAATTATTAAATAATAGAAAATATAAATAAATAAATAAATATATACTCCTTCAGCGTGGTGGCGCACGTAATAGCATTTTCTTTATAAAATAAAGTTTGTAATCAAACTTTCACGCTGGCGCACAAAGAGATATATGTATATATATTTACTTTTACTTATTTTTCTTTATATAATAATTATATATTTATATATTTAAAATTAGAAAAATTCAAATAATAATTTCTAACTTAAAAAAAAATTAATATCATAACTATCATTGAATCTCATTCAATTAATTAATTATTTTGGGTCAAAACCAATTTGTTTCTTAAACCAATTGTATTTAATTCTCTCTAATATTTTATTATTAAATTAAATAAACTCATTATTTAATTAATAATTGTAATTATTAATTTTCATTTAAATAAACTCATTATTTAAATAATTAATAATATTAACATTAATTCCTGTTTAAATAATTTATTTATTTAAACAATTAATTTTGCATTAAATTATTATAATTGATAATGTTATATTAATTTCCATTTAAATAAACTCTTTATTTAAACAATTAATTTTGTATCAATATTGATAATATTAATATTAATATTCTTTTAAATAATCTCATTATTCAAATAATTAATATTGCCTAATTTAAGTAAAATCAATTACTTAAATTATTTGTTCTTCCTAAGTTAAATTAATAACTGAGTTTTGCTACAACGATATTTGGGCTAGCATAGGGACCCGATGGACCTATAGATCATGGGCTTAATAATTAGTCAATTAAGTGATTAACTCATAATCAGTTTATTACTTATTATTTAACTATGAATAATTCCACTATAGATTCATAGCTGAACTCCCCTCACTATAGATGAGTTATGTCTATTTAGTTTATCTTTATTTATATCTATGATATATCCTTCACGTGGAACCCTCATAATTAACGGCGGATAAATTTACCGTTTTGCCCCTGTAATTACTGCTTTATCCTTGTGTTCCCGCTGATTCTCCAATGAACATTATCTTTAGTCGAACTAGAGATAATATACTTCTGTGATCAATAGAAGTCATGGCGCCACTTGTTCATGTCTCGAATCAGTACATCAAGGGAGTTTCCTAAAGTTCCTAAAATGTTTTGGTATCACACTGATACCGTTAATTTATAGGAAAGTTATGAATTCCATCTCGTGAAAATGAGTTCTCAATTACTTATCTAGTCATGTTCCCAAAACAGAAGTGTATTGAGCGTTCTTACAGATCGCTCTCAACCATGTGAATCAAAGAACATAACTTCACAAATAGGAGTCCGCATTTCACTCAGGATTGAGATCTATCACGGTAGATAAACTTAGTTTGATATTCGATCATTTCTCGTAAACGGTACTAACAAGAAATTTGATCAAACATCGTGGTCCTGTCTTATACAATCAACATTGCATATGATACTTCCATTTCGTGTCTCCCACATGAATGATCAGGATTAGATCATTTGTCTATAAACAAAATGCAAAGCTATCAACAGTATTACTAGGATAAGGTTCCCAAACGTTATCCGTTTACTGTAGACACTTTTAAGTTACTCATCTTGAACTTAATCCTCTTGTATGACTCACATAAGATTCACTGCTTTCTTCAAGAAATCCTAAGTTCTCGCTTAAAGGATTAACTCCAAATCCTAAGGGCACTAACTCACTTCCCTCTAATCTTAGATTTGAATTCTAGTCTTAGTTTCCAATTCTACTAACCATCATACTTATTTGCTTTCTAAATTTACTTTAAATCCTAACTATTCTCACCTTAGCCAAATTAGTTTTGGTCCAAATCTCCGATTTCCCACAATTCAACAATCGAGCAATCGCACCTACAATTCATCAATTGCACGACATATTACAACTCATATCTAATATGAGAACAAGTTTGCATTTTCAGATGAATAGTGATTTCGGATGAATAGTAATTTCGGATGAATAGTAATTTCGGATGAATAGTTTTTTCGGGTGAACAGTGTTTTTCAAAAATCCGGGCTCAAAATCGTCAAATTCCATGATAGAAATTCATGATTTCAACTTCAAAACTCATTTATAATCAAAAACGAACAAAAGCACCTAAAAAGTTTTGAAAACTTACTTTTTGGGACTTCCCTTAGGGAACGAGAAACGACATAAGGTTAGGATGAAAAGAAAGCTTGGAGCGAGAGCTTTCCAACGGACTAAAAATCATGACGATCCACCGAGAATCGGCAAAAACCCAAGCTTTTTCTCTTACCAACAATGGCAGCCACGTTGATGAAGAAGGAAGAGAAGAAGACTTGTCTTATTTTGGACTTTTGGTGCATTTATAAAGAGAATGAATAGTAAAAGATATTTTTAAGAAATCAAAAATTACGGTTACGTCTTTTTATGACTTTTGACTTATGAATCGAAACTCGAAGCTCTTAAATTAATCTAAAAGTGATTAATAATTATTAATTGGCCTATTAATAATTATTAATGTCACCGAAGCGAAAATAAAACATTAAAACGATTAAAAAGAATTCCAGGCAAAATTAAGTACTAAAATCCAAATTACAAAATAATAATTAAACTAAATACTTGAATTGAAATAAATAAATAAATAAACAAACAATATTAAATAAAATAAATAAAATAAAATAAAATAAAAAATTCACTCCAAAATAACGGAACGTTACACTAACTCACTTCCCTCTATCTTAGATTTGAATTCTAATCTTAGTTTCCAATTCTTAAAACCATCATACTTATTTGCTTTCTAAATTTACTTTAAATCCTAACTATTCTCACCTTAGCCAAATAAGATTTCGCTCCAAGTTTCCGAAAGCACCATCGAACAACGATCCGAAACACCTACAATTTATTACATCTAACAATTAATAAATAAACATACATCGATCAATTAACATCTAAAAGCTCAAAACAACGAACAACCCCATAAACCCCACTATGAGGCTCTCGCCCCCCCCATGAAAAGTGGGTCTCGGGTTTGGTTTTCCGACTTTTAGGTACCTTAGAGGTGTTTCGAGTTGGTTTTAAGCAATTTCGAAGTTCCCAATTTCAATGGGTATCGATGATTATGGTTTTTGAACAATATGTTATTTCCCGAATTGAATTACAATAAACATTATTTCAATAATAATTAACCCATATTCAAACCCCAAAAGGTAAATTTCAAACGGGAAGGGCTTCGACTGAAACTCGGTTTTAGGGTTAAGGAAAAGTCAAGTAATAGTTACCCAATAAGTTTTCCATCAACATTCAACCACAAAATTGGAAGGGGATGAGGGTTTTGGCTAAGAACTCAAAAGCTTGAATCAATTTCCATGGAAATACTATGAGAATTCGAAATCTAGGGCTTACCTTAGAGAGTTGGAAACGTTCCAAGAGTGGAATGGGTAGAAAGGTCTCGGCGAGAGCTTTCCAACGCATCCGAAATCACGTAAAACGGCCAAGAAGCGAAGCCGGGGCGACACTTTCTTCCTCTTCTCTTTTCCTCCTCTATTTGCTCGGGTTTGAGGAGAGTGGATGAGCAAAATGAGTCAATCTTGGTCAATGGAGATTTAAAGAAGAAAGGAGAATAGTGTTTTGATATTTTAAGTAGTTTAGAAATGACGGTTACGTCCTTTTATGACCTTTGACTTATAAATCGAAACCCGAAACTCTTAAATTAATCTAAAGGTGATTAATAATTATTAATTGGCCTATTAATAATTATTAATGTCACCGAAGCGAATTTAAAGTATTAAAACGATTAAAAAGAATTTCGGACGAAATTAACTACTAAATTCTAAATTACAAAAATAATAATTAAACTAAATACTTAAATTGAAATAAATAAATAACATTAAATAAATAATAGAATAAATTAAAAAAATTAAATAAATAAATTAAAAAAAAATTTACTTCAAAATAACGGGACGTTACAGGATGCCAGAAGGAAAGCATCACGATGGTTTTCCTGAGTAGGCTGAGACTCAGGAATGGGCAATAACGAAGAGAGCTTTTCTTGAACTTTTCCCTATTAACCAAAAATATATGTGAGTAAATACAAAAATATATATTATTAAATAAATTAGAAAGCACGAAAAGAAATAAAGTAACATGTAAGTCATGCGCCCGATCATTTGCATATCATGGCCCTTCGTATGCAGATGGAGAAACAAATCAACCGGAGGTACCTCACGTCCATCCTGAGTCTGTGAAAATGAAAAGAAGAAAAATAAAAGATAAGGAAAACATTAATTGAAAACATTAAAGATATAAATGAAAGACTACAAGTACTTACCAATATCTCGTAGTACTCGTCGTGGTTGCGAGTCCCACCTGTGTGCATAGCCGCGTTCGCCAGTCGATCACATATAGATCCTTCCATTCTAACCTTGTTTCCTACAGTTCTTTTTAGCTTGCGCAAATATCTGACATAAAAAGGAATCAGTTACAACAAGTACTTTAGGAAACAATCACAGAAACTGTCAAATTATTTACCTTTCAAACAAGTACATCCATCAGTATTGAACTGGGCCTCCTAGATATGCCTCGTACGATAGATGCACTGGTAGATGCTCCATTGAGTTGAAAAAGAATGGTGGAAACATTCTCTCTAAATTACAAATTATGACAGCAATCTCACTACTTAATGACTCGATAGTGGCTTCGGACAACTCTGCACTTGTTAACTCTCTAAATAAAACACTCAATTGTGCCAACAGTTCCCAATATTTCTGCTCAAGAAATGGTCTGAATGTAGCAGGCATGAGTCGTTGCATAAAGACGTGACAATCATGACTTTTCATCCCAGATACAGTATGACTGTGCACGTCAATGCACCTGCTCAGATTTGATACATATATGCCCGGAAATTTAATCGATCGCATCCACTCGAACAATGTTTTGTTCTGGTCCGCTGTTAGCATGTACTTTTCCTTCGTGTATTTTTTTCCAGTTTTGTCCGGCTCTAATTTAAGTCGATGATAGATTTCTCGAATGTCGTAATGTGATCTCAAATTGTCTTTCGTTTTTTTTTTGTTATATTTAGAACCGTGTTGAAAACATTGTTGAAAGCGTTCTTCTCGATATGTATGATATCTAAGTTATGTATGATCATTAAATCTCCACAATATAGTAGCTCTCAGAAAATACTTCTTTTCTTCCAACCTATATTTTTTCCTGTCGTCTTATTCCAAGCCTCACCACCAATCTTTGTAACACTTCAAGCGCATCTAACCGATGCAGTATTTGGTATCCATAGATATTTTCAGGAGGGCCTTCGTTTCTTACCTTCACCCTTTATACCAGTCAGTTTTGTTCCATCGAAATGAATGATTGAGCGGTAAGAACCTACTACGGCAGTCAAACCAACACGTTTTTCAACCATGTACCAACGAGAAGATACTAATATCGTCCATGCAATGAGGGTATGTAAACTTTTCTGAAGTGCTCCACCCTAAAAAATTTAGTTAGGGTAGTACATTCGTCGCGTTGGGTGTAAACCATAAATTTTAATCTAATCTAAACAGTGAAAAATTATAAAAGAAGGAAAAAATAAATTATTAAACGAATTATTTTACAAACATACATGATAACATTGAATATGTCGGGAAGTCACTTATCGTCCAAATAACTACTGCTTGCATCACGAAATTCTTTTTTTGTGAAACATCATACGTCACAACTTCTTCGTTCCATAAACCATAGCTTCTGCTTTGGAATTTTTGAGCCTGGTACAAGTACCGTTAAGAAAATCACAGGATCTTTCATGCACATCGATGGAGGCAAATTATACGGCATAAACATGACTGGCCACAATGAATATTGAGCTCCCAAATCCCCGAAAGGATTAAACTCGTCAGTATATAAACTCAATCTAATGTTTCTAATTTCTCGTGCAAATTCTGGATGACAACGGTTTAAATGTTTCTATACCTTAGCATCATCAGGATGTGTCATTACTGCATCATCCTGAGAGTGCTCGTGATGCCACCTCATATGAGAAGCAGTGACTTCTGTCGTGTACAACCGTTGCAGAAGTTGTGTGATCGGTAAATAAAACATGCGAGTATGTGGAATAAAACTTTTTTTACCTTGTTTGTATCTCTTATGATTGCACATTTGACACATATGAAGACTTGCATCTGCACCTCAATATATCATACATCCGTTCGAGCAACAATCGATCTTCTCCACCAATAAACCGAGACCCTCCACTAATTTTTTCGTATCGTACAAACTCTGTTGCAACGTGTTGTTTGAAGGAGCACAACGATGAAACCATTGTGAAATCGAGTTGAATCCTTTTTCTGAGATGTGAAACTCTTCCTTGTTATTCGATTGCAGATGTGAGTTGCGTGATATCACAACCTTCGTATAATGGCCTACTCGCTGATTCTATAATGTGAAACATTCTTTGTGCATCTGGGTTTAATTTTTCATTTAATAAATTATAAGGATCATCTCCTTCATAACCGCATCCATCAAAAACCATCTATTTTAACTAACTGTACTGATGTTCAACGTTTTCAGAACTTTCATTCACATTAATCAAATTGAACTGCGAACTGCTTCCTTCATTTCGACATGACTCGCCCCTCGCTGCACTGAACATTTCTTTAGATTCTTCCTGATACACCTAATGATAATAATTATCTACGAAACCATGACTATACAAGAGTAACTTCACATCATCTGCCGATAATATCTTCTTATTTCTACACTTTTTACATGGACATCGTATCTTCTGTTCGTTGTTATAAAAATCATGGTGGATTGACATAAAACAACAAACTCTTCGACCCCGACTACAAATTGGTCGTTGAGAAACCCTCCAAGCAAACAGACATACATTCACTCACGCATTCCCTCTCCCTCTCTCTCTCGGAAATATGTTTGAATGCAATTTTCTTTTATTTGAAGGTGATTCAACACACCTATTTATAATTTTTTTTCTATTTCTTTTAGAGACAAAATTTATCTCTAATTTGACGAAAACTATTCCTGCCATAAAAAATTGGAGGGAAAACTTCTACCAAGTTTAGCAATGAAATGTGTCTCTAATAAAAAGATTAAAAATTTAACAGCAACAGACTACATTCACTACAAAATATGTTGGCACTACCGACGCACATATGCATCGGGAATGCCTACACTACACGTCGGCAATACCTTCGCGGCGTAAAATCTACGTCGGTATTTACGCCGGTAATTACTTGTCGGGTGTGCCCCTTTTTAGCATCCCTGGCGTGATATTTTCCTACGTCGGTGATGCTTTATGCATCCCCGATGTATCATATGCCAGCATAAAATTAAATGTCGGTGGTAGATAAGAGTATTACCGGCGCTGTAGCGCCGACAAAGGGGGTCAAAAAAATAAAACATGAGGGGTATTGCCGGCGCCATAGCACCAGCAAAGGGGGCCAAAAAAATAAAATAGGGAGGGGTATTGCCGGCGCCATAGTGCCAGCAATGCCACTGTAGTTTTTTTAAAAAATTTGTTCGTTTTAGGCGCCTCAAATGCCACTTGTTTCACTATTAAATTTCATTTCATATTTCTTAATCACCAATATCCAGAATAACAGAGAACTAAAGCAACTTTTTTTATTATTAACATAAACCACGAAACTTTCTCAATAAATCATCACAAAGAAAACGAAATTACTAATATAACTAAAGTTTAACACAAACTACGAAATATCTAAAGTTTTAATACAAACGAGAGTACTACAATAACTAAATAGTTAACAAAATACAAACATCCTAAGCATCGTTACTCCCACTCCCACCTCCACCTTGAAACTTTCTCAAGAAATCATCCCAAGCTGATTGAAGTTTATTACTTTCTGCATCATGTGCCAAAACAAGAGCTCAAAGTTCTTCAGCTTCTCTATCACGTGCCAAATCATGAGCTCGAAGATCTTCGGCTTCTTTATCACGTGTCAAATCACGAGCTTGAAGTTCTTCGATAGTACTGAGAGCCTCTGTTAGTTGTGTTTGGACAATATCCACTTGTGAATATACACTCGATCTCGATATAGTACCAGACTTTGGGGGAGGTTTGGGGCCCCTACCCATACCTCTCCTATAGCCTGGCCTATGACCCAACACTTTCTCCATGACATCAATATCAATAAGAGGTGAGGTTATTGAATCAATTGTTTTTGACCCAACTTCAGCACTGACTTGTGGAGGTTTTATGAATTCTTTCATTTGTTTCTATACAAATAAAAAAATATGTAATGATAAAAAGTTTGTGTTATGGAAAACAATGACACTTTATATAAAAAAAAATACTTACATGGTGTTGTTTGGCCTCTTCGCTAACCCAAGTGTCTGGATCATAAGAGTGTTGTTTCTCCCACACATCGAACCACGTAGTTTCAGGCTTCTTTTTTCTCTGAAATGTTCATATAAAAATATTTATACCTATTCAAAGAAATGAAAATTATTAATAATTAGTAAGTGTGAAATAATATTACCATCTCATAATGCATATTAGCATTGGATTTGGAGCCACCTTTGTGCAAATAAGGTACCGCCGCTCCAGACTGGCTGTTTTGCTCCGATAGTTTCTACACAAAAAGAATATCATAAATTTATTTCCATTCAGAACTAACTACCAATCATTACAAGATATGTTTTACCTTAAATTCTATAGATTTCAATTTAGAGAGTAATTTCACCCATTCATCGTCACAATGCACTCTTGGATGTCTCATGCGATCCGCTTGCTCTTCACCAAACTCTGCTACGTTTTGACGATAATATTTTCCAAGCTCGTAGCGATACTCATTCGCGCATGACATCATTTGTGCATCAACGGTTTTCCAAACTTTGCCATTGGTCATGTCAAGGTTAAATTTTTCCTTAACACATTAGAAATTCATGTTAGTGTATATTATAATAAATGTATATAGTAATTCCAAATCACGCATCTAAATACAGGGTGCTTACTGCTAGTTGTTGTCTAATGTCATTTAGAATCTCTGGTGGCACCAAATCATATCTTTTGTGACTTGGTGGTATTAGGGCACAGACCAATATGCCTGTCTCAGTGATAAATGGAGTCGCATTATCTCCGATCACCCTTTGAAAATTTTCTGGAATAGTCAAATATTTCTTACCCTTCCCATTGTGCAATTTCAAGTTCTTTGCAATTCCACGTTTAGGAATCGAACTTTGAGACGGGACTATAGATAAATTATTTAGTCAGTTAAAAAAAATACATAAATGACATTACAAGTAAAATATGAATTCTTACCATTCTCAAAAGTAGACGGAATGGAAGATGCATCTGTCGAAGGATCTATTGTCGGGCTCAATACATGACCCGATGAAGTCGACGGTGACTGGGAATGCATCAGTGTATCATATGATGGCTCTCTAATCACTAAGTCACGTGAATGAGGACGAGGAGTCTTCTGGTTACCTGGTGCGATGGGTCGTGACTCGTCCATCGGAGTCTTCCCCTTATCTTTCCTGTAGTAAGATTATGCAAAAACAAATGATTTAAGGTTGATAAAACATGTTATTCCAAAATATTAGGATTTAGAAATTGAGAAATACATAAATCTGACATACTATTTTGACTCATCATTTTCTGAAACATCACTATCATTTTCCAACTCTGTTTAATTAGTGTTTATGAACTCCTCTATGTCATCATCAATCAACTCATCATCTTCTTTTTGAGAGTTTGATTTGTGTAGAACCCGTTCCATAACTGTTTTATCGACTACACTTCCAGGAATATCGTCTCTATTGAGCATCTGAGCATCTAGACTATCACTCACATGTGTATCCATAGGTGAAAGGACGTCCAAAATATTATCATTCATCTTCATCCAACTCAGGGACATTCCACACATTTTTTTGTCTTAAAGTTTTAACCACCCTCCAATCTTTACCATATTTAATATCATCTAAGTATAGAACTTGCTGAGCTTGATTTGCTATGATAAAGGGTTCTTCTTCAAAACAATTTTGAGATATGTTAATAGATATATTTCCCGACTCTTTTTTCATTCAAGATGGAGATGTATCAAACCATGAACATCTGAATAGAACGACTCGATTGGATCTTAGGCAACTAAGTTCTAAAACCTCTTTTAGTAATCCATAGAACGTCGTTGATCCTTCATCGTGATCACCCTGAACGGAAACCCCACAACCTGTAGTAGTGCGACCATGTGATCTATCCATTGTGTGGAAACACGTGTCATTGATACAACATCCTGTATAAGATTTGGCACGAATGTCTGGGCCCAATGACAATGCGTACAAATCATAACTTACTTCACCACATTTCCACAATTCACTAACCTACATTATCAAATACATTTTGTATTAAAAACTAAAATTCATAGTGAGTTATAAAATCAATACACAAGAGACGGAAACTCTTACACGATGTTTGAACCAATTGGCAAATTGTGCCTCTTGATGTTTATGAATATTCTGCAAGCTCTCTTGTTCAAGCAAATCAAGATGATCCCTATGGATGAGTTGGGTAAATACATGAAATCTATATGGTTTTACTCATTGGAAAAGATGTTAAGAATAGAATGTATATATACTTACCGTAAATATGGTTCTACTTCATCGCAGTTGATCAAGGTGTACCAATGTGCTTTATCCATGTCTGATTTTGTTAAGGTCAAAAAATCAAAACGACCAAGAGGACGAGAAGTATCTTTAAATAATGATATTCATGAAATGCACCACTTTGCATATCATTTAGCATGTCCATCATTCCATCATCATTATCATCATCATCATCTTCTATTAATGATTCATTAACAAGAGGAACACTATTACTCATAGAACCCATTTTAAAATTATCTCCATGGTATGTCCAACGGGTATATCCTCCTGCTATTCCATAAATGTGCAAATGTTCACTAATTTCTTGAAGTGTGGCAAATCTAACGTTCACACATTTTATACAAGGGCATCGAGTCTTTCTACTATCATTCAAAACCATCCCTGCAACCTCTAAAAATAACTTCACCCCATCAATATACTCTTTACAAAACCTATCATTTAGATCCGTCCAATTCCTATCGACATTCGACCTATTTAAAACAAAACATCCTAAGTAAATTAGGTAATCAAGCTCTACCCTTCAATGAAACCCCCAAAACATGCAAACTATAAAAAACGTTGACATTTAATGAAAATAACGATAAAACATGCTTGAGACGACTAACTTTGCTGCAAGATAGCCGTCTCCCCATAACATTAAAAAATATAAATACTTTATGCAAAAATGATAAAAAATGCTTTGAGACGGCTAACTTTGCTGCAGGATAGCCGTCTCCCAAAAACATAACGACGTTAAACTATAAAAGGTCAGAAAATTAACTTGGATCCTGACATTTGTATAATATGCTCATGAAAGATATATTCTCATGAAAGATCCGCAAATATTATCTGTTTCAATTTACAAATAAATACAAAAAAAAAAAAAACAGTGAGTTTATGCTAAAAAGTTTGAAATTTACCTAAACTTTAAAAACAATTCAAGTTTTGTTCTTTCAATTATTCAAGTAATTATTTTAATAAATTTTTGAAATAAATTAGAATAAAAAACATATTAACAAAACCTAAAACTCAAAAGCATTAAATTGAAAAAACTCATATTACTAAGTATGCAAAGTTTAAAATTAATCACATAATTATATACACAAAAACAATAAATTTGAAATTAAATAAATTGTTCATTGAAATACAAATTAACAAAACCTATAACACACAAAATATAGTCAATTTGAAAAAATCCATATTGAAAAAAAAAAAATCATCTCAAATCTCCAAGTAATCATGTATTTTGTAACAATTTACTTCATAACAACCAATTTTTAACAATTAAACAATAAAACTAAACAAAAACTCAATTTTTTTTAAAAATAAACCCATACTACTCAATTGATAAAAAATCACAAATTCATCTCAAATCTAATCTCAATCATGTATTGTGTACTTAATCTACAACATAAAAACTAATTATTAACAATTAAACACTAAAACAAAAACAAAAAACTCATTTTTCCAAAAAAAACCTAATACATAAAACTATGAAATCTGAAAAAATCACAACTATTTTGGTAAAATTGACTATAGAAACATACATAAAAGGAGAGATTATGAAGATTTTGGCTGAATGAAGGAAAACGGTCAAGAATTGACCAAGAAAATGAAATAAAGGAAAAAAAAATACCTTAATCACCAGTTTCGCCTCTGCTTCAGCTGGGGGAAAGAAGAGTTTCGGGAAGAAGGGGTTGGGGGGGGGGGGGGAGGGAAAGAGGTCTTATTTTTTTTAAGTCACATCGCCGACGCACGTGCGCGCCGGCGATGCTTACGGTTAACATGCGCCAACAATGGGCCGGCCCATTGCCGGCGCATGACAAGCCCAGAGCCGGCATTGGGCCGCGCTGGGCTCCAATACAGGCGCAGTAATATTCTGCGCCGGTATTGGGCTACCATTTCCGGCGCACAAGATGTGCGCCGGTGATGGTAGTTTGTTAAGGGGCATTGCCGGCGCCGTCTGTGTGCGCCGGTAGTACTCATTAATCTTGTAGTGATCTCTGAATAAGGAGATAACTTTAGTTGTCTAAAATTATAGAATAGCGGCACATTTCGTCGCTAATATAGGGTCAAAATGGGTCACTATTCTGGCGGGAAGCTTTTCCGCCATTCTCGCCAAGTTTAGCAACGAAATGTGTCTCTAATAAAAAAGATTAAAAATTCAACAACAATGGACTACATCTCTGAATAAGGAGATAACTTTAGTTTTCTAAAAGTGAACAATAGTGATATATTTTGTCGCTAATGTATGGTCAAAATGAGTCGCTATTATGGCTGCCACTCAATAGTGACTAATTGCATTGATAAAAGTCAAACTTTCCAGTAGCGATGAATTTCGTCGCTAAAATAACGTCCAACCTTTTGTGTAATAAAACTAAGTCTCTATATGCAGTTTTTCTTGTAGTGACATGTGTATTATGTATATTATGCATATGAGGCATAATATGCAAAATATACATTTAGTATATCGTGTATATTATTATACATTGTAAATTATATATTGATTTTAAAATTTGTTAAAACGACATGTATATTTTGTATATTATGCATATAATGCCACAATAACATCTTTGTCTGTTTGCAACATAGTGTTTATATTTCCACATTAAGTAGTTTGTGTGTTACACTATTATGTGTCTATATTAAGTATATTTTGTATATTAAGTACTGTGTGAATTATATATTAATCCGTGTGAGAAAGTACAACATTAATATCTTTGCTTAAAAGTTTGAAGTTAGGACTAAAATTGTACTTAATCAAAACATAAGATAATAAATAATAAAGTTTCAAATGTTAAAGACTAAAATAAAATTGTGTCACATGCTAGGTACGAAATATATAATTTTAACCTTTATCTTTCAAAATACTTTATCTATTAAAAAAAACCTAGAATTTAAAAAAGATAATTCATAAAAACAGTATTCCCAATAATATAATGAAATTTAAGGGTATTAAGATATTACTTCCTTAACAACTTGAGTTTAAGTTTTTTTCCTCAAAATACCGAGGCAAGATTCCCGAAAATATTTTTAATAATGGTTTCACGTCACTCATACTTATTCGGTGATGCTTTATTATTAAAGATATAGGCAAATAAACACAAGACAATCAAAGTGCAAGAGGAGAACGTGGTCCGATCGACAAGGAGATCTTAGAAGCGGTAATATTACTGGATCGATACAAAGACTTTAAGGCTCGTGATGTTGACGGAGGTAAAACAAATTTTGAATCTTTCACAATCAGCGTTAGAGCAATCTAAACTCTGCAGGAGTCGAGGCTTGTGGCAGATGACAAAGGCAGGTGTGGCACATTTGTAAGAAGGCAGCAGCAGCCAAAGGTTTGTTTGCGACAAGTAGCACAGCGTTTTAACCGGGGATAGAAAATTTAAGATTCTTACAAAAGGCTCTAATACCATATATGAGATTGACTTGAGTAAAGTGGGTAAAAATGTAATATAATACAATTAGTTAAATAAAACTAATCACATTCTAATACAAACACTTCTCTGAAGCAAATTTCATTCACTGAAAGTATCTTTGCCACATTATGTTGTATGTAAGCTCGTACAAAGGGTCACATATAGATCATAATCGTTTTTAGGTTGAATCGATCATTAGAAGAAGAATCAAGCAAAAAAATTAGGATACATTCTGAAAAATCAGGGGGAAGAATTGGCAATGAAATTATATAGGCGTTCTATTCAAGCACAAATGGCAATACCTGTTGATGAAGTGAAACTAGACATCATTAATCCATCAACTAGTAAATCACTAATTTGGTGTCCCCTTTTACAACTAAAAATTTATGATTGCGTTACATAGAACCATTGATACATGGTAACATTGTACTCTTTACTTGCCATGTACCTTAGTTTTAAAAGCTAACTAGAAAACTAAAATACAGTTAAAATGGCTCAAACTTGTATACCTCTCTTTCCAGACCTATAATCTTAAGGAAAAATGGAAACGTTGAAGAGTTTCGTACTTCAACTTGAGCCCAATCTATGAGAAATCAAACAAAAGGGAGAAAAGAATGATTAATTTCACTTGAACAAGTATTGTATAAAACAGGAAGAGAGAATAATACAGATAAAAGAAATAAGGACAGAAAAACATACATCAAATAAATGGCCATTAAGGAAAGTAGAGATTTTGGGAATTAAATTGGAAGAGGATAACCACGCAGATAAGTGGAATCGACACCTGATTCTCTTGCTGATGCCACCCTACCTGTCCTTGCCACCTTCAGATAAAGAAAGAATGCAACACTTTCATATGTTTACACACACTAGACGGTAATATGTAGTAAAAAAAATAATTAATTCCAGTATCGACATTAAAATATCTCTTAGTAGCCTAACTAGTCTCTCCAATGCACACCGAATAAAAAAAATAAAATAAATAAAATAAATAACTAATATGGAATAAACTAAATAACAGAAAATCTGCGTCAAAGCATATTCTTAGGAACTCTTTGTTATTGGTGAGTTAGCGAACCAAATCAATAAAATAGTTTATAAAGACCACATGTAGAGGTGAAATAACATACGAAACTGTACTATCATTCCATCTAAAGACTAAAATGGAATGAGAAACGTGAATTTTCTAATAATTTAAATACGTCATTTGATAATAAATCGCTGCGCTACTTGTAAAATCAATATTTATGCATTTATTCAAATTAAATAGTAATTTAGTTAGTTATTATAAATATCTCTCTGCTTGCTAAAAAAAATCTCCCAGTAAATTTTGTTCCTAAACTTTATAGGTTCTAACTTGATTTATTTAAACAGTACCCACAGGAAACCCAGAACAAAATGAAGATACAAACCTCACAAATCCCAAATGGCTCCAGCAACCTTTGTAATGCAACCATCTTGTTTAAATCACCAGTGAGCTGGAGAAAATATGAATGGTAGCATAAGAATAGCTAGAAGGAAATAAAATGCGGTACCTGCATGTCTCCAATGTATCTTAAATGTGCAATATATTTTTTTTCAAATGGAAATCAAAATCATGCGTCTAACATGTCCATATTTGCTACGTGCATCATGCCTGAAACTAATGTCTTGGAAAACTGATTGAGGAATGTTTACATGTATACTCATCACTTGTTCCCTTCCAAGTTTAAGTGTTGTCTATTTTACATGTGGTATACTCATCACTTGTTCCCTTCCAAGTTAAGTGTTGTCTATTTTACATATTTCATTTCATGATGCTGGATAAGATGATGTGAAATGGAAATGATTACTTCATAATCACATAATAACTTCTAGTTCTACCATCAATAAACTGTAGAGTTTGAAGTCATGGAGAACAATCTCCACCTATGCCAAGAGTTGGATGGTAAGGTAGGAAAATAAGGTAAAGTAGTTAAATGGGAATGTGTAATGTGGACCCATGTAATCAACGAGTCATAACTCATAAGTGAGACCTTAAGCAGCTGAAAAAAAAAAAGTAAGAGTGCAAGTAGTTCTTGTACTTCTTTTGGGAGAAACGGACACGAGAATTTCCTTCCCATGTTTCTTGTTTTGTCACTATTAATAAAATCTCTTTTTGAGTCGTATTATATTATACATAATCCATATGTAGGACCTTTTTTAATACCCTATCATTTTATAGGGGGAAGTGTTAAGAATATATAAGTTAAATTTGTCTTAGCCTAGGTCTAGTGGTGATTTAACACCTCTCACAATATACCTTTTTCCACACAATTGATTGCAAGAGGCATCAAATAATGGTGGGAAAATCTTAAGCATTGAATTAGTACATACGCTGGTAGGTTAGTACATGAGTTAGTTATATAGGTCATTTCCGGTTTGTTTTGATTGTTTAAAGGAACTAGTGGAAGTGGTAAGGAAATTAAAGAACTTTTTCAGTGTCTTAAAAGTCATATTTTTACTTCTAAGAAAAGTAATTTAGGGAAAATATGCTAAAAAAATATTTTAAAGTTGTTTTCTCTACCAAAATGATCTACTTATAAATAGTGAGTCAAGGGCACAATAATCACAAAAATTATAGCCTTTATTCTTTCAATTTACAGGAAAAAAGATGGGCACTTTCCACTTATACCGCTGCTTTACTGTTATTAACACATTTATAATAAAACAATCACACAAACGTATGCTGAAAACCACTGATATATATGTGTATACATGCCCAATTCAGTATATGACATCAAGGAAAGTAGATGACCTGAAGAGTGATTGTGTGATCCGATACATCAACAGCTTTTGCACGAAAGATGTCGGCAATATCTAGCACATCCCTTCTAGCAGCAGCATTTACTGCAATTTTTATCAACATCAATTCTCTCTCAGCAAATGGCAAGTGAGTGAGATCCCGCACCTGAAAAAGCCATTCCCACCTCTTTCATCAGTCAAGCACTTTACCAAGTTGAAGATTCATATTTACTGTAAACTACGTACTTCTAATATTCTGAGTAAATTATTGATGAAATTTTACAGCAATATATCAAATTTTCTTTTGACACATGTTCATATGATCGATATTTATGTATGTTGAATCTTAAAATTCTTCCCTAGACTATAGAACTGTAGCAATTTAGTCTTTGATCTTTAAATGGGGTTTGAGGGGGAGAAACTTTTAATTTCCCATTTTGTCCCACTTAAACCATAATTAATTTAATTTAGGGTTAAGTGCAAATCCCCCTAGTAGCAAAGCAAAGACTTTCCCTTTCAGTCTTCGGGCTTCCATTAATTAAGAAGGAGAGGTTCATATATCTCAAGCTATTTCCAATTCAACTCCTTTACCAATAACCAAAGCCTATCTTCCACGAAACCTTATCAAGGAAATCCCAATCTACATGATCGTATTCGAAGCCAATTTTGAAGATGAACTTCTCTTTTTTTCCTTTATAATCTTCAATCGCTTTGTTTGTGATCAATATTACATCCAGGATTTGTCTTCCTTCATGAAGGCTCCTTGATTGGGTGTAATTGTCCTTGGCATAAAAATTTCATGAGTCTTTTGACCAAAACCGTAGTGATGATCTTCTAAAGATCTTCAAAGGGCTAATTGTCTTGAAATCTTTTACTCTGTTTACGCTCGTATTCTAAAAATAAGATCTTGGTCGTGTTTATATTTCTCTTTTAAAAAAATATAATTAAAACTCTTTAACACCCTTTCCAGGTCCTGCTTTACCAGATCCTAGTTTCCCTGAAAGAAGGCAATTGAAAATCCATTTGTTTCAATAATCAAACTCAATCTTATTATGAAATACCATAGATTTTTCATTCATGTTAAATTTTCTTCCATGCAGCTTGCACATGAAGTTAAACCCAATAATAAGGTTTTATTTTTACACAGATTTTTTCGTTTGCCAAAAATAAAATAATGAGCATAATGTACAAAAACTAGCTAAAGTTGCCACAAGGACTTGTATGTAGAGGATTAAATATGCTCCTAAAAAATTACTGAACATCCTACCTCATGAAGATCTATTAATTTGTGAAGTTGTTGAACCAACTTTTGGATCGACTCATCAGTTCCAGGAATGACAGTTGTGATACGAGATTGTCCCTCTTTTTCTGCAGGTCCTACAGCAAGACTCTGGCAATTTTGAGAATATAAAAATCCATTGATAATAAGGAAATGATTAAAAGAAAAGAAAAAAAAGTGAAACAAAATTAGGACCAACCTGAATGTTATAACCCCTTCTAGAAATAATCCCAGTGACAATATTGAGAACTCCAGGATTGTCATTCACGAGCATAGACAATGTATGTGATTGAAGACCACTTGACTGAAAAGTAAGAGCAACATTAAAAGAGTAAAAAAATTTGCAAAACAAGAGAAAAGAAATAATTAAAAGAAAAACCATATTGAGTGCTTAGAGATTCCCATGACTAGAAAACACTTACGATGATTACACTATTCAAATGCCAGGTAAAAAACAATGAGATAATTATTTTGATTAAAAAGATGCACATTGTGTAGTGTGTGTGTACAAGACAATGGTTGCAAGAGTTGTTAATCACTTGACTTAGAACTAAGTTAATCGGAAAGATTGCATTATCATTATCGATGTGGATCAAAAAGTAAAACTACATTAATCAGAAAAAATAATAAAAAGGAAATAAAAGACATCAATAAAGGAGAAAATAAATTCCTTAAAAAGGAAACCTAAGTATCATAATTCAAATTGTAAGATGTTGAAAAGAACAAATGCAAATAATGAAAAAAAATTCACCAAGGAGTCTTGAGAAAAGCTAAGAAATTAGTCCTCCATTCAGATTTAAAGTCTCTTCTACTCTCTCACTATTTTACAAAATAAGAGTAGACCAGATAGAGTTTGCGTTTAAATTTTTTAATGCCTTTGTTGCATTCATCTTTATCAAAAGATATTCATTGCACTTTTCAAGGCTATGAATCGTCTTGTTTTGTCATCTATCATGACAATTTGGATTTCAACAAATCGAATTGGGTGTTTGGGTAGATAGACAACCCTCCAACTCAAATGAGGTTCTGATATAGATTTTCTCTCTCTTAAAGAGTTCTTTACAACTCTTTTTTTATCCTGGAATGGAATTTATGAATTTACTATATATTTCCATTATGTGGTTGCACGTATTTCATATAGTCCTTCTCAAAGAAAAATTGTATTTGTTGATCCAAATACTTTTTTTTTTTATAATAAACCAAACTCTTTCATTGATAAGTGAAAAAGCCCAAAAAAAAAGGCGCACTAGCAATTACAAAAAACATGCCAATTGGAGGCGATAATGAAGGGGGTATAAGTATTAAAAAATTTACAATTTGCACTCCAAATGGAGGCATTAAGCACACAATTTTCCCAAACATCACTCAAACTCTTGTGCTTGTCTACAAAAATCCTCCTATTCCTCTCAAGCCAAAGATTCCGAACAACATTTGCCCAAAGCACTCTCTTCTTACCCCCAATCGGATAGCCACCAAGAAGATTAATAATGTTGCTTCTAGAGTCCTCGTGGAAGATCCAACTCAAATTGAAAAAGTTCAAGAGAATGGACCAAATAGATCTAGAGAAGTCACAATGGAAGAACAGATGACTGGTGCTTTCCAAAGCTTTCTAATAGACCTCTTATACGTAAGGTATTTGAAAGGAGAGAGAAGAAAGGTAAGGGGAAGGAATGAGAATCTTGTACTAGGAAGATTTGCTGAGGTGTGTAACTGTTTTGGGGTATTATAGTAATTAAATAAATAAGGGCTGGGATTTGGGTAGTATATATCTGCCTTGTAATACCTATGTTGGTTGGTTATCTTTGAATTAGAGAATATATTGAATGAAAGGAGAGTTTGGGGTCTCTCGAATACCCCTTGGCATTGTTTGAGTAATTCTGTCAATTTCTTAAATTGTTTTGCTAACAGTGGTATCAAAGCACCGATCTGGGAAAAGAATATGGCAAAGAAGATGGATAGTCGAATGGATGTTGTGGAAGAGCAAATGGCAAGCGTGCAAGAAGAACTCACGGATTTCATGTGGCACTGGAGGTCGGTATGACCAAAATCCGTGAGGAGATGCAAGCTTCCGATGCTCAAACACGAAAAACAGTTGAGGATACTGCAAGCCAACTAAAGGAGCTGCGACAAGCGATAATGTCGATGTCTCAGAACTCAGATTCGGTCGCGAACACAATTCGTCAGCCGTTTGATAAAGGAAAAGCGCAGTTGCGACAGGAGGAAGTAGGTGAAATCAATCGGAATGACCAACCAAATCCGGTGACTACAAAAATCGTTGACGATTTAGCTGAGGGGAGTGGTGGAGGATCATCCAATACGTTTATCAGGTCGGGTAGACCTTGGAAGTTAGAGATGCCCATTTTTACAGGAGAGGATCCCGAGGGTTGGCTTCATCGTGTTGAACGGTATTTTTTGGTCAATAAGTTGACTGAACAGGAGAAGCTTGATGCATCTGCAATTTGTTTGGAGGGTGAAGCTTTGGCTTGGCACCGATGGGTAGAAGGAAGACGACCTATTGAAGGTTGGGAAGAATTTCGAAAACTATTATTGAAGAGATTTCAATCCTCACAATCGGAAACTCCCTGTGAAAAATTGTTTGCCGTGAAACAGGACACCACCGTGCGTGATTACTGTCGAACGTTCGAAACCCTAGCCGCACCTATGAAGAATCTGACTAAAGAAGTTCTGGAAGGTATTTTTGTAAATGGGCTCAAATATGAGATAAAGATGGAGTTAAAGAAATTTAAGCCCAAAGATCTGGCTGCAAAATTAGAACGGCCCAGTTAATAGAGGATTGCAATACGGCCCACCCAAGTCGAAATACTGCCTTCAATCCAAATCCATTTAAAGCAGCCGGGCCAAGTTCTGGGTTGACCCGATCCTTAACGTTTCCACCAGGCAAAGGGACAAACCCTATTGTCCGACAGACCACTTCCCTTGGCGGCGCTTCGGGCAATCGAGAAGGAACTATCGCCCCTTTACGAAAACTTTCAGATCTGGAGTTGCAAGCAAAACGTGAGAAAGGCTTGTGTTACCGTTGCGATGAGAAATTTGCTCCGGGCCACCGATGTAAAAAAAAAGAGTTGCAGGTCTTGTTGGTTAATGAAGATGACGATTCAGATGAGATGACTTTTAATTCTCACAACTTCCTGCACGACGATGTCCAGCCGGCCAATTCTGATGACGAACCAAATACAGCTGTAATTTCTCTCAACTCCATGGTGGGTTTTGATTCTCCGAAAACTATGAAGTTAAAGGGGAAAATCGAGCAACACGATGTCGTGGCCTTAATCGACAGTGGTGCTTCTCATAATTTTATCTCCATCTCCTTGACGGAATTCTGCAGCTTCCTTTGGATGTTACTGCTTCTTATGGAGTTATGGTGGGTAATGGTTCTTCTATCCAATCTAGGGGAATTTGTTGAAATGTTGTTCTTTCCTTGCCAACTTTGACAATAGAGGCTAATTTTCTACCGTTACCTTTGGGCACTTCTGACGTTATTTTGGGGGTTCAGTGGTTGGCAACCCTCGGCGATGTGTTAACAAATTGGAACAAATCGACAATGCAATTTCAGTTAGGTGGTTTAATGGTAAAACTTCAAGGGGATCCTAGCTTGAGTAAGTCTATGATTTCTCTCAAAACTATGATGAAGACACTAAATAAGGAGGGACATGGAATTTTGGTGGAGTTAAATTTAGTCACTGCCTCTTCTTTTATCCAAACTCCTCCTTCTAGTCCACCTCTGAATACTACGTTGGCACCGGAGATTGGCCAGGTTTTGGATTCTTTTTCTCAGGTTTTCCAATCTCTTCCCGGATTACCACCTCAACGGGACCATGATCACCACATCGAATTAATTTCTGGCGCACCAGCAGCTAATGTTAGACCGTTTCGTTACCCGCAATTTCAGAAAGACGAAATTGAGCGCTTGATTTCTGAAATGTTGATAGCTGGATTTATTCGCCCAAGTACTAGCCCTTTTTCAAGCCCCGTCTTGTTGGTTCGCAAGAAAGAAGGAAGTTGGCGCTTCTGTGTTGACTATCGAGCACTGAACAAGGTTACTGTACCTGACAAATATCCAATCCCTGTGGTTGAGGAATTATTAGATGAATTGTCTTGTGCTGTTATTTTTTCCAAAATCGACCTCAAATCCGGTTATCATCAAATTCGTCTTACTGCTGATGCTATCCCGAAAACGGCTTTCCGGACACATGAGGGACATTATGAATTTTTGGTTATGCCGTTTGGGTTACGTAACGCCCCATCTACATTCCAATCTCTCATGAACGACATCCTCCGGCCCTTCCTTCGCCGCTTTGCCTTGGTTTTCTTTGACGATATATTAGTGTACAGCCCCTCTTTGGAAGAATACATACGTCACTTGTCCGCTGTTCTTGAAGTATTGGCAGAGCATCAACTCGTGGCTAATCAAAAGAAATCTCAGTTTGCTTTACGAACAATTGAGTATTTGGGCCATGTCATTTCCGCCCAAGGAGTTGCTGTGGATCCTTCGAAAATTGAAGCAATGGTTCACTGGCCAACACCTTCATGTGTTAAAGAGCTCCGCGGTTTTTTGGGCCTTACGGGATATTATCGAAAGTTCGTCGCAAATTACGGTCTCATTGCTCATCCACTGACAAATCAACTTAAAAGGGATTCTTTTCTTTGGAATTCAGAGCCACAACTCGCTTTTCAGTCCTTAAAGGAGGCCATGATTTCTGTGCCCGTTTTGGCTCTACCAAACTTTACTCAGCCTTTTATCATCGAGACAGATGCTTCCGGCTACGGGGTTGGTGCTGTATTATCCCAAAAACAGCGACCGATTGCTTATTTTAGTCAAGTACTTCCTCCGAGTTATAGACATAAAGCTGTTTATGAAAGGGAACTCTTAGCCATTGTGTTAGCCGTTAAAAAATGGCGTCCTTACTTGATAGGTAGGAAATTTGTGGTTTGAACGGATCAACGTAGCCTTCGTTTTTTGTTAGATCAAAGGGAAATTGTTGGCGACTATCAGCGTTGGGTGTCCAAATTATTGGGATATGATTTTGAAATCCAGTATAAAGCAGCTGATGGTCTCTCTCGCTGTCCTATTCGACCAGTTCTACAGCACCTATCTGTTCAGGGTGGTATTAATATCAGCCTCATCCGTCATCAAGTTTCTGATGACCCAGAACTTTCTGTCATTTGCGAAAAGGTAGCTGCCGGCCCTTCCCCTGATTTTCCTCACTACAGTGTTCGAAATGAAGTATTATATTATAAAGGGAGGTTAGTTTTACCAACGTCTTCTCCTACTATCCCATTACTGTTGCACGAATTTCATTGTAGTGCAAGTGCTGGACATGGTGGGGTCTTAAAAACATATCAACGGGTTGCCAAGGAGGTGTATTGGAAGGGAATGAAGCGTATAATTCAGAAATTTGTCAGTGAATGTGATATATGTCAGTAAGCTAAGTACTTAGCCATGTCTCCTGCCGGTCTCCTCCAACCATTACCGATTCCTGAACGTGTTTGGGAAGATGTTTCAATGGACTTCATTGACAAATTACCAATTTCCAATGGGCTGGACACAATCCTGGTTGTTGTTGATCGACTTAGTAAATACAATCACTTCATTGGCTTAAAACATCCATACTCCGCAAGCACTATCGCTCAGGTCTTTATCCAAGAGGTTGTTCGTCTCCACGGCATCCCTCGAAGTATTGTCTCTGACCGGGATAAAATTTGTACTAGCATCTTTTGGGAGGAACTTTTCAAATGCCAGGGCACTAAGTTAAAACGAAGTACTGCTTACCATCCACAAACTGACGGGCAAACTGAGGTAGTAAACCGCAGCCTCGAAACTTATCTTCGGTGTTTAACCATGTTTCGTCCAAAATAGTGGGCAAAATGGCTTCCATGGGCTGAATACAGTTTTAACACAAGTCACCATACGTCCATCAATTCAAGTCGTTTTGAGATGTTGTATGGACGTGCTCCCCCCCGCCCCCCCTATTTTACCTTATGATGCTTCAACATCCGCTGTTTCATTGGTGGATCAACACCTACAGGATCGGGATCGTCTCATTTGGGATTTAAAGGTCTACTTGGAAAAATCTCAGCGACTCATGATAAGGTACGCTGATGCTAAACGTCGCCATGTATCGTTTGAGGTAAATGAATTGGTTTATCTTAAACTCAAGCCATATAGACAAGCTACCGTTTATCGCCGCAACCATGCTAAAATTGCACCCCGATTCTATGGTCCTTTTCAAATACTGGAAAAGATTGGCCCTGTTGCCTACTGCCTACAATTACCTCCAAATTCCAAGATCCACCCCGTGTTTCACGTCTCAATGTTACGAAAAGCTATTGGGCACACTATGTCTCATTTCCCGTTACCCTTACATTTGGCTGACGATTTTACTTTGCATTTCGAACCGCTACATGTTTTGGGAGTTCGTGGTCTGCTCCATGACAAAGATGATCGTGAGGTCCTCATCCAGTGGCGAAATTCATTCCCTGTTGATGCTACATGGGAGCCAATGACCCAATTGTCTGCTCAATTTCTTGATTTTCACCTTGAGGACAAGGTGGTTTTTTGGGGGGCGGGTGGTGATAGACCCCTTATACGTAAGGTATTTGAAAGGAGAGAGAAGAAAGGTAAGGGGAAGGAATGAGAATCTTGTAGTAGGAAGATTTGCTGAGGTGTGTAACTGTTTTGGGGTATTATAGTAATTAAATAAATAAGGGCTGGGATTTGGGTAGTATATATCTGCCTTGTAATACCTCTGTTGGTTATCTTTGAATTAGAGAATATATTGAATGAAAGGAGAGTTTGGGGTCTCTCGAATACCCCTTGGCATTGTTTGAGTAATTCTGTGAATTTCTTAAATTGTTTTGCTAACACTTTCCAACAGAGGCTGAATCTGTTCGACTGAAGAGTGATCCAAGGGTACTTGCCATCTTTGGTTGGTGTTTAGCCCATCATTCACTAGGATCCAAAGGAAGACTTTGATTTTCCTTGGATAATCACCTTTCCACACTAAATTCATTTGAGGATCATCTCTCAGACACAACACCAGCAAAGCAAACTTGCAACTAAATCCTTTGTCTTTGTCCGGCTTTCAAATTCTGATATCCTCCCTGCTGTTCAAACTAACAGTAGCCAAAGTGTCCATCAGAGCAATCCACTCCTCCACCTCCTCTTCTTTCATGTTCCTCCTTAAATTAATAATCGAAGATCTAAGCTCCTCATTCCAGAAATGACTAATCGGATGGAATTTATCCTTAGCTAGCAGATAAAGACTAGGAAATCTGGAAGCAAGAGGCATCTCCTCCACCCAACAATGATGCCAGAACATCACTCTGTCGCCCCTGCCCACCGAGAAGAGGCTATTCATCTCCATAATAGAAAGGAGTTTGTGGATGTGCTTCCAAGGACTCCTGTTAGTACAACCAACTTTGATGTTGGAAGACCAACCTAGAGGTTTACTGCCATGAATGCCAACTATAGTCTTGTGCCAAAAAGTGTCAACCTCTAAGGGAAATCTCCAAAGCCATTTGAGGAGGAGCGCATCATTGCGCTCGTTTAATCCACCGAAGGCAAGGCCATCTTGAAAGAAAGGGAGAGGGATTTTGTCCCATTAAACAAGATGAGAACTTCCATCCTTATCAGCCCCTTCCCAAAAAAAGTCTCTCAAGATTTTGTCAATGCAATTAGTGACCATAACCGGGGCTTTGAAAACAGAGAGATAATAACTAGGAAGGCTTGATAGTATAGCTTGTGCAAGGGTTAATCTTCCTCCTCTAGAAATCAAGAGCTTTTTCCATTTGGCTATCCTTTTGTAGATTTTTTCAACCACCAGATCCCAAAATCCCTTGGAGGAGGCCTAGGTAAAGCAAGGGCAGAGAGCCCACAACAAAATTGAATAAAGAGCCCACAATATGCACATCATCCTCCTCCAAATTGATGCCCACCACACTAGATTTGAGCCTATTAATGCTGAGACCAGAACCTCTTTCGAACTCAGAAACCACGGAATTTAAATTAGCCAACAACTCCAAATTAAAATGGGAAAAGAGGAGAGTATCATCAGCAAACTGGAGGTGGGAAATTTCAATGGGGCCAGCGAAGAATCCTCTGATTTGGTTATCACCTCTCTGTTTTAATAACATTCTGCTAAAACAATCTGCCACAAGTAGGAAGAGAAAGGGGGACAAGGGATCTCCTTGTCTAATACCCCTAGTAGCCTTGAACTTTCCTTTGGCCTTGCCATTTAAGAGGATAGAGAAGTTAGTGCTTTTAAGACAACCTTTTATCCATGTGCACCATTTGCGGTTGAACCCTTTTCTCTTGAGAACTTCCAACAAGAAGAGCCAATCGACACTATCATAAGCTTTTTCAATGTCTAGCTTAATAATAACTCCCTTGTCTTTCTTTCTTTTGCACTCTTCCACTAGCTCATTAGCAACTAAATTGGAATCAATGATCCAATGAAAGCATTTTGAGGGGGTAATGGTAGTAGGCAACACCAATTTCATCCGATCAGCTAGGACTTTTGCAATAATCTTGTATAGACTAGTAGTGAGGCTGATTGGACGAAAATCTTTAAGTGTCACGACATCTATTTTTTTAGGAATGAGGGAGATATAAGTTTCATTGACACTAGCATTAATGATCCCTGTCTCAAAAAACTCATGGAACACCATCATGATATCTTGCTTGATGATGTTCCAAGTTTAAAGAATTCAGCAGTGTACCCATCTGGACCAGGGGCTTTATTAGCAGTAATTACCCTAAAACTTCTTCCTCAGTGAAAGCAGAGATGAGACTTTCATTATGATGGGTGGAAATAGGACTCCAATCGATGCTCTCCCAATTAAAATTACCACTAGACTTTTTGGTAAACAAGTCAGTAAAACTAGCTACAAATTCATCTTCTACCTCTCTATCAGTCAGCAGGAACTTGTTATTATTATCAAGAATTTGGTTGATAAAATTTTTCTTCCTTCTGCCTTTGATGATGTTATGGAATAGTTTAGTGTTGTCATCCCCATCTCTTAGCCATTGGGCTCTGTTCCTCTGGCTCCAATATCTATTTTCTTTCAAAATCAAATCCATGAGCTCCCCTTTTAACCTGAAACACTCTTCCCTTTGAGACTGGGCAAGGTTCTCAACTTCGTCAATTTCATCAAAGTCTTGGATAGCTTTCAGCAAAGCATCTTTTTGGGAAAAATGTTGCCAAAAGTCTCCTTATTCCATTCCTTAAGCTTAACTTTTAAAAGCTTCAGCTTTAACATCATAGAATGCCCTGGCCAATGGTTGTTTTCAAAATCTGCCCACCAGCTTGCCATGTTATCTTTAAACATCCTATGATCCATCCACATGTTTTCGAATCTAAAGGGAAAGGAGCCCCACTGAAAGTTGCCACTCTGCAAGAGGAGAGGGTAATGATCAGAGGTTAATTTTGGCATCCTATCCACTCTAGCATCATGAACCTCCCAAACCAGCTATTAGAAGTGAGGAATCTGTCAATCTTGGTATGGGTAGCTCCATCCCCAAAACCGGACCAAGTAAACTTCCCATTTCTCAAGGGTAAGTCCACAAGGTTAAGCTCCTCAATGATCTTATTGAAGTCATTCATGCTTCTAGTCATAGTTCTTCTCGTGGACCTCTCACTTATCCATCACACTACGTTGAAATCACCAGCAACAACCCAATCATCAGAGCATAACCCCCCTACATCTGCCAGCTCCAGCCAAAAGCCCTCACGATCCTTCCTAGAATTAGGGCCATAGACTCCAGTAAGCCAAAAAGAAGAATTATCAGGGAGGAGAATTTTGATTGTGAGTGTAAAAAATCCCTCGTGAGCCTCAGTCACCACCAAGGATAAAAATGTCGATGTCGATGTCGACAGGTCAATTTTACGGAGATGCCGATGGAAATGTCGATGTCGACGGATATTCGGGGAAAAATCACGGATATCACGGATAACCATATAAATTTTTGAATTTGGGGATGAAACTTTCATTAAAGCTTAATTAAGCATTAAACCATCATTCTAAGTAGTTATATCAATAAAATACACACATATAAACATTAGTAGTACAAAATATCAAAATTTAGTGCAAAATAATATTTTTATAAATGATAGAGCCATTAATGTTGTTTACAAAGAAGTGCAACTAATAATTACATTACATGAACATCTAATAATGACATTTTGGGCCTAAATGTCGATAAAGAATTTTTTTTATTTAATATAATTTAAAAACAACTATATCATAAAAATTAAATATAACATTTAATATAAATAAAAGCATCAATAACTCATTATTTATATATAATTATTGAAATTTATGTAAATTTTTTTAGGGTTAACTAGATTTCTAGCCACTTTTTCTTTGAAATATCAATGTATAGCCACTAGATTTTAAATTCCAGTTTTTAGCCATTTTTTTACTTTATTGAGATGTGTAGTTACACATTTACCCTTTCATGAAATTTCAAAGAATGGCCACCTTAAGAAACACAAAACCATCTTTCGTTTTTAGAATATGGCCAGCTCAATTTTTCACTATATAGCCACCTCAAGAAACACAAAACCACCTTTAGTCATTGAAAATTCATTTTTAAAGAAAATTTACTTTTCAACAACTCTCTCTCTCTCTATTTCATCATGTTCATCGGGTTGTGGTCAAAAATCGGAAATAAATCATCGTATTCATCTCTCTACAGTTCATCGTGTTCATCTGGTTGTGGCCAAAAATGAAATTTCACTTACATTTTTAACTTTTGCATGGCTATTTCAACATCTCTGTTCTTAATATATGGGGTTTTTGTAATAGGCCAGTACAACGAGAAAAAAGCAAGATGGTGGTGGGTCCAAAAGGAAAAAACCCCGAACAGATTCAGGATCAAAACATCAGGTTAGTGTATGCCCAGTATAATACTATCTAGTATTAAAATACGAGTTATAAGTATTGAGATGTGTTTTATACCAAATTTACTTGTCACATTCTGCTTATATTGTTTCCGAACATTTATACAATGTTTGGGTTTTTGTGATCTGTTAGGTTGTTGGTTGTGTATACAATGAATGGAGTGTACCGTACGTAGATTTATCTTATACCAATTATACTATAGCGCGCTACGTTAGTATTTCTAGATAATTTGTACAATACACCGTTTGTTTGTGCTGCATTGGTGATTTTGTTATACAAAGTATACATTGATTATGTATACTTCATTTATTATATTTAATAGATAACAGACATCACGCCGGCACTACCGGATGAAGATGAGGGAGATGAAAACGCGCCAATTAAATCAGTGGTGGATTCCAAAAATGGGACGAGGCGGGATCAGCCACCAGAGGCGCGAAGAAGAGAAAACTTTGAGAATGATGTAACATTGCATTGAAATTTGGAAAACATTTAGTACTTTGTCAGTTACCGCTTTCCTGTCATTGTAATTTCAACAACTAATATGTACAATTTGTGCTTGTGGGATTTTAGTATTGCATATTTGTGTGGTACAATCTAATTATAACTAATACAATATGTATTCGGATAGTTCTGTGTTATAACGTGTTTATAACGTATAACTGGTATGTGCAATATATATGATTGGTATAACTTGTATATTTACCGTATAACTATAAAATTGATGGCGTTAAATTATGTATAAACAAAAACTGAAATATTGAAAAGTCTTTAAAAACTGAGAAACATAATGATGTATAAAAAAATCTTGAAAACGTACATACAACAAAAAATAAAAAAAGGAAACAAACCTCCTCTATTCTGATAGTTTTGTGTTACAACGTGTTTATGACGTATAACTAGTATGTACAACATATATGATTGGTATAACTTGTATATTTACCATATAACTGTAAAATTGATGGCATTAAATTATGTATAAACAAAAACTGAAATATTGAAAAATCTTTAAAAACTGAGAAACATAATGATCTATAGAGTTGGATATAGACTTGAAAACGTAAATACAATAGAAAATAAAAAAAGAGAAACAAACCCCCTCTCATGCTTCGATTGGTAAAGGAAGATACACTAACAATGGAGAAATTAAAAGGGAGTGGCCATTTTCGGAAAAAATATTGGAACAAACCTTCCACAAAAAGTATAAAACTTACATGAGAAGATTCAATACTTTCATTGAAATTTGAGAAAACACAAAGTATGGCTATAAATCAAAAACAAATATGACATAAAGTATTGATAAGACATCAGTCACACTAAACCATCATTTCAATTTTGGTATAAAATATATGGCCACAGACACTGTACACTTGTGGCTATTTATTAAATAAATGGTTGGTAAATATACAAAAGGGTATTTTGGGGATGGAAAATCTAAAAATGGCTATTTATTCAAAAAATAAAGAGGGTGGTTATCTATTGAAACAAAGGGGCAAAAAGTGGCTATTCCCATGATTATCTCATTTTTTTAAGGATAAAATAGGAAACTCATTTTATCTTTAAATATTATAGTTTTGTATTTTTTTTTAAATCTATCAATTTTAAAAGTTTAAAACTTAAATACTTAATAACTTAATATAATACAAAAATAGACACAATTTCATCAAGGCCCAAACTTCTCACTCAAAGCCCAACCCACATTTTCCTTTTGAAAACCCTAATTCTAATATTCAACCTGAGATTCCTTTCTCCTTCATCTTCTCTTTCATTTGGATGCCCTAGCCGCCTCCCAAGTGTACATACGACACAACTCTCTCAGTTTTTTTTTTTCAAGCAACTCTCAAGTCTCAACCTCTCTTCAAGTGAGACATCAAGATCAAGAATAAAAGATTTTTCCAGAAAAAGACTCCAACCATCGTTTTCTTCCATCTTTCAAAAGATTTTAATAACTTTAAGGTATGAAATCACCCTAAAATCGCCGACGTCGCCGATATTTCGCCGATTTCGCCGACAACTTCGTGTTTTCGCCGATATTTCACCGATTTAGGGGAAGAACGACTCTTCCCCCCAGTTTTGGTGTCGGTACCCTCGTTTTTCCGACATGTCGTCGACATTGTCGACGACATCACCGATTTTTTCATCCTTGGTCACCACAAACTCAGGGTCTGACCACATAATTAGAATCCTCCCTCGAGAACCAGAGGCATCAAGAGAAACCCAACCAACAAATCTGCTACTCCAAATAGACTTTACTAATCTTCTATCAACCTTGGACAATTTAGTCTCTTGAAGGATAACAAAATCAGGATCGTAGCTACGAATACAATCTCTAACTAGGCTTCTTTTGGGCCAGCCCCAAGGCCCCTTACATTCCAACTAAGAATCTTCATGTACAACCGATTGAACCCTTTGGAGAGACAAGCTTTTATCTACTGGTCTCTCATAATTAATTTTAGATATCAGATTTCTAAGCTCTCTTGAACCTCTACTGACCTTGGAAGAAGTTACCTCTCTAGTTCTTTGACACTTCTTCCTTTTTGGAGTAATTTGCATGCCACTAAAATTAATCCACTCATCCAGTCTCATAATCTTCTCTCCTAACTTATCCCTGAAAATGATAAAAGTCCCCACCTCATTGTCTACCATATCGTCTTCCTCACCATCCTCCATAAGGATCGGATGGGATAAGCCTTCCTCAACCATAAAACCAACTCTATCCATCCTCAGTGGATCTGAGAGATCAGTATCAAAGATCTGGGGATCAAAGTGATCAACTGCTTCCACCACAGCCAAGGATCTAGAGTCATCGGAGACATGATCTTCGGGTAAGCTAGAAGCATACAACTCGTGATCCGAATCAACTTCTTGACCCTTTTCCAGCTCAGTTGTGTGATATATAGGAAAGACTTGGGATTTTTCTTGAGATGTAATGGTTCAGAGAGAGCCATTACCTTTTCTACCACTTCTTTTTGTTTTCCTTTCTCTTTTCCTTTGTTAGGGCTCTGTTCATTAATGTCCTCGACAACAGCTTTCCAAACCATCTTTCTTTTTGTTTTTTCTTTTTTTTTCCCTTGTTTTTAACAGGGCTATCAGACAATATGCTGTCACTAGCTCCACTGTTTAGCATCTCCTTTTCTGACTGATTTAAAAACGGCTCATTTTCAGACCCATCCATGTCATGATCAGTGTTGTTGGTATTTCCCAAGAAAACACTGTTTAAACAGGATTATCCCCTAGACAGCTTTTATCTGTCACTGTTTGATGATTCTACAGCGGATTTTGGTGGGAAAATTTGACTTTTTGTAAAGTTTGTGGACATAATCCTTTGGATTTCCATTCAACCCTTCTAATGTCCATAGGGTAAGGACTTTTCTCTTTCCTTCACTAAAGAAATTGGAAGCAGCTTGCCGGGAAAAAGAGCCATGTGTTGCCGGGAAAAGTCTCTCCAGGTGCTTCCAATCCTGAAAACTGACCATACTAGCAATGAAAATACTGTCATCAGGGCATCTAATCTCCACTTCAGCTAGTATAAACCAACAGAAATTCTTTTGCACTTGTATGACTGCTTCCAATCCTGTTCAAAGTCTTCTTGGAGCATTTAATAAATCCTCCACAGAGGTCTCCAATAGCTTTGAAAGCTTCCAACTCCCAATGAATCAGAGGGATATTCCTGACTTTAATCCAACCTCCATAAGACGGAATTAAATCTAATCTCCCGTGAGCATCAGAGTTCCAAAACTCGAAATTAATGCAAATATTCTCATAACTACACCAACCCTCTTTAGAGCAATAATTTCTAGCCACATCCTTATTGGGACAGTTAAAAATGGCTTTATCTGGATGGAAGGGGTTTATGGCAAAATCTTTTAAATCTGTACTCTTTTTAATCTTCTCAAGGATTTCATTCCCTACCGAATAAAATTTGATCTTTTATATGTAATTACGTATGGATTCAGTTTTGGCTGAATTTGATCTTTCATTTCCGAATGAAGAAGAGTTGTGTCCTTTGATTCAAAATTGTTAAGAACGTTTTCGCGGAGAGGTTTAAGAAGGTGCTTGCTTCTACTATCTCTCAGTTACAAAATGCTTTTGTGGGTGGTCATAAATATAAACAATAAGTAATATATTACATAAATGGCCATAAACAACCAGTCTTGTGGAGATTCTTTTTTTAAATGTCAAATTTACCCACATACACGTGTACCGTTTTGAAGTCATTTAATTCCTATAATCTCAGGTATTGTTTATTTTAAATTACCTTATTTGTTTAATTTACTCCATTCGGTTTAAATTTCCTTATATGTTAATGTACACCACCAAATCTCCTAATTTAATGGAGAATCAAGGTTGTAGTTTACGCTTTGCTTTAGCATTTTTTGTTTATCAATTATGGAAAGAATTTAAAATTGGCCATTAAATCATGATCTTTTTGATGAGTTGTCTGGTCATGCCAAAGATTATTTGAGATTGGAGGATGTGTTTTTAGAACAATTTAAGAAACTATTCAATCTCTTTCAAGAAATTATGGTTCATGAATCTGAGATGGGTTACTAAAGTTTGATCAATTGGAGGATGTCTTTTCTTCCTTTTCCATGTCTTTTCAGACTCTTTCTTGTCTCTACAACCTCTTTCCTGTCTCTACTCAGTCTTGTCAGCCCCTTTTCCTGATTTGTTTTTCATTTTATTCTTTTTTCTTCAATGTTATAGGGGGAGGAAATGCAAAAATACCTAGATATATATGACTTTATATTTAATCAATATCTAAGAAAAAACCCTCAATTCAATAATTTTTCATAATATTATTCTTGATAATACTAACATTTCCATGTATAAAATATTTATTTTTTATTTCTAAATTATGTGCCTCATAAAAAAAAGCCCTCGCTTTACTATGCACCTTGCGCTTAAGCCCCGGGGGACTTCACCGGTTTTTTGCGCCTTGCGCCTTTTAAAACACTGATAATAACCCTAATAATATCTCTAACACCAACCAATTTATTTTTTCATTCACATGATCATCCCCACTTAGATGGATTATGGTTTGATGAATGTTATCCTCCAATTGGTATTATTTAAGTTACTATACTACACAAACACAAGTAATATATTGTACAATATATAAATTTATTTGAAGAAAAGAAGACTTTGGATTAGATGGATTGTAGTTAAATGAATGTTATCCTCCATTTGGTATTTATTGAAGCTACTACACATACACAGGTAAAACATTGCACGTTATATAAATTCAATCGAAGAAAAGAGGACTTGAGATCTTTTTTTTTTTTTTTGTATAAGAAAAGAGGACTTGAGATTAAAAGTTTATTGTAAGGAATTAAACTATAGTCTGCATATAAATACCAGAAAGGACAAAATATGTATATGTCCTCACAACAACCAGAAGACGTCCTTACATTTAAAAATAAAATATATATATATATATACACACACACACATATATATATGACCTTCGTTTTAAAGATCTCAATTTAAATATTAATCTTGACTCACCCAGTAGGGTCAAATCTTGATCTTGAAAAAGAGTGAGGGTTGGATATACACAGTCGGAAATGTTATACTAATACTTCTACAGAAATATGCAAAAATACCCAAAAAAATTGTATTCAAATATTTGGAAAGTAGTTACTTTAAAAAAAAATCTGGAAAGTAGATACTTACATCTTCATCATAGAGAACGCCCCAATGAGCATCAAGAACTTGATTTCCAATAAAATTATTGTACGGCTCCACAGGATAAACATCTCCCTACAACAAAGAAATCAAATTATCAGTGTGTCATGTGAAAAGTAAAATAAGTTGAAACCAAAAAGGATTGAGCACAAAAAAAGAGAAAATAATTGAAGATTTGTAGAACATATTCAATGAAAATTTTAAAAAAGCAGCTATCTCAAATTAGATAACTCCTGATAATATCAATGCTATAATGGAGAAAATACCCATGATCAATTATTGACTTTTGCCTACAGCTAACAAGTTAATTGAGTATAGGAAAAGAAAGAAGAATAAAGGAGTTGTCATGACACTTGATCTGGAAAAGGCTTTGGATAATTTATTAGAACTTCTTGGTAATCGTCTTAGACCCTAAACAGTAAACCCTAGTCCATGCCTCCAAAAAAATTTGATATGGCTCGTCTTTCTTAGACTAATTATTCTATTATTATCGATGGGAATTAAAGTGGTAAAATCAAAACTATTGGATGTGGAAAGGTAAGTGCCCCGAAAAGGTCAATGTGTTTTTATGAATCCTATCTTCGGTGATTTTTGGTTTGTCTGCCCCTATCCCTAACAACATCCCAGACCTTCTTCATCTTCTTTTCAGAGGGCACTCTTTCAAGCATAGCACTTCGTCCATAAGTCTAAACTTTATCGGAATTCAGAGCCTTTTTATATCTTGTAGAATGAAAGAACCAAAAAAGCTTTTACGAATGAAGAGAATCCCTTTTTTTTATTTTAGGATGAGATTGCTTTTGTGCTTCCACTTGATGTAGGCATAAAAATACTTTTTGTAAGTATAGCTTGTCTACTATTCTTTTTTTTTATAGGAATATATATATATATATATATATATATTTAATAGGAAACAGAAAAGATTTCATTAAAAAAGAAAGAGATTGCAAAAGTGGGTGAAGAGAAATCACCCCACGCCAATTGGATTACAAAAATTATTCCAATCTGCGTAAATCAAAATAACATCATAATTACAAAAAACTTTTGAAAGAGAAGCAAGAAGAGAAACTTTAAACCGAATAAGCTCCAATATTCATTAATCGTGCTCCTTTTCTTCTCGAAGATTCTATGATTTCTCTCCAACCAAACTTCCCACGTGATAATCTTAACCATAGTCTCCCATAACCATTTTGCTTGATCCTTCAGTGGGTGCCCAACTAAAAGGGAATGGTGGAGATTAACCTTCTGGCAGTTGGCAAAACACCAATGTAAACTAAAAATCTGCATCAATTTCTGCCATAACATCCGTGTAAAATTGCATCTAAAAAACAAATGGACCAGGCTTTAAGAGGATTGGTGACAGAGACAATAAATATTAGGAGAGAAAGCGATCCTCGGATTCCGCAGTATTTAGGCCCCCTACCGATAAATTCCAGATAAAAAAATAATCTTTTTAGGACAACTCCCTTTCTAGACCCGCTTAGAGAGAGCTTCATCCAAAAAATGATTCTTTTTTGTCAGGCCGTAGAGAAGCCTTTAGGATCCAACTTCCAGCAATATGAATCCTCACTATTGACAATCTTTTGAGGATGTAAAAGCTGAAGCAGAGAGATAAGGTCGTCAATTTCACAATCATAGAGCTGCCAATTTAGAATTAAGTTCCAACACATCAATATCTGTACAGTAATCATTGACCACTGTCTTTTTACCACTCGCTAAACTGAAGATTCTAGGGACCATTCTTTTAATGGGTAAACCACCCAGCCACCAGTCATGCCAGAATCTAATTCTCTTCCCATTTCCAAGATTGAATGCAATTTGATCTATCAAAGTCAAGCATTCACAAAGTTCCAAGGGCTATGCCCCTTGAACACCCTTCTTGGATTAGTAAACCAGCCATAATTGTCCAGACCATGGAGACTAGTGATGATGGAGTGCCAGAGGGAGCCTGTCTCAATAGGGAAACGCCAATACCATTTGGAAATAAGAGCTATGTTTTTCTCTTTCAGATTTCCAGTACCAAGACCACCTCTCTATTTCTGGGACTTGACATTATTCCAATTGACTAGGTGATTACCAGAGTCAATTCCCATCCCGGCCCAAAGGAAATCTCACATCTTCTTTACAAAACCTTTGCCACTTTAGATGGCATTTTGAAGAGAGACAAATAGTAGGTAGGCAGATTTGAGAGGGCTGATTCGATAAGAGTGAGCCTCCCACCCTTGGAAAAAGAAGCATTCTTTCATTTATCCAAACGACGAGACAGCCTGTCAATCATTGGAGCCCAAAATTTCAAAGACTTGGGATTTCCTCCTAAGGGGAGGCTGAGGTAGTCAAAAGCAAGAATGAAAATATCGCCGGTGTCGGCGACATTGTTGACGATATATCGGAAATATTAGGGTTCCAACACCGATATGGGGGGGGGAAGGTTTCTCCATGGAGTCGCCGAAATCGCTCAAATGTCGCCGAAATAGCTGAAATGTCGCTAAAATAACCAAAATGTTGCTGGGAAAAGACGTGTTCATTTGTTGCATTTAGGTTTGAGATGAAGGAGATGGAGACTCAAGGGATTAGGGTGGCGGCCTTGGGAGGAAGTGAAGCCATCCGGACCAAGAGCTTTATTCTCTCCCAAATTTGTAATAGCTTTCCATATCTCTAGATCATCAAAGGGGCCGGTAATATAGATATTATCATCTTCACTTATAAGATCCTTAGTGAGACCTTCAAAGATAAACCTGTCACTGTGAAGTTGCGAGTAAAGATTCTAAAAATAATTGATGGCTTCTGCTCAATGAGAGAATCAGTTAAAAACCTCTGCCCTTTATCTGTAAATGTAATTAACTCAGACATAATAAATTTCTTCCTTCTACTATTAGAAAGGCATGAAAGAAACTAGAATTCTCGACTCCTTCCTTAATCCATTTCAACTTGTTTTTTTGATACCACCTCTGATTTTCGAGGTCAAGAAGCCTCATGAAGTTCATTTTCAAATGCTGCCTTCTGTCTCTTTCCTCATTGCTAATAGAAGTAGTTTCCTCTTTCACTTCCAGAAAACTGATATCCCGTTGGAGAGAGAGTTTCTGCAGTTTTAAATCTCCAAACTGCTCTCTACTCCAAAGCTTTAAAGCATTCTTTATAGGAAAAATAATAAAAATAGTAGAGATACTTTAAAAAAAATGTTAACATAAATTTTGATAATTTCGCCTTCACTTCAGCAAGATCTCAATCTGCCTTTGTTGTCAACTTCTAAATATATTACACAGCTTCCTTTTGTGGTGATAAAAAAATATACATTCTTTGGTATATCGGTACCCATAATAGCATTCAAAATGCTCGATCAATTTGCAGCATAGAAGCACAAAAGAATGAGACAGCCAACATTATACAAAGTAGAGAGAACAGTCAGAACAGAAATACAGCATAGAAGCACAAAGGGCGCTGAATTTACTGTTTATCTTTATAATCATAGAACTTTTTTTTTATCAAAGCTTTCATGGTAAAGAATGAAAGTACATACACTTGAGGTACTGATATTTCCATTGAGTGATTGAATTGTATCCCCTGAAAGGGCATCAACAGGCCTCGCATCTTCAAGGTCTGGATAAGAAGCCGCCGAAAATCTCCAAAAAGGAGCTGTATCCCCCATCTTCTCCCTTCTCAATGCTATCTGCACACGAGAGTCAAACAAATTCAAGGTACATTGATTTGAACATGCCTTACATATATTCTTGCATTGTAATTTTATGGAAAAACTTTGGTTTAAATTACTTTTGAAATTTAATTTTAGTAGGGTTCCAGAAGAAGACTTGTGATCTATTTTGTTGAGACTCTCATGGGAAAATGCATTCAAGAAAAAGAAAGATCATTTGAACTTGTGCAATCTCAGCTCTGTAATGGATACTTTGGACCAGGCACAATTCTCGTATCTTTGATGATAGATTTGCTTCTTGGAATTCTGTTTGAGATCTGATTTTTTTGTATTATTCTTTTTGTTGTGCTGAAAGTTCTGGTTTTGGTTTTCCTTCTTCATTTAATGCTCTATAAAAGCAACTATTTCATGTAACTCTTCTTTGCTTTCTACTTTCCTTTTTCATTTGTTTGAGAACTCCTTGTCCTCCCTTGTATTTTTGTCCTTTGATTAATTAAAGTTCATCTTTTCATTAAAAAAAATGAATGATAACTAATACGTAAATGAATTGCATGTAATGAACTTAGGTACTGACAATGATCAATATAATTACATATCCTGGTTAGATTATTTTTTTATTTTGGACATATTAAATATGTGCTAATAGGTGTAAGTGTAAGTGATACCATGCATTCATTAACATATTTTTGAAACTGTATATTTTACTCTATAATAAGGGTAAAATACCATTTTGATCCCTACACATTCACTCAAGTTTCATTTTCATCCTTGGACTTTCAAAATTGGTGTTTTTAGTCCCTCGACTTAAGAAAAGTTACCTCTTTAGTCCTTCCGTTAAGTTTTCCATTAGTTGACCGTCAGTTAGTCGCTGATGTGGCATTATTGATGACGTAGGTGGCATTTAAAATTTCCCATGTTAGCATCACTTAAAAGTTGCCACGTCAGTCTGCCACATCATCAATAATGCCACATCAGCGACTGACAAAAGGACTAAAAACGTAGGTTTTTGAAAGTCGAGGGACCAAAATTGCCACTTTTGAAAGTTCAGAGACGAAAATGAAGTTTGCGTGAAAGTTCAGGGACCAAAATGATAATATTTTTGGAAAACTAGTCTTTTTGGTAGGCGTTTGAAATTTGGCGGACCAAAAACGCCACTCTTAAATGATTTGTTAAAAAAGAGCTCATTTACATGTTTCTTGCTTTCTCAATGTTGAATGCAATGTTGGTCGTATCCATTTTTTTTTTTTTTTGAAGAGAACACCTCAAAAGGCCATTTCATTGATAAAATGAAAGAAAAATATAAATACATAGTTAAAATAACAATGTAAAAGTGGCTTGGACTAAACAAAAAGCCACAATACTAAGGTATTCTGTATACCCCAACCCACCTCCTGCACCCGCCACCTAATTACAAGTATGCGGACCATCTACAATACTAAGGTATTCTGTATACCCCAACCCACCTCCTGCACCTGCCACCTAATTACAAGTATGCGGACCATCTATTAATAATTTGTCCTATTGAGTAATTACAAAATTCTTTGGAAGTTGACACCCAAAAGGAGGCATTTAACATAACCAACTCCCACACATAATCCCAAGACCTGCTTTCGTCCCTAAAGATTCTTCTATTTCTTTCTAACCAAATACCCCATACAATTGCACTACAACCTGCCCTCCATAAGCTATTCCCTTTATCATGAAAAGGGGGGATACAAGCATTTTTTCTAAAGTTAAGCGAATAGACACATTATTCACCCACGATATTCCAATAGTTTGGAAAAATCTTTTGGGAAAGGATCTTCCATCACTAAATGAAACTATTGGAACGATACGTAGTGAAGAATCTCGACGGGGAGTCACAATTATTGGAGGGATCGGCCATGAAAGTAGGACTCCAAGTGAGTGATGGAGAACCCCAACTATATATGCAGAAGAAGGATAGCTACTTGGATGGAGAAAAATGAAAGATGTCGTATGCTCCTATTGCAAGAAACCAAGACACACTAAAGATAAGTGTTGGAAATTGCATGGAAACCTTTCCAACACTCTAATTCTAGCAATAAGCATTGGTCAAATAAAGGTAGCTCAAATAAGAAATACGAACAAGCTCACATATCTTTGACTCAAATGAATGAAGGAACAGAAGATAAGAGTGAGAAATTTGAATTGAACAAAATAGAGATTGAACAAATATGGAATTTGTTGGGAAGCTTGGAAAACCTTCAAGTCAAGGTACACGTTAATTTGCTCTTTCCGGTACATCTCCTAAACTCTCTTTGTCTAGTTCATGGATCATTGACTCAGGCGCTACAAATACCAGTTGTAAGTATATCTCTTACAACCCCTGTCCAAGCAATAAGAAGATGGCACATTAGTGACCGTAGCTGGCAAGGCAATATTAGGATAAATTCGACCATTCTTTAAAAAAAAATGTTCTTCATATTCCACGATTATCTATTAACTTGATTTCCGTTCAAAATATCATAAAGGATTTGGGATGTAGAGTAATTTTCTCTTCTTCTTGTTGTGTTCTTCAGGACCAAGATAATGGTAAGACGATTGGACTTGCTGAGGAACGAAATGAACTCTTTTTCCTTGAAGAACCTACCATGTAAAATAGTATTAGGAGAGATAGTCAAATGTCCCTCAATTCTTCAAATAAGTTTTTGTTGTTATATCACTATAGATTAGGGCATCCATCTTTTCAAACACGTAAGTTTTTTTCCTGATTTATTTAAAGCAAGCTCTGTTGAGTCAATTCATTGCGATGTTTGTGAATTTGCTAAGCACAAATGTGCTTCGTTCATTAGTAATAATAATAGAGTATATACTCCATTTCATCTTATTCATATTGATGTGTGGGGCCCTTCAATCGTCCCTAACATTTCTGGAATCCATTGGTTCATTGTTTTTATTGATGATTGTACTCGTGTTTCCTGGGTTTATCTTCAAAAGCATAAATATGATCTCAGTTATGCTTTCCAAACCTTCTTCTCCATGATTAAAAATCAATTTGGAGCTGAGTTTTAACATATTCATAGTGATAACGCTTGGGATAACTTCAACCACAACTTAACCTCTTTCTTTCAAAAAGAGGGTATGAATCATCTTGTGTCCACACCTCTCAACAAAATGGAGTGGTTGAAAGAAAACTTGGGCCTTTACTTACGGTAACTCTAGCGCTTCATTTTCACATGAGTGTTCCAAAGACCTTTTGGGGGGAAGCTGTGCTAAAAGCAACCCATTTGATTAATTGCCTACCCACGCAAGTACTTGATCAAAAACTTCAATGCAGATCCTTTCCACCTTTTACTCGATTTTTCAATCATCCTAGTCTTTGACTCCCCGTGTGTTTGGTTGTATAGCCCTTTTTCACATTCATTCTCATCAAAGAAGTGACTTGACCTTCGAGCTTTTAAATGTGTCTTCATCAGGCACTCTTCAACAAAAAATATCAAATTTCTGCGGATGTCACCTTTCAGGAGGACAACAATCAATTTAATCCAACTTATTTTTGGAGGAGAAATTATTACAGGAAGATAAGGCTACTTCTATTCCTAAGCTTACCTTCACCCCATCCTCCTCTATTGTGATAGTGAGCTCCAGCTCTAATAATCCATCTTCCTCCATTGTGTCCGAGAACTAGACCACTGCAAGTTTAATCAAGGAGAATTAGATGATCATTCTCATTCACGTCAAGTTCAAGAGTTTGACCGTGTCACTAGAATTGAAACTAGTGAAGAGAATGTTGTAAATGTTGACGATGTTGTGAATTCTGAATTAGACTTGGATCTGTCTACTGCTTTGAGGAAAGGAGTATGGAAATGTACTCAACAGCCTTTATATCCATTGTCTCACTTTGTTTCTTATAACAAGTTATCAGATAAACATAGTAGTTTCTTGGCTAATCTTGTTGATATAAAGATCCAGAACGCCTACTCAGAGGCATTACAACATAAGGAGTGGAAAAAGGCAATGAGCCTTGAGATGCCTAAAGCTCTTGAAAAAAAAAACTTGGGGCATGGTTAGACTTCCTAAAGGAAAGAAAACAGTGGGTTGTTGATGGGTGTACATTGTGAAGTATAAGGCAGATGGGTCACTTGAAAGGTATAAAGCTCGCTACTCAGACTTATGGAGTGGATTATCTCAAGACATTTGCACCTGCTGCAAAAATGAATATGGTACGACTACTACTATCTCTTGTTGTTAATCGTGGATGGGATATGCTATAATATGATGTAAAAAATGGATTCTTACAAAAAAAATCATATGGAAATCCCTCCTGGTATGAGCAAATGGGAACTAAAGTTTGTAAGTTGAGGAAAGCATTGCGCGGGCCGAAACAAGGACTTGGTTCGGTAGATTTTCCATAGTCATGAGGGAAATGAGATACAACAAAACCAAGGAGATCATACACTATTCATAAAGTTCTTATGAAAAAAATACACTATTCATAAAGCACTCTACTTTAGAGAGAATTACAGCATTGATTATGCATTATTTTTTATTTTTTTTGGTAATAAATGAAGCTTTCATTGATAAATAAAAGAGCCAAAAACCCCAAAAGGAATTACAAAAAGGCCTTCCAATTGGAGGCAATAATAGAAGGAGAATAATTACAAAAATATTTATAATTTGCACTCCAAAGGGAGGCAGAAAGAACACTAGACTCCCAAATGTCATCCCAAGATTTATAAGAGTCCCAATTGATGTAAATTCTTCCAATTTTATCTGGAGTAGGTACCCAAAAAAAATCAAAGTTTTCTTATGGACAATCATTAATGATGGTATTAACACCAACAAGAAAATTCAGATGAGGAACCGTGGATTACTCTTCAACCTAATTGGTGCATCTTATGTAAGGACAACTCGGAGGACACCACTCATATGCTTTTTCACTGTTTTTTCTCTCAAAGGTTGTGGGGCTATTGGAGATCTTCAATTTGAAATGGGCCATGAACTTCGACCACATAGGTAATATTTACAACCTTTTGGGCAGTGGCTTGCTCTTTGAAAAAAAGAAAAAGACCCTTTGGAACAATACAGTGAGAGCTATCTCTGGAATATTTGGCTTGAAAGAAATCGGAGAATTTTTTAGAACAAATCATAATCTTGGGATAAGTTATGGGATTTAGTGGTTCTTAATGCCTCCCTTTGGAGTGCAAATTGTAATTATTCTCCCTCGACTATTGCCTCTAATTTGTTGGCCTTTTTGTAGCCTCTTGAGACTTCTCAACTCTTTTCTTTATATTATATCTGTTTCTCATAAAAAAAAATTGTGTTATGTGACTGCATTCTACCTACTTCTCATAGGTTGAACCATCCTTGTTTAGGGTCGAACATTTAGAGAAGGAATTATTCAAAAGGCCAATAAACCCTAGCAAGCCTATTAAGACATAATCAAGAATAAGAATAAAAACAAAGACATAAATAAGAATCTTGATCAACTCTTAATCTCTTGGATGTAGGCTAGTTACTTTTTAATTTTCTTTGCTTTTAGTTCACCACTGCTAGTTGGGGTTTATGGGTTTACCATTGCTTACTTTTTTACTCTGGCGACTTGCATGCCAAGCCTATAAATAAGGCTTGTGTTTCATTTTGTAATCAGCCTTTTTGTTGATAAAAATTTGAGATTAGTATTTTCTTGCTCATGCTCCACCATCAAGCTTGGGTATTAGAGTTATGGTAAAGTCTGGTCCAGCCAATATGGCAGCAAGCAAAACTCCGGTCAGAATAGAAGATGAAAACTCAAATCTCCAGCAATCATCTGGCAGTTGTGCTCGTGCTACGATAGCGCCTCCTTCCCTTGGAGGATTTACCCGATTGTTTGGTAGCCATGAAGAAAAAAATGGAAGTGCTGCATCAACAAATTATAGGCCTCTCTCAACATTTCGCTAACCTCTTTTTTGTAATTTTTTTATTTCCTTTGGTCTTTAGTTCTTTAGGATATCTAATCATCTTTTAAACTTTGTTAACTCTTGTTTATTCTCTTCGACTAATGAAAGTTTATGTCTCTATCCACACAAAAAAAATAATAATAATATCTTGTGGGAATCCAATCTGCCTCCATGAGAAACAGACCAAAACAATTGTATTATCTACCTTTCCAGTTCTTGCAAGTTCTCTAATTCCAAACTTGCTGAAGTTTCTTTCAACGGCAACCAGCTTTCCAGGATCTCCAGTGACCTGAGACATTAAGAAGAAACAAACTGATATAAGGAGAATACAAAGACAAAAGGATAATATCAGTGTTGCAACCATTGTTCCCTTCTCTTAAAACCCTAGTATTTCTCACACTTGCTTCTTTTATTACTTTGACAAAACCTGGTAAAAGGATCTAACGATGGTCACCTCAAAAGTCAGTGAATGTTCTGAAATATCCACAATTTTCCCTCTGAAGATATCTACTAACCACATTATCTGAGGATTAAAAAAGTGAGAGGCATTAGAAAATCAATGGTGAAAATGATGCTGAAGTAACAAAAACAGAAAGTGATCAGCAGGTTTGTTCTTTTAGATTTTTTTGCATTCTTGACCATGAATGAATTTAGTCCAACAATGTTGAAGCTCCCCTTCCATGAATTAATGATTGTTAGATATTGAATGATATTATTCAAATTTTGATATTGAATGATTTTATTACATTTTGATGTAAATATTGATGTTTAGCATTTTGATTTTTTGTATATTTACTTTCTTTCCCGAGTTATTGCTATATATAATATTTATTTATTTAAGTAAATCTTGCTTCACTCAGGCAACACCTTTTATGGACTCCTCGCCTTTCAGGCGACTAAAGGACTTGCCGCCTTGGATTGTGCCATTTGAAAACAGTATTCTTATTAATTTTTTTGGAAAAAGGAGACACTTTTCATTAATTAAGTGAAAAGAAATAGCCAAAACAAACAAAGAGGCGAAGAAAACGCCCAAAAAAAAAATTAAGACAGAAAATTCCTCCAATTCTCATGAATGAGAAAAGGGGAGTTGTTAGAAAAATCATTAGATAAAGAACTCCATTGGGACTCCTGGAAGGGAGCTAGCTCGAACACCTTGAACCATTGTCTCTCAACATCCACAAAAATTCTTCGGTTCCTTTCCATCCAGATACCCCAAAGTAAAGCCCTCATAGCATTCTTTCATAAGACTTTGGCCTTCCCCTTAAGATTGTGACCACACATCCACTGACTGTTGAATGTTGACCTTGTTTGAGCTGTGAAAAAACCAAGAGCAATTGAAGATTTGAAGCACTTTTGCCCAACAAAAACTACGAAACACACAACCAAAAAACATGTGATTCTAAGTTTTATTGACCTCCTTGCACAGGGGCAGCGACTAGGGAAAAAGCACAGCATTATCCCACTTTTTTTAAGCTTCTCAGTGGTATTAATGCCACCATGACATAACGACCACGCAAAGACCTTGATTATTTTAGGACCTCTCTCCTTCCAAATAGCTTCAGACAAAGCAGCGGGTAATGCATGTTTGGAACCCGCCAAACAAGAGAAGAGGGAGCTAACCGAGAAAGCACCGGAGGAATGAAGCTTCCACCTTCTACCATCAGGTCTACACAGAACCCGCCAGCAGCAAACAGTTTACAAAAGATCACAGAACTCCTTAATCTTCTCATCTTTGAAGAATCTCCGAGTTTCTGTTTTCCACGACCTAGTCTGGAGATCCCAGCAATTTATGACATTAGACTTCTATCCACAAAAATTGCAAAAATAGAAGGGAAAACCGATTTTAAGGGCTAAGACCCAGCCCAAATATCCTCCCAAAACACAATTCTGTCTCCATAGCCCAAAATAAAATCGGAATTATTTTCTATGTAACCACGCATCTTAGCAATACCTCTCCAAGGGCTTCTACAAGTGCCATGGATTAAGCTCTTGGAAAACCACCCACTGACCTCTTTACCATACAAATATGCAATCACTCTAACCCATAACGCTTCAGCCTCCAAAAGCTTCATTTCTTTTCTTAAAGTTACCCAAACCAAGACCGCCACTAGAGAGAGACAAAGAGGTAGTATTCCAATTTACAAAATGATTGCCCTTGTTCCCTTTATTTCCTTCCCAAAAAAAAATTCCTCACTTTTCTTTCAAGCCTAGAGTTCATTTTGATCGGCTTAAAGACTGTCTTATGGCAGTCACCCCTTTATATCAGTCTTACATAAAGGGGTGACTGTGAAGGCCAATACTTTTTGGTCTATTACGTGTTTTTATAAAGAAGTGCCCCTCAAGGATTAAGCCCAAGGCAGCGCCTCACCTCTCCTTTTAAGGAAGTTTTCAGTCTTTTAATTAGTTTTTCTAACACTTAAATGAAAAATGTCAAAGATAATAGTTCAATCTTTTTATTTCTAAACAATATCTAAGAAAATGTCTAATAGGATCCGAACTATATTAATACGAAAATAGGACAATTACAGAAGTACTAAGTATTCAAGAGGCTTAGTTCTCTCCCCTCAATAGTCTCAAGACTACTAAAGCATCTCACAGTTACTCTACTTATAGCCATTCCTCTTAAAAAAAAAAACTCTCCTTATCATTTACTAATATACCCTTTAGCCCATTCCTAACATTACCGGGCGCTCAAAGACACCTTGTCCTCAAGGTGTGCTTCAAGCAATAACACTTGAACTACTCCACTCCCTACCGATACATTTACAACCCATAGAAGAAATAAAAAATGACCACGTATGAATGCAAGTGGCCACCATAAGCCAAGCAAAGGAGCAAGAAGCCTCTTTGCTGTCAGTGTCGAAAATGATTCCATCATGTTCCAAAATATAAGCATATGATGTTGCAAGAACATCCCGACCGTGTGTAATACTATCGCAATGTGACCACCAACAGAGGTAGAAATCACAGTCCCCAATATACAGGTTGACATTCCAATTTTGAGTTAGTTTGAATGGGTTGGAATAACCAATCACCCCCCGAGTGACCGCAACTTTAATTAATTCAACCTCCATGATAGCCTTTAACCCATAGAAATGAAGAGATTCACCCCTGGACACATGAAAGAGATCACTATTCACTCCTAAATTGCAAGACACAGCCTCAAAAGAACCTCCATACCTTGCCCCTCCAGTCTGTAAATTTGCATAAGCTATGCAGAAAGCCCAATATCGAGCTCAACAATTAATCCCATAAGATCAGTTACACTTCGAATGTTAGCAAGATGGAAGTGAGTAGTGGGTAGGCAAACATTCCTTCCCCCACATATTTCGCCTGCCTAATTCCATTAAACCCAAAAGCCTTCCTAAATACAACCTTTCACAATATCGCTTGGTCAAATCAAGAAAGTCAATTCCCTTCATAACAAACCAATACCCGTCTGCTATCATCACCTAAAGGTCAGGTGGATTAATTCCTTTGATGAAATACCACCCTTGAATTTCTCTAATTTTTCATTGTCTTATTCTTGACTATACAATAGTTTTCATGTATAAGATTTTTATTTTTCTTTTATTATTTTTAAACTATATGCTTCATAAAAAAAAGTCATCACTTTTTTCTACGCTTCACGCTTAAGCCCCAAAGGACCTAAGCGCTTGAGTGTGTTTATCGCTTATTAAAACACTAGGTTTATGGAAATATATGGTGTATAAAAGGTAAATTTGCAGTTTAGCACATTCATATGTTTGATGGTAGATTTTTTTAAATGGCTGCTTGTGTGGGTGTAGCTCAATCATGCAGTAGTTGCTCAAAATTCTGGCAAGCTACTTAGCATTGATACATTTATGGTTTTAAAGGTTCACATGGCTACACTTACGATAATTAAAGGGGTATTTTCAAAAAGGGTATTTTTAGACATTCATTAAGTTAATGAAAGAAAAGCATTAAATTAATGATTTATTAAAAGAGTAAAAACTAACAAAATTTACTAAAGTCTAATTCAAATATCCCAATAATCATAATAAGAAACAACAATGTTCATTATTCTCCAATACAAGATAAAAATAATAATGAAAACAAATTCATTAATTTTTTTTAATAAAGCACCTCAAAAAGCTATTTCATTAAAATAGTGAAAAACAATAAAGTGGCAAACTAACCAAAAGCCACAAAACAAATTCATTAATTTAATGAAGCAAAAAAAAATACTATTTTTTAAAATAAATCAAACTTTTGTTATATTTAAAAGGGTAAAATGCAAATGAGACCCCTGTGGTTTGTTTCAAATGCATGACACCCCCTGTGGTTTGAAAATGGCAAATCACACCCTTATGGTTCCAAATTTTTTCAATCAGACCCCTCCCCTTCAACGCCAATAATTTTATTTTAGCGATAACTTTTTCGTTTGAACTCCGATTTCCAATGATTCAAGATGTTTTGGAATCCTCATTCCAGGCTCTATATAATAGTCACTTTAAAACTTTGAAATGATTAATAAATAAAAGAGTTTATTAACATCAAAGTACTAGGTATGATTGACACCGTTAACTCTTTTGTTTATGGATGATTTAGAAGTTTTTAAGTGACCTAACGTAGAGACTTAAATGAAGATTCTAAAACATCTTGAATCATCCAAATCGGAGTTCAAACGAAGAAGTTATGATTAAAAGAAATTGAAAAAATTTAGAACCACAGGGGGTGTTAATGCATTTGAAACAAACCATAGGGGTCTCATTTGCATTTTACCCTATTTAAAATAAGGTTGAAAAACGTGATTGGGTGTAATTTATTTAATTAAAAAGTTTTTAGTAAATCCTAAGAACACGAACACTCGAGGCAAGATTAACCGTCACTCATAAAATTAGAAATTTGAGGTAAAATTAGCTATAACAAAACCTTATTATAGTCTTCGGGATTTTTGATAATAAACAATTTCATTGATGAATGAAACGTTACAAAAAAGAAGCCACCCAAAGGATTACAAAAAGATCCTCCAGTTGGGAGCTATAACAAACGGGTAATAATTACAAAAAGTCTTGCTCCTAGCAGACCAAAGCGATGAAAATCTAACCAAAAGATCCCAAAGATCATAATTATCCAGATAGGTTTCTTCAAACGTTCTTTTGTTTCTTTCCCACCAAACAAGCCAAACCAGCGCCCTTATGGAGTTGCGCCAAAGGATAGAGGCTTTGTCGTTGAGCTTCACCCCACACAGATAGCTATGGAGAATAGCCTGGAGATTGGAATGGGGAGGAACTTGAAAAGAGAAGGTTTCAAAAAGCTTGCCCCATAATTTGGACAAGCCCAAAAGAGGTGGAGGGGGCCTTCATTAACCGAACAACAGAGAATGCAGCAGTTCGGATTGCAAACCATATCAGGAAAGCATCTCTTAATTTTGGGTTGGAAATCACAATTTTAGTGTAAAACTTTTTTTCATATCTAAGTGTTTGCGCGCACCTCGATTAATATCACAAGACAACCATATGAACCTACAACATCTGGCGTCCGGAAACACGTAGGATAATATCCTAGGTGGATACTGCACATGGATTTGAACCCATGATCTCAAGGCTTAAAGAAGTCTCTAGCCCACTAGGTCAACCCATGATTACCTAAAAACCTTTCAATGTTCAGTAAAATATTTTAATTGTGAAAGGTGACACGCTCCATTAAGGCACCACTATATATAGAATGCATTAACTGAGAAAGGCAATAACTCCAAAATTTTAGAGGCCATTCTGTCCGCAAAAGTTAGGATAAGGGGGAAGGTACACACAAAAAGAACCTAGGATTTTTTCTCTTAATTAAATTATCATTAAATAAAATAGAAAAACTCAACGAAAGGAGATGGAGAATCAATGGTCATATAATAAGCAAAATATTATACCAAAAAGTTGTCACAAATGGATATGGGGATAAGACTTTAAAAGTTATTTTCTTATTTGCAATAAATTGTTAAGGCCAGCAAGCATATGAAAAGACAAGTGAAAAAATAATGCAAGTCATCACCTCAGCACGGGTACTAGGATCAGCATTAAGTTTCATGAGCATCAACTCACGTTCTACTTGGGGCTCTCTTGAGATATCTTCCACCTGATAAATAAAATTACTAAACCATAATGAGGATAAATATCACATATCAGTATGGTTGCGACTTGTATACATTCCACTAGTTTTGTAGCATTCGTTCAAGATAAAATAATTTAATACATTCCTCACATTAAACCATGCCCATGTTCAAGTCTTCAGCATGGATGCAAATATCGGCAATATTCGTGGCATTGTCAACGATATGTCGAATTTTAGCTCTTACTCTTATCTATTTTTGTTTTCTCATGTCCTTTTTTTCTCCTTAATACTGTCTCTATCAATTTTTTGTTCTTACTTCATCTCTCACTAGTTTTTTTATCTCAACCCCACAATTTCATCTTTTTAGTACTAAACCACGTAATTATATTGATATTTTTTTTCAATGGGTCTATCAGTTTTTCTTACATTCTTGGTCTTCAATGCTACCTATTTTCATAGTATCACATGTATGACAAGTATTAAATGATGTATTCTAGGAAGCACGGACACCTATTTTCATGAGAAATTTGTATTAGACACATGTCTAACACGGATTCGTCCGGACACACCTGGGATACATGTCTTATACGGCAAAATAGGTGCTGCTTTTTTTTAATTTGACTTTTGGACACGGCTCGGACACGGCTTAAAGTTAAAAATGACCAAAGAATTAGTTTGTTTTTTTGTTAAATAACCTCAGCCCTTAAAGGAAGTCAGATTGAACGAAAGGAAAAAAAGAAAAACCTTTTCTCTTCATCCCATACAGCATACGAAGAGAGGCAAAGAAAAACCAAAACTTCCATTGGAGGAGAAGTGAAGAAAACCTGAAGAAGGTTTCTTGGAATAGCTTCAGATCTCGCCGAAAAGGAGAAAGGAAGAGGAATCAAGCTTGATCTCGCCAGAAAACCACCCTTTTTGCTGGAAATCCACCTCTTCTAGTAATTGCCGTCGCGCGCGAGAGAGAGAGGTAGGGGTTTCTTCTTTTTCTAATTGCCCTCTGTTTTTAATAAGCTCAGCCTCAGGTAAGTGGGTTTTTGTTTCAATTCATTTTTTCAATTCTTGTTTCCAATTCATATTTTAATTTGCTATCTGTTTTTAGTTTTTCAATTCTGTTTCTTTTTTCTTGTCTATTTTTTTATAAATTTGTTATGTTTTTTTTTAAATGATTTAGGATGGCCTCTTCTACTAATTCATCAAGCAATAGTGCATCAACACCTTCTAGAGTATCAAAAATTCAAGATGAAAAAAATACACTTTGAAATTATGTGGCCAAGCATGAGAAATTGCTTGGTGATGGAAATTACCATTGGGAGTGTAATTTTTGTCATATAATGAAGAATAGTTCTTATACAAGAGTAAGAGCTCACCTTTTTCATACTGGTGGAAAAATGTTTGCAAACCAAAACTTTTGGGTGGATTGGGCATTGGGAATCTTGAGTTAAAAAACTTTGCTTTACTTGGAAAATGGTTTTGGAGGTTCTATAATGAACCAAACTCTTTTTGGGTTTCTTTTATTAAAGGTAATATGGTCCTTTTAGCTTTGATTGGAATTCTATAATTGTAAATTTTGGCTGTCTTCGCAATCCTTAGAAAGCCATCTTGAGGTGTGCTCTTTCCTTTGGCCAGGTACAAAACTTATTCCTGGTAACAGTCTTTCAATTAGCTTCTGGGAAGATCCTCGGGTTTCAAATACTCCTCGCTCTTCATCTTTTCCTCTCCTCTACCGTATTACTTGAAATCGTTTTTCTTCCATATTTTATCTCTTTAATCTTCTTACTAATTCTCGGGATCTTTCTTTTTATCGAAATTTTAAAGATGAGGAGATCTTAGAATTCTCATCTCTCCTTGCCATGATTTCTCATTTCACCCCTCCACCTCTTCGGATAGTCTTCTTAGGACTTTGCATCCTTCATGTTCTTTTACATGCAAATCTTTCTTTGCTTCTCTTTTAGACTCTTCTGTCATCCCTTGTGAGGCTTTTAGTTCTATTTGGATTCCCAGTTTGCAACCTAAAATCCAGTTTTTCCTTTGGACTTTTTTTTTTTTAGAAGAATTCACAACAATTATATTTAAAGAAAAGAATGTATAAGAGGTTAAGTACACACCTCCAAAAGAGATTACAAAAAGGAGTTCCAAGGTAATTACAAAAAAGAAAAAGTTACACCAAAATTTAAATGTGCATTATTTTTTTACCAAAGATAAATAAAATACAAAAAACGATCCCAAAGCTGATGATGATCACGGGACATATTGTTGAAAATACGGTTGTTTCTCTCGATCCAAATCACCCAAAAAAGTGCCGCCACAACAAGATTCCAGAAAATGCTCTTTCGATTTCTTCTTGAACCAAAAGGGGAGATGGAAAATAGAGTGCAAATGTCCAAAGGCATAACCCAAAAAATATCAAAATGAGTCAAGATCTTGCCCCAAAAAACACCAATAAAATCACTATGTAAGAAAAGAATAAATGATTTATTGACTCATGATCCTTTCTACAGAGACAACACCAATAAGGGGACAAAAACCAAAACGGATTCTTTCTCTGCAAAACATCACAAGTGTTAATCTTCTCTAAAGCACCAAACCAAATGAAAAATTGAACCTTAATAGGAATGCCTTTTTGCCAAATAAAAGTATAATGAAAATGAGGTTGAGAAGGGACATAAATCAATTTTGAGAAAAAGGAATTAGTAGTGAAAGAGCCCGAAGGATGAATGGTCCAGGTTTTACGGTCCTCCAAAGGAGTAGGCCGAACAAAATGGATGGAAAAAAGTAAATCTTGAAATTGTAATAGCTCAATCTCATTAAGGTTTCTTCTAAAAGAAAGATTCCAAGATGAAGAAGAACTACCAAACAAAGAAGCAATTGAACAACCAATATTAGAGGACACAAGGTAAAGCTAAGGATGAAGTGTTTGGAAAGAAACTTCACCAATCCAAGTATCCTCCCAAAAGTGAATACGTAAACCAAGGCCTAAGGTAAAACGGGTGAATGAGTTAAAAACATCAAGACCTTGTGAGATAAATTTCCAAGGGGAACGAAAGGACACATATTTAACCACATTCGTTTCCCAACCAAAAGTAGATAAACCATATATACTCTTCACAATCGAGGTCCAAAAAGCTGAAGAATCTTTTGAAAAACACCATAACCATTTACCTAAAAATGCTTCATTTCGAAAGATCAAATTGCCAATGCCCAAACCTCCACAAGTTTTATGTTTTATTTCCTTTGGACTTACTATTTGGGAAAACTTAATACTGGGGATGTTTTACAATCTCATTTAACTTATTCATGTTTGTCTCCTCATATTTGCTTCCTTTGTCATCGGAATTATGAATTTGTTTCTCATCTTTTCTTGCATTATGATATCACGGCGAAACTTTGGTTCAAGCTTCTAATTCAGTTTGACTTGAGTTGGGTTCCTCCAAACGATGCTTGTGCATTATTGATTTGGGATATTTTTGGTTTAAAGACTTCAAAGTTGAGGAAATCTTTTTGGAATTTTGAGTTTCATCTTTACTTTGGAGCATTTGGTTAGAGCGCAACAACCGAATGATATTCTACTCCTTGGATAAACATTATGAATTCTTTCACTTTTCGAACTTTTAGTTGGGCAAAAGTGATGAATCCAACAGATTTTAGTTTCACTTTACATTCCATGTTTTATAAATGGAATTCTTTCATTTAAGTTTTTTTTTTTAGCTTTTGCTACTTAGTTTTTGCTTTGTTTTTGAGGAATCCTCTTCCTCTAAATGTGTAATTTACTTTTATCTTTGATTAATGAAAGTTAACTTTCTATAAAAAAAAAGATGACTTCTCAAGATTTGGCCGATTTTCTAAAATTGGATGAAGAAGCAAAGCTTAGAAATGAGAGAAAAGTTACTAAGAACATTCCTTTACCACCTTCCAAGCCTTCAACGGTGAGTGGCTCATCGTAATTTTCACAGCAGATAGGCCTAAGGTTGTTATTATGTTTAGGACATGTCTCATGAATGTATGCCTTTAATTATGTTGTGTGTTTTCATGGTTCCTCATATAGCGAATTATTCATTGAGCTTTACTCATTCCGTTCTTTTTTCCTCGGGTGATGATGAAGAGATCGAATATGTTTACTTGCATGAAGCTAGTGATGCTGCTAAAGAGGTGTGGGCACACTCATGGAAGGATTTAAGCTATTATGTTTTAAATTAGGAACTCTTTAAAAGACAGTTTATTTAAGTTATGTTTTCTGCTACTATACTATATTTTAATCACGCACTAAGGATTTCGAAGGGTTTATGTTTTGTTTTAAGCTTTTGATGAAATGGAGAACGTTTTAAGACTTTGGATATTTTAGGCTGTTTATAACATCATGATTTTACAAGTTTAAAATTTTAGTTACTTTTATTCAAGGGTATTTATGAATGATTTATGGCTACCCGGGGTGTTACACCATCAACTTGTAGGATAAAGTCCAAGCCGAGAAGAATTGTGTAGCCATCCATAAGGGCTACAATTGATTTTTCATTGCCACTAACATTTGGATGTGTTGATCTTCTCACTACAATAGACCTTGGATAGCCTTATCGGGTGAATTGGGCGTTTTGATGTTCGCACTGGTTGGCTTGGTGGTTAACCTAAGACACTTAGCTTTGCTGATGAAGATGAAAATCAGTGGCACATGAGTCAACAAGGGCAATGGCAGTCTTGCCATTAATGCACATCTTGAAAACATGAGGCCCTTTTTAGTAGGTAGCTAGGCTATCACCTCAGCAATCTGAAGGAACCCTTTTGTGGTCCCTCGTCCATTAATGTCTTCTCAAACTGAAGAGTGAGGGCATGGGGAACTTGATGCTTAGGGCAGTATTTAGCTAGTGGCTCTCATCACATATGGGACAAAGATTTAGGAGTGGCTTAGGTTATATCACTACTATACCCAAAAGCTTAAGTTATTTGGCTAAGAAAAAAATAATCTTTTAAGGTATTCCCAACACTCCCGCTCACACGAGTCTTGTGTCTTGGATTAGCGCCCCACCATTGGCATTACATTCGGTTAATGATGAGCAGGAGTGATTGTCATTGGATAGGGCAAAGTCAATGAGCAACTCGACCTCAGCAATGGTAGTGGCAACATCAGTGACTCCATGCCTTTTGAGTTCCAACTTGGCCCATTATTGCAAGCCCATTTAAAAAATAATAGGCCATATTTAGATAAGGAATATTGAAATTGAGTTATTATAATTGACTTAACAATCAACAATACAATTGAAGTTTTTAAGATTAAAGGTGATCTTAACTTTAAACATATTCTTAATTAATATCCATCTAGCAAGAAGATTATAATAACTTCATAGGAAAATAGTTGAAAGAATTCATAGTACCACCAAAACTAAAATTGAAAGATGCCTTCTACCTACAATACTAATTCATTCAAGATTCATCTTTTTTTTTTTTAATAAAAACACCTCATAAGGCCATTTCATTGATAAGAAACGAAAATGAAATACAATTTTTTTTTTGGGGAATGAAAATGAAATACAATATAAAAATGGCAGAACAAACCAAAAGCCACTACATCTCAAAGCCAAAAAGAACCCACACCGCCACCTAATTACAAGTATGTGGGCCATCTATTAATAATTTGACCTAACAAATAATTACAAAAGTCTTTGGAAGTTGACTTGAGTTGGGTTCCTCCAAACGATGATAGGGATCTTTTGATTATGGATTTTTTTGGTTCAAAGAATTCACAAAAAAAAAAAAAAGACTTTTTTCAAATGCGCTATGGCTGCTTTACTGTGGACTATTGGTTGGAACGTAATTCTCATATTTTTATGGAAGAATCCATATCTTGGTTTCTCTTATGGGGTTCTTTTGTTTCAAGAACATTTAGTTGGGCTAAAGATGTAAATAGTTTAGATTTTGATCTTCCATCGCATTTCACGTTCTATAAATGGAATTCTTTTTTTAATTTATTTTTTACTTTATTTCTATTATTCGGAGGATTTCTCATCCTCTTGTATTTGTTTTATCCCTTATTGATTATTGAAAGTTTATCTTTCCACAAAAAAAAAAAAAACAAAAGTGTTTGGAAGTTGACACCCAAAAAGAAGCATTTATGTGTGCCAACTCCCAAACATAATCCCAAGACCTAACTTCATCCCTAAAAAAAAGGTGTTCCTTTCAAGCCATATACCCCATGCAATTGCACAACATCCCAGAATCCACAAACAATTCCCTTCTGCTCCTTTCGAGATTCATCTTTTGAAGGATGAAAAACTGACATGATTAATCAAATACCAAATATTATTATCAAACTATTTTGCAGCTAGTCCGTTAAGGAACTAATATATGTGGTGTTCAGTATGAAATGCTTATTTAATTGAAAAAATCAACCACTATGCCACCAATGCACAAAAAAAACATTTTCAAATATTAAAAGGAAAAAAAAAGCTGAAATTTCTGAAGAAAACAGTAAAAAGGATCAATTAAACCTTGATAACATTCACAAGCTTGTTTAGTTGCTCGACGACTTGTCTTAAGACATTTTCTGTTCCAGAAACAACAATGGTAAAAAGTGCCTTATCCTTGTTCAATCCAACAGCAAGAGACTCGATGTTGTAACCTCTCCTGGCAAAGACCCCAGCAATTCGGTTTATAATTCCACTTTCGTCACCAACATATACAGATATAGTATGTCGCTTCACCCTGAAAGCAAAAGAACACAAAAAGGAAGCCAGCATGAGCATTGTAACATCCATATTCCAAAATGAAAAATCACTAGTTGAAATTCAAACCTGAATAAAAAATATCTCGTTTAGGGCTAAAAAGGAATGAGAACTCAGATTATGGAAGGAATGAATTCAATGAAAAAGGAATTTCCAGAAAATACAGACTCGTAAGAAAAAAGATTCATAAAAATGAGGTTACCATTCATTTCTTAATTTCTTTGATAATTCAAACCAATGATTATATTATTTCTCATAACTAATTTGAAGATTATTTTATGACCACAACGATACTATGCACCAATGTCTATTTTTTTTGTTTAGATAAGAAACTTTTCATTGATCAATGAATAGAAGAGAAACAAAAGGTCACCCGACGGTTACAAAAAAAATTTCCAGTTGGGGGCAATGAGGGAGGGGATTACAAAAGACCTTATCATTAGCCGACCACAAAGAAGAACATCTAATCAATAACTCCCAAATATCTATAACCTCTAAAAACTCCTCGCTAAAAATACGCTTGTTCCTTATCAAAAAGTCTTGTTTCTTATCAAAAAAAAAAAATACGCTTGTTCCTTTCCCACCAAACGAGCCAAATAAGAGCTCTTATAGCATTGCGCCACAGAATCAGTGCCTTGTCCTTCAACAACGTGCCACAAAGCAGCTCATGAAGGATGTTCTGTAAATTAAAATGGTTCGGACCCTGCACCGAGAACATCTTAAAGAGCTTGTTCCAAAGGGAAGAAGAGAAAGGACAAGACCAAAAGAGGTGAGTCAGATCTTCATTGTTGTTACAGCAAAGAAAACACCAATTAGGACTAAGAGGTTTGAGAGGGAATTTTCTTTGGAGTTTGTCATTCGTGTTAAGCCCACCAAGGAAAACAGTCCACAAAAAAACTTTAACTTTTTTCGGATATTTATCCTTCCAAATCACTTTAATGATGTCAGAAGATAAGGAAGAATCATCCACGAACAAGGATCTGAAAGCCCCTTTGCACGAGAACTCCTTGCCACCGGAACCAACCCAACATCTCACATCAGGCAACGGCCGAACCTTACAATCGCTTAATAAATTCAAAAGAGAGGTGAAGTCTTTGCACTCACTATCCTTGAGATTTCTTCTGAAAGACAAATTCCAGGAGGCACAAACATCATCCCAAAGCTGCGAAACTTTTGCCATCGGATGATTCGAAAGCCCCAAAAGCGAAGGGAAAATAACAGCGAGGGGTCTTGAGGCAGGAGTCCAGATATCGTGCCAGAAACTGATGGAGTTGCCGTTGCCAAGATGGAGTCTAGAGTTATCCGCCAAAACATGATTCAATTTAGTGATTGCTTTCCAAGGACTTCGGGAAGAACAGTAGCCATTAGACGCTGCCCTCCAACCAGAGTTAGAACTACCCTGAATGGCTTTTATAATTATAACTTCAGCCCATAACGAGTTTCCTTCGAGCGGCAGCCTCCATAACAATTTAACAAGGAGGGCTTTGTTCCTTTTGGCAATATTGCCTATAGCTAGCCCACCGAGATCCACCGGTTTAGAGACGATATCCCATTTGATAAGGTGAGAGCCCCCATCCTTATTAACACCTTTCCAAAAGAAATCTCTCAGCATTTTATCAATAACTTTAGCTATAGATATTGGAATAGCAAAAACAGAAAGATAGTAAATGGGAAGGTTATTTAGAACGGACTGAGTGAGGGTCAACCGGCCACCTTTAGAAAGTATGGCATTCTTCCATCTATCAAGTCTTTTCTGAATTTTCTCAAGCACCGGGTTCCAGAAAGACATACATCTAGGATTAGCTCCGAGAGGAAGACCAAGGTACAACATAGGCAGGCTCGTGGCTTTGCAGCGGAAAGAAATAGCCACCTCTTCAACCAAATCATCCTCTAAATTTAAACCAATAACCGCCGACTTATCCATATTGAACTTCAGACCAGGCATTTGTTCAAACACTCGAAGAACCGACTAATGTCCCTGATTTGAAAAGCAATTTATTGAGTGCTGGACAATTGCAAGAAAAAGGTTATGTTATAGCCATTCAAAAAGAGACAAATGAGATTTATTATCCTTCAAGAGGTGTTGTAGCTGTTGTTCCAATGAGCTCAAGTAGATTATTTCCTTTGAAAATCAAGGCTGTTCAAAGGTGTCTAAAAGCAAAAGTGGATGATTCTACATGGTTATGGCACTTTCGATATGCTCATTTGAGTTTTGGTGGATCAAATACTCTACAACAAAAGAATATGGTGAGTGGTCTTTCCCAGATTATTATTCCATCTCGAGTTTGTGAACAATGTGCCATTGGAAAGCAACATCGTACACAATTTCCACAAGGAAAATCATGGCGAGCAAAGAAGGCATTGGAGTTAGTCCACTCTGACATATGCGGGCTAATAAACCCATCGTCTAATGATGGTAAACGATACTTAATTACCTTTTCATGACAATTATAAGACTTGTGTTTATTTTTTGCAGAAAAAATCTGAAGCATTTAAAAGTTTTAAAGTTGCAGCAGAAAATGAAGTTGAAACTCTCTGCACAGATCGTGGTGGAGGATTTTGTTCAAAAGCATTTGAACAATTTTGTGAACTAAAAGAGGTTACAGCTGCATATTCTCCACAGCAAAATGGAGTTTCAGAGATTAAAAAAAAGATCAATTCTCAATATGGTAAGAAGCTTATTGGCAAAAGCAAATATCTCAAAGTATTTATGGCACCAGAAGGGGAGAAAATTAAATGTAATAAAAATAATTTAGGGTAATACTCACTTATTTGACCGAATGACAGGACGGGAAGAGCCGCTTAAAGTCACTGCATTATCATTAGTAGCAGCAGCAGAGACATGCAGCCGCCTCTCGAGCTCGCAACTGTTCCATTTCTGAAACTTACTCATCGGAAACGCGTTTCTTAAGCTGATTGTGGAATACGGTTTGTAAGTTTTCATGGAAGCTGGACATGATGCTAAGCCGGCCGCCATGGCTGAGACTGATTGATTGATGCCTTCCGAAGGGGAAATTGGGCAAGCGTCTTTATAAAACTACAAATTTGCAAAAAGGATTTTTTTTCTATAAGCGGCCATCTAATCCCACTTGAGTATTGAAACCCTTTTCATTAGGTGATTTACTGATATTTTGTGCAAGAATCAATTATTTTATAAGTTATCACTTATTTCTCTGATCACATTAATGGAGTTTTTAAAAATCTTCTATATTTGCAAATACTTTTTAAAAATGCTATACTTATAAATATTGCTAAAAATTCTACTACCCAATTAAAGTTGGTTTCTTTTTTTCTTTTTTTTTTCTTTTTTTTTTTGAAATTAACATTTTGATATCTCTTCAGAGTTAATAATAAATAAAATAAAATAAAATAAAATTTCTGTTTCTAATTCATTCTTATCTAATTCAAAAGTCAAATTTCATACTATTAAAGTTTAATACATAAGTAATTTGAATATGGATTAGAATAATTAATCAATACGAATTAGTAAATAACTTTCGCCTGATTAAAAAAACCAATGAAACAAATTGCATATAAAAATGTTACTAACTATCTCGAGAAGGTGATAGAATTGTCTCTTTCAATGAAATCTATGATAATTCAAATCTATTCAAATATACATGATGTATATATATTTTAATTTAAAATAACTTTTAAAGATTACTAATTTTAAAAAAATACATGGACTTTTCATACAAACAATAAGTGATTGACAAAATTATTGAAATTTAATATAAACCTTGAAAATATTAAAAGAGACATAACGTGCAACGCACGTGGTGAAAACTAGTTTTTAGAAATGGAGGGTTGTTAGACCTCCAACATCCATTTTAATTTATTTTGACCCTCTAATTTATTTTGGGAAAAGGACAAAAACCACCCTTGAACTATATAGATTGTGACAAATACCCCTAAACTATTTTTTCAAATACCTTTTTGAAGTATGTAATTTGTGATAAATACACACTGAACTGTTTACTTAAGCAAATACCCCCTGAAATATGTGGGTTGTGACAAGTGCCCTTTTTAACTATTATTTTTAAGCAAATACTCCCCCTTCCCGAAACTTAAATAAGTGTTTTACCCATTTAATTTTTTCATTTCTTTCACCACTTGTATGACTTATCTTATAAAGATAAATTTTTAATGTCAAACCGAAACTTTTATATATTATGTCATCAAATTTAACGTATTTAAACAAAAGGGTTTATTTTAAACACTTATTAAAGTTTCAGGGTATTTGCTCAACTCACCACAACTTCTTTTTTCCAAATAGTATAGTCCAAACTAAATCATGCTACTTTCTCTCCAAAGTTTCCTTAAGGGAAAAAGACACTTTTGGTCCCTGAGTTTTGAGTTTGTTTACCATTTAGTCCTGAGTTTTCAAAACCGAGCGTTTACCCCCGAGTTATTGTTTTGTTTACCATTTGGTCCCTGGTCAAACCTCAGTTTAAATTTTAATAGAATGATGACGTGGCATTTAGTTATTGATTTTATATATATTATGTTGATTTATGTGTGATATAGCATATTTATTTAATTTAATATTAATATTTAATTTTATGTAATTACATCTCTCCTTCTTCCCTGTTCATCATCTCCCACTCCATCTCCTTCCCCTTCCCCTCTCTTCATCTTCTTGACTAAAAAGAAATTCCCTTTATGAAATACACAACCACGACAAAGCTCCATCTCCGGCGAGCTCATACCTAAAAGTCTTAATCAGCCCAGTTCTGAAACACCACGAGAGGATTTGCGAAGAAGAAAAAGTTCAGAGAAGAACAAGTGGGCAAACTTTACCAAGAATCAATTTCCAAAAACCTCTCATCTTCCATGACGGTCGTTTAGCCCTAAATCCAAACCCTTTCAATCCTCTTGCTCTGTTCATCTGGTTTCCTTTCGGATTTTCACTCGCCATTCTCTGATCACTCGTTTCCATTTAGTCCAATGCTCTCAAATCTGAGCATTCTATGATCTCTATTAACAAAAAGGTTGTTGCTGACTGATTAATATAGAAAGCAAGCAGCAAGAAGTAAACAAAAAAAAATTTCTTTCATATCATTCAAATACCAGCGTCTCATCAGATGAAAATTACTCACTTTATTACCCCACTCTCATATCCTGATGCAATGCCAAGTAGAAACAGATCACAAATGGTCAAAAATATCCAATCAATCAGAGTGCCCCACAAGGTATAATGGCAAATATCATTTTTCTGCAATGAACTCTAACCACTAATCTTGAATTCCATGACCATGTAATAGCAGCAAGGGAAAGCGGAAAAAGGTCCTCCAAGTCCTACAGAAACCTTCATTTCGTGGTGTTTCAGATCTGGACTGATAAAGATTTTTAAATATGAGCTCGCTGGTGTTGGAGCTTCGTTGTGGTGATGTATTTCATAAATAGAATGTCTTTTTAATCAAAAGATGAAGATTGGGCTTGGGGAAGAAGATGAAGAAACAGTGGAGAAGATAAACATGGAAGAAGGAGAGAGGTAATTATATAAAAATTAAATATTAATATTAAAATAAATAAATATTCCACAACATTAAAATTTGCCACATAAATCAATCTAATATATATAAAATCAATAACTAAATGCCACGTCATCATTCTGTTAAAATTTAAACTGAGATTTGACGGCAGGGACCAAATGGTAAACAAAACGAAAACTCAGGGGTAAAAATATCGGTTTTGAAAACTCAGGGACTAAATGGTAAGCAAACTCAAAACTCAGGGACCAAAAGTGTCTTTTTCCCTTTCCTTAAATTCCTTTATAACCACCCAACAAAAGGGGAACAAATCCAACACTTACTCCAATTCCGGAAACAAGATTCTCATCGAGAATGCAACCTAACTCTCATCGATCAATTCACTTTCTACAGCACCAAATAGTTAAAATAATTCTCCTTATGCACTTTCCTTATCTCCCAATTACATCCAATCTTGGATAAACTCTAGATTCAAGAAAGTCTCTTAACCCCGATCAAACATATTCGTCATGCAATCCGGAAACATAAAAGTACTCGACAACCACTTTAAACTCACCTTGGTTAAGAAGTAAACCTTCGATCGTCAGATGATCGAATTCACAAACAATGCTCAAAACCTACAATTCAAATACACCTAACATGCATTAATTTAACGAATTGAACAACGATCATCACATAATTAAATTAAAGGATAGAAAAGCCCGGGAAAGGGTGCCTAACGGGCCCACGGTCAAGAGGGAGAAAAATAATGGAGATGATTTTCCGGGTTTTTGACAGTTTAGGAGCAATCCGGGTTTGTTTCAAGCACTTTGGAGGTGTCTCTCATCAATGGGTACTCATACTTTGTAAGTTAGGGTTTTATTCTTCCACCCAAATTAAAAGGAAATGAAAATAAAGCATTCCAATATCACCACATAACAACCACGACAAGAGGAAAGGTAGGGAAATCGGGTTTTTGCTTGGTTTCAGTCTATAGGTCAAGGAGAATTGAAATTGGACTTTCTCAATATGATTCCAACACTAAGATTCATCAAATTCTTGAAGGAAAGAAAGATTTGGTAAGCATTGAAACAAAAGGAAATAAAAAACATCGAAAAATCATATTCTTACCTTTTCTAGGGTTTCCCTTGGAGAGTGAGACAATCTACAAGAGTACAATGGGTAGAAAGCCCTCGGGAAGACCTTTTCAACGCACTAAAGAACAATGAAATAGGTTGAGAAACGAGCGAAATCCGGGACTTGGAAGAACTTCTAAAAGTCAGCCATGGAGGGAAAATGGAGAGAAATTTTTGGTGTTTTGTCCTTTTGTAGTTTAATGAGGAAGAAGGAGGTAGATATGATATTTAAGGTGTTTTTCCAAATGACCAAAATGCCCTTCCTCTTAAGTTCTCTTCTTAACGAAACCCGTTCTTTGCTCGTAATTAATTCTAATTAAAAACTAAGGACATAAACTAGCTAAAGGTGATTAATGATTATTAATTGGCCCGTTAATAATCATTAATGACCCAAACCAATAAAATATAAACAAACGAAACTAAAATCCATGAAACAAGTAAAACTCCTAAGTTCTAAATTATTTATTCTAAATTAAAATTTAAATGCATTAAATAAATAAAATACAAAAAACAAATTCACCTATAAAATAACAGGACATTACAACTAAGCACATTAAACTTGTCTTAAAAACAGCTATCCTCGTGGGACACGACACTCACTTATCACTCTATTACTTGTTGACCATGTGCACTTGCATGCCATCCACCTTTCACCTAGTTTAATCCATCACCATTTCCACCAACAGCTACCCTTATCCTCTCTCTGATAAGAGTGATGAATTTGATAGTCATATACACTAACTTCGGTCCCATAAGTTTCCTCTCACCAACTTCATCCCAATGAGCAGATGATTTGCACTTTCTACTGTAAAGTGCCTCAAAAGGTGTCATCTCAATGGTAGCCCTATAACTATTGTTATAAGCAAACTCAACAAGGTAAACTGAGCATTCCAACTACCACCAAAGTCTAGAACGCAAGCTCTCAACATGTCCTCTAAAATATGATTGACCCTCTCGGTCTGACCATCTCTCTGGGGATGAAAAGCAGTATTGAAATCCAAGCTAGTGCCCATGGCAGCGTGTAGACTCTGCTAGAACTTCGAGACAAAGCGGGTTCTTGATCTAAAACAATCTTGACTGATACTTCATGTAGTCTGACAATCTCTTTCAAGTACAACTGTGCCTATGTCTCAACAGGGTAGGTTAACTTCCCTGGTATGAAATGTGCACTCTTGGTCAACCTGTCGACTATCACCCAAATGGTGTCATAATGTGACAACCCGTCACTTTTAAATAAATTAAATTCAGAGAAAACAGCGGAAGTCTTTTAATTTACGAAAAATTGGCGTGGTTTTGTTTGAAAATTGGCATGCCGAAAACATGTTTACAACCTAATTTTCAATTCTAATCAAATCTCATGGACTTTAAGTCCAAATCAGGAGTTCAAACATATAATATCATAAAACATCAATATTAGGCTCTTAGGAGCCAAATACAAAATACAATTCCTTAAAGTTCATCAAAATAAGACATAAACTTTACAAAAACCATTAGTCCATCTCGAGGTCGGCATCCCTCGATCACGCAAGACCACCTCCTCCTCCTCGACCTCTAGCCAAGGCATTACCGGAAATTGGTTGTAATATCATGAGCTAACAAACTAAGCCCAGTGAGAATAAATAGCATAAAAAGTAAAGATAGACCTCAAACTCGCATTTCGATTTGTGTCCAATTAAACTGACACAATACACTCCTAAAGTTCTCCAAACTCTAGGTAATTCTATTCCATGAAATCCAAAGTATGACATTACTACACTTGTAGTTAATTCTCAAACATTAACTTGTTATGACAATAAAGTAAAGCGAATAAACTTTGTTAAACATATAACATCTCGATTCTCTTTCTCATCTAACATAAGCATAAAAGTAATGAGTACATCCCGTAGGATACGCATTCGCCATTTATGCATGAAATGAAGGTAATGTGGATTTTTACATACTATCCACCCTTATCCTTATGTATGAAGTAGTGTGGGGGTCTCATGTCATCCACCAAAACTTATGCATGAAGTATTGTGGGGGTCTCATGTCATCCACCAATACTTATGCATGGAAATAGTGTGGGGGTCTCATGTCATCCACCTTTCTTCCTCATTTTTTCTCTTTTCAATAATATGAGATGTTATGCATATGCTTGCATATGCTTGCAAAAGTAATAAAGTAAATGTAAGTGATAAAGCAACCGAAATATGCATAAAGTAAATGAGCAAAAGTAAAGACATAAAGTAAATGACATAGGTAAAATAGATAGGATCCCGGATGAACGATATATCGATCGAACTCCGCTAACAATAATAAAAGTAAAGGTCAAAACATAACGATTAACCTAAACTTTCAAGGATTCTAAACTTCCAAGACTAATCTATCTTAGAATCTTCTAAGATTCGAGGTTCTCAACGAGAAATCCTAAGTTTCTCGCCTAAAGGATTAACTTCAAATCCTAAGGCACTATCTCACATCCTCTAACCTTAGGTTGGATTCTAATCTTAGTTTCCGATTCTACAAATCATCGTACTTATTTGCTTTCTATAGTTACTTTAAATTCTAATCATTCTCACCTTAATTAAAAGATGACCTTGCTCCTAAGTCCGGTAGAGCAATCAAACAAACGGTTCAAAAACACCTACAAAAGGATTAATATCCCGAAAATTAATAAAATACCAACCAACGATTAAACAACGACCAAACATACAAAACGACGAAAAACTCAATAAACCCCCCATAAGAGGCTCTCGGCCCTCTCATCAAAATGAGGTCTCGGGTTTGGTTTTTCGGCTTTTTGGCAATTTAAATACATTTTGAGTTGGTTTTAAGCAAATTCGATAATCCCGATTTCAATGGGTATCGATGAATAGGGTTTTTGAACATTACTCCCTTTCCCGAATTGAATTTAAATAAACATTCAATCATTAATTTCTAACCCAAAATCAAACCCAAAAAGGTAAATTTCAAACGGAAAGGGTTTCGACTGAAACTCGGTTTTAGGGTTATGGAATAGTTTCCAAAAACACTTAAAACTACTCCCGAATTGACAAACACCGAGTTTCACGGCAAGAAATCGAAAGAAGACAAGTAAAACTCCATTAAAACACTATTTGGAGCTTAGGGTTTCAAGAGATTCTTACCAAGAACTCCTCGGATCTCGAGAGAAACGGACGAAGGCTAGGTGGAAAAGGATCGTAGGATCGATACCTTTCCAATGGAACGAGAATCAAGTCGATCCGGCAAGAAACGAACAAAAACCAAAAATTCTCTTTTTGGTCTTGAAGCTCACGGCAAAGAAGAGGAATTTTTGGATGAGTTTGGTCAATTTTTGAAGTCAAGGATGAGTTTTAAAGACAAATGAATAGTGTTTTTAGATATTTTGCAAATTGGGTAATTACAACTTTGCCCTTTTATGACTTTTGGCTTAAAACGAATCCCGAACATCTCAAACTATCCCAATGGTGATTAATAATTATTAATTGGCCCGTTAATAATTATTAATACCATTAAAACGTATTTAAGTAAATAAAGCCATTAAAATGAATTAAAATGAAATAAATTACTAAATTCTAATTTAATAATAAATAAATGAATTTTAATTACTCAAATTAAAATAAAATAAATAAAAGTTTTTTTTTATCACAAAATAACGGGACGTTACACATAACCCTTCACAGTCCTCGGCAAGCCACTTATAAAGTCCATTGATATTTCTTCCCACTTCCACTCAGGCACGCTCAAAGGATTAAGGTATCCATGTGGACTCTTCCTCAAAGCCTTGACTTGCTGACAAATCAAGCACTTACTAACAAAAATCGATAACTTCATTTTTCATCCCAGGCCACTAATAATGTCGTCTCAGGTCCCTGTATGTCTTAGTACTATCTGGATGCACATAAAAGATAGAATTGTGAGCCTCTTCCAACAACTCTTTTCTGTAAGTCGATCCTAAAGGCACACATAGCCTCCTACGATACATCAAGGCATCATCAGTGGAAAACGTGAAATGGCTAGGTTAATCGAACTCTTCCTCACGAAAGCCTCTACGCCAAGTGTTTCTCACCCCTTAATTATTATGTTCAACCAAGTTGTAATAACCTAAAGGCTCCATTTATACCACTTATCAAATTAACATACAAAATAAATAAATATTATAAAAGCCACACATAAACAAATCGTAATAAATATATTATAATATTTTAAGTCCCCAAAACATCTCCCAAAATCACCCTAATAATTCTACTATAAAACAAGAAAACCAAAGAATTCAATTTAACTTCTAAGTAGGAATTAACCTACCTTAATTGCAAATTGAGCAAGCAATCGAGTTCGAAATAACGCTAAATAAAATCCTAATGATGCCCAAGACCTGTGAAACATTAAATTAATGTCAATTTCATGAGAACCGGACTAACGGGGCAAAACCAATTGAAATTGAGCGAAAATATCCCCTGGACCAGTTGGGCCAGCTGAACCTGTTCATTGAACTAGCCCAATCGGTCCAACTGGACAGTTTCTTCCCCAAGGCAGCGCTGCTGCCCAGAAACGCAAACTTGTGTTTCCCTTTTTTTTTTCTTTTCTTTTATTATTCATACCTCGATTTCCAGCAGCTTCCGGCGATGAATCAACAACCCACGAAAGATTAAGCGTAGAACAAAATTTAAAACTCCACCAATAACTTCAAGAACTGCAGCGAAAAAACCCAGAAACTAGAGAGGGTCCAACGAGCCTTTAACAAAAACAGCACTCAATTAGCACTGAATTAAACCGAAAACATCATAGGAACTATCTCTAACACAAATTAAATGAATTTACCTAAGGAATGAAGAGATTGAATGAGGTTTTTCCTTGATTTTTTTGGTGAAGTACGGGAGTTCAAAACTGACCTTAAAAACAGCCAAAAAGATTGTAATTGTTTCTTAAATAATGCCAAAACGAACGATTAAACGGATGGATCGTTTACCTTGCGAGAACTCATAGAAAATGATGATGAACCCGGCTTGAAACCAAGAGAACGGTGCTGACTTGAGGCGTAAGAAGAAGAGAAAAATAAACCTAGGTTTTTGTGCCTCTTTTTAATTGAAATTGATTGGCTTTAAAATTACGATAATACCCTTGAAAGAAATATTAGAAGTTAAGGACGTAAACGGTATTCAGGCCATAACTTTTTACTCGGAACTCAAAATTGAGCGTAGTTAATTGCGTTGAATTTGTATCGACATGACGGTTAATATGAACTAAAAATGACATTGATTGGACCAAATTTGGTGAAATGACTTAAATGCCCTTGAGTGAAACTTCGGGTTGTTACAATCTTCCCTCCTTAAGAACTTTTCGTCCTCGAAAAGTGTATATACTATAATAAAAAATATGGTACTAGCTAACATCACACCCTTGCATTCTCAAGTTGTCTCTTCAAACTTTTGGTTTCACTGTGAAACTTTAACCATCTCAAACTTCACTTTTGAAGTCTTACTATCCACAACTATAACGACATGATTGGAAACCAATCAATCCATGCCAAGCATCTTAACAGAATAACTTATACGAATGACTATCAAAGTTACACTTAGTTGGGACCAAACCATAAAAATTGGGTTAGACCTAACTTTCTAACTGGCTAACATAAACACCTCAGCTGGTGTAACAATGACATTAAGAGCTTAAGGTTCTACTTCAATCACAATGTGTTCTACAAACAAACAAGACATGAAAGAATTACCAAAGTCAAAACAATACAAAAGCCAAATGACTAACCACAATGCTAAAATCAAAAGTCTCTCACTAGTCGTAAAAAAAAACATCTTACCTTTCTAAGGATTCTTTTGTGGCGGAGGGGGAAGAGCCTTAGGAGCTAACCTCTGATTAGGTTGAGTTGATTTAGTAGGGCACTCAGCAGCAATGTGTCCCAATTGATTGCAAGTAAAACACTTTACCTTCATGCACTATCCTGTATGATGCTTTAAACAATGGGGACACTGTGGATACGCGCACTTGGGAGTCTGATCTGACCTATTATGATATTGTTGATAGACTGATCAAATTTCCTTTTCTACCCAAGCGTCTGTCCCTGGGATGTTGGTTGATGAATCTTAGCACAACTACCCTTATCCAAAAATAATGCGATACTGAGAGCCATAACATAAGTAGTGGGAAAATGAGCTTCCATACCTCCCTGGATGTCCTCTCTAAGCCACATAATGAAAGCTTCTATTTTTTTAGCTTAGTATCAACATGCTAAGGAGCAAAACGAGACAATCTGTCGAAGTCCCTCTCATATTCAGCAACAGATCTTGACCCCTAAGTCAATGTTACGACCCGACTCATTTTAAATCATTTAAAACCAAAACACAGTGGAAGTTTTAATATGTAAAAAAAGGGTGTGGATATGTTTGAAACATAGACTATCCAAAACCTGTATACATTTTTCACATCAAAAAATTTAAAAAGGCAAGAAAATGCAATTCTTTTTCCAGAGATTAAAGAGTTTATAATCGTAAATGTTAAAATGAAAAGCTATTATGAGCTTATATACAAATTTACATCTCAAAAGACACAAAATAAAACAAAATGAGTCCATGGACTTTTAAAAGTATATCTAGTCCATATTTGTATCATCATCCACTCGATCAAGTCGCACCAACTCCTCTCCCATAGCCCCGAGCGTAAGCATTACCTAAAAATGTTTGTAATATTATGGGCTAACAACAAGCCTAGTGAAAATAAACAGAATATAAAGTAACAATAGACTCCAAACCCGTATTTTGATTTGTGTCCAAGTACAATTTACATGTTCTTTACCAAAGCTCCCAAAACTCAAGAAACTAACTCTCAATATTTGGAAGAATGTTTTCATATCACAATATCTCTTCCTGGTTTATCCTTTTGATATCTCATACTAAATACAAGGTTTACCTTTCCTTTATGTTAAATAAAATAATGTTAATCTCACTCGGACTTACCATATTCCACAATCACATTCGCGATAATGATGATATTGTTAGCATACACAGTCTAATCATTTCTCATCAACTCGCTAAACAAGTTAAAAGGGCACACAACCCTTACATCAATATACCCATCACATGCGAATAATGTCAGGTAATGAAAGCTCCCGTGTAACGTCCCGGTACTTTTGAGGTATAAAAAAAATTGTTTAATTTATTTATTTTAATATAATTTAAGTATTTAAAGATTATTCTAGATTCAGTAATCTAGAATTTAGTAGTTTATTTCGGTTTAAATCTTTTTAATCGCTTTATTTGCTTAATTTAGTTATGGTCGTATTAATAATTATTAATGGGTCAATTAATAATTATTATTCACCTTTAGATTAATTTAAGAGCTTCGGGTTTCGATTTAGAAGTCAAAAGTCATAAAAGGACGCAACCGTCATTTCTGATTTCTTAAAAATATCCAAAACACTATTCCATCATCTTTAAAAACACAACAATTGACCAAAGTTGACCATGTGCCCATCCTTTCTCTTCTCAAAACCGTGAGCAAGAATGGGGGGGGAAAAATTCGGGTTCTGCTCGTTTCTCAGAGGATCGGCTCGATTTCGGTTGCATCGGAAAGCCCTCGGTCCTAGGATTCTTATCCACCTAGCAATCGTGCTTTCCATCCGTGTTCTAAGGACTTCTCGGTAAGTTAAAGTTCAAACCCTAAGTCCGAAATAGTGTTTTAATGGAGTTTTCATTTTGATTCTTTGATTTCTTGCCGAGGAACTTGATGATTTTAATTACGGGAGTTGTTTTTAGTGATTTTGGCAACTTTCCCTAAACCCTAAAACCGAGTTTCAATCGAAGCCATTCTCGTTTGAATTTTATATCGTGGGGGTTGTTTTGGGGTTTACTTTTATTGATATAATGTTTATTGTAATTAAATTTGGGAAATCGTTTATTGTTCAAAAACCTGAATCATCGATACCCATTGAAATCGGGAACTTCGAAACTACTTATAACCAACTCGAAACACCTCTAAAGTGCCTAAAAGCCGGAAAACCGAACCCGAAACCTATTTTTCATTGAAGGGCCGAGAGCACCCTTTGGGTTTTTCCGAGGATTTTCGTCGTTTTGATCTTTTAGATGTTAATTGATCGATGTATGATTTATTAATGATCGTTAGATATACTTTTAATTGCAGGTGTTTTGGATCGTCGATTGATCGTGCTATCGTAGAGTTGGAGCAAAACTACTTTGGCTAAGGTGAGAATAAATAGGATTTAAAGTAGATTTAAAAACCGAATAAGTTGAACGGTTTGTAGGATCGGAAGTTGAGATTTAGATTCGAATCTAAAAAGAAAAGAAAATGAGCTAGTGCCCTTAGGATTAAGAGTTAGTTCTTTGAGTGAAAACTTGGAGTTTCTCGAGGGAACGTTGAACTTTTGAAAGTTCTAAGTTAGAATTGTTCCAGAGATTAAATGGATCATTGGAAGTTAAAAGATCCAAACTTTTAGATAGAATGGCTAAAGGAATTCGAAAATAGAACTTTGGATTTTAGTTGGAAGTTTATAATCCTTGGAAGTGTAGATTCTAAACTTCCAATATAATAATCCGAGGTTCTATTTACCGTTCTAAAAACAAGTTTGGATCTTTTAACTGTTGGGGTTTTTGCCCTAAATCTTATGTAATCCAATTAAACTATAAATAAGTAAAGGAATTATTAATTAGTAATATTTACATTGTCATTTATTATTAGTTTAATAAATGTAATCCATCATAAGATCCAGAGTTACGTATGATAACTTAAAGTGAGCATATGATGCGGGAAGATTCACTTAAGTGTAACTCAAATAGTCGTGGTACATGAATAAAGGTTGGGTGCCTTATTTCTTGGTAACACCACTAACACGCCCACTTGTGAATTGGCACAAGTGATCTCATCCTGGATCGCTCATGTAGAGACATGTGAGTGGGGGGTGTTCTCGCAATGGAGATTGTAGTAGCTGGACTAAGATAAACTTATTGTCTTCTGGGGAAAGCCGTTCTAGAAAGACACTTCATTTATCAACCAGGTTGATCATGTACAATTGATCTTAATCCTGAGTGGATTACGAACTCCTGTTCGCAAGAGACAAGCCTTTGATTTGCATAGGTGAGAGTGACTCGTATAGTTCGCTCAAGATGCCTCCCACTTTGGGGATTGCATCTTGCTTATAGCCTGGGAACGTAATTACACAAGAATTGGAATTCACTCTTTTCCATATAGGAAAATAGATAAGTAGTTCCCTTATGGACCGATTCGGTCTTGAACAAAGAGGCCCCATATTCCTCTCGATCAAGGAAAAGGTTAAAGACGCATAATGGAGATTATGTAAGGTTGTTCATTGGAGAATCGTTGGGCTTAAGGAACAAGATGTATCATGGAGGTTAATACGGTGTAAATACCTAGCCATGGATACGAACTAACTTGTGAAGGATCAAAGTGTAGTTAATGATTATAGCCAATGGACATAACTATGTCTATAGTACTAAGAGTGCAACTCTAGATATTTAGTGGAGTTATCTAGGAGTTAATGAATGAGAATTAATTGATTAAAAGGAGTTTTAATCAAAGGTAATTCTGGATCATTGGAGCTTAGTCCTATAGGTCCATTAAGTCCTCCGAGCTAACGCATGTAATCGAGAACATAAATTAATATGATTAATTTCTCTTTGGAAAATTGGAAATGAATAGAGGAGTCTATTTAATTAATTAAAGGAAATTAAATAGAGGAGTCTATTTAATTATTTAATTAATGGTGGAATTAAATAGAGGAGTCTATTTAATTATTAAATAGAAGAGTCTATTTAATTATAAGAGATTAAATAAAGGAGTTTATTTAATTAAATTAATTTTGTGTTGTCCAAAATTAATGGGGATTTAAATAGAAGAGTCTATTTAAATATTTAATTTGAAATTATCAAATTAAATGAGGAAATAAATAAAAGGAGTTTTATTTATTGGAATAAATAAAAGGAGTTTTATTTATTGGAATAAATAAAAGAAGTTTTATTTATTGGAATAAATAAAAGGAGTTTTATTTATTTAATTATTTAACGGAATTGTTCCATTAAATAAAGAGGAAAATAAAATGCCCAATATTGTCATTGGATGATGATAGGGGCGTGTGGCCCAAGGTGGGGTCACACGCCCCACTTGGTCAAAGGGTTGACAAAAAAGTTTGCATTTTTATTTATTTAAAATATATGAATATCTTATTTTAAATTAATATGATTAATTTAAAATGGAAGATATGGAATATCTTATTTAAATTAATATGATTAATTTAAATGGAAGATATGGAATAATATATTTAAATTAATATTGATTAATTTAAATAAAAGATATGGAATGTTTTATTATGGAATAAAATATAATATCTTTATTATTCAAATATATTTTAGAATATCTTAGTTAATTATTTATTAATTAAAAAGATATTCAGAAGATTTTCTGATGCCTTGGTTTTCCTATAAATAGGACCTTTGGGGTGACCCCAAAACACACAACCAAGAGAGTTAAAGTAAAGGCTCAGGAATTTCCTCTTCTCCCTCTCTCTTGCGCCGCCCATAGGGTGATTGGGAAGAAAATTCTTCTTCTCAATTTTTCCTTTTTCCAAAGGAGATAGTGCCCACGCACCGATTCTCTTTTGTGCTTAGTGAGAAAGATCTTCTTAGTGGTCCCTGGATCGTAACCATTGAAGAACGAGGAAGAGTCAGACACTTCTTGACAAGGGTTAGTTTTTCTTTTATGCATTTAGAATTTTGAATTTATTATACTGCAAGGAAAGATCCGTTGGGACTTCCGTTTGAGAACTCTTTTAGAGGCCTCAATCCCAACATTAACTTCCAATGATCCAACCTAAACTTCGAAACAAAACTAACTTAGAATCTTCTAAGATTCAACACTTTCCTCGAGAACTCCTAAGTTCTCACTTAAAGGATTAACTCTTAATCCTAAGGGCACTAACTCACATCCCTCTAATCTTAGATTCGGATTCTAGTCTTAGTCTCATACTCTACAAACCATCACACTCATTTGCTTTCTATAGTTACTTTAAATACTAACTATCTCACCTTAAAGAAAGTTAGCTTCGCTCCTAAGTCCGGAAGAGCGATCAAACAAGCGGTTCAAAAACACTTACAAATGAATTATATCACACAATCAATAATTTTACCAACTATCGATCAAATAACAACCTAACATACAAAACGACGAAAAACTCAACAACCCTCCCACAAGAGGCCCACGGCCCTATCAAAGAAAATGGGCTTCGGGTTTGGTTTTCTGGCTTTTAGGCAATCTAAAAGTGTTTCGAGTTGGTTTTAAGCAAATTCGATATTCCCGATTTCAATGGGTATCGATAAATAGGGTTTTTGAACATTATGCCCTTTCCCGAATTGAATTTAAATAAACATTATTTCATTTTAATTTATAACCCATAATTAAACCCAAAAAGGTAAATTTCAAACGGAAAGGGTTTCGACTGAAACTCAGTTTTAGGGTTATGGGAAAGTTTCCAAAAACTCTTAAAACTACTCCCGTATTTACAAACACCGAGTTTCACGGCAAGAAATCGAAAGGAAACAAAGAAAACTCCATTAAAATACTATTTGGAGCTTAGGGTTTCAAGAGAAACTTACTGAGAACTTCTTGGATCTCAAGAGAAACGCACGAAGGTTAGGTGGAAAAGGATCCTTGACTCGAGGGCTTTCCGATTTATCCAAGATCGAGTCGATCCGTCGAGAAATGAGCGAAAATCGAATTTTCCTTTTCTCTCTTTGGTGCTCACGGTTTTGGAGGGGATTTGGATGAAGATTTTGGTCAAAAAATGAGTCAATGGTAATTTAAAGAAGATGAAGTGAATAGTGTTTAGATATTTAGGAAATTTGGAAATGACGGTTACGTCCTTTTATGACTTTTGGCTTAAAAATGAATCCCGAACTTCTTAAACTATCCCAATGGTGATTAATAATTATTAATTGACCAGTTAATAATTATTTATACCATTAAAACGTAAATAAACTAAAAAGGTCAATTAAAAGATTAAAACCGAAATAAACTGCAAAAATTCTAATTTACCTATAAATAAATAAACTTTAATTACTTAAATTAAAATAAAATAAATAAAATTTTTTTATCACAAAATAACGGGACGTTATAGTCAACCCCCCTAAAAAGGGCTTTTCGTCCCCGAAAAGTAAAACTCAACATAACGTGATAAAATAAAAGAGTGATCTACTCCAAAATTAAACAGAACAAAAGCCAATGGCCCACGATTGTCAAAATACTAGTCACTACTGTACCTGTAGCCTCGACTTCCTCTCTAGCAGCAAAAACACGAGCCTGATGCTGAACAGGTGGAGGAGGAAAAGGCGGTGGTGGAGGTAAGATCTGTGGTGGTGGAACAACAGGTGGAAGTTTATACTGCTGAGCCTGTCCATCCTGACCTCTACCCCTGTACTGACCTCTGCCTCGGTCTTGACCTCTGCCCCTAACCGGAGGAGCATATAAAGCAGGTGGTGCCTGATATGGTCTCTGTTGCACACCCTGACCCGGGTACCCATACTGTGGTGGCTGTGTCTGATAAGTCCTACACTGTCTAGATATATGACCCTCCTGACCACAAGTATGAAATCTCTGTGGTAGGATACATCTCCCAGCATGATGACTAAAACAGTTTTGGCAAAAGCGGAATGGTAGTCCCTGTGCCATCGACTGTCTGAAATGGATCCCGCCCCGAGCCTGCTGCTGCTGCTGTCTCGGCTGTGGTAGTGGTACTTGAACAATATGATCATCCTCTGCCTTCCTCTTCTGAGAGGAAGTCTCTCCTATAGCAACTAGTTTTCCCTTCCTTTCTTCAGATGCCAAATCTAAAGAAAGGGCAAACTCTAAAGCCTCCTCGTAAGTAGTCGGACATAAAGTACGTAGATGACCCCTAACTTCAGCTCTCAATCCCACCAAAAACCTCTTCATCTTACTCTGAGGGTCGGCAATCTGTCCAGGAGCAAACCTAGACAATCGATCAAACTTTCACTCGTACTCTATCACTGATCTATCACCCTGTTTCAGGGTCAGAAACTCTACCTCGTATCGGTCTCGTAAATCAGCTGGGTAATATTTCTCATAAAACTTCTCTCTAAATACCTTCCAAGTAACCTCCATGGTAAGAGAAAGTGATCTATGAAGGCATCTCCACCAATAAAGGGCATCATCAACCAGAGAATACGTACCACAATGGACCTTCAGACGGTCCGGGCACCTAATAAACTCAAAAGCCCTCTCAACCCATAACTCTGCAACAGATGCATCCAAAGACCTACCATCAAACTCAGCAGGTGCATATCGACTATACTCCCTTAGAGTCCTAGCAGCATCAGTAACCCCTACCTGATCAACTGCTGTATCTGCTGCTCTCGGTGGAGGTATAACAGGCGCAACGGGTCTACCAGCATCCCGTAATAACTCAAGATAAACATCCTCAGCGATGTAAACTCCTCGCCCCTGAACAGGTGGCGGTATAACAGGAATCTCAGGTGGAGGTGGTGTAGGGTTACGGGCTCGGCCTCTACCCCTCACAGAGTAGCCGCCCTAAAACCAGCTCGTCTAGCACCCTTCTAGGAGGCATACTACAGCATAGTCAATATAACTTGATAAGTTACTAGTGAAAGAGGATTCACCACTCCTTTACCAAATCGAAATAAATAAGCAAGTTTAAAGATAAAAGTCTAGGAATACCTGGTGCTGCTGATCTCAGATGATGACTTTGAGAATGGACTTAAAACAAAACATGAAAAACAAACATGCATCACATGTAGTCTACAGAACCCGTCGGCTAAAAATTTATTTATTTATTTTATTTTAATTTAAGTAATTAAAGTTTATTTATTTATCGGTAAATTAGAATTTTTGCAGTTTATTTCGGTTTTAATCTTTTAATTGACCTTTTTAGTTTATTTACGTTTTAATGGTATTAATAATTATTAACGGGCCAATTAATAATTATTAATCACCATTGGGATAGTTTAAGAAGTTCGGGATTCGTTTTTAAGCCAAAAGTCATAAAAGGACGTAACCGTCATTTCCAAATTTCCTAAATATCTAAACACTATTCACTTCATCTTCTTTAAATTACCATTGACTCATTTTTTGACCAAAATCTTCATCCAAATCCCCTCCAAAACCGTGAGCACCAAAGAGAGAAAAGGAAAATTCAATTTTCGCTCATTTCTCAACTGATCGACTCGATCTTGGATAAATCGGAAAGCCCTCGAGTCAAGGATCCTTTTCCACCTAACCTTCGTGCGTTTCTCTCGAGATCCAAGGAGTTCTCGGTAAGTTTCTCTTGAAACCCTAAGCTCCAAATAGTGTTTTAATGGAGTTTTCTTTGTTTCCTTTCGATTTCTTGTCGTGAAACTCGGTGTTTGTAAATACGGGAGTAGTTTTAAGAGTTTTTGGAAACTTTCCCATAACCCTAAAACCGAGTTTCAGTCGAAACCCTTTCCGTTTGAAATTTACCTTTTTGGGTTTAATTATGGGTTATAAATTAAAATGAAATAATGTTTATTTAAATTCAATTCAGGAAAGGGCATAATGTTCAAAAACCCTATTTATCGATACCCATTGAAATCGGGAATATCAAATTTGCTTAAAACCAACTCGAAACACTTTTAGATTGCCTAAAACCCGAAAACCAAACCCGAAGCCCATTTTCTTTGATAGGGCCGTGGGCCTCTTGTGGGAGGGTTGTTGAGTTTTTCGTCGTTTTGTATGTTAGGTTGTTATTTGATCGATAGTTGGTAAAATTATTGATTGTGTGATATAATTCATTTGTAGGTGTTTTTGAACCGCTTGTTTGATCGCTTTTCCAGACTTAGGAGTGAAGCTAACTTTCTTTAAGGTGAGAATAGTTAGTATTTAAAGTAACTATAGAAAGCAAATGAGTGTGATGGTTTGTAGAGTATGAGACTGAGACTAGAATCCGAATCTAAGATTAGAGGGATGTGAGTTAGTGCCCTTACGATTAAGAGTTAATCCTTTAAGTGAGAACTTAGGAGTTGTCGAGGAAAGTGTTGAATCTTAGAAGATTCTAAGTTAGTTTTGTTTCGAAGTTTAGGTTGGATCATTGGAAGTTAAAAGATCCAAACTTGTTTTTAGAATGGTAAATAGAACCTCGGATTATTATATTGGAAGTTTAGAATCCTGGAAGGTATAGGTTAATCGTTAAGATAGAATGTACTTGTATTAGTGTAGCGGAGTTCGATTTACATATCGTTCGTCCGAGATGCTTATCTATTTTACTTTATGTTATTTACTTTATATCTTTTACTTTATGTCCTTTACTTTATGCCTTTTACTATATGCTTGCATCAACTACTTTAATTCCGCACTTTATTTATTTACTTTTACAAGGATATGCAAGCATATGCATATCATATTGCATCATACCATTCTCGCAACATTCATGAAAAAGAAACGAAAGTGAAAAAGAAATGAAAGTGAAAAAGAAATGAAAGTGAAAAAGAAAAGAAAGTGAAAGAGAAAAGAAGGAAGAATGATGAACCCTACGTGGAGTTCACATCACCTTCAGTGAAAAAGAAACGAAAGTGAAAAAGAAATGAAAGTGAAAAAGAAAAGAAAGTGAAAGAGAAAAAAAGGAAGAATGATGAAACCCTACGTGGAGTTCACATCACCTTCAGAGAAAAGAAAGAATGAGAAATGAAAAAGAGACGAATGGGATCATACGGGATTTGCTCATTACTCTAAATGAAAAGAGACGAATGGGATCCTACGGGATTTGCTCATTACTCTAGATGAAAAAGGAATGAATGGTATCCTACGGGATGGACACATTACTTCTTCATACATAGGGAGTTGAATGGTATCTTGCAGGATTGACGCATTACTTCCTCATGCATAAGGCTGAATGGGATCCTACGGGATGTTCTCATTACCCTTCATTCACGCACAAAAAGGGCAATTGCGAAGTCCTACGGGATGCTCTCATGCATTCATATTTATGATAGATGATAGAGAGATTCGGGAAGTTTTATGATGTGCAAAGTATATTTACTTTTCTTACTTATGTCATAACATTGTTGATGGATGAGTATTGACTATGATTATTAGTAATATCATCTTTAGAAAGTATAACGAATTTACCTAGAGTTTAGAGAACTTTAGGAGTGATTGTGTCAGATTGTTTGGACACAAATCGGAATACGAGTTTGAGGTCTATCTTTACTTTTTATGCTTATTATTCTCACTGGGCTTAGTTTGTTAGCTCATGATATTACAAAATTTCAGGTAATGCCCTGTAAGATTTCGAGGTCGAGGGAGAGGAGGTGGTTCTGCGTGATCGAGGGATGCTGACCTCGAGATGGACTCTTTTGTTGTAAAGTTTATGAATTTTACTTTTGAGAACTTTGAAGGATTTGTGAATTATACTTTGTATTTAGCTCATAAGAGCTTTTTATCGTTGTTTTTATGATATTACATCTTGAACTCCTGATTGGAACTTAATGTTCCATGTGATTTTATTAGATTTGAATATTAGGATGTAAACAGGTTTTCGGCATGCCAACTTTCAAACAAAACCACGCAAAACTTTCTTAAAATAAAAGACTTCCGCTGTTTTCTCTGATTTTAATTTATTTAAAAGTGACGGGGCGTCACACCAATCACACTCAATATGGTTGGTGGCGACTCTAAACTCATTTGTTCTCAAAAGAGGATGTCGGCCGCTACGCGTCGCAAAACACGTTGTGACAGCTAGATGTAAACACCGTATTTTGTTCGACATAATTTTATTTTTAAAAATTAATTTAATGAAAAATACAAAAATAATTAGATAAATTTGAAAAAATACAAAAAATGGTTTTAATTGGAAAATGCAAAGAGACAAAAAATGTGTTTAAAAAATTGATTTAAAAGTTAGTTAAAACGAGATTTTATTTTTGCTTTAAATCTTTATTTAATTTATTTTTAAATTAAAGGAAAAATTAACATTTTCATTTTTTACTTTAAATTTAAATTAATTCATTTAATTTGATTAAATTAAGATTTAATTTCAAAATCTAAATCTAAGTTTAATCATGTTAATTTAATTAATTAAAATATTCCACCTCCAAATTTAAAACTAATTCTTTTAATTTAATTAAATTGAGTTAAGATTTGAATTCAAATTCTTTAATTAAATTTAGTTATATTAATTTAATTAGTAAAAGTTTGGTTTTAATTTCTAAATTAGTTTTAATTCTTTTAAATTAAATAAATTGTGATTAGAAATTAAATTTGAATATGAATTTAAATTCTAAATCTAAATTTAATTAGTTTAATTTTATTGAAAAAGATTTAGATATGATTTGCAAATCCATTTTGATTTCATTATTTAACTATAAATAAGACATGAATTTTGGAAGAAAAACAACAAATACTCTCATTTCCTTTTCTGAATTTTCTCTCTAGAATCCTCAACTCTTTTTCTCTAATTCCTACCTCAATATTTTCTCATTTCTTACTAGTTCTTTCCATTTTAAATTTAACAAAAAAAGCCATATAAAAAGTGATTGTTCATCATCTCTAATCCATCCCAATAGATCCATGATAAAAAAAAAAATTTCATTATTTCTAACTCTCTCAGTTTCTCTTATCACTCCCAACAAACTTGCCATTTTTCTTTCTCATTCAAAGGAGGCAAGTTATCTTTCATTTAATTATTTAATTATTTTTATATTATGATTAGATATGGTTTAAAGTTCATGATATAGTCTCTAATCATATATGTCATAATATTAGTTCAGTTTTGTTAAGATTCGTGCTTGCCATGTTAATTACAGCATTCCTCTCAAATTCAATTTTATCATTCATTAAATTGACAAAAAATGATCTTATATTGTTCCATGCATTTTGAATTAATTGTATCATTTTCTATGCATTTTAAAATTCTTTAAAAATATATTTGTATTCCATGCATTTTAAATTAGGCCATATGTTATCATATATTTAACAATTTCACGTTTTATTGCTATCATATGATATTTGAAAATTGATTCATTCATTTAATGTTATTTCATTACTTTTCAATAATAACATGTTTATGCATTTTAGAATATAATTTTTTTTTTAAATAATCAGTTTGATTTATAGATAAGATTTGTGAAGATATTGAAAAATGAAAAAAAATAAAAAATGTCAAATGAAAATGAAAATGAAATTTTAAGTTTAATAGTTAGAATATTTTTTTAAGAGTCAAGTAAGTTAAAAAATAAAATAAAAAAATTTTAATAAAAAAAAGAAGAGAGGTCAGTTAGTTAAAAAAAACAGATTAAAAAAAAGCTTTTTTAAAAAAAAGGAAGATTATTTATTTTAGTCTGTTAGTTAAAAATACAATTTAAAAAAAAAAATGTTTAAAAAAAAGATTTTTTTTTTTTTTTTTGTATCTTATGTCAGTAAGTTAAATTAAAAGGATTTTTTTTTTAAAGTTTTCAAGTCAGTTTTAAAAAAAAAAGTTTTGATGTCAGTTTCAAAAAATAAAATAAAAAAGTCATAAAAAAGTTGATATTTTCTTTTTCTTTTTTAAAAATAAAATTCCAAAAATATAAATTATTTTTTTAAAATAATGGAATTTCAAAATTAATTCAAAAATGTTTTTAAAATATAAATACAATCCTATGATTAATTTTCAGAAGTAAAATTGTCAAATTCTTAAGGTGGAATTTTCCAATTCCAATATTGTTCAATAAATGGCCATAACTCCATCCATTCTAAATTCAATTCTTACTTCACTTTTGAAGTTAAGAAGAAAATAAATGGGATATTTGTTTTCTAAAAATAAAACCAACAATTTTACAAGAGTTAATTACAGTAATAATCAATATATAACATTTTTATAAAAAAAACCATACCATTTTTTTAAATATCAACAATACCCATTTTCGGCCAAACAGCCTGCCAGCTAGACATTGAAAAGACTGATTATACCCTTACGTGTGTGTGGTGTCAAATCCGTAATTAATATGGATATATTTTGAGGAACGGAAAATTTGATATCAAATTAGCTAGAAATCAGGGATTCAAAAATCAAAATCTTAAAAACGAAAATACGACAGAAAAGGAAAAGCTGAGATTCTAAACAACCATATCAGAAAACCTAAATCAAATACCTAAAGAAAAGGGGGTGACAGAAGAATGGCAAGAACAAGAGGAAATAAGTTTTCGGATGAAGAGGAAGGAAGATAAAATGTTGTGGTATGTGTTTTCAGTAATGTAATTTAATTTCAAGATTCTAATATGATAATTTTTATTAAAAGTATTACTTTAAATATGTTAACAGGTTGAAGATGAAGAGGAAGAAGATCCAATGGTTTCTATAAAATTTCAAAATTTAAAAACAAATATTTCTGTAGACTGATATTTTGGTTCAATTATTATTTACAAAACATGCAGATTCAACCCCTGATTAGAAAATCATCGAAGGGTAGGAAGATGAGATCTCTAATTGAAGATAATAAAGAATTGGAGATGAAATATTTAATAATTCATTAATATTGTATGATATGAGATAAATGTTGACAAAAAGTAAACATGTATGAACATATTTCATATATTTTTGCAGGGTTGTAACGTGATGGAGAGGGTTTCACTGTTGCCATATAATGAAACCGAAAAAGAAAAGAACAATGATGTATCTAATGTTGACAGCTTAGAGGTGATTTGATTCAAGATAATTGTTATGTTTGTTAAATGTTTATAAAATGTAAACTTTGAAATGTATCTAATGTTTACAGTTTAGAGTTTGTTTTTTAAATAGCTATTATAATTGTTAAATGTTTATAAAAAGTAAACATTTTAATTTCATTAAATGTTGATTAAAGTTAAACAAATGTGAAATGCAGGAAGAAATAATAAAAAAGATTGTGGATAAAGAAAAAAATCATTTAGATGAAATTGAAGATGGAGAAGAAGATACAGAGGTACATTTAAAAAAAAAATACAATGGTCATTCAAAATTATAATATAAGAGAACTATATTTGATATGCATTGATAATTAACAGACGGACGACAACATCATAAAAAGAATGGGTCGTGAAGGTCAAATAGCAGAAAGTGAAGATAGAATAGAATCTGATGAAGAAGATTCTAAAGAAGAAGAAGTAGAAGGAAAACATGATGAAGAAGAGATTATGAAGATTGAAAAAGGTGGCATGGAATATCAGAAAACCGTACACAGATAACTTTGGAAAGAAGAAGAAGGACATGAGGGGTCCAATGTTCCATCTTCTAACACCACAAACTCAGGAAGACTGATCGATGGGGATGATGAAAAGTAAAATTGATTTAGACTTATATTTTATGTAACAAGACTTAAATTGTCGAAGTATAATACTTTTTACAATGCCATTTTGTGTTACTCTACTATATAATTTTCAATTAAGTGAATTGAAACTACAGTTTGATATGGAATATCAGTACTATTGCTAAATATTAAACCATTTTATTAAAACTAGGGTTTGATTGTTGTAGAGTCATAAAATGAACTGTTGAGAGTAACATTGATAGTGACAATAAAAAATGTGTAAAATTGCAGGTGAACATTATATAAGATGTATAACGAAGTACAGAAAAAAAAAAGATTTATAGTACAAGACAGAAAATGGAAGTAAACGAGAGAAACAGTAGGTAACAGTTTATAAAAAGTAAATTTTGGAAATAAGAAAAAACAAAGAACATGTTGTATATGAGAAATATAAATTTTACAAATACAAATATAGAACATTATACATGAAGTATAACTAAGTACAGGAAAAGGAGGACGAAGAGTTATAGTATAATTAAAAAAAAATTAAGAATGCAAAAACACTTAGTAGAAATGTTTACAAAAAATAAACATTTATATAAAATAAAATGAATGAAATAAACTTATAATACTATAGAATAAAATCTTTACAAAATCAGTAATGGGCATAAAATGAATTTTAGGATTTAAATGAAAGAGAACGAAAATATTAGGGTTATGGAAATGATAATAATCGTGGAAGAAGGAGAGAGAATGCAACAAATATGGGAAAAAAGCGTATAAAAAACAAATCCCATGAAATAAGCAACTAATGAGGAATGCAACAAATTAAGGATACGTTGGAAATAAATGATAAAGGATAAGAAAGTAAAACAACAAAAAGAGAATCAGAAAAAAGCCACTCATTACGGTGGTTTTAGGGTAACAATGAAATAAAGATTAAAGAGGAGCAAAACTGAAATAGGGTGATTTATTTAGGGTCCTGGTGTAATTAACTCATTTTAAAATCAACACGGAGTCTATGCATTGTCTCATTATTCCTCCCAAATACGATTATGCAAAATTAACTTAAATAAATCTCAAGTGCAAGTAAACATAAATTTAATTATTCAAAGTAATCGAAAGAACATAACGATCCATAATACGTGAATCATTAATTACCTTTTCTACATAAAACAAGAAAGTACCATCTATCATTCGATAATATAATAGTCAAGCCATATGAAGAAAGTGGCTTTTTAGCTTCTTGGCATAGGCCATGGCGAATTTGGGTCAACTCGGATCACACATGCAGACCACTACTTGCTTTCACCCCTGAGCGAGCTTAGAAGTAAAAGCATGGGAAATATGTAGAGGGTAAAATTCACACTGGGATAAATGCCAAGTCAAAAGCTCAATTCTTGACCCATTCAGCCCAAACAGAAAGGAAATGCTTAAAGGCCCATCATGGCAAGCCCATCCATATTATGGAGCCCAGAACATTGCGAGCACGGACTCAACCTTACGTCCAAAACGACTCAAACCAGTTCAAACCTTCATAGGCTGTAACGACCCGACTTAAACAGAGACTGGGTGATATGAACCAAGGAACCTTACAAGTTGCGGAGTTGCATTCATTATACTCCAAGTTGATGTCAAGCTCAAACTTCAAGCGTAGTTCATTAAATGCAAGTCAAGTTCAAGCCAAGCTCATTAAATGCAAGTCAACTTCAAGCCTAGTTCATTAAATGCAAGTCAACTTCAAGCCAAGTTCATTAAATGCAAGTAAAGTTCAATTAATGCAACCGAAGCTCATTTAATGCAACTCAAGACATCAATGCTACTCAAGACTTATTCATGACATCTTAAGGATTTATTTATGACTCCCATAAACACATGTGATCAAGAAGTTTCAGTTACAAAGTCTTCTAAATCAGAATTGTAACTCTTTTATTTTCGGTTACACTTTAAATTCAATAGGCTAGTTAATTGTCATTTTTTCTGTCTTTACTTTTGTGGGCTGTCTTTTGGCCTTTTTTTTTATTCAATTTTATCAGTTTATTTTCGTGGCTATTGAAGGCTATAAAGCCATGAGGCATGCTTGTAAGAAATAAGATTATTCATGAGATAAAAATACAAAAACTTTTTGAGAGCTTTTCTTTGAAATTGTTGTGAGCCGAGCTTACCATTTCAATTTTGTCATTTCTTATGTTTAGAGTGGCTGTAGAATCAAGCCTTTAGGATTGATCATTCTAAATTGGTGGATTGATTCGAATCTAGAGCAAGAAATTCAATTATTGTAACGTCCCGTTATTTTGTGATAAAAAAAAACTTTTATTTATTTTATTTTAGTTTAAGTAATTAAAGTTCATTTATTTATCATTAAATTAGAATTTATTAGTTTATTTCATTTTAAGTTATTTTAATGGCTTTATTTATTTAAATACGTTTTAATGGTATTAATGATTATTAACGGGCCAATTAATAATTATTAATCACCATTGGGATAGTTTGAGATGTTCGGGATTTGTTTTTAAGCCAAAAGTCATAAAAGGGCAAAATCGTAATTACCAAATTTGCAAAATATCTAAATACTATTTGTCATCTTCTTTAAATGAGCCATTTGACCAAAAAGTTGACAAAACTTCTTCATCTTTCTTCCTATCCCACCATGAGCCTTCATCCACCATGGGTGAGTTTTCTTTTCTTCGTTTCTCTTTCATTTCTCGATGGATCGGCTTGATTTCGGTTGCGTTGGATTGGTAGGGACGAGGGCTACCTATCCAACCTACCTTTTCGGAGTTTCCCGTTCCCTAAGGGAAGTCCCAAAAAGTAAGTTTTCAAAACTTTTTAGGTGGTTTTGTTCGTTTTTGATTATAAATGAGATTTGAAGTTGAAATCATGAATTTCTATCATGAAAAATGACGATTTTGAGCCCGGATTTTCGAAAAACACTATTCACCCGAAAACACTATTCACCCGAAGCACTATTCATCCGAAATCACTATTCACCCGAAATTGCACATTTGTTCGCATATTAGTTATGAATTGTAATATGTTGTACAATCGGTGAATTGTAGGTGCAATTGCTCGGTGGTTGTTTCATGGAAATTGGAGATTTGAAATTATTTGGCTAAGGTGAGAATAGTTAGAATTTAAAGTAATTATAGAAAGCAAACAAGTGTGAAGGTTTGTAGAGTTGAAACTAAGACAAGAAACCGAGTCTAAGATTAGAGGCTTGAGAGTTAGTTCCCTTAGGATTAAGAGTTAATCCTTTAAGTGAGAACTTAGGAGTTCTCGAGGAAAGTACTGAATCTTAGAAGATTCTAAGTTAGATTCGATTCGAAGCTTAGGTTGGATCATTGGAAGTTAAAAGATCCAGCTTGTTTTTAAAACGGTTAATAGAACCTCGGATTATTGGAAGTTTAGAATCCTTGAAGGTTTAGGTTAATCGTTTATTTTATCATTCTACTCTTATTGATACCTGGAGTTCGATCGATATATCGTTCATCCGAGATGCTTGCTTACTTCTACTTTATGTCATTTACATTTTGTCTTTTACTTTATACTTTTACTTTATGCCTTTTCTTTATTTGTGTATCGACTACTTTAATTCCGCACTTTACTTATTTACTTTTACAAGGATATGCAAGCATATGCATATCATATTGCATCATACCATTCTCGCAACATTCATGAAAAAGAATGAAAGTGAAAAAGAAACGAAAGTGAAAAAGAAATGAAAGTGAAAAAGAAATGAAAGTGAAAAGAAAAGAAAGTGAATGAGAAAAGAAGGAAGATTGATGAACCCTACGTGGAGTTCACATCACCTTCAGGAGAAAAGAAAGAATGTGAAAGAAAAGAAGTTAAATGGTAACCTACGGCGTACACATTACTTCTTCATGCATAGGGAGTTGAATGGTAACCTACAGGCTGTACGCATTACTTCCTCATGCATAAGGTTGAATGGTATCCTACGGGATGTACTCATTACCTTCATTCACGCATAAAAAGGGCAAATGCGAAATCCTACGGGATGCTCTCATGCATTCATGTTTATGATAGATGCAAGAGAGAATTGAGAAGTTGTATGTTGTGCAAAGTGTGTTTACTTTACTTATTTACGTTATAATAAATGTTAATGGATGAGTATTGGCTACGATTATTAGCAATATCATCCTTAGAAAGTATAAAATGAATTTACCTAGAGTTTGGATGACTTTAGGAGTTAATTGTGTTATACTTTGGAAAATATGGAATAGAATGACCTAGACTTTGAAGAATTCTAGGAAAGATTGTGTCAGGTAAATTGGACACAAATCGGAATACGAGTTTGAGGTCTATTCTTACTTTTTATCCTTATTATTCTCACTGGGCTTAAGTTGTTAGCTCATGATATTACAAACATTTCAGGTAATGTTTGGGATCGTGGAAGAGGAGCTGGTGCGCGCTTGATCGAGAGGATGACGACTTGAGATGGACTTGGTTGTTGTAAAATCCATGTACATGGTTGTTTTGTGAAATTTATATCATTTTGATGATTTGTACTTTGTAATTAGCTCATAAGAGCTTATTGTCGTTGTTTTATGATTATGATCATTTTGAAACTCCTGATAGGAACTTAATGTTCCTTGTGTTTTTAGATGTCTCAATTTAAGATGTAAACAGGTTTTGGCTAGCCTATTTTCAAACATAATCACGCCAATTTTCTTAAAATAAAAGACTTCCGCTGTGTTTTCTAATTTAAATTATTTTAAAATGACGGGTCGTCACAATTATTGTCTTTAGATCATTGATCATAAGGATAATCATTTTCTAGCCTTTTTCCTTGGGTTGTTTCAAATGGCATATGCGGGTTCTTTGGTTGTGATCTTTTTGGGTCCTTAGTTAATTTTAAGGGTTCTTAAAGCATTTCAAAAGGGTTTTGGTATCATTTGGTATCAGAGCATAGGTTGCATCTTAGTGGCCGATCTCTAGAATTGATTCTATCTTACTTTTATGCACTTGTTTTTCAATTCTACTCATTTTGTCTGTCGAATTCATTCCTGCCTTTTCATCCATTTTTCTTCATCATTTTATTCTGATTTCATGTCTATCTTAAAGATCACGATTAGATCTTGAAAATAAAAAAAAAAAGAAAGAAAGAAAGAAAGAGGAGAGCAATTGCATCCGAGAGCACTAATCTGTACATCTTGTGTTCTTCTTGAAAATTCTTCACTTTTTTGAGTTTGATTCATATAATTTCGTGTATAACTGATATAATTGTGTTTCTATAACATTTACCATTGAAGTATATCAGTTTCACATTGATTTAAAGTCTCAGAAACGGCTATAAGTTACATTTTCCAAAACTGTCCTGTTTTGTAACTGCCGCATTTAATGCTTCTATTTTCCATTCAAACTCTGATCTAATATCCAAATTTGTCTTTGTTGGCTGAAGAGAAATTTTTTATCTTTCTGTTAGCTTTCAAAGTTCAGATGGGAGCTTTATTAAAATGTAACGTCCCGTTACTTTTGGAGGTAAAATTTTTATTTTATTTTAAATAAAGTATTTAAGTTAGTTTAAACTTAGTAATTTTGATTTTAGTAGTTATTTTTGTTCGAAAACCTTTTTAAACCTTTTACTACTTTAAATTAGTTTTGGTGACATTAATAATTATTAACGGGCCAATTAATAATTATTAATCACCTTTAGATTATTTTAAGACCTTCGAGTTTCGTATTTTAATCAAATCTTTTAAAAAGGGACGTATACGTCATTTTCCAATTTCTTAAAAAATCACTATTCATCTCCACCTTCATTAAATAGTCAATATTTGGTCAAACCCTTCATTTTCTCCTTTTCTCTTCCTCCTCCTTTGGCCATAGCCCTCATCCCCTCTCTCTCTCTCTCTCTCTCTCTCTCTCTCTCTCTCTCTTTGGCTTTTCTCCGTTACTCGGGGGATCGCTGTAATCTTATGTCCGTTGAAAAGTTCTCATACCGAGGATCGATTCTAACCTAGCAATCGAGGTTTTCTCTCCTTTTTTTGAGGCCTTAAGGTATGACAAAGTTTCTAAAATTTGATGTGGATAGTGTTTTAATGGAGGTTTTGAGTTGAAATCTTCAAATTCACTCACCGAAGCTTGAAAATTTCAATCGAGGAAGTCATTTTATGCAATTTTAGAAACTTCCCTAAACCCTAAAATCAAGTTTGAGTTGAAAACCCGTTTACTTAATTCATTCCCTACTGTGTTATTTTCTCTCACTTGACCAAGTTTAAGGTGTTTAGTTTGCTATGATTTTACGTTTTACTTAATTTTTCGGAAATCGACTATTATGTAAAACCCTAAAATATGGTGACCCATTGATATCTCAACTTTCAAGGTATCTTAAATCAACCCAAATCTTCTCTAAAAGTGCATAAAAGACGGAAAACCGAACCCGAGCCCTCTCTCCCTTGGTTGGCCGTGGGTCCCTTAGGGTTTAAATCTGGGGTTTTCATCGTTTTATACGTTTAGATGTCGTTTGCTCGATTTTCGGATAATTAATGGTTGTTAGGTGTATTTGTTATGTAGGTTTGTCATCGATTGCGTGACTTTGACTCCGGCACTTTGGAAGCTTGGATTTCACATCTAAGGCGAGTTTAAAATGGAAGTTAGTACTTTTATGAATTATGTTTCATTACGTTATTGTTTATCGAGGTTAAGAGGGGAACTAACTTCTAGAAGTTAAACTTGGTTGGAGACTTTAAACTCGGATGTGAGTGGAATGGTTTTGGTACACTTTTGGTTTTGGAAGTAAAAGAGGAATTATGAGTGGTTTGGAAGTGTTATAAGATGATTTGGAGATTTTAGATGAAAGTGGATGAAAAAGGAACTTTAAGTGATTTGGGAGTCAAAGTAGCTTAGAAATTACACTGGAGTATTGACTCGTGTAATTCAAGCGGCTTATGTTCTTTAGTAGTTTAGTGGAACTTTATCTAACTTACTAGGGAGCTTGATGGATTCTATACGGTACTATGTGATATGGCACATGATAGTATGTGATACGCTCCATACGGTATCATGGTGCGAGGATATGTGATATGGCACATAATAGTATGTGATAGGCTCCATACGGTATCATGGTGCGAGGATATGTGATATGGCACATGATAGTATGTGATACGCTCCATACGATATCATGGTGCGAGGATATGTGATATGGCACATGATAGTATGTGATACGCTGTATACGGTATCATGGTGCGAGGATATGTGATATGGCACATGATAGTATGTGATACGCTCCATACGGTATCATGGTGTGAGGATATGTGATATGGCACATGATAGTATGTGATACGCTCTATACGGTATCATGGTGCGAGGATATGTGACAGGGCACATGATAGTATGTGATACGCTTCATACGATATCATGGTGCGACGATATGTGACAGGGCACATGATAGTATGTGATACGCTCCATACGGTATCATGGTGTGAGGATATGTGATACGGCACATGATAGTATGTGATACGCTCCATACGGTATCATGGTGTGATGATTGTGATATGGCACGTGGTATGTCGACTTCGGTCCATACGGTATTATAAACGATGAAAGATAGTTAGTATGCAATTACATAATCTTTAGACTTGTATAGTAAGACTTAGTAATAACGGGTACTGTTACTTTAAGTCTTGATATCGTTACTTTTTAGAAAGTATATTATGTATGTTGACTATATGCGGAATTTGGAATGTGGAATGGGTAGTAAAAGTGAAATCTAGGCCTTTGGACACGATTTCTGACATGAAATGTTGTTCATAGGATTACTTGCTTTCATTTTACTCTCATTAGCATTTTTATGCTAATGTTGCTAAAATTACAATTTTTCAGGTAAAACTCATGGTAGAGGACGGGGTAGAGGAGGTGGCACCGCGTGACCGATCGAGATAATGAATGGACAGGAACACAATCAATTTTGGGTGTAGCATTCTTACATGCTCATGAACATTGCATCACTTTTTATTATGTTTCATTTTGAGCTCGATGGAGCAATTGTATATATTTTTGACCTTAAACTTTCTTTAGACTTTTTATCATATTATGGAATGCGTATTCTAGGTTTACTGCTTTTTTTGAAAAATTGGGATGTATAACAGGTTTTGGTTTATCCAAAATTTAAACGAACCCATGCCGTTTTTCTGTAAAATCAAGTTTTTTCCGCTTCGCATTTATTTTGAAGGATTTTACGAAAAATCGGGTCGTTACATAAAATCATAATGAAAACAGTTCAAATCTGGAATATCATTTCCATGTGCAGGTTTATCCTATTTTTCGGGAACTTCAATTCTGTGAGTTAGTGTTTTCAATTCTGAACGAATTTTTGAATTTGGCCTTTTTTATACTCTTTATTATCATCTTAAAAAGCTTCATATAGACTTCCAATTGAAAATTCATTCTTGAATTCCACGAATTTTGAAATTTGTAATTGCCATTTTTTCTTGAGTTGTTTGCTTTCAAAAATCTGTTTTGCTTTTTCCAATCTGATTTTGGCCTATCAAATATGTTTTTCTTGTTTTATTTTTATTTCTTTTCATAATTTTAGATTGTTTAAATACTGATTGCTTGATTTTTAGCACTTTAAACACAAGTTGCTTCATTTTGACCATAGCTTATCCAAGAGCCTAAATTTACATTTTGACCTACCTTGAGTGATTAAACACGAGAGTTCCTTGAGTGATATATTGTGAGTGAGTGTTGTGAGGTCCAGAAAACATGTCACAATGGGAAAATAATGTGGGTGAGTTTAGTGAAGCTAGGTGGAGAGAGGAACAAGCAGGAGCTTTAGCTAGACTTACTCAAACTTTAGAGGAGCTTAATGAGTGTATGGGTAGAATAGTGAAGGCTAGTAATCAGCAAAATATGGATAAATTTGAAGGAGAATTAGAAAGTGATGTTGAGGAAGAAGTAGTAACTGATTGGGAAGAGAGTGACTTTGAGGAAGAATATTTTGAGGAAGCTGAAGAGGGTGATTCTATGGAGGAAAATATTGAGGAACCCGAGGCGAGTGATGGTAGTTGGGGGGAAGGAGCTCAACAAGCACTTTTGTGTAGGAGAGTTCTAAATTCGAAAATAAGAGATAGTGTTGAAGATGACCAAAGACACAACTTGTTCCATACTAGGTGTTTAGTAAATGAGACCCCATGTAGTGTTGAGATTGATGGTGGAAGTTGTACAAATGTTGTGAGCTCAATTCTGGTCAAGAGACTCAATTTGCTTACTAAACCACATCCCAAACCTTATAAGTTACAATGGTTAAATGATAGAGGGGAGTTGAAGATGCATAAGAAGGCTATCATTTCTTTTAGCCTTGGAAAGTATAAATATGAGGTAGTTTGGGGTGTAATCCCAATGCATGCTGGGGATATACTTTTGGGAAGGCCTTGGCAGTTTAATAGGAGAGTGACCTATGATGGCTACCTAAATAGGTACACTTTTACCAAGGATGGGAGGAAGACTACTTTAGTACCTTTATCTTCAAAAGAGGTGTTCAATGATCAATGTAAGCTTGAGCAAAGTAGATTTGAGTTTGAGTTGAGAGAAAAAGAATTACAAGAAAAAGAATTGAGTGAAAAATTGAGTGAGAGAGAAAAGAAAGCTTTGAGTGGAAAAAGCCAGAGTGAAAATAATGAGAGAAAAGAGAAGAATGAAAAGGAAATATGTGAACACTTTGTGAAAATTGAGAGAAAAGGAAAATCAGTGAGATATCATGTAAAAATGAGTGAGGTGAGGATAGTTTTTCTTAGTCAAAAGCCTAATTTTGTGCTTATGTGCAAAGTAGACTTTTTGGCAACTAACCTTAACCATTATTTTCCTAGTGTGTTTGAAAATCTTTTTCAGGTTTGGAAGCATTACTTACTGCCAAATAAGAGCTTGAGGTGTTCGAAAGGACAATACATCAAAGAAAGAAAGTATATCGATTCTAACGAGAATGTTGTAAGTAAAATACTTTCTTGGCGAAATACTTTATGTTCTAATCTAGTTTTTGAGCATGTGAAAGTTACTGGTAATAAGCATCTTGAAATTTATAGTTTTGACCTTGTTGAAAACTTGAACTCGAATCATGCACCATTTAGGAATACATATACATCTTATGTTATAGATTTTACATTGAGTAATTACAATGTATTCCAGAATGTTTTGCTAGAATGGGAAACTCAAGAGTTGGTAAATGGGATCTTAGGAGCCATGTTTAGGGAAACTAACTCTCAAGTGAAAACTTGGGAGAATTCTTTACATTTTGTGGAGAATACATATAATAGGAGAATACATCATAAAAATGTTTGTTTTACAAATAAACTTATTTATGGTCTTTATGCTATTACTCCCTTTGAGTTGTTGCTTATGAGATCTAATGTTTTTGTGAGTAATTAAGCCCATTTTATGAATGTATTCATCAAATTAATTCACATGGATGACGAGCAAATGATAGAGGAGCAAGTTTTTACATTTACCTTGAAAATGATCTTGAGAAGGAAACCGATTAAATTACATCTGAGAGCATGGATTTGGATGCATTTTCGGAAGAAAAGATTACAAAAAAGGACCAAGTTGCATCCGAGAGGTGATGGACCATATCAAGTCCTTGGATGAATCTATGCAAAAGTCCACATCATCGCATTACAAGGTGAGTATTTTGAGAATTCAATTTTTAAAGTTACTAATTTTTCATCTTTTATCGTAGGGCATGAAGATTTGGATTCGAGGACGAATCCTTTTCAAGAAAGAGGGAATGATATGAACCAAGGAACCTTACAAGTTGTGGAGTTGCATTCATTACACTCCAAGTTGATGTCAAGCTCAAACTTCAAGCATAGTTCATTAAATGCAAGTCATGTTCAAGCCAAGCTCATTAAATGCAAGTCAACTTCAAGCCTAGTTCATTAAATGCAAGTCAAGTTCAATTAATGCAACCGAAGCTCATTTAATGCAACTCAAGACATCAATGCTACTTAAGACTTATTCATGACACCTTAAAGCTTTATTTATGACTCCCATAAACACATGTGATCAAGAAGTTTCAGTTACAAAGTCTTCCAAATCAGAATTGTAACTCTTTTATTTTCGGTTACACTTTAAATTCAATAGGTTAGTTAATTGTCATTATTTCTGTCTTTACTTTTGTGGGCTGTCTTTTGGCCTTTTTTTTATTCAATTTTATCAGTTTATTTTCTTGGCTATTGAAGGCTATAAAGCCATGAGGCATTCTTGTAAGAAATAAGATTATTCATGAGATAAAAATGCAAAAACTCTTTGAGAGCTTTTCTTTGAAATTGTTGTGAGCTGAGCTTACCATTTCAATTTTGTCATTCCTTGTGTTTAGGGTGGTTGTAGAATCAAGCCTTTAGGATTGATCATTCTAAATTGGTGGATTGATTCGAATCTAGAGCAAGAAATTCAATTCTTGTCTTTAGATCATTGATCATAAGGATAATAATTTTCTAGCCTTTTTCCTTGGGTTGTTTCAAATGGCATATGTGGGTTCTTTGGTTGTAATCTTTTTAGGTCCTTAGTTAAGTTTAAGGGTTCTTAAAGCATTTCAAAAGGGTTTTCGTATCACTGGGCCGGGAATACTCTTAGTGGAAGCGCAGAAAAACATGAAATTCAAACAAAGTATAATAATTTTTAAACTCGAGCTTGAGCTAAAAAGCCACTTTCTCCATGATTTCTTCATTCTCCGCTGCATGATCCTTCTTGTGAGTAAGTTTGGTATAATTCTTCCGGCAATCTACTTTTTTAAAGACCTTACGCATCATCTTCGAATTTGAGAGAGAAGGTTCTTCAAGCTGCTCTTCGATTGAGGTTAGTTTTGTTCTATTGCTAACTTCTCGCTTTTCGCTACTTTATTTCAGCACCAGTGCATTTAGTTTAAGGGTCCCATTGAGAAATAAATGATTTAGATTAGGGTCCCCTTTCCTCTTGAATGAAATCACGTTAATTTGTTATTTGATCTTTTCTTGAAAGAAATCGTGATTAGTCTGTGCTATGTTTTTCTTCACCTTACAATGGAAATAGTACCAAGTTCATGTCATGCCTTTCTTCTCCTTTTGAAGAAAATGATGCATAGTTCCAACTAGGAATTTCTCCTCTTTCGAAGGAATTGTGCCTAGGTCGGACTAGGACTTTCCCACCTTATGAAGGAAAATGTGCCTAGTCTAAGGTAGGGCTTTCTTTTTCTTATGAAAGAAAATGTGCCTAGTCCGAGTTAGGGTTTTCTTCTACTTTTGAAAGAAGTTGTGCCTAGTTTGATCTAGGGCATCCATCTTCTTACAAAGAATCGAGCTCGAGCTTTGACGACAACTAGTCCAATCCCAAAGTCCGGCATCCAAGCTTTAACGCATACCATCTTCCTAGTCACGAGCTCGACCTCTATAGAAATCTGAAAGGTGATATGTAGCACCTCTGAGCATGACATGCAGTGAGAAACAAAAAGAAAAAAAAAGCAAATTTATGCATGGAGTTCATGGTCAGAAAACGTCCAAGTGTCCAAGTCTCTCGCCCCTCACCGAGTCTTTTCCTCCACTAGAGAAAATACCTCCTATAGTTCATCTATTCTCAATAAAAAAACAAACGATTCACAACTAAAATAACTTCCAAACCACTACAAACTATTCAAAACAAAAAGCTCTTTATAGACATTCTCATTGCAATTAAACTCACATCTCAACCCGGTCTCCAATCTATTCATCCTCCTCATCCCATCCTCTGTCGACCTCCACTCGATAATCATTAAATCTCGCATTATTATCACATGATCATTGTATCTATCTAGCAGTACCCTCTTAGTACGTTTAAGTTCAACACACTTTCTACCATCCTTTCTAACATAACTAAGGCACCTTGCCTCTTTTACCTATGTACCTTCTCCAAACCCATTCCACTACCCCGGCTTTCGTGAAGGTATTCACATCAAACAGCTCGAGGAATAAGTATGTATGGAAGTAAATGAAGTCATTGTAATGCTATGATACATTTAAAATCAATCAAGTGAGTAAACAAGAAAACTAAACATTTGATATAATCAAAGTGTCATCAATTCCTAGCAATCCGAGTATCAATTATGTGACGGCCCGAGTTTTAGAATAATAATATAGTTTATTTATTTTATTTATTTGAATTTATAAATTGGTTAAATGGGTTTTATATTGATATTTATATTTTAATGAATTGTTTTGAATGGTTATTGAAGGATAAAATAGTTAACTATGGTTGGGTTATACCCTAACCATGGTTAAAGTGAAAGTTTGGGTTTGGTTAAAAAACTAACTACGGTTAGTTGAGAAGAGGGGGTTTATTTTTTTTAAAAAAAAAAAAAACTCATAATGGACCATTTTACAAAAAGTCAAATAAGCTGATAAGGCAAACCCAAATTACAAGTCTAAAGACCCTATGCTATTACGCTTAGCATAAACCTTTGAAGCAAGAACTCAAACCCTCTCTAACTAATCGGTTTCAACCAAGAGATTTAAGGCTAGATGAGATTACCTCTTAGATCAATGATCTAGAGACAAGAATGAGATTCCTTGTTTTAGATTGAATCACTCCACAACTAAGTTGATCAATTCCTAGTTGAATGACACGACAACAACCCTAAACACAAGAATTACAAGAAGTTGAAAACTCAATGTGGTTTTCAAAAGAAACTCTCAATGACTGACTTGATTTTCATTCAAACATAATCTTTTGTCTTACAAGCATGTCTCATGGCTTTATAGCCTTCAATAGCCACGAAAATAAACTGATAAAATTGAATAAAAAAAGGCCAAAAGACTGCCCACAAAAGTAAAGACAGTAATAATGACAATTAACTAGCCTATTGAATTTTAAGTGTAACCAAAAATAAAAGAGTTACAATTCTGATTTGTAATTGAAACTTCTTGATCACATGTGTTTATGGGAGTCATAAATAAAGCCTTAAGATGTCATGAATAAGTCTTGAGTCGCATTGATGTCTTGAGTTGCATTAAATGAGCTTCGGTTGCATTAAATGAACTTGACTTGCATTTAATGAACTAGGCTTGAAGTTGACTTGCATTTAATTAAGCTTGAAGTTGACTTACATTTAATGAGCTTGGCTTGAACTTGGAGTGTAATGAATGCAACTCCGCAACTTGTAAGGTTCCTTGGTTCATATCATTCCCTCCTTCTTGAAAAGGATTCGTCCTCGAATCCAAAGCTTCATGCCCTACAATAAAAGATGAAAAATCAGTTGCTTTAAAAATTGAATTCTCAAAATACTCACCTTGTAATGCAATGGTGTGGAATTTTGCATAGATTCGTCCAAGGACTTGTGTAACGTCCCGTTATTTTGAAGTGAATTTTTTTTATTATTTTATTTTATTTAATGTTATTTAGTTATTGATTTATTTCAATTTACATATTTAGTTTAATTATTATTTTTGTAATTTCAATTTTAGTAGTTAATTTCGCCCGAAATTCTTTGTAATCGTTTTAATATTTTAAATTCATTTCGGTGACTTTAATAATTATTAATAGGCCAATTAATAATTATTAATCACATTTAGATTTATTATGAGCTTCGGGATTCGATTCATAAGTCAAAAGTCATAAAAGAACGTAACCGTCATTTCCAATTTCTTAAAATATCTAAAATTACTATTCACATCTTCTTTAAATATCACAAAAGTCATCAAGTTGCCTTCATTTTCTTCTCCTCCATTCTTCCTTGCCGTGACCTTCACTTCCACCATGGATGTGATTTTCTTTTCTTCGTTTCTCATTCGTTTCTCGATGGATTGGCTTGATTTCGGTTGTGTTGGATTGGTAGGGACAAGGGCTACCTATCCAACCTGCCTTTTCAGAGTTTCCCGTTCTCTAAGGGAAGTCCCAAAATGTAAGTTTTCAAAACTTTTTATATGGATTTGTTCGTTTTTGTTTATAAATGAGTTTTGAAGTTGAAATCATGAATTTCTATCATGGAATTTGACGGTTTTGAGCCCGGATTTTCGAAAAACACTATTCACCCGAAATTACTATTCATCCGAAATCACTATTCACCTGAAAATGCACACTTGTTCTCATCTTAGTTATGAGTTGTAACATGTTGTGTAATTGGTGAATTGTAGGTGCTATTGCTCGGTTGTTGTTTCGTGGGAATTGGAGACTTGGAGCAAATATTATTTAGCTAAGGTGAGAATAGTTAGGATTTAAAGTAATTATAGAAAGCGAATAAGTATGTTGATTTGTAGAATTAGAAATTAAGACTAGAATTCGAATCTAAGAATAAAGGGAAGTGAGTTAGTGCCCTTATGATTAGGAGTTAATCCTTTAAGTGAGAACTTAGGAGTTCACGAGGAAAACATTGAATCTTAGAAAATTCTAAGTCAATTTCGTTTCGAAGTTTAAGATGGATCATTGGAAGTTAAAAGATCCAAACTTTTATATAGAACGATTAATAGAACCTCGGATTATATTGGAAGTTAGAATCCATGAAGGTATAGGTTAATTGTTTAAGATAGGATTTATTTTTACTAATGTAGCGGAGTTCTATTTATATATCGTTCTTCCGGGATTCCTATCTATTTTACTTTATGTCTTTATTTTATGCCCTTTACTTTATGTTTGTTTTGGTTACTTTAATATTCATACTTTACTTTCATTTACTTTTACTAGCATATGCAAGCATAACCATAACATCTTGCACCATAATATATCGCACCATAACATCTCGCATCATTGAAAGAAAGTGAAAAAGAAAAGAAAGTGAAAGAGAAAAGAAAGTGAAAAAGAAAAGAAAGTGAGAAAGAAAATGAAAGGTTAATGGTGGATGCTACGGGAAATGTCCACGTTACCTTCATCATGCATAAGGTTGAATGGTGGATGCTATGAGAAATGTCCACGTTACCTTCATGCATAAGGTTGAATGGTGGATGCTACGGGAAATGTCCACGTTACCTTCATTTCATGCATAAAGGGCGAATGTGTATCCTCCGGGATGTTCTCATTACCTTCATGCATATGATCGATGGAATAGAGAATCGAGATGTTATATTTATGCAAAGTTTACTTACTTTTCTTATTTATGTCGTAACGAGTTAATGGATGAGGATTTGACTACGAGTGTTAGTAATATCATCCTTTGGAGAGTTTAGAATGAAATTACCTAAAGTTTAGAGAACTTTAGGATTGATTGTGTAAGATAAATTGGACACAAATCGGAATGCGAGTTTGAGGTCTATTTTTACTTTTTATTTTTATTATTCTCACTGGGCTTAAGTTGTTAGCTCATGATATTACAAACATTTCAGGTAATGCCCTGGCTAGAGGTCGTGGAAGAGGAGATGGTGCTGCGTGATCGAGGGATAATGACCTCGAGATGGACTCAGTTGTTGTAAAGTCTATGTATTTAATTTTGTGAACTTTGAAGACTTTGATGATTTGTACATTTTTATTTTGCTCATAAGAGCTTATCGTCGTTATTTTATGATATTAAATCTTTGAACTCCTGTTTTGGGACTTAAAGTTCCTTGTGATTTTACTAGATTTGGAAATTAGGATGTAAACAGGTTTTGGCTAGCCAACTTTCAAACATAACCACGCCAATTTTTCTTAAAATATAAAGACTTCCGCTGTATTTATTTTTAAATTATTTTAAAATAGTCGGGTCGTCACAACTTGATATGGTCCATCACCCCTCGGATGCAACTTGGTCCTTTTTTGTAATCTTTTCTTCCGATAATGCATCCAAATCTATGCTCTCAGATGTAACTTAATTGGTTTCCTTCTCAAGATCATTTTCAAGATAAATGTGAAAACTTGCTCCTTGATCATGTGCTCGTCATCCATGTGAATTAATTTGATGAATACATTCATAAAATGGGCTGAATCACTCACAAAAACATTCTCATAGGCAGCAACTCAAAGGGGAGTAATAGCATAAAGACCATAAATAAGTTTATTTGTAAAACAAACATTTTTATGATGTATTCTCCTATTACATGTATGCTCCACAAAATGTAAAGAATTCTCCCAAGTTTTCACTTGAGAGTTAGTTTCCCTAAACATGGCTCCTAAGATCCCATTTACCAACTCTTGAGTTTCCCATTCTAGCAAAACATTTTGGAATACATTGTAATTACTCAATGTAAAATCTATAACATAAGATGTATATGTATTCCTAAATGGTGCATGATTCGAGTTCAACTTTTCAACAAGGTCAAAACTAGACATTTCAAGATGCTTATTAACAGTAACTTTCACATGCTCAAAAACCAGATTAGAACATAAAGTATTTAGCCAAGAAAGTATTTTACTTACAACATTCTAGTTAGAATCGATATACTTGCTTTCTTTGATGTATTGTCCTTTCGAACACCTCAAGCTCTTATTTGGCCATAAGTAATGCTTCCAAACCTGAAAAAGATTTTCAAACACACTAGGAAAATAATGGTTAAGGTTAGTTGCCAAAAAGTCTACTTTGCACATAAGCACAAAATGAGGCTTTTGACTAAGAAAAAACTATCCTCACCTCACTCATTTTTACATGATAGCTCACTGATTTTCCTTTTCTCTCAATTTCCACTAAGTGTTCACATATTTCCTTTTCATTCTTCTCTTTTCTCTCATTGTTTTCACTCTGGCTTTTTCCACTCAAAGCTTTCTTTTCTCTCTCACTCAATTTTGCACTCAATTCTTTTTCTTTCAACTCTTTTTCTTTTAACTCAAACTCAAATCTCCTTTGCTCAAGCTTACATTGATCATTGAACACCTCTTTTGAAGATAAAGGTACTAAAGTAGTCTTCCTCCCATCCTTGGTAAAAGTGTACCTATTTAGGTAGCCATCATAGGTCACTCTCCTATCAAACTGCCAAGGCCTTCCCAAAAGTATATCCCCGGCATGCATTGGGACTACATCACAAACTACCTCATCTTTATACTTTCCAAGGCTAAAAGAAATGATAGCTTGCTTATGTACCTTCAACTCCCCTCTATCATTTAACCATTGTAACTTATAAGTTATGGGATGTGGTTTAGTAAGCAAATTGAGTCTCTTGACCAGAATTGAGCTCACAACATTTGTACAACTTCCACCATCAATCACAACACTACATGGGGTCTCATTCACTAAACACCTAGTATGGAACAAGTTGTGTCTTTGGTCATCTTCAAAATTCTCCTTTATTTCAGAATTGAGAACTCTCTTACACAAGAGTACTACTCTATTTCCTTCCTCCCGACTATCATCACTCGCATCAGGTTCCTCAATATTTTCCTCCATAGAATCACCCTCTTCAGTTACTACTTCTTCCTCAACATCACTTTCTAATTCTCCTTCAAATTTATCCCTATTTTGCTGATTACTAGCCTTCACTAATCTACCCATACATTCATTAAGCTCCTCTAAAGTTTGAGTAAGTCTAGCAAAAGCTTCCGCTTGTTCCTCTCTCCACCTAGCTTCACTAATCTCACCCACATTATTTTCCCATTGTGACATGTTTTCTGGACCTCACAAAACTCCCTCACGATATATCACTCAAGGAGCTCTCGTGTTTAATCATTCAAGGTAGGCCAATTTGAAAGTAGGTGCTCTCGGATATGAACTTACTTTTCAAGCAAGATTTGTTTTTAGAAAGCTACAAAAGTAATTCAGTTAGAAAAATACAACTAATTATGAAAAGAAACAATAATAGAATAAGAAATCAGAAAAGAAAACAAAATGGTAGGAAAAACAGAATTTAAGACAAGGAAAAACTAGGAAAAAGCCAAATATGGTAAGTCAAATTCGGAATTATTGGAAATGAATTTTAAGATGACAACTCATATATAGCTCAATCAATCAGTTATTAAGAGTAGACAATTGGAAAAAATTCGAAATAATGATGAGAATTAAAGATGCCAATCAAAGAATAGACAAGATCCGGATTTTAAGGAGTTGTCTCCACACTGTTTTGATTTTCAAAATTTGAGTCGTTTACAAATAGAATTTCGTTAAATGTCCTTCTTGAAAATGAATGATAACTAATTAAATTAACTTTCCTATTCATATTGTGAAAGCTAATTCGAAAGATTTCACGTGTTTTAGACAGCAAGACAGAGCATTAAATGCGGCAGATTCAAATATGGAAAGTATGAGCAGGATTTGAATGTCAACAGATCTGAATTGAATTGATGCTTAAATTGAGGATCTAAATTGATAAAATAACATTCAAAATTCAGACTTTTTCATTTTCTATGGATCAAACTCTGAATTTTCAAAGCAAAGCAATGAAGAACACAAGATGAACAATATAGTGCCTAGGATGCAAAGCTCTCTTTCTCACTTTTTTATTTATTTATTTTTTATTTTTTTTATTTTCAAGATAAGAATATGATCTACAATATGGAAACAAGATCAGAATGAAAAGAAAAGAAAAGTGATGGATTGGATAGAAAATGAAAAGATGAAGACAGATTGAAGGAAACAAGCAATTTGCAAGAAAATTAAAGGATATAATCAAATCTAGAGTTTGGCCAAGGTTTCGACCAATGCTCTGATACCAACTGATAAGGCAAACCCAAATTACAAGTCCAAAGACCCTATGCTATTACGCTTAGCATGAACCTTTGAAGCAAGAACTCAAACCCTCCCTAACTAATCGGTTTCAACCAAGAGATTTAAGGCTAGATGAGATTACCTCTAAGATCAATGATCTAGAGACAAGAATGAGATTCCTTGTTCTAGATTGAATCACTCCACAACTAAGTTGATCAATTCCTAGTTGAATGTGATATGAATCATGGAACGTCACAAAAAGCCCAAGGACAAATCACAACATTAAAGTTCAGGAGAAGCATTGACATCCATTTACAGGCCTACATTAGCAAAGTCAAGACAAGCTTCGAAGATCAGATCATGGAGGCTATGGAAGAGGACGTGATGAACTTCAATCTATGGAAAATACATTTGGAGGAAGAGTATTGAAGACTTGTTCAATCGGAATTGAAGAGAAGAGCTAATTAGGAAAGTTGCATCACTTTTGCAAACTTTCCTTATTTGGACCACTTTCCATATTTGTTTCCAAAGTTTCCATATTTGTTCCCAAAATGGTTCCAACGAATTTATGATGTATTTAGACATGTTTTAGGTCTTTTATATTCATTTTATATGTTTGGAAAGGATTAGGAAAGATATTATTCTCTAGAAAAGATTTTCCACAAAATCTGCCAATTTCACATAAGGCAAGTTTTGGGCAGATTTTATGCTCCTTGTAATCCGAATTTCCTAGCTTATTTTTAGGGTTTCTTTGCCTATTTAAAGGCCTCATTTGTAACCCTAAATACTCAGATTTAACATGATAATAATATTGCTTTTTGCTTAGCCGAAATTGCTTAGTTTTGTAGCCTTGTTCTAGGTTGCATGTTTTAGAAACATTCAAGCATAATTTGATCTAGTATGTTTGTGAATTGTTTCGATCTTGAAATAAGAACAAGTTCTCTTATTTCAAGATATTAGATCATTGGAATAATCTTCTTCTTCTTGCTTTCCAAGGGTTTTACCTTATTGTTCATCGGGGTTTTAGGATTTGCATCTAGGGGTTCTTTGTGCTTTCAAAGGGTTTCTATTTCAATTTCCTAGGGTTTCATATCAGAATGACTCGGCAGCAACACTAAACACAAGAATTGCAAGAAGTTGAGAACTCAATGTGGTTTTCAAAAGAAACTCTCAATGAGTGACTTGATTTTCATTCAAGCATAATCTTCTTTCTTACAAGCATATCTCATGGCTTTATAGCCTTCAATAGCCACAAAAATAAACTGATAAAATTGAATAAAAAAAAGGCCAAAAGACAGCCCACAAAAGTAAAGACAGAAATAATGACAATTAACTAGCCTATTGAATTTTAAGTGTAACAAAAAATAAAAGAGTTACAATTTTGATTTGTAACTGAAACTTCTTGATCACATGTGTTTATGGGAGTCATAAATAAAGCCTTAAGATGTCATGAATAAGTCTTGAGTCGCATTGATGTCTTGAGTTGCATTAAATGAGCTTTGGTTGCATTAAATGAACTTGACTTGCATTTAATAAACTAGGCTTGAAGTTGACTTGCATTTAATTAATCTTGAAATTGACTTGCATTTAATGAGCTTGGCTTGAACTTGGAGTGTAATGAATGCAACTCTGCAACTTGTAAGGTTCCTTGGTTCATATCATAAGCATTAAGTCATATTTTATCATTGCTCCTTAATCAAACAAAAATTTATGGCATATGTTATCATTTCTCATTAAAGCAAAATAAAAAAAAAATAAAAAACCCATTCTTTCTTCTCCATTCTGCCGAACAACTCAAGACTAGGGGGAAGGCCAATTTTTCATCTCTTTTCTCTTCTTTTGAGCTTGGATTCGTGGGAAAAAAAATGAATTTTGATTTTAAAGTAATTTCATATTTAATATAAGCCTATTATTCTACTTTCATTGGATTAAAAACCAAAAAAAAATCAAGAAAAGCTCTTTTCCTCATCCTCTTGACCGAAAAGCAGCTTTTGAGAAAGAGGGGGTGACTTCTGCTTCAAAACTTCTTGTTCTTGCTTAGGATCAACTCAAAAATCATGGGTGATTGATGGGTTTTCAATTCTTGGAAGGTTGGAGCAAGTTTCCTCAAGAAATTATAAAGTTTTGTAAGTTTTTCCATAACCTAGAATGCTCTAAAATTGGGGATTTTAGAAGTATTAGTTTGTTTGTTTTAATGTTTGAAACTTGTAAATAATCGAAGGAATTGTTTTAAAACCATGGTCTTTGAGGTTTTTAAATTAGGTTTTACTTTGGTAGGTTTTGGAAATTACTTTCTAACTAAAAGAGGAATTGTCATTGGAATTAAATCTACATGAATATTAGAATTTAAGGAGGTGTCCTATAGAATTTGATTTGCAAAATTTTCATGTAAAATAACATAGGCGTTAGCTTTGAGTATTGTGGATTTAGAGCTTATTTCTTATTGAATTTAATTTAGAGTAGAGCTTTGGAATAGATTACACAAATTCATGATTAATTACATCATATGGTTGTGAGGTACATCATCATTTTTCCCTCTGTTTTTAGCTTGTTTTTAGGGGCTGTTTTGTAGGCTCAGATTGTGAGGGTCTGTTTTGTGGTCTCAGATGATATGTATAATTGTTAATTCATGAATGAACATGCTATATAAAACTATTAAATTGATGTAATGAATTGTGTGTACGTTTTGGCTCAAAGCAAAGCCCAATGTGGAAGCTAGATACTTGGTATCACAAGGTGGGAATAAATAGAAACTAAAGTACATTTATGTTTGAATTTTCATGATATGAATTGAATTGTGTAAAGACGTGTAAGCAACGTTAGCGTAGTTGAGCGTTAGGTAAGTTAGACGGGAGGTTTTCCATGAGCAAGTAGTTGGGGATGAGAATGTGAGAGGCAAACGGGGTCGAGTTATATCGAAGGGTTCGGCAGTTGAGTCATATGGAGTTCGGGGATTTTAGGATGATGGATTTTTCTTTTGGAAAGCCAAATTGATATTGTTTGGGTCTTTAAAATAAACAACGGAGAGATTATGTAATGAAATCTTTAGGTTTTTGGTTGAAGGTTAGAGACTCAATTTGTTAAAGGAGGTGTTGTGGTTAGTTAGATGGGGTTGATGGTTCGTCTTGAGTTATAATGACGTAAAGGCTAAACAAGACGTTACAGTATGGCACGCAAGTTGTCCTGAAAAGGAATAGTAATTTCCAAGAGTGAAGTTTAGCCATTTGAGCTATTGCACAAATATAGGAAGCCCAGAACGGAACCCAACATTAAAACCCGATTGTAGGCCATTTGAAGATTCACTAGTGTTCCTAAACTAGGAGTGTTCTTAGCCTTCCTTTGGTATCGTTTAACTATGGTAAATTTGAGTGTGTAATGACTATTTTACGTACGACACTAATGCTCGGAAGTTCAACCAATGAGTCTCCAAGAACCCTTTTGAACTGCCAAAATTACTACTTTTCTGTTAGCTAGCTTAGAAACTCTTGGAGCAAACTGAGTTGTGAAGTTTAGTTCGAACTAAGTGCGAGGATTAAGAAAGAGAACGGATATGTACATTGTGAATCCCGGAAACCAATGGGAGATGGGTGTTTTGTAGAAATAAATTCATTGATGTGTGGCTGAGCTTACATGATAAGATTAGTTTTTCAATGATTGTGATTGACGAAGAAGGAAGCCAAGGTCAAGTCTTGTTTGACTAGAAAAGTGAGAACATAAAGAATTAGAAGGGTGAATGGCGTGCATTCACGAGTTTTTCCCGAGTTGTCTTAAAAGGGAAAGTGTGGTGTAGGTGGTAGTGATTAATAGTATGGTTGGTAAGGTTAAAAGCGTAAGAGAATTATGGAAACGAATATTGACTCCAGTAGTGGCCAAAGGGGCCGAAATGTTAATTAGTTTAAAACCGGTTCATGTTTTGATAGTTGTTCATATAAGCATGCCTATTTCCTTTATTATTATGTTCATAGTCCATGAATGAGTCATATACTGGATTGGGGCTATGATTATGCATATTTGTTACGTTTTTTATTTATGCTCGATAAATAGTTATGACTAAGATAACAGAGAAGAGTGTGATCATGAACTACGTGAATATGTGAAACATAAACATTATGTGAGGAAAGATCGAGTCATATACCAATTTTTAGAAAAATTGATCTATTTATACTTGTTGATTCGATATTCCGTTATATGATGTTGTTGTGAAGAAGCATGCTAAATCCATTTCATGTCTTAGCATTCCACTCATGCATATCATGTGATCGATATGTGGCCATGGGGTTGTAACTCGTGTAACGGTGTATGGGTGTTGGACGTTACACGTGGTTACCATGGCAGAGATGTGATTATCCCGTGTAACGGTGTGTGGGTGTTGGACGTTACACGTGGTTACTGTGCAAAGGTGATGAGCTCCGGTGTGCTATATAATGAATGGCCCGGATGCTAGTGAATGTTGAGATAACTTGAAATTGATATGAGCTACGGCTCGGATGATGATTGATCATGTGAGGGGCGTAGTGAGACGCCTGGTTTGTGATAGATGGATTGCGAAATGAATGAGGATGGTAATTGTGAAATATGTTAGCGGTTTGACGAAAGTGTATGTTAGAGAACTTGTGGTTGATTGACACCATCCATTCACATTGCATTTGTTATATTTATACATTTTAAGCATGTCATTCCTCTTGTGCATATTATTATGGCTCGAGTGATAATATGATAGTATGTGTAAAATGTGTAGTGAGACGCGAAAATGATAAATGAAAGAGCGTGCTGATTGAAAGATTGTGTTGAAAAGAAATTTGAAATGGTTATGGTTATTTGATACGGTGACAATGTGTTGTGATACGAGGTGTATGTGAACTACGTAGTCGAATTGGAATGAGTATTCAAGATGTTGTGAACAATTGTTGGTCTTTAGGGTTTGGGAGGAGCAAAGTACGTGAGTTTAGTTGGTATAAACCCAGGGTTGTTTGAGCTGGTGAGTATGAGGTAGGGGAACTATAGGGCGAGGAATAGGAAGAAAGATGGTTCTAGTTAAAGATTCGAAAGGTTGTGTGAATTTTCGGTTGTTGAATGGTTGTGTGAGCTTCCGTTCGAGTACGAAATGAACGACATGAGATATTCTTTAGCAAAGGCAACAGACTCGGATGACGGCCAAGAGTTTCAACTGTTTGGTTTCTTTCGATCAATGAAATTATTACATAAATTTACTTTCACTTCTTTTTATTTCCACTGAGTTATCAAACTCAGAGGTGCTTTATATCCCCTTTCAGGTTTTGCTGCGGTCGAGGACGTGGCGAGGAGGCTGGTATGCATTGGAGCTTGGATGCCAGACTTGGAAATGGATCAATTGATGTCGTTCCCCGTGCTCGAGTGCTGATGGTCGCATAAGACAAGACTTATGTGATATAAGTGTTTGTCGTCGATTTATAATTTGTATATATTGGGTCTTGGACTCAAGAGATTTTCCATACCTAACTTTTCATGGTGTCGTTTTAAACTTCTTTTATTTTAGAAATGTGCTTTCTTGCTTTTTCTACTGAGTTACTGTAAAACAGGTTTTGGTTGTTCATTTTTTAAATGGACCCACGCGAATTTTTCGTAAAACTATTTGCCTTCCGTGGCGTTTTGTTTAGAATTGTAGCTACTTTAAATGAATTTCATGTTCTCACACACTTCCGCTGAGAGTACTCGTGGCCTAGCCTCGGTTTGAGTTGGGTCGTTACAAATTAGTACTTTCACTTTCCACACATCTTACCGTGCACCGATGATCTTGGAGACTATCTCGATAGCTCACTCCACAAATTAAAGTATCAGTACTTTCACATTTCACTCGTCTTACCAGCATAGGATGTCTCGGGGCTATCTCGATATGGGTTAATGGCATAATGAAATGATGTAGATATGATGCTCGGGATGCTATGCTCAAGGAGTCAAATATAAATGAAAGCATAATATGTGCAATGAAAACTTAAGCATGTATGTTGAACAAACTGTGTCAGGTAAGCATAACCATTTCATGTTCCTTTTTCCACACAATCTTGCAAACAACACATTCTTTCAATTATCATTTCTGCGTCTCACTATGGACTTTACACATACTATCACATTAACTACTTGACCCGTAGCTCCACATAATCTTTCAGGTTATCGTAATGACCACTCTAGCATCCAGGTCATCCATCACACAGTGCCTCGGAGCTACACCACATCCTCCACGGTAACCACGTGTAACGTCCAACAACCAACACACAGTTACACAGGTTACGACCCCAAGGCCACAAACTGATAGCATGATATCCTTGAGTGATATGTTATGAGATGAAATGAGATTGGCATTCTTGTTTTTGGTAAACATCATATAAGAAAATCTCAAAAATCTCAATTCAATATCATGAATAGAACAATTCCTCCGAGCCCTATTCAATTAAATAACTGTAACATCCCGCTATTTTACAAGAATATTGTTTTTTATTATTTATTTATTTATTATTATTTATTTTAATTATTATTATTGATGTAAAGCACTTAATTTACTTTTAGAATTGATTAATTTAAATTTTAGATTTAATTAGAATTTACGAGTTTATTTCGTTCGTAGATTCTTTTAATCACTTTATTAGCTTAAATTATTTTTGGTCGTATTAATAATTATTAACGGGCCAATTAATAATTATTAATCACCATTTGGATAGTTTAAGAACTTCGGGTTTCATTTAATAAGCTAAAATCATTAAAGGGACGTAACCGTAATTTTCGATTTCTTAAAAATATCTAAAATTACTATTCATTCTTCTTTAAAAGACCAAGTTTGACTAAGATTGATCCATCTTCTTCTCCTTCTCTTGTTCATGACCGTGGGCTTCTTCCACCATGGGAGAGGTCTTGGCTTTTCTTCGTTTCTCGGTGGATCATCGTGTTTTCGGTTGCGTTGGATTGCTCGGGGCGAGGGCTACCTATCCAACCTACAATTTCGGTGTTTCTCGTTCCCTACAGGAAGCCCTAAAAAGTTACTTTCAAAACATTTTACACGGTTTTGTTTGTTTTTTTATCATAAATGAGTTTTGAAGTTGAAATCATGAATTTCTATCATGGAATTTGACGATTTTGAGCTCGGATTTTTGAAAAACACCCTAAAACACTATTCATCCGAAAACACTTTTCACCCGAAAATCATACTTTTTCTCTTATTAGATTTGAATTGTAATTCGTTGATGGATTGATGTATTATAGGTGTCGGTTGCACGTTAACACCTTGTTGAACCATTGGATTAAACTTAATTGCTAATGTGAGAATAAATAGAATTTAAAGTAGCTTTAGAAACCGAATAAGTTGAACGATTTGTAGAATCGGAAGTTGAGATTAAGGTTTAAATCGAAAGGATTAAAGTAAGTGAACTAACATGCTTAGGCTTGGAGTTAGTTATAGTTGAGTGAGAGAACTCATGGATTTTTCGAAGTAAACGAATAACTCTTGGAAGTTCTAAGTTTAGATTCGTTCCGGAGTTTAAGAATGATTATCGAAGTTGAAGGTTTCAAGTATAATGGAAATTGATTATGGAACTTCGGATAATAATTGAAAGAAATAGAATAATTTTGAATTGGGGACTTTAAGATAAAGTTAGTAATTCAAGTTTAACTAAAAGCCGTTTGGCTTGATCTATTATTGTTTTCTTATTAGAAGTTCCTAATTTCTTATTTTATGTATAAGAGCATTAAATGATCCATTTACCTTTATGTTCTTTCGATTACTTGGAATGTTTATATTTATTTACTTGCACTTGAAAGCATATTCATATCATATCATATCATGTTTCATAATCGAAATTGGGAGGAATAATGAGGCAATGCATAGACTGAGTGAGCTTGCATTGTCTGGTATTATTCGTTTTATGTTTACATATATGTATCATGAGGAATGCTAAAGGCTGCGTGAACTTTGCATGATCGGAGGAGATGGATAATGAGATAATGATGGAACTATGCGAGTTCACATTATCTAGTATTATCCATAATTATTACTATGATCCATATACGAGGATACAGGTGTGCATTGAAGCTTGTATTCGGTGGGTGTGATAATGAGGTGAATGAGCTTAGCCTATGAGAGCATTCATTACCTGACATTATTCACTAGAGGTGGGAAGATATTATTGAAAAGAATTTGTATATTTTATTCTGGAAAGTGAGTTTAATGAGGTGAATGAACTCAGCCTACGGGATGTGACGACCCGACTTATTTAAATAAGCCTAGGACTCGAGCACGTAGCGGAAGCGTAAAATTCAATCTTTAAACAACACAAGTGTTAATAAATCATTGAAAAATTCGGCATGATGTATACGTAAATTCTTAAACCCAAAGTGAATACATCAACCTGTTTATATATTAATAACAATAACCACGGCTCGTCGGCCGGTTCAGAAAAAAAAATCCAAGTTCGAGTAAAACAAAGTACGGGTGCACCACTTTCAAGGTTAAAAATAAAATAAACATAAGTACATAAGTTTCAAAACAAAACCCCTAGACAATGGTTTATTTATCCACGAACTTTCCCAAATCGAACCCTGGCTCGCATGTCTCAAGCCATCCAAAAGCCGCATCTCGAGCTATCAACGAGCACCACCTGCCACACCACGCTCTCGACCTCGAGCATTACCTGAAAGGTGATTTAGAGCACCTTTGAGCATGACACTCAGTGAAAACAAAAGAGTATGAACGGTGATGCGATAAGAATATAATGAATGCATGGAAGAAAGTAATGTCACAATTCAAGTACAAGTTTAGGTACATCAATGGTAGTATGTAAACGTAACATCAGAACATCTCAATTCTTCGATCACGAACTCTCAGTGATCACTACACAACTTACCTTTCATTCTTTCCATTCTCAATATTCTCAAAGAACACATCATCATTAAACCCGGCATCTCACTACGCCCCAATCACATAATCAATCATCATCCGAGCCGTAGCTCTTTTCACAATCTTTCAAATATCGTTATGCATGTACATAAACAACCACAATTTCTCACGGGTCAACTTTCCATTTCACAATTTTCATTTCACATTCCCCGCGTCTCACTACGCGTTTCTCACAAACTAACTCAACAATCACTTGATCCGTAGCTCATTTGTTCTTCCAGGTTATCGTAATAACCACTCTAGCATCCAGGCCATCCACCACACAGCGCCTTGGAGCTCCTCAATATCTCACGCCACGGTAACCACATGTAATGTCCAACAACCATACACCATTACACGGGTTACAACCCCATGGCCATTTACAGAAAACCGATATGCATGAATGGAATGATTATGAAATGTAATGACTAGTCATGCTTTCTTACAATTCTTAACAAAGTATTACTTTCCGCTCAACGAGCATATGTAAAGCCATGCCTTAATGAACAAGTAGGCAAGTATTGCTTATATGGTAAATAGAGGCAAAGTTCAAGTAGTCATGTTTAACTAGTCAATTCATAGGTAAATCATGCTCAAGTGGACTTATAAACATTTTCTATCTCGTTTGGTATATTCAACCAAGTCATATAATCATATATCTAAAGGTAGATATATTTAAACAAGCAAACATATCACTTCAACACAATTTGCAAGCAAGAGCAATCAATTTATGCATTTCCGTTCTTTCGACTTTTACGTCGAGTCAAGCATGAACCTGGCCCCTCATTGCTTTCACAAGTCTACTCCTTCATCAAACATGAGTCCAAGTGACTCCAAATCATCCATGACAACAAATCAAACCACAACCACACCAAGCATTGAAACAAATCGGCAACACCCTTCCGATTCTTTGTGTTCTCACCTTTTCGATATGATCTCGGAGCTTATTCTTGTCTCCTATCCTACATGAAACACCCCACACAATAATTAGAGGTAATATATCACATACAAATCAGCCCATGGTAACAACAACTCATCGCAAACCCGGTTAGTAGCAAAGTGCTTAAAACTAGTCAAATTGGTTACTATTTTTTGCCTAAAAGAAAACTAACCCAAGATTCATCCAAATGGGCTTTCCAAATATTTTTCATGTATAAAATATACATATTAACAACCAATATTTCCAGAATTGATAACTTAACACAATTACTCAAGAAAAACTCAAAGAAAGCTAAGTGTAAAACTAGCTTTTTAGGCAAAATTTGCTAACCTTTCAATAATCCTTTCCTTACCTTTCCTTACCTTTCCAAGTTGTTTTTCATGTGGATTATACATATATAAACACACATACTTTCCAGAAATATTAACTGCAAAGAATAGCCAAGTACAAGCATACTTTAAAAAGCTAGAATTTCCAAAACATTGCCAATTTAAGGTGTCATTCAATATGAGTTCATCCATGGCCTTTAGTTCCACATAAACTTGCTTAACATACATCTTAAAGCTTTAAAACATCAATTTAAAGCAAATTCCAGAATTTAACATCCTATAATTTCAAGCCAAGAACTCAAAATAACAACCAAACATAAGCTTGGAGCTTCACCATTAATGGAGGTCAAGTGTTCTTGCAAAACCATGGCTCCCAATTTCCTTTTAAATATACATGAGCCTTAAAGCCAAAACTCATCAATTCAACATAATTTTTCCAGAAATTTAAAATTATGAAAACCCACATACAACAACTCCTTAAACTCCAAACAAGAGGATTCAAGTGTGGGTTTGAAATTGAAAATCAAAACAACAATACCCATAAATTCTGAAACTTTCCCTCACCTTTTCGTCCCTTAGAAGTGGATGGAAAGACTTCAAATGTAGTATGGGTAGAAAGCTTATTTCGAGAGCTTTCCAACGAGCTAAGGCACGAAGGAATCAGCCAAGAAACGAGGGAGATCCAACACTTTCTGTCTCTCACATTTGTCTTCTCTTCTTGCTCGGATTTGGGGGAAAAAGATGAGTGAAATTTGTTTTTTTTTTTCATTTTTCTTTTCTTTTCTCTTAATTCCCTTTTATACTTTTAATTTCTAAAAACAAAATAATCAAATTGCAAGTAAGTCCCTCCACCCCTTCATTTTAACTTCAAATCCTTCAACCTCCTAATATTAAAAGAAATCCTTCCTTCCAATTTCTTTTGCCAATTAGTCCTTGCCCCTTAATTTCTTTACTAACCAACCCTTTCAACTAAACTAACTATGGTTAACAAATTTCCTTTAAACATTTTCTAACCTTAGTTAACTTTTAACCATGGTTAATCACCAAATAATCAAAAATAAAAACAACCAAAAACCCGGGGCGTTACACGGGAGCTTCATTACATGTCATTATTCACTAGAGATGGAAAGAGATTATTGAAAGGAATTTGTACATTTTATTTTGAAAAGCGAGATAATGAGGTGAGTGCTTAGTCCTATGGGAGCTTTCATTACCTGACATTATTCGCATGTGATGGTTATATTAATGTAAAGGTTGTTTGCTCTTTACACTTATTTAGTGAGTTAATGAATGTTTAAATATGTTAAGACCGAGTGAGCTTAGCATTATTTATTAAAGAAAAGAAAGGAAACATTATGTATATTATACATTTCCATAGAGAAAAAGAATGAATTATGATGATAGCCGAGTGCTATAAGGAAGAGGGATGAGATTCAATTGTATAATGAGAGAATACAAGGGTGTATTGAACCTTGTATATTTATTATGTTATTGCTGGGGTTTCTGCCCTAAATCTTATGTAATCCAATTAAACTATAAATAAATAAAGGAATTATTAATTAGTAATATTTACATTGTCATTTACTATTAGTTTAGTAAATGTAATCCATCATAAGATCCAGAGTTACGTATGATAACTTAAAGTGAGCATATGATGCGGGAAGATTCACTTAAGTGTAACTCAAATAGTCTGTGGTACATGAATAAAGTTTGGGTGCCTTATTTCTGGTAACACCACTAACACGGCCCACTTGTGAATTGGCACAAGTGATCTCATCTGGATCGCTCATGTAGAGACATGTGAGTGGGGGTGTTGCTGCAATAGAGATTGTAGTAGACTGGACTAAGATAAACTTACTGTCTTCTGGGAAAGCCATTACAGAAAGACACTTCATTTATCAACCGGTTGATCATGTACAATTGATCTTAATCCTGAGTGGATTACGAACTCCTGTTCGCAAGAGACAAGCCTTTGATTTGCATAGGTGAGAGTGACTCGTATAGTTCGCTCAATATGCCTCCCACTTTGGGGATTGCATCTTGCTTATAGCTGGGAACGTAATTACACAAGAATTGGAATTCACTCTTTTCCATATAGGAAAATAGATAAGTAGTTCCCTTATGGATTGATTCGGTCTTGAACAGCGGGGCCCCATATTCCTCTGATCAAGGAAAAGGTTAAAGACGCATAATAGAGATTATGTAAGGTTGTTCATTGGAGAATCAGTTGGGCTTAAGGAACAAGATGTATCATGGAGGTTAATACGGTGTAAATACCTAGCCATGGCTACGAACTAACTTGTGAAAGATCAAAGTGTAGTTAATGATTATAGCCAATGAACATAACTATGTCTATAGTACTAAGAGTGCAACCCTAGATATTTAGTGGAGTTATCTAGGAGTTAATGAATGAGAATTAATTGATTAAAAGGAGTTTTAATCAAAGGTAATTCTGGATCATTGGAGCTTAGTCCTATAGGTCCATTAAGTCCTCCGAGCTAACGCATGTAATCGAGAACATAAATTAATATGATTAATTTCTCTTTAGAAAATTGGAAATGAATAGAGGAGTCTATTCAATTAATTAAAGGAAATTAAATAGAGGAGTCTATTTAATTATTTAATTAATGGTGTAATTAAATAGAGGAGTCTATTTAATTATTAAATAGAAGAGTCTATTTAATTATAAGAGATTAAATAAAGGAGTTAATTTAATTTAATTAATTTTGTGTTGTCCAAAATTAATGGGGATTTAAATAGAAGAGTCTATTTAAATATTTAATTTGAAATTATCAAATTAAATGAGGAAATAAATAAAAGGAGTTTTATTTATTGGAATAAATAAAAGGAGTTTTATTTATTTAATTATTTAACGGAATTGTTCCATGAAATAAAGAGGAAAATAAAATGCCCAATATTGTCATTGGATGATGATAGGGGCGTGTGGCCCAAGGTGGGGTCACACGCCCCCCCTTGGTCAAAGAGTTGACCAAAAAGTTTGCATTTTTATTTAAAATATATGAATATCTTATTTTTAAATTAATATGATTAATTTAAAATGGAAGATATGGAATATCTTATTTAAATTAATATGATTAATTTAAAATGGAAGATATGGAATATCTTATTTAAATTAATATGATTAATTTAAAATGGAAGATATGGAATATCTTATTTAAATTAATATGATTAATTTAAATGGAAGATATGGAATAATATATTTAAATTAATATTGATTAATTTAAATAAAAGATATGGAATGTTTTATTATGGAATAAAATATAATATCTTTATTATTCAAATATATTTTAGAATATCTTAATTAATTATTTATTAATTAAAAAGATATTCGGGAAGATTTTTCGATGCCTTGGTTTTCCTATAAATAGGACCTTTGGGGTGACCCCAAAACACACAACCAAGAGAGTTAAAGTAAAGGCTCAGGAATTTCCTCTCCTCCCTCTCTCTTGCGCCGCCCATAGGGTGATTGGGAAGAAAATTCTTCTTCTCAATTTTTCCTTTTTCCAAAAGAGATAGTGCCCACGCACCGATTCTCTTTTGAACTTAGTGAGGAAGATCTTTTTGGTGGTCCCTGGATCGTAACCATCGAAGAACGAGGAAGAGTCAGACACTTCTCGACAAGGGTTAGTTTTTCTTTTATGCATTTAGAATTTTGAATTTATTATACTGCAAGGAAAGATCCGTTGGGGCTTCCGCTTTAGAACTCTTTTAGAGGTCTAAATCCCAACAGTTATGTATATAAGAGAACTACATTCTCAATTAATTGGAAGATCTTGAAATTGGAGGTTAAACACTTGAATGTAAACCTTATATATAATATAAGGTATTAAAAAGGATGAATAAGAAAGAGATATGTGATATGGAAACAGTCTTCTAAATGTTGAGAGTTAGTTTCTCGATTGTTGGAAGTTTTGGTAAGATAATGTAAGTTTTACTTGGACACAAATCCGGATGTGGGTTTGGAGTCTAATGCTACTTTTTATTCTTTTTATTTTCACTAGGCTTGTTGTTAGCTCATGATATTACAAACATTTTCAGGTAATGTTCGGGGTCGTGAGAGAGGAGCTGGTGCAGTCTGATCTAGATGATGATGATGCCGAGAGGTACTAGTAATATTTTAAATTCCATGGACACATTTTATTACATGTCTTGTCTTATGAGTTGAATATTTGTACATAAGCTCATAAGAGATTTTCATTTTAGCTTTTATAACCTTAAACTCCTTTAATCCTTACAACAGGAATTGCATTTCCCGTCTTTTAAATTCTCTGATTGTGAAAAGTGTAAACAGGTTGCGGATAGTCCAAGTTTTAAACATATCCCTGCCAATTTTTTTATTAAATAATAAGTCTTCCGCTGCAATCTGATTTTAAATTATTTAAAAGGAGTCGGGTCGTCACAATCACTATACGCCACTCTAAGAAAAATGGGAATAGAACACTAACCATTTTAATAGGTGACACAATAAAATAAAACGCGGATGAATAGTATTTTTTTAAAAAAGAAAAATGAAAACGACGTCACCCATTCTTTCCTACTAAAAAGCGGATGAAACCCTCTCTCGCTCAACCAAAAATCGAAACCCTCTCGCTCAACCAAAAATCGCTCTCTCCCAAACCCTAAACCAAATCGCTCATCGAATCGCAAAAAAAATCATTGAAATTAAAGCTCAGAAGAAACGGAGATGAAATCACTCTAAGAATTGCTCAACCAAATCTCTCTCTCCCCAAACTCTCTCACACTTTCACTCTCGCTCAGAAGAAAATGGATTTTGCTTAAGAGAAAAGGGAGTTACTTTTTTTATCACACAGCTTGTTCAAGCTCTGCGATATGATGAAGACATGATTAATGAACTGGGATCGATTTTGTATGGTACTTTATCAGATTTATCAACTAATCTGATAAAGTATCGATTTTTTTAGGGATGTAGTTTCTGAGGCCCGAAAGGTATAATGTTTGATCTCATCTTTTAGATCTGATTTCTTTTTTGTGTTGTTTGTGGTTTTGTAGATCTAGATCTAAATCTATTGGTTTGTTCTTCTATTACTTTTGTAATAGTTCAGACGGCAAGGTATTATCTCTCATCATCTAGATCTACCAATTTTTTTAGATTTGATTTTTTTTAATGATTAATTGACTATTCATTTTCTAGATCCTTGCTAATACTTTACGATTTAAGACTATTTTTATGGGAATCTCGATTGATCTATTGTGTTAGCATTTTTTTAGAAAGTTCTCATATGAAGGTCTCTCACACGAATCGAAGAGTGAACTGAAAGGTGAAGAGTGAATCGAAGGGAGCAACGAATCGACTCATATCAACAATGAATCCGAAGAGTAACTAAACGCAATAAGGACAAATCTATTTGGAAGCTTAAGTTCTTGTTATAATGATAGATTATATTTGTAGTTATACAATAAAAGAGTAGTATTTTTATTCTTGAATCTATGGTTTTGTATTGATAGTTTACTATAATCTGTAAGTTCATTGTTTTCTATTTGTGGAAGGTTTCCTCTTTAGTTGCCATTGTTTATATTTTTTAATGTGTTTTCTTTGAATGAACTCATTGAGATATAGGAGGGGAAAATTGGAAAGAAGCTTGAGAAGATTCATGTTTCAGAAGATGAGTTGCTTAGGAAAATTAAAGGTATAAACTTCCATTTCAAATGAGCCATTAAATTCTAAGAGTTCATTAACTAACATAAACTAGTGTTATATGCAATAGTTTACTGTTTGTAGCCAAGCCAAAGGGTTGTAGTTCTTGGACAAGAAACCTGTGAGGGCGAAGATGATAAGTCCTTGGGTAGCACTAAATCTTTGTGTTCTATTATTATTGAATATAAATGTTTAAGTGATATGATTGTATAAATAATAGTCAATATATTATAGTTTGTTGTTTTCGTATGGGATGGGATCCAAACATCAGGTGACATATACTTCCTATATGTATACCTAAATTTTGTAGGTGGGTATTATTTTACACGAGTAATTTGTGTTTAATGAAATTAGTTTTTAATGCTAAGGATTTAAATGGGCTTTGTCTTATACTAAGCTTAATAGCATCATGAGAGAAGAGAACATTTCATTTTGAAGTTGGCATTTAATTGGTTGGGTTGATTGGTTAGTATAATGGGGGATTTAAATAGTTGGTTTCAAAATTTTCTAAGAGAATACTTATCTGAGTTGAATAGGATTGATCTTCTGAATTTGTTTGTTGCAGCATTATTACTTACCAAACATCAGAGTAATTGAAGATCTACAAATTCATTTCGTATTTTTGTTAATAAATTTCAATTTGAACAAGTTTGGGAATTTTAAGTTTTTCATTAGAGAAATTAAATCATAGGATACTAAAAGAAGTGACTAGTATGAAATTATGTTTGAGATTAGCTTGTTATTTAGATCTTAAATTTGTGTAACTTGTTCCTTTTTCATATGATAAATATATACTATCATAATTTATTTAAAAGAAGGTTGTCTATTGTGGTTTCAATTTGGCTCCTGAGTCTATGTGAATATTTCTAATTTGTTTAACTTGTGACTACACAACGATTAACCACCATTTGTTTTTTGAGCTTAAACATTTTTTTAGAAGATTGCTCTTCTGTTAAATTTATTGACTTGATGTTAAATGTTTAGATTTAATGTTGACTAATTATGACAAGATTTAACCTTACAGTTCACGCTTCCTCTATTTCAAAATAAATTGACAGTAAAATACTATGTTGTCAAGTCATACATGTAGATTTAGAGTAGGGGGTATTGTCCTTTTAGTGATTATCATGTGGATTGAAAATGAATTCATATTTATTTTGTGTATTTGATTATTGCTAATGCTGATATTGAATACCATGTCTTATTTTTATCTCTTACTCTCTTTCACCCAACCCATTGTTGATTTTATAAATTGTAGGGTATTAAGGATGTGAACAACGGTTCTGTGGCTTTGGTTTTTGTTGTGATATGTTTGGAAATCAAAAAGTCCAAGGTTAGTGTACTTCCTTAATTTTTTTTAGGTTTTGGAATGGTTTGAATTAGAAAAATTGAAGTAATTATATTTTGGCATTTTTTTTCTTTTAAAGGAATAAAGACACGTTTAAAGTGTCCATCTTTGCTTCTCTCACTCAAATCTTTTGTAATTACAGTGTCCTTTTAATTAACTCCAATTGGAAAAAATTTTGTAATCCCTTGGGAGTTTGGTGATCTCTCTTCACCTTTTTCTTGAATTTATTTTTCTTAATGATAATTTCAATGTTTCCTATCAAAAAAAAAAAGACACGTTATTTCAAGATTTGTTGGGTGATTAATAGTATAGTAGTCTCATTTTGAGGCACGATTGTCTATTTTTCTTATTTATTTGTATGGCTTCTTATTTAAATTGAAAAGGAAAAACCAAATAATACATCAATTGAAAGCTTTACGCAAAATATAGTTCCCATTTTTTTCTAATTTAATTTTAAGATTGATCTAAATTATACTACAATAGTTAGAGTTAGTTCATTCTTAGAGAAAATAAGATCAATTTAAAATATTCTTATAGATATTTTTTCATTGATTGCAGGTTTTAGCAAGCTGTTGTTGGCCTTTTATTTCAATTAATTAGGGTACTTGATGATCTCTACTTTGGTGGTTTTAAAACTTTCATATTCATACTCTTCGTGTTGTGTATATTGACAGTAATCATCAAGCACTTGTTGTTGTTTTTGGTGAACAGAGGGGTGTGTGCTCCATGCTTGTTTTCTTCACTAGGAACATGTTGAGCCAAGAACACTGATACTACTACCCGCAATTTCCAAAGGTGGAAGCAAAAGAAGTTATTTGAGTAGAAAAAGATGAGTGATGATGTAAAGACTCGAATTTTCTCAAATCTTTAAATCATAAGCAAAACAGCGGAAGACTTGTTTTTACAAAAATTTGGCGTAGATCCGTTTAAAATACGAACTTCCTAAACCTATTTACATGGGCTCAAATCAGCGAATTTAAAACAACAAACATTTTACTCCATTTTATAACCAAAATCAGAGAAAATAACACGAAAATATATACAACAGATCTTAGGCTCTCATGAGCCACAAAATACAAGTTTAAAACATCAATATCAAGTTTATATTTAGCTTTTCTAAAATGCTCCAAAATATGCCTTTTCTAGTCCAAGAATCCAAGACATCCACGATCACGCAGCACCACCTCCACGACCTCGCCCTCTCGCACGAGTATTACTGAAAAGTTTAAGTGTAGCAACATTAGCATAAACATGCTAGTGAGAATAAGATGGATGCAAGCACTTCTATGGACCGAATCCCATATTGGAAAATGTGTCCAAAAATCCTAATGTGCTCTTACTACCCATTCAATATTCCCAAGTACTTTACATAAGAAAATCAATCCCATTATACTATATCGTAATTTCGAAAAGTAAACAATCAAGCTCGTAAATAAAGTACTAAAACAACTAAATAGTACTAAAGCAAAACAAAGTAAATTTCTATCATTTACGTCATTCCACACGTTATTTCACATTGTGACCACATTGTCACAATTCACAATTCAACCGTGACCACCTGTCACCATTCACATTCACACCGTGACCACATTGTCACCATTCACAACTCACACTGTGACCTCACTGTCACCAATCACAAACCATACCGTGACCTCACTGTCACCAAACACAAAGCATACCGTGACCTCACTGTCACCAAACACAAACCATACCGTGACCTCACTGTCACCAATCACAAACCATACCATGTATCATAACGCCATACGTACTACTCCCTTTTGGTAGTACTAAATAGCGAATCTCATCGCTAATAATATCATACTAACTCAATTCTACACGATGAATCTCTCCAAAGTTTCTTTTAACTATCTTATAACCACTCGAAATAAACGGAGAAATCTAATACTTTTCTCCAATTTCCGGAACCTAATTCTCCTTGAGAATACAACTTAATACACCAATAATATCTCACTTTTAGCAACACCAAAACTTAACTAATTTTCCTTATACACTTTCCTTAACTCCCAATTACATATCCTTGGATAAGTTTTAGAATCTAATAACCCTCGTAACCTCGATCGAACATGATCGTCATGCAACCCGGAAACATAAAAGTAATCACAACCATTTTAAACTCACCTTATAAATGAAGTCAACTCCAAATCACCGGTTGACCAATTTCACGATCGATGAACGAAACCTATAATTCAAATACACCTAAAGTATATTAATTAACCGAATTGAACAACGATCGATACAAACTAAATAAACGGAACAAAAACAGCCCAGGATAAAGCCAAGAGGCCCACGGCCCAAGGGAAAGGAAAGAAACGAAGTTGGTTTTCCGGGTTTTAAGCACTTTAGAGGCATTTCGGGTTCGTGTTAAGCACTTTTTAGATGGTTTCGATCAATGGGTAAACTTAAATTAGGGTTTAGGGCTAGAATCAACCATACCAATTCAAAGGAAAACAAAATAAGGTATTTTTCACCATGGCCAAAACAGTCCACGACAAGGGAGAGGAGGGAATTTCGGATTCTTCATTTGGCTCGGTTTAAAGTCTAAGGAAAGTTGAGGAAAATGGTTCCCAAAGGTTTCCCAACAACATTTAGTAACAATTTTGAGAAGAAAGTGGAGATTTGTTAAAGAAATCACAAGTTTGACTCAATTTTCATGAAGAAAAGTGTTAAGATTCGAAATCTAGGGCTTACCTTAGAGAGGTGGAATCGTCCCAAGAGTAGAATGGGTAGAAAGGTCTTGGCGAGAGCTTTCCAACGCATCCAAAATCACGCAAAACGGTCGAGAAACGAAGCCGGGGCGACCCTTTCTTTCTCTTCTCTTTTCCTCCTCTTCTTGCTCGGGTTTGGGGGGGGGATAAGAGAAGAAATGTGATGTTTTGTCTAAATTTGGTTTAATAAAGGAGATGGATGAACAGTGTTAGGATATTTAAGAAATCGAAAATGACGCCTACGTCCTTTTCTTGCCTTAAGCTTTTAAAACGAAACCCGAAGCACTTAAACTAGCCCAATGATGATTAATAATTATTAATTGGCCTATTAATAATTATTAATACCACCGAAACTAATTTAGGCTAATTAAACAGTTATAAAGGTTTCCAAACGAAATTAACTATTTAAATCTAAATGACTAATTCTAAAATTAACTTTAATACTTTAAATAAATAAAATAAAATAATTCACCTAAAAAAAACAGGACGTTACAAATGAAGTTATTAAAGCCGCTTATTCTCACAACGACCATCTTTCACCTTTTCCATCGTTCTGCCTTTTCAACCGCAACGGTACGTACAACACACATCCTTCTCTTCTGATTTCTTTTCTTCTCTTTTCTTTTTATGACTTCATTACTATCTTTATACTGTGAATTTGGATGTTGGGTTTTTTTTCTCTTTGTTGTATATGCATAGCCTTTTGACCTTTTTTTTGTGGCTCCTCCACTTTGAATTTTCTTAATTAAAGTAATCTTTCTTCTCTCTTCCAAGGCATATATCTTGTTACGTGGCAATGGTGGATGAATTCAAGAAAATCTCTCGAGGTTTTACATCATATTATTGATAGGTGAGCTATATCTGCCTTGATGATGGCCTTCATTCAATGGATGGTTATATTGATTCTGATCTTGTTAATATAAGAATGAACACCTCTTTGTTTTGAACCATCATAGAATTTGAAAAAAAAAATGTTGGTTAAGATTGCTATAACCATTCTAATATTTGCTGAAGTTATTAAGTGCCTAGAGGCTGTAGGTATAGTTTAATTTATAATGATAAGGTCGAGTATTTTTTCACGTCTGTTTTTTAATAAGCTTTTTCAATAAGATCTCATGGATTATTCTTTTAATATTTTTCTATTATCAAGCAACATCACTTGTTTATATGTCAAAGTTTACTGATATAGATTCCTAAAGAAGTGAGAATACTGCTCAAGTTGTTAACGAGGATACAAGTTATCAATTATGCACACTGATGTGATTTTTCTTTCCTGATATAGCTTAAAAGGCAATGATTGTATGTAAATACTACTCTCGAGAAATGAATTGATTATATGAGCGAGGTGCTGACAATTTTATAATTTCTAATTTTTCAATTGCCACTAGTGTTTGATGTGTGTTCTACTATCACTGCTGCTTATACTAGAAAATGGGTTGAGAAAAACCGGTCTTATCCTTTTTGTTTAATGTTGAGGACTTTTTTTTTTTGCAGTGAGGAAGACAAGCTAAAGAAACTCAGTGATCTTAAGAATGACAGCCATTTAGCTGTATCGTCCTTTACGAATGCAGGTATAAATAATTGGACAATGCAGCCATGATGGTTCATTGTGATGTACTTTCAATACCTTGTTTTTGTTTTTCTTTATCAGATCCTTTTAGTAAATCTCCACAACCAGAAGTTTTATCAATGAATGAATATTTTCATAGAATTCCCGCTCTTGATAAAGGAACCAACTCTTTCTTTTCAATTGACTGACCATCATGCTCTCTCCCTCCTTATTGTGTTTGTGTGTCATGCTACTTGTGTTTATTTTATCGAAAGTTTCACTAGTAAATTTGATTAATGGAAATTATTGTTCATATCGATATCATGTGGCATTTCTTAGGCCATGGCCACCAAGAGAATCATTCATGGATATGGAAGGGATTAGTTTCTTGGTCTATTAAACTCTCTAAAAGCATGTGTTTGTCTTTATTTTTTCAGATTTGGAATAATGATGTATGGAGATTGTGTCCATACATGTGTTAATTTGAATATTTTATCCTTACCTTGCAGCTTTGGAAGCAGTGGAGCAACGGTTTTGTTGGTCATCCCTTTTCCATTTCAAGCCAAAACCCACTTTCAAGCTCAGCCTTTTTCTCCTTTTTGTTTAAGTTGGAAGAAAAAAGGTTTTTTTTTTCAAAAATTTATGTTCTTTTGTATGACAGTGAACTTATTTTGGCATGAAATTTCTGATCTTTGTGTGTATAATATTCTAGTTTTTGAGAAGCAACATTTGTAAATATTGTACTTTAAATTTGTGATGTATTCTTGTTATTGTATTATAAAATTTGTGGCTATTTCTTGTAATATGACCATGTTACCTTTTAGTATGTTAGATTGATCAATATAAGGTTCATAGGTATCAGTCACTAAACGGTGGTATTATTAAATTATAATTTTTTTCTCTAATTTGTTACTTTTGATTACGGGAGAAAAACCGTCACCTTTTTAACAGGAAAGCGTAATATTTTATTTTTTTTAAAAATATTTTTTACAAAAGGTGATGGGCAAAACACGTCACCTTTACAAATAGGTGACCGGTTTCACGCGTCACCGGTTGGAATAGGTGATGGGTAAAACGGGTCACCTTTATGAATAGGTGACGGGTAAAACGGGTCGCCTATTGACCGGTTTCACGCGTCACCTGTTGGAATAGGTGATGGGTAAAACGGGTCACCTTTATGAATAGGTGACGGGTAAAACGGGTCGCCTATTGCAATAGGTGACAGGTAAAACGGGTCACCTATTCGAATAGGTGACATTTTTTGGCATCACCTATTCAAATAGGTGACGGTTTTTTATGCCCGTCACCTATTTAAATATGTGACACTGCCATAGGTGACGGTCAAAAAACCGTCACCTATGCCAAAAAAATGTCACCTATTCCCGAAATTCTTATAGTGCGCGTTAGGCTCAAAATCACATAACCCTTAGTGCACATTTCAAACAATTTCCTTTCTAAGCTTTTCCATAACAAACCATCAAACATAGCCCAAAAATATGACAAGTATGCATAAATATAGCCCAAATCAGTATATGACTCGATCTTTAACTCGACACATGTGAAAATGCGATTAGAATATGTAAGAAAAGCTCAAATCACAAAAGAATGCAAGATATTATCATATTTTCGTAATTTCAACAGTTGGTTAATTCTAGCTTGTTAATTTCTGCCTCCTTTGAAATATTTCCCCTTCGTATTTAGCTTCAAAGGACCCTACTACCAGCCATGACCAATTCAAAATTATACCACACCATGAACAAGCATCCATACCCACATTACCAATAATGAAATAACCACCAACACCGGTCTAATTCGTGTGTTCTCACTTTTCAAGTCAACACAAGGCTTGACCTTGGCTTTTCTTTCCTCATCAATCACAAACATTTAAGAACTAAACTTAAGCTTGAAATATCATAAACAATTGAGTAAGAACAATAAACTAAGCCCGAGAACCCGGTTTGCTCCAAAAAGTTTCTAAACTAGCTAAATGAAAAAGTGACGATTTTGGCCATTTGAGGGGTTCTTGAAAATTCATTGGTTGGAGTTCCTAACTTTATTTTCTTATGTAAAATATGTTTTTGGGAACCCAAATATACCAGAATTGGAAGACATTAAGAGAAGGCTATGAAAACTCCAAAATTAGGAAAACTAGGAAAAGTTTAAATGGACAACAATGTACGCTTTGAACTTGAGTTCCATCCATGGTTTCCTACCCTTTCTTGCTATCTAAACATTTTAAAGACTTCTATAACATAATCTTGTTTCATAACTATACTAAATCCAAGTAGAAACATTTAAGCTTACCGTAATAACCCAAACACCCTTGCAAGCTCACTCTTCCCAATCCTATTCTTGTCTCCCACACTTTAAATTACTTACTCCTGAGTAACCCTTCATATACTATTAAAACTTGTTGTAACGTCCCGTTATTTTGAGGTGATTTTTTTTATTAATTTATTTATTGAATTAAAGTATTAAAGTTAATTTTAGAATTAGTTATTTAAACATAAATAGTTAATTTCGTTCGGAAACCTTTTTAATCGTTTAATTAGCCTAATTTAGTTTCAGTTGTATTAATAATTATTAATGGGCCAATTAATAATTATTAATCACCATTAGGCTAGTTATAGTGCTTCGGGTTTCGTTTTTAAAGCTTAAGACAAATAAAAAACGTATGCGTCATTTCTGAAATTCTTAAATATCTAAATCACTATTCATTTTCTCCTTAAATATCCTAAAATTAGACAAAATTCATCATTTTCTTCTCCTGTTCTTCCTCTAGGCCGAGAGCTCCATTTCCAATTCCCCCATTTTTGGTTTTTCTTGTTTCTTGGCAGATCGCTATAATTTCGGTTGCGTTGGATAGCCACGGGCCCGAGCATCATTTCCAACCTAAAAATCGAGCTTTCCATCCGTTTTCTTAAGGCCTTAAGGTATGACAAAGTTTCTAACCTAAGCATCAAATAGTGTTTTAATGGAGTTTCTTATTTAAATCTTCTAATTCTTGCCGGGAAACTCGAAGGTTTGAATCGTGGGAGTCGTTTTAGGTGATTTTGGAAATTTACCTTAACCCTAGAATCGGGTTTGAGCCGAAAACCATTTCTGTTGTTTTTCTCATTTTTGGTATTAGTTAGGGCTTTGTATTTAGTATGGTTTATGATTTTACTTAATTTTTCGGAATTGAATTATTGTCCAAAACCCTAATTTAGGATCCATTAATGGCACCATTATCCAAAGTACTCGAAACCAACCCGAAATGCCTCTAAAGTGCTTATAATCCGAAAAACCATCTTAAATTCTTTCTTCCCCTTGGGTCATGGGCTTTATGGGTGATTTCCCTGGTTGTTTTGTCCTTTATTTTAGTAACGTGACCACCACCTGTTCAGGCACCTCCTCAGCCACCTCAGTAGGCCCGTGCTTGGGGTTATTTGGCTAGTGTAGTAGACACGTCTGTTAGTGTGACTACACTAGATTCTATACCGATTGTGAGGGATTTCTCTGATGTTTTCCCTGATGAGTTACCCGGTTTACCACCGGTGAGGGAGATGGATTTCTAGATAGAGGTGTTACTTGGGATGGCTCCATTGTCTAAGGCACCTTATCGTATGGCACCAGTGGAGCTGAGTGAGCTTAAGAGTCAGTTACAAGGACTCTTAGATTTAAGGTTTTTACGCCTTAGTGTGTCACCGTGGAGAGCACCAATGTTGTTTGTGAGAAAGAAAGATGGTTCAATGAGGTTGTGTATCGACTACCGAGAGTTGAACCGAGTTACTGTGAAAAATAAATACCCTTTTCCAAGGATTGATGATTTATTTGATCAGTTGAGAGGGCCTACTATCTTTTCGAAGATAGATTTTGTGACGACCCGTCACTTTTAAATAAATTAGAATCAGAGAAAACAGCGGAAGTCTTTTAATTTACGAAAAAATTTGTGTGGTTTTGTTTGAAAATTGGCATGCCGAAAACCTGTTTACATCCTAATTTTCAAATCTAACAAAATCTCATGGACTTTAAGTCCAAATCAGGAGTTCAAATATATAATATTATGAAAACATCATCCAGAAGCTCTTATGAGCCAAAATACAACATTAAAGTCTTTGAAATTCATAAAAGTGATACATAAACTATACAATGACAAGTCCATCTCGAGGCCAGCATCCCTCGATCACGCAGCACCACCTCCTCCTCCTCGACCTCTAGCCAAGGCATTACCTGAAATTGGTTGTAATATCATGAGCTAACAAAATAAGCCCAGTGAGAATAAATAGCATAAAAAGTAAAGATAGACCTCAAACTCGCATTTCGATTTGTGTCCAATTAATCCAACACTTTCTTTCCTAGAATTCTCCAAAGTCTAGGTCATTCTATTTCATATTTTCCAATTGATGATACAGTTAGCACACTTAGTCTAATTATTCATCCTTTTACTTTTTATAACACAAATGACTCTTAAAGTCATTCAAACTCTAGGCAATTTCATTTATACTTTTAAGGATGATTTTGTTAATAATCGTAATCAATACTCATCCATCACCATCATTATGACATAAGTAATAAAAGTAAATGAGTTTTGCATCATATTTAACATTTCAATTCTCTTTTCATCAATCGTATGCATAAAAGTAATGTGTACATCCCGTAGGAAACGCATTCGCCATTTATGCATGAAATGAAGGCAACGTGGATATTCACATTCATCCACCATTCCTTGTGCATGAGGAACATGGATATTCACATTCATCCACCATTCCTTGTGCATGAGGAACATGGATATTCACATTCATCCATCATCCCTTATGCATGAGGAACATGGATATTCACATTCATCCATCCTTCCTTACATTTCCATTCTCACTTTCTTTCCTTTTTCACTTTCTTTCTTTTTCACTTTCTTTTCTTCTTCACTATCTTTCAATGATGCAAAGTGTTATAGTACAATAAATGATGGTGCAATGTTATTATGCATATGCTTGCATATGCTTTGCAAAAGTAAATAAAGTAAAGTGCGAATATTAAAGAGATCGATTTCAACATAAAGTAAAGAGCATAAAGTAAATGACATAATGATAAATATAGATAAGAATCTCGGACGAACGATATGTCGATCGAACTCCGGTATCAATAATAAGATTAGAAACATAACTTAAACGATTAACCTATGCCCTCCTGGATTCTAAACTTCCAAATAATCCGAGGTTCTATTAACCGTTTTAATTACAAGTTGGATCTTTAACTTCTAATGATCCAAACTTAGTTCACATCGAACCTAACTTAGAATCTTCTAAGATTCAATACTTTCCTTGAGAATTTCTAAGTTCTCACTTAAAGGATTAACTCTTAATCCTAAGGGCACTAACTCACAACCCTCTAATCTTAGGTTCGGATTCTAATCTTAGTTTCAAACTCTTCAAACCATCATACTTGTTCTGCTTTCTATAGTTACTTTAAATACTAACTATTCTCACCTTATTAATAAGATGACTTAGCTCCTAAGTTCGAAGGAGCGATCAACCACGAAGTTCAAAAACACCTACAAACGAATTATATCATACAATCAATAACGAAACCAACTATCGTTCAAACAACTACTAAACATACAAAGCAACGAAAATCCAATAAAACCCACAAAGAGGCCCACGGCCCTATCATCAAAATTGGGTCTCGGGTTTGGTTTTCCTGGCTTTTTGGCAATTTAAATACATTTCGAGTTGGTTTTAAACAAATTCGATAATCCCGATTTCAATGGGTATCGATAATTAGGGTTTTTGAACATTAATCCCTTTCCCGAATTGAATTCAAATAAGCATTCATTCATTAATTTCTAACCCATTTTCAATCCCAAAAGGGTAAATTTCAAACGGAAAGGGTTTCGATCGAAACTCGGTTTTAGGGTTATGGAATAGTTTCCAAAAACACTTAAAACTACTCCCGAATTGACAAACACCGAGTTCCACGGCAAGAAATCGAAAGAAAACAAGTAAAACTCCATTAAAACACTATTTGGAGTTAGGGTTTGAAACTTCACTTACCGAGAACTCCTAGGATCTCGAGAGAAACAGACGATGGCTAGGTGGGAAATGATCCTTGACCCGAGGGCTTTCCGAAATATCCAAGCTCAAGTCGATCCGGCAAGAAACGAACAAAAACCAAATTTGGGAAAAGGAGGGAGGAAGCCCACGGCTTGGAGGAAGAAGAATGAGATGATTTTTGGTCAATTTGTGGTCAATGACTCATTTAAAGAAGATAATCAAATAGTGTTGTTAGATATTTTGCAAATTGGGTAATTACAACTTTGCCCTTTTATGACTTTTGGCTTAAAACGAATCCCGAACATCTCAAACTATCCCAATGGTGATTAATAATTATTAATTGGCCCGTTAATAATTATTAATACCATTAAAACGTATTTAAATAAATAAAGCCATAAAAAGGAATTAAAATGAAATAAATTACTAAATTCTAATTTAATAATAAATAAATGAATTTTAATTACTCAAATTAAAATAAAATAAATAAAAGTTTTTTTTTATCACAAAATAACGGGACGTTACAGATTTGAGATCAGGCTATCACCAGTTGAGGATCCGGGAGGTCGATATTCCCAAAACCGCTTTCCGGACGCGTTATGGGCATTATGAGTTTGTGGTGATGTCTTTTGGTTTGACTAATGCGCCGACAGTTTTTATGGATCTTATGCAAATGGTGTTTAGGAGGTTCATTGACTCCTTTTTTTATTGTGTTTATTGATGATATTTTGATCTATTCTGAGACCGAGGAGTTGCATGCTATGCACTTAGAGAAAGTTTTGACTGTGTTACGAGAACATAAATTATATGCAAAGTTCTCTAAGTGTGAGTTTTGGCTCAGGGAAGTGGCATTCTTAGGCCATGTGGTCTCCAGTAAAGTAGTGATGGTGGATCCCTCTAAAGTTGAGGGGGTTAGTAGTTGGCCTAGACCAACTAGTGTGACTGAGATTCAAAGTTTTCTTGGACTTGCCGGTTATTATAGACGGTTTGTTAAAGACTTTTCTAAAATAGCATCGGCTTTGACACATTTGACCAAGAAGGGAGTGGATTTTGTATGGTCTGAGGAGTGTGAAAAGAGCTTTGAGGAGCTCAAGAAAAGACTTATAACGGCACCTGTTCTAGTATCAGCCGATAGTAGTGGTGGTTTGACGGTTTATACCGATGCTTCGAAGAGAGGTTTGGGTTGCGTTTTGATGCAACATGGGAAAGTTATTGCTTATGCTTCCCGTCAGTTGAAGGAGCATGAGAAAAGGTATCTGACTCACGATATGGAGTTGGCGGCGGTTGTACATGCTTTGAAAATTTGGAGGCATTACCTGTATGGTGAGAAGATCTTGATATTCACCGATCACAAGAGCCTTAAATATTTCTTCACTCAAAAGGCTACTTGGGAACGAGAGGAGGAGATGCGGGAAAAGTAACCTCACTTGTTTACTTAGAAGCTACTTTTCAGGGACGAAAATTCTTTTAAGGAGGGTGGACTGTAACGTCCCGTTATTTTGAGGTGAAATTATTTATTTATTTATTTATTTTATTTATTTATTTATTGAATTAAAGTATTAAAGTTAATTTTAGAATTAGTTATTTAGACATAAATAGTTAATTTCGTTCGGAAACCTTTTTGATCGTTTAATTAGCCTAATTTAGTTTCGGTTGTATTAATAATTATTAATGGGCCAATTAATAATTATTAATCACCATTACGCTAGTTTAAGTGCTTCAAGTTTCGTTTTAAAAGCTTAAGACAAATAAAGGACGTATGCGTCATTTTCGAAATTCTTAAATATCAATCTAGGCCGAGAGCTCCATTTCCAATTCCCCCATTTTTGGTTTTTCTTGTTTCTTGGCAGATCGCTATAATTTCGGTTGCGTTGGATAGCCATGGGCCCGAGCATCATTTCCAACCTAACAATTGAGCTTTCCATCCGTTTTCTTAAGGCCTTAAGGTATGACAAAGTTTCTAACCTAAGCTTCAAATAGTGTTTTAATGGAGTTTTTGATTTAAATCTTCTAATTCTTGCCGGGAAACTCGAAGGTTTGAATCGTGGGAGTCGTTTTAGGTGATTTTGGAAATTTACCCTAACCCTAGAATCGGGTTTGAGCCGAAAACCATTTCCGTTTGTTTTTCCCGTTTTTGGTATTGGTTAGGGTTTTGTATTTAGTATGGTTTATGATTTTACTTAATTTTTCAGAATTGAATTATTGTCCAATGTACCCACAACCAACCCAAAATGCCTCTAAAGTGCTTAAAATCCGGAAAGCCATCTTAAATTCTTCCTTCCCCTTTGACCGTGGGCTTCATGGGTGATTTCTCAGGTTGTTTTGTCCTTTATTTTAGTAACGTGATGATCATTGTTCAATTTGGTTAATTAATATACTTTAGGTGTATTTGAATTATAGGTTTTGTGCATCGATCGTGAAATTGGTCTACGTCGTTTTGGAGTTGACTTCATTTTAAGGTGAGTTTAAAATGGTTGTGATTACTTTTATGTTTCCAGGTTGCATGACATTTTTGTTTGATAGGGGTTAAGAGGGTTACTGGATTAAGTTGTATTCTCAAGGAGAATTATGTTTCCGGAAATTGGAGAAGAGTATTAGATTACTCCGTTGATTTGAGTGGTTGTGAGATAGTTAAAGGAAACTTGGGAGAAATCATCATGTGGTATGTGTGGTAACGAATCATCATGTGGTATGTGTGGTAGGCGTGGTATATGTGGTAGGCGTTGTATGTGTGGTAGGCGTGGTATGTGTGGTAAGTGACAATGTGGTAACGGCGTGGTAATGTGATTGGTGACAATGTAGTCACAGTGTGATAATGTGATTTGTGACAATGTGGTCATGACATGGTAATGTGATTGGTGACAATGTGGTGACGGTGTGGTATGTGATTAGTGACAATGTGGTCACGATGTGGTATGTGAAGGGTGACAATGTGGTCACGGTTTGAAATGTGAAAATGCGACAAAGTGGTCACAATGAGAATGGAAATTTACATTTTTATTTACTTTATTATGCTTTAGTACTAATTAGTTATTTTAGTACTTTATTTATGAGCTTGAATGTTTACTTTTCGAAGATTTCGATATAGTAGAATGAGATTGTTTTCTTATGCATAGTACTTAGGAGTATAGAATGGGTAGCAAAGAGCACGATAGGATTTTGGACACATTTTCCGATATGGAATTCGGTCCATAGGAGTGCTTGCATCCATCTTATTCGCACACTAGCATTTTTATGCAAATGTTGCTACACTTAAACTTTTTCAGGTAATACTCGTGCGAGAGGGCGAGGTCGTGGAGGTGGTTCTGCGTGATCGCGAGTGGATGTCTTGGATACTTGGACTAATAAAGGCATATTTTGGAGCATTTTAGGAATGCTATATATAAACTTGATATTGATGTCTTTAAACTTGTATTTTGTGGCTCACGAGAGCCTAAGATCTGCTGTACATATGTCTGAGTTTATTTTCACTAATTTGGTATAAATTGAAGTTTGAAATCCTGTTGTTTTAAATTCTCTGATTTGAGGTTATGTAAACAGGTTTAGGGAGTTCATATTTTAAACGGATCCACGCCAATTTTTTTTAAAAAATCTAGTCTTCCGTTGTTTTACTTATAATTTATAGATTTGAGAAAATTCGAGTCTTTACACTTGTAAATCCTACCCAAGCTTAAACACCAAATCACATAACAATTTTGAAAGGATTGATCTACTAAATTAGCAGAATATCATTTAGAAATCTAATTAACATTTAATTACGAATCTATTAATATCATGCAATTTGTGATAAAATACATGTAGATTCATGCTATTTTCGAAAATTAAAGGCCTTTTTACTTACATTGAGTAATATATGGAGAATAGGTTAGAGGTTTCTTTACAGCATCAAATCCTCACCAACACCGGATCTTCTATGCTCTATCTCGATCGAAAACAAAACCGACTTGTGGGAATCAAACCAGAAGAACAAAAGAAGAAAAATTTCTTCTTATTTTTATCATAGCAAAATTGGCAATTTGGGCAAAAATTGAAGAGAGAATTTTCACTTTCTTAATTAAAGTGAGAAGGGTACAAAATATGAATCTCAATGGTCATATTTATAAGAAATATGATATATAATCTAATTAGATATGCTTATCTCCTAATTATTAAATATAATAGAAAAAATAAATAAAAATTCTATATATATAAACTCTTCAGCGTGCGCCACCACGTAATCCACTTTTCTTTACCAAATATAAAGTTTGTAATGTCATTCACGCTGATGCAGCCAAAAAGGAAAGGGGCATTTGCAAATCTAACAAATTTTTTAGTAATATTTGTAAAAATAAAAGCTAAAAAAAATATTTACAAATATAGCAAATTTTGATCAGGTTTATCAATGATAAACATTTAATTAGATATTTTAACACTAAGTTTATCACCGATAAACAAATAAATCACTGTTTATCACTGATAAACATGATAAAAATTGCTATATTTGCAAATACTTTTTTGAGTTGATATTTTTACAAATATTGCATAAAAATCTGCCACCCAATGAAATTTCCCAAAAGGAAAACTATATAAATTTTTTATTTACTTTTCTTTGTGTGTGTGTGTGTGTGTGTGTGTGTATATATATATATATATATGTGTGTGTGTGTGTGTGTATGTATGTATGTATGTATGTATGTATGTATTTAAAATTAGAAAAATTCAAATAATAATATCTAATAAAACACATTTAGCCAAAAAATAATATATTAATTACCATTGGATCCGATCCAATAAATTAATTAATTTGGGCCAAAACCAATTTGTTTCTCAAACCAATTGTATTTAATTCTCTCTAATATTTATTATTAAATTAAATAAACTCATTATTTAATCAATAATATTAATTATTAATTTCCATTTAAATAAACTCATATTTAAATGATTAATAATATTAACATTAATTCCCGTTTAAATAATTTATTTATTTAAACAATTAATTTTGCCTCAAAATATTATAATTGATAATGTTATATTAATTTCCATTTAAATAAAATCTTTATTTAAACAATTAATATTGAATCAATATTAATAATATTAATATTAAATTTCATTTAAATAATCTCATTATTCAAATAATTAATATTGCCTGATTTTAAGTAAAATTAATTACTTAAATTATTTATTCTCCCAAAGTTAAATTAATAACTTAGTTTCACTACAACGATATTTGGGCTAGCATAGGGACCCGATGGACTTATAGATCACGAGCTTAATAATATTAGTCAATTAAGTGATTAACTCTTAATCAGTTAATTACTTATTATTTAACTATGAATAATTCTACTATAGATTCATAGCTGAACTCCCTCACTATAGATGAGTTATGTCCATTTAGTTTATCTTTTATTTATATCTATGATGTATCCTTCACATGGAACCCTCATAATTATAGGTGGATTAATTTACCGTTTTACCCCTGTAATTACCACTTTATCCTTGTGTTCCCGCTGATTCTCCAATGAACTTTATCTTTAGTCTAACTAGAGATAATATACTTCTGTGATCAATAGAAGTCGTGGAGCCACTTGTTCATGTCTTGAATCAGTACATCAAGGGAGTTTTCTAAAGTTCCTAAAATGTTTAGGTATCTCACTGATACCGTTAAGTTATGAATTCCATCTCGTGAAGATGCGTTCACTATTATAAAAATGACTTTAGGGTACGGTAGAAATTTTAGGGAAAATTGCACATATGACCTCCATTAATGAAAATTAATGAACAAAATCCAAGTTTTTTATTTCTTTTAAATAAGACCTTATGCTGATGTCATCCTAGCGTGAAAAGATGAAAAAACCCTTGAAATTTTAATGTTTGCGTACGAAAACGAAACGTCAGATCGTAAACCAAAACCCACGACCCTTTCTCTAACTTCAGATCGTAAACGAAACGTTAGACCCTTTCTCTTGGAAACCAACGATCCTTTCTCTTCAAAACCCACGATCTCATCTCTTCCAAACGCGCGATCTCGTCCAAACGTATAAACCACCCACGATCAGATCTATTTTCCTTCTTAAGTAAGTTTAAGTTCCGTTTTTTATTTCGTACAAGTCGCTCAAACGTATACGAAGGATCTCTGCAAATCCACGATAAAAGGTATTATGTCTTTTCGATTTTCTAAAGTTATGGTTTCAAAGTATAGGGCTAATGATTGGTCCGATCATGGGTAATGATAGGTCAGATCATTGCTTATGATCGGTTAGATCACTCAAAGAAGATATGACCGATCATTAGCCCTAGAAGAGGCAATAAGTAATAATCGGTGATATTGATGGTCGTTCAGATCATAGTTAGAGATCGTTCAGATCATAGCCTATAATCTGAACAATCTCTAACTATAATCTGACCGATCATCAATCTGACCGATCATTATCTATTGCCTCTTCTAGGGCTAATGATCGGTCATACCTTCTTTGAGAGATCTAACCGATCATAAACAATGATATGACCGATCATTACCCATGATCGGACCGGTCAAAATACCAGCATATGATCTGACGGTTAATTTTTCGACCTTTTTTAATTTTGTGTCCTTCAGGTGAAATGCCTACTTTGAAATATAGTATTGCTGATCATTTTCCTGCCACTGTAATTGGGGTCTCACAGTTGTCTAACACTGTGAAGAACATTAAGGAGGGACTTACTCCAACACAGCTAGCAATGTTGAGAGAAACATTCATTGGGCGTTTAATTGATGTAGAATTCAAGTTATGTGGCCCACTCATTCATCTAGTTCTACTAAGAGAGGTTGAACAACTGAATGAGCAAGAGATGAGTTTTCTGATTAGAGGACGGGTAAGGACATTTACGAAGGATGATTTCGCACTTATCATTGGATTGCCACACGAGAAACCCTTTATACGTAGGGACCATTCTATTAGAGTACGAGAGTTGTTGTTCAGTAGCCGTTATGACATAAACAAGTATGATTTAGATGATAAAATCCTTAATCACGGATTGATAGATGATAAGGACATAGTGAGGATGACCTTGGTGTATATTGTGGAGCTAGTATTGATAGGTGGATTGAGAAGAAAACAAATTGATACTAGTTTTTATTCATTGGTAGAAGAAGAAGAAATGTGGGAAAACTTTGATTGGGTTGACACCATTTATGCGATCACGCTTAGTTCGCTGAAGGAAGCTACTGAAGGAAAATTGAAACCGACTAAAACAAATCAACTGAAGGAAGACATTGATGATGCAATGGTCGAGGATAAGAAAGAGAGCAAGCATGATGCGAAGGTAGTGGGTGGAACCTACTCACTTGTCGGATTTCCATACGCATTCCAGGTAATGTACCAAAAAACCTTATTTGTATTACCCTGATGATGTGAAAGTGTATTATATGATAATTTAACTATTATAGCTATGAATTTTTGAACAAATACCCGAGCTTTTTGCTGAAAAATATATATCATGGGTGGATACAGATCTACCACAAGTATGCTCATGGCGAATTGAAAAGACAATGACACAGGTCAGCCTTAAGAAGAATATATTTGCTCAATTGGACAAGGTACTTTGTTAATTTTTGTGAAATTCATTGTTATTTATTAGATCATACACAATGATCGGTCAGATCATAGTGTATAATCGTTTAGATTATAGTGTATGATCGGTCAGACCGTATCTATGATCTGACCGATCATTAAGACAGAGTTATGTTACGTGCTCTATTTTAAGGATCGGTCAAATTATGATCAAACCGATCATACACTATGATCTGACCAATCATTGTGTATGATCTGACCGATCATTGAGACAGAGTTATGTTACGTGCTCTGTCTTAATGATCGGTCAGATTATGATCTGACCGATCATACACTATGATTTGACCGATCATACACTATGATCTGATCGATCATTGAGACAGAGTTATGTTACGTGCTCTGTCTTAATGATCGGTCAGATTATGATCGGACCGATCATACTGTAACGTCCCGTTATTTTGTGATAAAAAAAATTTATTTATTTTATTTTAATTTAAGTAATTAAAGTTTATTTAGTTATCAGTAAATTAGAATTTAGTAGTTTATTTCGGTTTAAGTCCTTTTAGTTACCTTTTTAGTTTAACTTCGTTTTAATGGTATTAATAATTATTAACGGGAAAATTAATAATTATTAATCACCATTGGGATAGTTTAAGATCATCGGGTTTCGTTTTACAAGTCAAAAGTCATAAAAGGACGCAACTGTCATTTCCAAAATTCCTAAATATCTCAACACTATTCACTTATCTTCTTTAAATCTCCAATTGACAAAATTTGACCAAAAACATCATCCAATTCTTCCTCCAAGGCCATGGGTATCAAGACCAAAAGGGGATTTTTCGGGTTTCGTTCATTTCTTGCCGGATCGCTTCGATTCTCGTTCCATTGGAAAGGTATCAGTCCTACGATTCATTTCCACCCAAACATCGTACTTGCCACTCGTGTTATACGGAGTTCTCGGTAAGTAAAGTTTCAAACCCTAAGCTCCAAATAGTATTTTAATGGTGTTTTCTTTGTTTTCCTTCGATTTCGTGTTGTGGAACTCGGTGTTTGTAAATACGGGAGTTGTTTTAAGTGTTTTTGGAAACAATCCCATAACCCTAAAACCGAATTTCAGTCGAAACCCTTCCCGTTTGAAATTTACCTTTTTGGGTTTGATTATGGGTTATAAATTAGTGAAATAATGTTTATTTAATTTCAATTCGGGAAAGGGCATAATGTTCAAAAACCCTAATTATCAATACCCATTGAAATCAGAAATATCGAATTTGCTTAAAACCAACTCGAAACACTTTAAAATTGCCTAAAAGCCGGAAAACCAAACCCGAGGCCCGTTTACTTGAGAGGGCCGAGAGCCTCTTTGGGGGGGGGTTTGTTGAGTTTTTCGTCGTTTTGTACGTTTAGTTGATGTTTGATCGATAGTTAGTAATTTATTGATTGTGTGATCTAATTCCAATTGTAGGTGTTTTCGAACCGTTCGTTTGATCGCTCTTCTGGGTTTAGGAGCGAAGTCATCTTTTATTAAGGTGAGAATAGTTAGGATTTAAAGTAATTTTAGAAATCGAATAAGTATAATGATTTGTAGAATTGGAAACTAAGATTAGAATTCGAATCTAAGATTAGAGGGAAGTGAGTTAGTGCCCTTAAGATTAGAAGTAAATCCTTTAAGTGAGAACTTAGGAGTTCTCAAGGAAACTATTGAATCTTAGAATATTCTAAGTTAGATTCGTTTCGAAGCTTCGGTTGGATCATTGGAAGTTAAAAGATCCAAACTTTTATATAGAATGGTTAATAGAACTTCGGATTATTATTGGAAGTTTAGAATCCTTGAAGGTTTAGGTTAATCGTTTAAGTTATGGTTTTACTTTTAGTATTGGTAGTGGAGTTCGATTGACATATCATTCGTCTGTAGTTTCCTATCTATTTTACTTTATGTCTTTTATTTTATGCCCCTCTACTTTATGCTTGCATCAACTACTTTAATTCCGCACTTTACTTATTTACTTTTACAAGGATATGCAGGCATCATATTGCACCATAACATGTTCGCATCATTCATTGAAAAAGAAAGGAAGGGAAGAATGTTGGAGCCTACGGGTAGTGTTCGCATCACCTTCAGAAAAAGAAAAGAAAGTAAAACAAGGAAAGAAGGTTGAATGGGTATCCTACGGGATGTACCTTTTATCTTCATTCATGCATAAAGGGCGAATGCGAAATCCTACAGGATGTCCTCATGCATTCATGCTTATGATCAATGAATTAGAGAATTGAGATGTTTTATTTTATATAAAGTTTGTTTACTTTTCTTATTTATGTCATAACAAGTTAATGGATGAGGTTTTGACTACGAGTGTTAGTAATGTCATCCTTTGGAGAGTTTAGAATGAAATTACCTAAAGTTTAGAGAACTTTACGATTGATTGTGTCAGATTGTTTGGACACAAATCGGAATACGAGTTTGAGGTCTATCTTTACTTTTTATTCTTATTTTTCTCACTGGGCTTAGTTTGTTAGCTCATGATATTACAAAAATTTTAGGTAATGCCCTGGCTAGAGGACATGGAAGGGGAGATGGTGCTGCGTGATCGAGGGATGCTGACCTCGAGATGGACTATGGGTTGTAAAGTCTATGTATTTATTTTTGTGAACTTTAAAGACTTTTGTGATTTTACATATGTATTTGGCTCATAAGAGCATAATGTCTTTACTTTATGATTATGAGTATTGAACTCCTGAAATGGGACTTGATGTTCCTTATGTTTTATTAGATTTTGAAATTAGGATGTAAACAGGTTTTGGCTAACAAATTTTCAAACATAACCATGCCAATTTTTCTTAAAATAAAAGACTTCCGCTGTCAGTTCTGATTTAAATTATTTAAAAGTGTCGGGTCGTCACAGTTGGTATCAGAGCCGACGAGTTCTGTAGACTACATGCGATGCATGTTTGTATTTCATGTTTTGTTTTAAGTCCATTCTCAAAGTCATCATCTGAGATCAGCAGCACCAGGTATTCCTAGACCTTTATCTTTAAACTCGCATATTTATTTCGATTTGGTAAAGGAGTGGTGAATCCTCTTTTACTAGTAACTTATCAAGTTATATTGACTATGATGCAGTATGCCTCCTAGAAGGGGTGCTAGACGAGCTGGTGTTTGGGCGGCTGCTCTTGTGAGGGGTAGAGGCCGAGCCCGTAACCCACCACCTCCACCTGAGATTCTTGTTATACTGCCACCTGTTCAGGGGCGAGGAGTTTACATTGCTGAGGAGGATTATCTTGGGTCATTGCGGGATGCTGGTAGACCCGTTCTGCCTGTTATACCTCCACCTAGAGCAGCTGATATAACAGTTGATCAGGTTGGAGTTACTGATGCTGCTAGGACTCTGAGGGAGTATAGTTGATATCCACCTGCTGATTTTGATGGTAGGTCTTTGGATGCATCTGTTGCAGAGTTATGGGTGGATAGGGTTGAGAGGGCTTTTGAGTTTATTAGGTGCCCGGACCGTCTGAAGGTCCATTGTGGTACGTATTCTCTATTTGATGATGCCCTGTATTGGTGGAGAGGCCTTTATAGATCACTTTCTCTTACCATGGAGGTTACTTAGGAGGTATTTAGAGAGAAGTTTTTTGAGAAATATTACCCAGCTGATTTACGAGACCGATTGGAGGTAGAGTTTCTGACCTTAAAACAGGGTGATAGATCGGTGACTGAGTATGAGGGAGAGTTTGACCTACTGCTAGGTTTGCTCCTGGACAGATTGCTGACCCTTAGAGCAAGAAGAAGAGGTTTATGGTGGGACTGAGAGACGAGGTTAGGGGTCATCTACGCACTTTACGTCCGACTACCTACGAGAAGGCTTTAGAGTTTGCCCTTTTTTATATTTGGCATCTGAAGAAAGGAAGGGCAAACTAGCTGCTACAGGAGAGACTTCCTCTCAGAAGAGGAAGGCAGAGGATGACCATACTGGTCGAGTACCATTGCCTCAGTAGAGACAGTAGCAGCAGCAGTAGCAGATTCAGGGTGGAGCGCAGTTTAGACATTCGAGGGCACAGGGACAAACTCCCCATTACTGTCATAACTGTTCTAGTTATCATGTTGGGGCATGTACCCTACCACTAAGGTGTCATACTTGTGGACTTGAGGGCCATGGATTTAGGCAATGTGGGGCTTGTCAGGCACAGCCACCACAGTATGGTTACCCGGGTCAGGGTGTTCAGCAGAGACCATATCAGGGACCACCTGCTTTTTATGCTCCTCCGGTTAGAGGCAGAGGTCAGGACCAAGGCAGAGGTCAGTACAAGGGTAGAGGTCAGGGTGGACAAGCACAGCATTTTAGACTTCCACCTGTTGTTCCACCACCACAGATCTTACCTCCACCACAGCCATTTCCTCCTCCACCTGTTCAGCATCAGGCTCGTGTTTTTGCCACTAGAGATGAAGGCGAGGTCGCAGAATCTTGTAGTGACTAGTATTTTGACAATCGTGGGCCATTGGCTTTTGGTCTGTTTAATTTTGGAGCGAGATCACTCTTTTATTTTATCACGTTATGTTGAGTTTTACTTTTCTGGGATGAAAAGTCCTTTTTAGGAGGGTTGACTGTAACGTCCCGTTATTTTGTGATAAATTTTTTTTATTTATTTTATTTTAATTTAAGTAATTAAAGTTTATTTATTTATCGGTAAATTAGAATTTAGTAGTTTATTTCGATTTAAGTCCTTTTAATTACCGTTTTAGTTTAATTTAGTTTTAATGGTATTAATAATTATTAACGGGCCAATTAATAATTATTAATCACCATTGGGATAGTTTAAGATCATCGGGTTTCATTTTATAAGTCAAAAGTCATAAAAGGATGCAACCGTCATTTCTAAAATTCCTAAATATCTAAACACTATTCACTTATCTTCTTTAAATCTCCATTTGACCAAATTTAGCCAAAATCATCATCCAATTCTTCCTCCAAGGCCGTGGGTATCAAGAGCAAAAGGGGATTTTTCGGGTTTCGTTCGTTTCTTGCCGGATCGCTTCGATTCTCGTTCCATTGGAAAGGTATCGGTCCTACGATTCATTTCCACCCAACCATCGTACTTTACACTCGTGTTATACAGAGTTCTCGGTAAGTAAAGTTTCAAACCCTAAGCTCCAAATAGTATTTTAATGGAGTTTTCTTTGTTTTCCTTCGATTTCGTGTTGTGGACCTCGGTGTTTGTAAATACGGGAGTTGTTTTAAGTGTTTTTGGAAACAATCCCATAACCCTAAAACCGAGTTTTAGTCGAAACCCTTCCCGTTTGAAATTTACCTTTTTGGGTATGATTATGGGTTATAAATTAGTGAAATAATGTTTATTTAATTTCAATTCGGGAAAGGGCATAATGTTCAAAAACCCTAATTATCAATACCCATTGAAATCGGGAATATCAAATTTGCTTAAAACCAACTCGAAACACTTTAAAATTGCCTAAAAGCCGGAAAACCAAACCCGAGGCCCATTTACTTGAGAGGGCCGAGAGCCTCTTTGGGGGGGGGGGTTTGTTAAGTTTTTCGTCGTTTTGTACGTTTTGTTGATGTTAGATCGATAGTTAGTAATTTATTGATTGTGTGATATAATTCCAATTGTAGGTGTTTTCGAACCGTTCGTTTGATCGGTCTTCTGGGTTTAGGAGCGAAGTCATCTTTTATTAAGGTGAGAATAGTTAGGATTTAAAGTAATTTTAGAACGCAAATAAGTATAATGATTTGTAGAATTGAAAACTAAGATTAGAATTCGAATCTAAGATTAGAGGGAAGTGAGTTAGTGCCCTTAGGATTAGGAGTTAATCCTTTAAGTGAGAACTTAGGAGTTCTCGAGGAAACTATTGAATCTTAGAAGATTCTAAGTTAGATTCGTTTCGAAGCTTCTGTTGGATCATTGGAAGTTAAAAGATCCAAACTTTTATATAGAACGGTTAATAGAACTTCGGATTATTATTGGATGTTTAGAATCCTTGAAGGTTTAGGTTAATCGTTTAAGTTATGGTTTTACTTTTATTATTGGCAGCGGAGTTCGATTGACATTTCGTTCGTCCGGAGTTTCCTATCTATTTTACTTTATGTCTTTTATTTTATGCCCCTCTACTTTATGCTTGTATCGACTACTTTAATTCCGTACTTTACTTATTTACTTTTACAAGGATATGCAGGCATCATATTGCACCATAACATGTTCGCATCATTCATTGAAAAAGAAAGGAATGGAAGAATGTAGGAGCCTACGGGTAGTGTCCTGTAACGTCCCGTTATTTTGAAGTGAATTTTTTTTATTTAATGTTATTATTTATTTATTTATTTCAATTTAAGTACTTCGTTTAATTATTATTTTTGTAATTTCGATTTTAGTATTTAATTTCGCCCGAATTTCTTTTTAATCGTTTTAATACTTTAAATTCACTTCGGTGATATTAATAATTATTAATAGGCCAATAAATAATTATTAATCACCTTTAGATTAATTTAAGAGCTTTGGGTTTCAATTTATAAGTTAAAAGTCATGAAAGGACGCAACTGTCATTTTCAAAATTCCTAAATATCTATTAACTATTCACTTCATCTCTTTAAATTGTCATTTGACCAAAATTGACCAAAACTCTTTCATTTTTCTCTCCAAACCCGAGCAACAAGAGGAAGAAAAGAGAAGAGGAAGAAAGTGTCGCCCCGGCTTCGTTTCTTGGCCGTTTTGTGTGATTTCGGAAGCGTTGGAAAGCTCTTGCCGAGACCTTTCTACCCATTCCAGTCTTGGAACGTTTCCAACTCTCTAAAGTAAGCCCTAGATTTCGAATTCTCTTAGTATTTCCATGGAAATTGTTTCAAGCTTTTTAGTTCTTGGCCAAAACTCTCATCCCCTTCCAATTTTGTTGTTGAATGTTGATGGAAAACTTATTGGGTAACTATTAATTGACTTTCCCTTAACCCTAAAACCGAGTTTCATCATGACCCTTCCCGTTTGAAATTTACCTTTTGGGGTTTGATGATGGGTTAATTATTATTGAAATAATGTTTATTGTAATTCAATTCGGTAAATGGCATAATGTTCAAAAACCCTAATTATCGATACCCATTGAAATCGGGAATATCGAATTTGTTTGAAACCAACTCGAAACACCGCTAAAGTACCTAAAAACAGGAAAACCAAACCCGAGACCCACTTTTAATGGGGTGGCCGAGAGCGTCATAGTGGGGCTTATGGGGTTGTTCGTTGTTTTGAGCTTTTAGATGTTAATTGATCGATGTATATTTATTTATTAATTGTTAGATGTAATTAATTTAGGTGTTTCGGATCGTTGTTTGATTGTGCTTTCGGAAACTTGGAGCAAAGATATTTTTTTGGCTAAGAAGAGAATAGTTAGGATTTAAAGTAATTTTAGAAAGCGAATAAGTATGATGGTTTGTAGAATAAGAAGCTAAGACTAAGATTCGAATCTAAGATTAGAGGGAGGTGAGTTAGTGCCTTAGGATTAGGAGTTAATCCTTTAAGTGAGAACTTAGGAGTACTCGAGGAAAGCATTGAATCTTAGAATTACTAAGATAGATTCGTCTCAAAGCTTAGGTTGGATCATTGGAAGTTAAAGATCCAAACTTTTATATAGAACGATTAATAGAACCTCGGATTATATTGGAAGTTTAGAATCCTGGAAGGTATAGGTTAATCATTTAAGATAGGATTTACTTGTATTAATGTAGCGGAGTTCGATTTACATATCGTTCGTCCGAGATTCCTATCTATTTTATTTTATGTCCTTTACTTTATGCCCCTCTACTTTATGCTCGCATCGACTACTTTAATTCCGCAGTTTATTTATTTACTTTTACAAGATATGCAGGCATATGCATATCATACTGCACCATAACATTTTCGCATCATTCAGTGAAAAAGAAATGAAGGGAGAATGATGAATCCTACGGGAAGTTCACATCACCTTCAGAAAAAGAAAAGAAAGTGAAAAAGAAAATAAGGGAGAATCATGAATCCTACGGGAAGTTCACATCACCTTCAGAAAAAGAAAAGAAGGGAGAATGATGAATCCTACGAGAAGTTCACATCACCTTCATAGAAAAGAAAAGAAAGTGAAAGAAAAGGAGTTGAATGGTATCCTACGGGATGTATGCATTACTTCTTCATGCATAGGGGGTTGAATGGTATCCTACGGGATGTACGCATTACTTCCTCATGCATAAGGTTGAATGGGTATCCTATGGGATGTACCTATTATCTTCATTCAACTACATAGGGCAAATGCGGAATCCTACGGGATGTCCTCATGCATTCATGTGTATGATCGATGAATTAGAGAATCGAGATGTTTTATTTTATGCAAAGTATATTTACTTTTCTTATTTATGTCGTAACAAGTAATTGGATGAGAATAAGACTACGTGTGTTAGTAGTATCATCCTTTGGATATTATAGAATGGAATTACTTAATGTTTGGAGAAATTTAGGATTGATTGTGTCAGATTGATTGGACACAAATCGGAATACGGGTTTGAGGTCTAACCTTACTTTTTATGCTTATTATTCTCACTGGGCTTAAGTTGTTAGGTCATGATATTACAACATTTCAAGTGTTCGGGTCATGAGAGACGAGCTGGTGTGGCTTGATCGAGATGATGATGATGCTGAGATGGATTAGTTGTCATTTAAAAGTTTCGGAACTTGCCTTATCTTATTTTGTTTTGTTTTCGGTCTTTGAGATGTAAAATTTGTTATAAGCTCTTAAGAGCTTTACATTTCACTTTTATTATTATAATCTCTTTGAACTCCTAATAGGAACTTTAGTTCCTTGTGTTTTTAGATTTTGGATTTTTGATTGTAAACAAGTTATGGATAGTCCGAGTTTTAAACATATCCATACCAAAATTTTATTAAATTTAAAGTCTTCCGCTGTCAATCTGATTTTAAATTATTTAAAAGCATCGGGTCGTCACATGTCCGCATCACCTTCAGAAAAAGAAAAGAATGTAAAACAAGGAAAGAAGGTTGAATGGGTATCCTACGGGATGTACTCATTACTTCTGATGCATAAGGTTGAATGGGTATCCTACGGGATGTACCTATTATCTTCATTCATGCATGAAGAGCGAATGCAAAATCCTACGGGATGTCCTCATGCATTCATGCTTATGATCGATGAATTAGAGAATTGAGATGTTTTATTTTATACAAAGTTTATTTACTTTTCTTATTTATGTCATAACAAGTTAATGGATGAGGTTTTGATGACGAGTGTTAGTAATGTCATCCTTTGGAGAGCTTAGAATGAAATTACCTAAAGTTTAGAGAATTTTAGGATTGATTGTGTCAGATTGTTTGGACACAAATCGGAATACGAGTTTGAGGTCTATCTTTACTTTTTATTCTTATTTTTCTCACTGGGCTTAGTTTGTTAGCTCATGATATTATAAAAATTTCAGGTAATGCCCTGGCTAGAGGCCGTGGAAGGGGAGATGGTGCTGCGTGATCGAGGGATGCGGACGTCGAGATGGACTATCGGTTTAAAGTCTATGTATTTATTTTTGTGAACTTTAAAGACTTTTGTGATTTTACATTTGTATTTGGCTCATAAGAGCATAATGTCTTTACTTTATGATTATGAGTATTGAACTCCTGAAATGGGACTTGATGTTCCTTATGTTTTATTAGATTTTGAAATTATGATGTAAACAGGTTTTGGCTAACAAATTTTCAAACATAACCACGCCAATTTTTCTTAAAATAAAAGACTTCCGCTGTCAGTTCTGATTTAAATTATTTAAAAGTGTCAGGTCGTCACACATAGACTATGATCTGACCGATCATATTGTATGATCGGTCATATGAAGTTAATTAAAGTTCTAAATTTGGTTTCATGTTTTTCATGTTAAAGGCAAAACTAGTAAAAAAGAAGAATATTGCTGAAGAGGTGGGGGTGAAGAAAACAAAGGGTGATGAAGTGAAGAAAATAAAGGGAGATGAAGTGAAGAAAACAAAGGGTGATGAGGTGAAGAAGGGTGAGGATGTGAAGAGGCTAAGAGCTCATGAGGTGAAGAGGAGGCCAGGAAAAAAGGAAGAAAAAGTGGAGAAGAGGACAAGGGATGGCAAACCAAGGAAAGTATACGGTTTGTCATCGAAGTACAAATGAGCAATTTTAAACTGCGAGGCTCGTATTGAACAGGTTGAAAATGATGTTCGGGATATCAAATCCATGTTAATGAATATTCAGACATTATTGGAGAAAAAACTTAAAGAAGACGAAAATAGGATGGAGGAGGATGAGAATGATTGAGTTAGTGATTTATTCATGTATCAACATGAGAGTGATGGTGAGCAAAGGATGGAGGAGGATGGTAAAAAGGAAGAGGGGAAGGTGGAGGAGGAAAAGGGAGAGGAGGGGAAGGAGGAAAAGGCTAAGGGAGAGGAGGGGAAGGAGGAAGAGGATAAGGGGGAGGGGAGGAGGAGGAGGAGGCTAAGGGAGGGGAGGGGAAGGAGGAAGAGGATAAGGAAGGGGAGGGGAAGGAGGTAGTGGATAAGGGAGGGGAGGGGAATGAGGATGAGGAGGAGAAGAAAGAAGAAGACGGGAATGATAAAATGGAGGAGGGGGAAAGATGGAAGAGGAGAAGGAAGAGACGAAAGAGGAGGACGAGAAGAAAGAGGATAAAAAGGAAGAAAAGGAGAAGAAGGGGGGGGGGAGAAGGAGGAGTCCACTTTAGACATCGTTATGGTGTCTGAAAATTTTGAGTTTAAGACGCGTCCACGGGGCATTAGAAAGAGGAAGGCTGTAGGTCCACTTCAACAAGCTCCATTTATGTCGGAGAAGAGATTGAAGTTAGAAGAAGCGGGCATACAATTATATGACCCGCTCTACATGGTCCCGGATGAAATACTTAAGAAGTATAAGCTTTTTATTACCAATAAAAAGAATGGTAAAGCTTTGGTGCCATGTCGGTACTACGGTGCAAAACCGAAACCATTCTTCCTAGATTAGCTTGGGGTGAAAAGGGCAAATGCACATCTTGGCTATGAGGTGAGTTAATATATATCAATTCATGAATATAACTTCACATCTTTGTCTTACTCACTAATGTTTGCTTTTAATATATAGCACGTTGATACATCCATGCTGTTTATTCAAGACAAGCTGAGGATGCGGCCTGAATTTATTAAGCATCCTTTCACAATGGTTGACTCATATTTTGCAGTATGTAACTTGATTATTGTAACTGTGAAGCTCTATTTGTATGATCTGACCATACACTATGATCGGACCGATCATACACTATGATCTATCCGTTCATACACTATGCTCTTATCGATCTTTACTTGTTAATAAACTTGTGTAATTGTCATAGCAATATTGCGGTAGGAGTTGGGCAAAACATGAGAAAGCTGTGAAGAATAATAAAGTCTATGATTGGCAGAAATGTTTTGACTCATAGACTATGTCATAGGCAAGCATGGAGACTTCATTGTCCCTTAGGGTGATTGCGATTACGTAAGTTTATAATCTATATTATGTTAAATTAGTTTTGTTAAATTAGTATTAATAACAATTTGTTCAATTACTTCCATTAGGTATACGCTTCAGTCAATATAAAAAAATCTCATTGGATATTGGTGGTCATTGACTTGAAACGGTGTTCATTCATGTACTACGATTCTCTTCCAAGTTACTCAACTGAGGAAGAGATTGCAGCAATTATGGGGCCGGTTCAGAGTTGCGTGCCATGTATTTTGTACAATGTCGGCCTATCTGACAATGTGACTCAATGGCCATTACGCCTTGTACGTAACACCCCGATACAAGACAACGATGTAGACTGTGGTGTTTATACTATTAATTTTTTTGAATGTCTTGTAACAGGAAATATTGTAGATATCTTAACCCCTTCCCTATTTAAACAGTTTAGACTAATGTTATCTGCTGAGGTGTGGTCCAACACACCCGTTTTTTAAGTAATGAATTTTTTTTTTGTATGCTTTCATTTCTTTTTATCCTAAGATCTGACCATTCCCTCTGATCAGTCTGATATGACCGATCATTGGACTGATCATTGCCTATGATCGATCATAATTTGACCGATCATTGCCTATGATCGGTCACATATGACCGATCATTACCTATGATCGGTCACATACGATCGATCATTTCCTACGATCGGTCAAATACGACCGATCATTTCCTATGATCGGTCAAATACGACCGATCATTGCCTATGATCGATCACAATCTGACCGATCATTGCCTATGATCGGTCAGATATGAATATACGATCGATCAGATCATTGCTCATGATCTGCCATATAGAGACCAATCATGAGCAATGATCTGACCAATCATAATCTGGTCGATCATTCATAAACAAGCCTAAGGCTCTGTCCGAATGTTCGGCCATATTATGATCGGTCCGATCATTGCTCATGATCTGCCATATAGAGACCGATCATGAGCAATGATCTGACCAATCATTTATAAACTAGCCTAAGGCTCTGTTCGAATGATCGACCAGAGTATGATCAGTCCGATCATTGCCTATGATCGATCACAATCGGACCGATCATAAGCAATGATCGGACCGATCAATGCCTCTTACCTGAACTATCATTCAAGAATAAAAACTTCATTTGCAAATAAAATGATGTACCAATTTACAAGTGATACGAAAGTGGATTACGACATGTTTTCCTGCTATGACCGACTGAACCACACCTCCCACAATGTCGTGTTTTAAGAGCAATCTCTCAAAATGACAGGATCCTAAGTTTTTTCCGACGTCCAATACGTGCCACCATTTTAGGAGGTACCATATTTACTGGATTAAAACCATCAGAAGATTTATATTCTGACTTGTGTGGAGTTGGATTTATGGGCTCCGCATATGCATTCAATAAGAAGTCGGCCGTAAAATAATCTGAGCATAATGTATATGGGCTGACGTTCCACTCTCTTGCTGCTGTAAAAGCATGTTTGCAAGGCAATCGGTCTATATCAAATAACCGACAACTACACTCCATGGTGTTCAGATCAACAGTCGCAACATAATTATTATCTATGACTTTGAAACGGTAAATCTCGATGGTGGAGACAGACAGTGTGACTGACTTCACATGAGCTATTCGGAGTTGATCCTCCGCATGCTTTGTTAGAATTCCCTGCGTCTTCGATGCTTCAACTCGACACTCAACGAACCATTGTTGCAATTGAAGGGATGATTTACTAAATTAGAGGAATTTATTTAGTAACACAAATTAACACTTAATTTAGGATCTATTAATATCATGCAATTTGTGATAAAACATGTAGATTCATGCTTAATTTCGAAAATTAAAAGCCTTTTACTTACATTAAGTAATATATGGAGAATCGGTTGGAGGTTTCTTTACAGCATCAAATCCTCAGCAACACCGGATCTTCTATGCTATATCTCGATCGAAAGCAAAACCGACTTGTGGGAATCGAACCGGAAGAACAAAAGAAGAAAAAATTTCTTCTAAATTTTTTTGTAAGGAAAATCGGCAATTGGGCAAAAACTTGAGAGAGAATTTTCACTTTCTTAATTAAAGTGAGTAGTGTATGAAATATGAATCCCAATGGTCATATTTATAGGAAAATATGATATCTAATCTCTATAGATATGCTTATCTCCTAATTATTAAATAATAGAAAAGATAAATAAATATATATATATAAACAAATCTCATCTTTTGGAATTGTGCACGCCACCTTGCGCCTCAGCCAAATAGTAAAGATTTAATATATATATATTTTATTTATTTAATTACTTTTCTATATTTAATAATTATATATTTATGTATTTAAAATTAGAAAAATTCAAATAATTATTTCTAATTAAACACATTTAGCCAAAATTTAATATATTAATTACCATTGAATCTTATCCAATTAATTAATTATTTTGGGCCAAAACCAATTTGTTTCTTAAACCAATTGTATTTAATTCTCTCTAATATTTATTATTAAATTAAATAAACTCATTATTTAATTAATAATACTAATTATTAATTTCTATTTAAATAAACTCATTATTTAAATAATTAATAATATTAACATTAATTCCCGTTTAAATAATTTATTTATTTAAACAATTAATTTTGCCTTAAAATATTATAATTGATAATGTTATATTAATTTCCATTTAAATAAACTCTTTATTTAAACAATTAATATTGTATCAATATTAATAATATTAATATTAATTTTCATTTAAATAATCTCATTATTCAAATAATTAATATTGCCTAATTTTAAGTAAAATCAATTACTTAAATTGTTTGTTCTTCCTAAGTTAAATTAATAACTTAGTTTTGCTACAACGATATTTGGGCTAGCATAGGGACCCGATGGACCTATAGATCATGGGCTTAATAATTAGTCAATTAAGTGATTAACTCATAATCAGTTAATTACTTATTATCTAACTATGAATAATTCCACTATAGATTCATAGTTGAACTCCCCTCACTATAGATGAGTTATGTCCATTTAGTTTATCTTTATTTATATCTGTGATATATCCTTCACGTGGAACCCTCATAATTACAGGCGGATAAATTTACCGTTTTGCCCCTGTAATTACCGCTTTATCCTTGTGTTCCCGCTGATTCTCCAATGAACATTATTTTTAGTCGAACTAGAGATAATATACTTCTGTGATCAATAGAAGTCGTGGCGCCACTTGTTCATGTCTCGAATCAGTACATCAAGGGAGTTTCCTAAAGTTCCTAAAATGTTTAGGTATCGCACTGATACCATTAATTTATAGGAAAGTTATGAATTCCATCTAGTGAAAATGAGTTCCCAGCTACTTATCTAGTCATGTTCCCAAAAAAGGAGTGTATTGAGCGTTCTTAATGATCGCTCTCAACTATGTGAATCAAAGAACATAACTCCATAAATAGGAGTCTGCATTTCACTCAGGATTGAGATCTATCACGGTTGATAAACTTAGTTTGATATTCGATCATTTCTCGTAAACGGTACTAAGGAGAAATTTGATCGAACATCGTGGTCGTGTCTTATACAATCAACATTGGATATGATACTTCCATTTCATGTCTCCCACATGAATGATCAGGATTAGATCATTTGTCTATAAACAAAATGCGAAGCTATCAACAGTGTTACCAGGATAAGGTTCCCAAACGTTATCCATTTATCGAGACACTTTTAAGTTACTCATCTCGACTTTAATCCTCTCGTATGACTCACATACTAAGTCGTGCTTTCATAAGAGTAACTTAGGGTTTACTATTTGAATGTTTGATATTAATATATTTCCATATATTCCTAATATCGTCAATTGAATCAATCTAGATAATATAAAGAACTTATGCTTATTTATTTAATTTATTCGAAATAAATTATTATAATTAAATAATTACAAGTTCTAGGACACCATTCCTAACAGCAATTTCGCATGAATACCTTCAATCAGTGCAGTAATTGGTAATTCCCTATCATCAATGAATACACTATTGAACGATTCCGCAATATTCGTGGTCAGTATACTATATTTGTTTTTCGGGGGAAATGCCCTTGCCCATTTATGTAAACCAACTTCATTTTCCAAGTACTCACAAACACCAGTGAACAATGAAAGGGCTTCCCAAAAATGTTTGAAAGTGGACTCTCGATAAGCCTTTGCAGTAAGAAAGAATAAAATATTGATATTTTTATTTTTAAACTTATGTGTCAAGTTCATGCTAAGATGGTGAATGCATATCCCATGACTTGCAATCGGTAAGACACGCTCAATGGCTTTCTCGATGCTTTCGTGTCTGTCCGATACAAACACCAGATCCGCAATATCTCCAATTGCAGACTTCAGTTTTTCCAAAAACCAAGTCCACGATTCATCAATCTCTCTGTCCATGATCCCAAAGCCTACTGGATAAATTTGATTGTTTCCATCTAAGCATGTGCTCACAAGCAATGTGCCCCGATATTTTCCTTTCAAAAAGGACCCATCCAAGGCAATTACCGGTCGTATACATCTTTGAAATTCTCTAATATAAGGACCAAATGTTATGAAGAGATATTTGAAATGTTGGTCATCTTCTAATTGTATATGATAAATCATTCCAGGATTTTCACACTTCACCGCTTCACAATACGGCCACAAGAGATTGTAAGACTCTTCATGTGAACCTGTAACAAGCTCATATGCATCCTCTCTTGCTCGCCACGCTTTATCATAAGATATGTTAACACCGTATTCTTTCTGCATGTCGTCCATTATATCTCTCGGTCTATATCTACGACTAGAATTTTCAAACTTCATCTTAATAATGTCTCCAACCACTTTGCTACTCGCTTGCCTATGATCATGGTTCAATACGGAAAGCGAACATGAATGAACATCTACAAACTTTGTAACACTGAATATGTTGGTACCGTTTAAACACATCGCTTGGAACCTCCACTCACAATTTGGATCAACGCATCCTACAGAACATAGGGTCTTAGTCGATTTTTTCAGTTTCCACTCAAAACTTCTTCCGATCGCATACCTAAACAATCTACTTATTAAATCTTGCTTGGAAAGGAATATGCGGCCTACTTCAAACTCTTCCATAGAAACCGTTTGCATTACATTCATCAATGAACTATTTAACTCAAGAGGTTCAAGTTTATTTTTCCCCTTCTTATCACGTACATCCATACGAATACTCGGTTAATAATCATTGACAACATTCCTCTCAAGTTTCACTTTCATAGTATCCATTTGGACATTTCGGAGGTCAAATGGGTCATCCGAACAATAAAAACTAGGTTCACATTCATTGACAACATTCCTTTCAATTTTCACTCTCACAGTATCCTTCTGGACATCCCGAAGGTCAAATGCGTCATCCAATCCTTGAAAAATATCATTATCATGTTTATCGTTATGGAAACCGCCATTCAGCTTATCCCAATCCATCCTCACATTATCATCGTTTGCTAAATCATATGGAGCTATACTAACGTCCAACAAAGTCATAGATGCAATATTCCCCAATCCATTACACTGATTTAAGTTAACTTTCCCCATTCCACTGCCACTCATTGTCTCTCTAGGTTCACAAGATACACATATAGGATCAAAAGGTTCTAAACCCATAATGTAAAACTGTAGCTCCATATAATTTCTAATTTCAAAGGGGGACAAACTATTGCAAACTTGTATATGCACTTGATTTTTATTGTAGTCAATGAAGGGTCAGATCCTACAACTACATATAGCCGCTCTACTAAATTTTCATAGCTTATACCCTTATCAACAATTATTCCTCCCAATGTGCCACCAATATAATTGTAACCTTCAGCATCCCAATGTCCACCATAACGAACAAAAATTCTTACAACTTGCATCTACACAAATAGTCAAAAAAAATTATATCAGAGAAATATACTAAATGATCGGTCAGATCATAAGCAATGATCGGTCAAATCATCGCAATGATCGGTCAGTCGTTCATTGCATACGATCGGTCCGATCATGCAATGATCGGTTGATCCATTACTTACGATCGGACTGATCATTGTTTACGATCAGACCAATCATTGTTTACGATCGAACCGATCATTGTTTACGATCAGACGGATCATTGCCTACGACCAGATCGATCATTGCCTCCTATCGTTTGCCGATCATTGCCTATTATTGGATTGATCATTTACTCCTAGGTCAGATGTGAAATGAGGGTAATGATTTTTCTGTTCTCTAACACATAAAAATATCATAACATGAAGAATGAATCTTACCTTTCTTCTTCCTCCTTACGCAAGTTCAGAGTGAGACTATAGAGTGAGAGAGAGACTTTAGAGTGAGACTTTGGAGAGAGACTTTAGAGTGTGAAAGAGACTTTAGAGAGAGTACCATGGAGTGTAAGTGGGTAGGTAATAACAAATAAAGCTAAAGGTCTTATTGTCTTTTCACACTAAGATGACATCAGCATAAGGTCTTATTTAAAACAAATCAAAAGTTTGGTTTTGGTTCATTAATGTTCATTAATGGAGGTCATATTTGCAATTTTCCTGAAATTTTAATGGGTGATCGTTGGGGAAAAAAAGGAGAAATTTTGCATAAATCCGTCACCCTTTCTTTAAAACATTCGCTTCATTTTTTTTCACGCCTCAATTTTTTTTCACGTCTTTCCCTCCCTTTTCAATCTCACGCTCACTCACCATCTCGCTCGAAAGACCAGACAAAAAAAATACCCTAGATCTAAAAGCCATCTCCCTTTCACTCTCGCTCAATCTCTCAACTCTTGCTCTCATTCTTATTTTTATCTCGCTCTCAATTCTCTATTGCTCTCGAAACTCTATCGCTGACTCTTAAATCTTTTTCACGCATTCTAACTCTCTCTTCTTCTAGCCGCTAAAAAAAACTCTCTTCTTCTATGTCTCTCGAATTCTCTCTCATTCTCGTCAAGTTCGACTCCATTCGATCTCTTCAATTTTGAAACCAGATCTAGAAAACGCCTCAACTTCGATTTGAAACCAAATTTGTCTTTCTTCAACTCCATTCGTCTCTGTCTGTCTATCACTCTTATTTTCTTCGACTCTAGATCTAGAAATTTTGCAAGCAATAATGGAGATCTTAGGTTGTATGACATCGTTTTTATCTCCCGTTTCACTCTTGCTCACCGTCTTCCCCTCAAAATTAGATTTAGGGCTTTTTTGAGGTTGAAATTTGAAAAAACTTAATTTAGGGATTCATTTTGTATTTAGATTTAGGGATAATAGGATCACAAAGAAAAAAAAGAGTGGACATCTAAGATTTTATTCATCATAAAGCAGATTTATTCAAAATTTTATTTTAATGACCTAGATCTGCTTATGAGTTTTCAACGTCACCGACGGGTCAGTTTGGAATCAGGTTCGTTTCCTCTTCTTGTTCTTATTTTTGGGTTTTTTTCGGATTGTTTTCTTATTTGTGTATGCTCATGTATTTTGTCTTCTATTTTTTTGTAGTTAAGTTGAAATTTATTGGCTACATACATCTATTACATCCTTTTTTCCTTTAAGTTTTCTAATTTTTATCTTCTTTCACTGTTATAGGTATATGAAACTATTTTTTGTTAATTGCGTAGAAATATTAAGGATCCAAAATAGGCACGAAAGTTAAGAAACTAGCTGTGAAGAATGTCTTAACTACCACTAACGATGAATCAAGTGATGACTTTGATTGAAGTAGTTCAGATTCTGATGAAGATGTTTGGATCTATATCAATTGACATTAGCCTTTTTTTTTTTATTCTGGGTCATCTTTGTTATTCTCTTTGACATTGTATTTTCTTTCACTAGATTTTTTTTGCTAAAGTTACAACACCTGCAAGTGCCAAGACTAAGTAGAAAGAGTCTTGTGATAGTTTGGATGAAGAATAGAGCGATTCTGATGAGGATGAGGTATAGTCCTACTGCTAGCTTTATATGAATATTAGCCATTTGTCTTCCTATTTTTTGATACTGCCTTATTATTTGTAGTGTTATTTCCTCTAGTTATAGAATTGGTCTTTTTTTTACTAATACTGCTCAAAAATTGGGTTTGTCATTATTCTTTAACATCTATATTCAGCAACAAAGTGGTTCACCTGTAGATGGTTTTGTGACCTCTGATATATACCTCCACCACTCTCTTTTTTATTTTTTTTTCTTTGTCAAATAATTTTATAATATCATTTCCACCGATTGTTTATGTCTACTAGTTCATTCAATTTTTATATCCAACAGATGTAAATGCAACTCATTTTCTCCTTTCTTTGATTTCAAAGCTCTTTTATTTCTTTTGAGTTTGGAAAATTATCCAATTCCAAAGGACCAATACCATGACTGTTCAAGTTATAACAATATATGATTATTGTTCTCTTTAATCTCTTTGTGTTTTCATTTTATTTTTTATTTTTTCTGTAATTATCCGATTGAATTTAGAACCCCATTATGGAAAAATTGAAAATTTCCCATATCCAGATTTTTATTTTAGATAATTAATTTTTATTGATGACATTTTTTTTGCTCTGTTCATTGAAAACGCAGTGGAAACTGGAGATCAAACCAAAGATATCCTTAAAACAGAGCCAAAAATTGGTAAAACAAGTTTTTGTTTTGTTTTGTTTTTTAATTATTATCTTTATTCTCTCCCATTCTTTTTTGTGCTTGTGGATGTGATGTTTTCAAAATATATCATTTGCTTTGAATTTGAACATTTATATTGTCACTTCTGCACTGTAATATGAATAAACCAGTAGTGCAAGTGCTAAGTTTTATCCAAATCAAAATTTATGCTTACATGTTGGAGTGAATGCTAAAGCATTAATGTTTTTAATATTAGAACACAACGATAAATGAATATATACACAGTCAAGATAAAACTTTTTTTCCTAATTTGCACAAAGGTAATCTAGGTATAAAGCATTGATGTTTTACCTTTTGTTTTGTTTTGTTTATTTTGATTTTGTTAATGTTGGATGTTGATTCTTAGAGATTTGTTTACTTTTTCTGTTTATTTTGTTGCCCCTTTATATCTTTCTCAAAATTTGTCTGTTTCTTGTTTTTATCTTTTTGTTTTTCTGATTTCCATATACAGCATTGATAATGTATCTGGCCATTTGATTCTTTGGAATTTATTTTTAGATTTTTGAGGGTTTGGGTTTTCAACATTGCGAAATTTAGCTTCTTGGAAGTAAAAGAAGCTAAATTTCTGGTAAGGAAAAAAAGTTGTATTTGTAATGTTAATTATGCATGGATTGTGTTCTATCTTATAAGACTTATACTATGTCATGACATTTTAACCGATTTTTATTTTATTGGGAAATAGGATACTGAAGCAGCATCACCAAAAATTGTCACCAATATGATACTTTGCTTAATAAAGTAATTACCGTTGTTTTTTCAGTTTATTTATTTAATTCTTCAACTTTTTTTCTACAATATTTTTCTTTGATTTTCCTTGTTAATTTATTAACTTATTGACATTAAGTCCCTGGACCAATATGGAGTCTTTTGCCTTTTTTATTCAAATCGTCTTATTGCTTTTTTTTTTTCGTGTAATGGGTCGAGTTTTTTGCTTTTTTTTATAATGTAAATCGGTTTTCATTTTTTATCTTCTTTTTCATTTGTTAGGGAAGATTTGAAATATATTTTGATTAACTTTATTATTACCTTTTGAATATTATTAAATGTTATTAAAAATGTTGTAAATTTATAATGGTGCTCTTGTTATGAAAGGAAGAGATTAGATTGCATTAGGATGAAGCTGGAAGCCTCGTGATTGGGAAAGCCTTTCCTCGACTTATCGTCCTCAGTATTATTAACAAGGTAAACATCCTTATTAAACATTATTAAATAAAGAAGTGATGTTTTATTTTGATAGGATTTAAGGAATTCCTTCGTTGCATGGAATAGTTTTAATTTCTCGTGGTATTTATTGATTTTTCTTATTTAGATTGAGTAGGGACTAGGATAATAAAACCGACATCTGACGAATCCAATCATATTATGGTAGTTGATCAATTTTTCATTCTCTTGGTTGGGGTACCAGATCTTGAATGGGTACTCTTTTGATCTCTATTATTAAAGAGGAATATACCCTGATTGATGGTGTTTACTTTCTCTCTTTTTCCATCTCTTAAAGTTTCTGATATAATTAAAGTATACTAATTTGTAATGTGCTTCTATATTAGCTACGAGTTTGATTTCTTTACTGATTGTACTACATTTTGTTATCCCATACCTAGAAGTGTAAGTGGAAGACATTTGTTAGTTGATACTTCAGTAGTTGGCATGGATTTTTTAATTCTTTCTTTGAGTCCTTTATATAATTAAATCTTCGTTGTTTTAGTTTTTCCCATTGCTTTAATTACACAAGTCTGCTTTCTTTTGGAGCTTGACAATAATATATATATGAGGGATGACATAGGGTACCTCTACATATATGATCTTTGGCTATTTATACTTGCCTTATTCCTCTTTTGTAGACTCCCAGCATCCCTCTTATTTTTTCTCTTGTAATGTTTTGCTGGTACTGTTTTGTTTTTTTAAATTCTAAAGGGTTGATTTGTTCAAGTTTTAAGGAACATCGAAATCCTAGTCCAGTATGCTTGATTGATGGTGACAAAAAGTTTGTTGGTTTATGTTTTTTTGAGAAAACTTAAAAAGACACTCTAACTATTTTCTCTTGAGGTTTCTTATTAATAATTCCCACTTGTTATAAGATTTGATGTCGTTTAGAATAGTCTTATCAAGTACTTTCTTATTGAGAGAATCCCTTGTTTTGGTGAAAATAGAAGCATGTTTTTTTAGTAAAAAATGAAAACTTGTTGGTATGTAATTTCATAGTAAATTGCTATTTTTTTTTAGTTCATGTTTTTTTTTAATTACTTAATCTACCTTGGATATATTCAATAGCATAAAAATATTCTCCAGCTATGGATTAATTTATTTCTTCATTTTCATCCAGCTACTTGAGCTAGCCATTGACTAAAAGAAATATTTGAAGAGTGATGAACTTGTCAATTAAAAGGTAATTGAACTTTTTTTTTCTTTATGAATATGCTTGATTTCATGTTTTTATATGACATGTTCATCTTAATTATATGTATAAAAATGTCTTGGTCTGAATATCATTTTGTTAATGTGGTTTGTTGTATACAAATTAGGAATTCATTTTGTGAGTGCAATGTAATGAGTGATTGCATTGTTTAATACATGCCACAAGAAAATTTGACTGATAGTTATAGAATAAAGGTGAATTTGAGATGAACTTTGAGGTCACTATGTTTAGTATTGATAGTAATGCAGTCTTCTCTTAGGCTTTAAAATTTTACAAGTTTTTGCTGAATATTTATGCCCTTTTTGGGGTTTTTTGTGTGTTGAAAAAAGTTATATCTTGTTTTGAAAAATTACATGCTTGTCTGACTTTTGATTTTGATTTTTTTTTTGTTATGAGAAGCTTTTTAATAAAGTGTTGTGATTGTCTATGCTATCATCATCTTCATTTTAAGTTTTGTGCCAGTAATATAAATGGTAATTTCTCAACCTCCAATTCTTTATAATTATGAAAAATTGTAATGACCCGATTTTCGTTAAATTCATTAAATTCAAATGCACAGCGGAAGACTCGATTTTTAAAGAAAAACGGCATGGGTTCGTTTAAAAATCGAATAACCAAAACCTATTTTTACAACCCAATTTTAGAGAAAGCTATAAATCGGGAATACGTATTCCATCATCTAATTTAAACTCTCAAACAAGCTTTAAATCATAAAAAATTATGATATTATAGACAAACACCCTTTCGGGCCCAAAAAGACACAAGTTATGGAAATTGGAAATAATTTACAAGCATTTCTACGAATGCTAAACCAAAAGAGTTCGATATTGTCCGTTCACCATCTCGGCAAGTCAAGCAGCACCACCTCCTCTACCACGCTTCTTGGGACGAGGTTTACTTAAAAATTTGTAAGTGTAGCACCATTAGCATAAAATGCTAGTGAGAGTAAAACGAGTAATCCTATGAACTAAATTTCATACCAGAAATCGTGTCCAAAGGCCTAAAATGCTCATTACTACCCATATCCACACTTCCAATTTCCATACAATCAAACGATAGTAACATATTACTCGAGATAGTCATTCGATGCCATGAAATTGAATTAAGGACTTAAAGTAAACGTAGCAACCATTAATAAGCCTTACTACACAATTCTAAAGAATATGTAAATGTAATATTAACTATCTTTATTACCAAACAAGTTTCATCGTAACGTGCTATTGTATGGATCGATATCAACATACCACGTATGGTCGTACCATATCACAAATCATAATACCATAATACCGTATGGACCGAAGTCAACATACTATCATGTACCATATCAATTATGCTCATTGTCTCCACAAATCATCGTACCATGATACGTATAGATCGATTTCAACATACTATCATGTGCCGAATCAATGTGCCACTGTCTCCACAAATCATCGCACCATGATACGTATGGATCGATATCAACATACTATCATGTGCCGAATCAATGTGCCACTGTCTCCACAAATCATCGCACCATGATACGTATGGATCGATATCAACATACTATCATGTGCCGAATCAATGTGCCACTGTCTCCACAAATCATCGCACCATGATACGTATGGATCGATATCAACATACTATCATGTGCCGAATCAATGTGCCACGGTCTCCACAAATCATCGCACCATGATACGTATGGATCGATATCAACATACTATCATGTGCCGAATCAATGTGCCATGGTCTCCACAAATCATCGCACCATGATAAGTATGGATCGATATCAACATACTATCATGTGCCGAATCAATATGCTTAAGGTCTCCAATAAATTAGATAATCTCCAAGGAATTCTACTGAGTTATTAAAGAACCTAACTACTTAGATTACACGAGTCATCACTCAAGTGTAACATCTAAGCTACTTTAATTCCCAAACCACTCAAAGTAACTTAACTTCCACTTTCAACTAACATCTCCAAGTCACTTTACAATACTTCCAAATCACTCTGATGTTTCCTTTTCACCGAACTAACCATTATTCCAAATCCTCTCCACTCACTTCCGAATTAAAGTCTCCAACCAAACATTAATTCTAAGAAGCTAGTTCCCTCTTAACAACGATAAACAATAACATAACAAAATGTAATTGATAAGACAACTAACTTCCATTTTAAACTCACCTTAGCTTGTAGAAAAGCTCCGATTTATCCGAGGTTGCAAATACCCGAACAATTCACAATCCTACAATTGAATTACACCTAATATCATTAATTAACCGGAAATCGAACAAATTACATCTAAACGCATAAAACAATGAAAATCCCAGATTTCCTCCCTATGGTGCTCTAGGTCATACAAGGGAAAAGGGGGTCCGGGTTTGGTTTTCCGGCTTTTATGCACTTTAGAAGTGTTTCGGGTTGGTTTCGGATACTTTGAAGGTTCGTAACAACGATGGGTATCTGTAATTTAGGGTTTTGCACATTAATTGATTTCCAAAAAATTAAGTAAAAAGCAAAAACATAATAAACTAAACCTCCTAAACAAGGCCAAGTGAGGGAAAATCACATGGGATGGGTTTCCGGCTCAAACTCGACTTTAGGGTTTAGGGGAAGTTTCTAAAATTGCCCAAAACGACTTTCCCGATTGAAATCTTCAAGCTTCAATGAATGAATTTGAAGATTTCAACTCAAATCCACCATTAAAACACTATTCACTTCAAGTTTTAGAAACTTTGACATACCTTAAGGCCTCGTGAAAACAAGCAAAAATCACGTTCAGTAGGTTGGAAATTATCCTCGCGCCAAGGGCTTTCTAACGGGAGTAGTATCGAGATGATCTACCGAAAAATAAAGAAAAACCAAAATTTGGGGGAAGGGTTTAAGGTACTCTCAGCTTCAAGAGGAGAAAGGAAGAGAAAAATGATAAATTTTGCCTAAGTGTTGATATTTAAGAGAAGGTGAATAGTAATATTTAGATATTTAAGAATTTGGGAAATGACGCCTACGTCCCTCTTTTACTTTTACTTTAAAAACGAAACCCGAAGCTCTTAAATTAATCTAAAGGTGATTAATAATTATTAATTGGCCCGTTAATAATTATTAATGTCACCGAAACAAATTTAAAGTATTAAAACGATTAAAATGAATTTCGGACGAAAATAACTACTAAAATCGAAATTACTGAATTTAAACTAATCTTAAAAGCTTTAATTAAAAAGAAATTACCTCTAAAAGTAACGGGACGTTACAAAAATAGTTGTATCAATATGTCTTTTATAACTTTTGTATTTATGTTCTGTTTAGGTTTCTTCCTATTTTGGGACAATTGGAGCCCTTGAAATGTATGTGACTGTTTTGGTAGAATTTTTGAATGAGCAATTCATTTTCGAGTATTGCTTATCCACATAATGTCTACTACTTTGGTTCATACTTTTAGTTGTTCATAGTTTTAACAACCGAATAAGAAGTTGGAGCACAGAAGAGGGGAGATGAAATCGGAGTCAACGAGTTGGTTATTTGAATTTTGACATGAGTGGTGGTTGAAGTTTTTTTTAGTAATTATTGTTTTACTGTCTAAGATTAATGTAATTTATTTTTTTTGTTTACAAATATTGTAATTTATGTACGCGTGTGGTGATATTTTAACTTTTATTATAATACTTAGTTAAATTGATAGGTGTAATAAATGGCAATATTTGAAAAATCAATTAATTAAAAAATATTTTTTTTCTCAAAATTTAGACAAAAGGTGATGGTTTTTCCCCGTCACCTTTTAGAAAAGGTGATGTTTTTTTATGATCGTCACCTATTCAGCCGTCACTTATTGAAAAAGGTGACAGTTAAAAACCGTCACTTATTTGAAAAGGTGACGGAGTGACGGTTTTTTATGCCCGTCACCTACGTAAATAGGTGACATTGCCATAGGTGACGGTTAAGAAACCAATAGGTGATGCCAAAAAAAGTCACCTATTCCTGAAATTCTTATAGTGTTTCCCAGCTACTTATCTAGTTATGTTCCCAAAACATGAGTTTATTGGGCATTCTTACAGATCGCTCTCAACCTGTGAATCAAAGAATATAACTCCACAAATAGTAGTCCACATTTCACTCAGTATTGAGATCTATCACGATTGATAAACTTAGTTTGATATTCGATCATTTCTCGTAAACGGTACTAATGAGAAATTGATAAACTTAGTTTGGTATTCGATCATTGCATATGATACTTCCATTTCATGTAAGAACCTGAGAACTTTTGTAGGATAATTGAGAATTTTCCTTATTTTGACTTGTTTTATTTGATTATTAAAAGTATTTTGGTTAATTAGTATTTAACCATGGTTAGTTTAACTACGGGTGGGAGTTTATTTTAAGGGCAAATTTAACCATAGTTAATTTTTTTGAGTGAGGGCTAGGTAGCAAAAGAAAGAAGAGGAGTGGTATGAAATAAATTTAGGAGGTGGAAGGGCTTGGTGCTAAATGGAATAGGTGGAGGGACTTGGAAATAAATTGATTTTAGTTGTCATTTTTTTAATTAAGAAAAACAAAAGTATAAAAAGGAAAACAAGAAAAGAAAAGACAAAAAATACAAAAATTCCATCCTTTTCTTCTTCTTCAAAACCGTAGACCCCCCCCCCTTTTCCCTCTCAATTCTCTTCAACCAATTTCACTCACTTTGCTCTTGGACCTTGGATCAATTTGAAGGGTTTTTTTGTGATTCATCTAAGAATTACCATCTTAGGAAGATCCAAACAAGTCTTGGAAGAAGATTTGAGCAAAAACTCAAGGTATTGACTAACCTAGATTTCATTTTTGGCTAGTTTTCTTTGGATTTGATTAGAATTTCTTCAAGGATGTTTATCTGAAGGTTCTTTTTTATTTTTAAATTCTGGATATGGTGGTGTAATTGATGTATATAGACTTTAAGTTTACCTCTTAAGCTTCTTTAAAAGGTAAAAGACGTGCGTGGGTTCAAGCTTTTACAAAACTCCATTAATGGAGGTTTTTTATGCTTTTAGTGTTCTTTGAATTTTTGGCGTTCTTGATCATCACTTTAAGTTTCTCAATTTTGGTATTTAAGAGTGTTCATATGATTATAAGATGTGTGAAAAACAACTTGGAAAGGAAGGGAAATGAATTTTGATAGAATCTCAAAATTGACCAAAATGCTAGTTTTAAATTTAGCTAGTTTTGGGTGTTTCTTTGTTGAATCTTCAAGGTTATCAATTCTGGAAAGTTTGAATGTTTGTATGTATATTTTTTACATGGAAAACACTTTCGAATATTAATTTAGTGAATTTTTGGTAATTCCATTTTTGATAAAAAAAATTGCACTTTTGTTGGACTAGTTTCTTATTTTTGGGTATTCCTTGACTTTTAGTGAAAGATTATCAATTCTGGAGTTTTTGGTGTTTAAATGGATATATTTAAATAAGGAAACTACCTTAGAGCATCCATCCATTGAATATTCATAAATACTCTTTGTTTGACCGAAAATGGCATCTCGAATCAACTAATTTTGGCACTTGTGTCACTAACCGGATTCAGGGTTATTTGTGGTTGTTATGGCTGACTTGTAATATTTATATTAGCCTAAACATATATGGATTAACTTGTTGTAGGCTAAAGGCGAGCGATTACAAACGGAGCTAACGTTGAAGGTGAGAACAAAAAGAATTGGAAGGGTGATTGGTGTGGCGTCCCCGTTCCTCTTGGAACTAATTCGGGAATGGAATATGTGGATATGAGTAAATATGAATTGTGATGTGGGTGGTAAATTTGGAAACAAGTGAAGTTACGGGAAGAAATATTGATTTCGGGCATTGGTTAAAACCTTAATGCTAGAATAAGCAAAAAAATAAGATTATTGTTTTGACTAGTTGATCATTGAAGCATGCCTAAATTGCTTTGTTATTATGTTCATAGTCCATGAACGAGTCATATACTGGATTTGAGACTATGATCATGCATATTTGATACTTTTTTATTATGCTTGGAAACTAGTTGTGGTCACGAACCATGTGAATATGTGAAATATGAACACTTTATGAGTAAAGATTGAGTCATATGCCTATTTTGGAAAAGTTTATCTAATTATATTTGTTGATTCGATATCTCGTTATATAATCCTGTTATGAAAAAGTATGTTAATCCATTTCATGTCATACATTCCACTCATGCATATCATGTGATCGTTATGTGGCCATGGGGTTGTAACCCGTGTAACGCTGTATGGGTGTTGGACGTTGCACGTGGTTACCATGGTAGAGAGGTGATGGAGCCCCTGTGTGCTATGTTAGAATGACCTGGGTGCTAGTGAATTAAAATAGTTTGAAACTGAGATGAGCTATGGCTCAAAGGTTGATCGGTTTTGTAATATGGGCGTAATGAGATGCCGGGTTTGTATTGGTAATGTTTGTGGTATCAATGAGTTATGACTAGTTTCCATCATCCAAACACAAAGAATTTGTATTTCATTTGTATTTTTTTACCATGTTGTTATGTACTTTCGCATTATGTCACGGTCATTCCCCATCACTGTTCACATTCTTTTGTTTTCGCTGAGTGTCATGCTCAAAGGTGCTCGACATCACCTTTCAGGTAACACTCGAGGACGAGGGCGTGGAGCGGCAGATGGTGCTCGTTGATTATGTTGAGATGGAGCTTTTGGATTGGTCTCCAGTCACGCGAGCCGTATATGGTGGAAGTATAGGAGTCTTGTTTTGAGTTATCTTTTTCTTTGATTTTGAGTCAAACTTCTATGTATATTATTTTGTATAAGACTTTTAAACCGGTGCACCTAACTTTATTTTGATTTTGGTTTTTATGAAACTCTGAACCGGCAGACGTGCCGATGATTTTGGAAATGAAAAGGTTTATTTTATTTTGTATGTGAGGCATGGACTTTACGAATACTACATGCCGAAACTTCCGTTTGTTTTTAATGAAAGTAATTATTTTGGTTTCAAAATTCCTTGCTTTCGCTTGCGTATCCACGACCGGATTCTTTTAAATATGTCGGGTTGTCACATTTCATGTCTCCCACATGAATGATCATGATTAGATCATTTTTCTATAAAAAAAATGCAAAGCTATCAACAGTGTTACCAGTATAAAATTCCCAAACGTTATCCATTTACTGTAGACACTTTTAAGTTAGTCATCTCGACTTTAATCCTCTCGTATGACTCACATACTAAGTCGTGATTTCATATGAGTAACTTAGGGTTTTACTATTTGAAAGTTTGATATTTAAATATTTCCATATATTCCTAATATTGTTAATTGAATCAATCAAGATAATATAAAGATCTTTTGTTTATTTATTTAATTTATTCAAAATAAATTATCATTATTAAATAATTACAAGTTCTAGGACACCATTCCTAACAATCTCCCTCTTGTCCTAGATCTTTGGAGATTTGACTTGTAATTCTAGTCAAACTGGATGACTATCAAATACTTAGCCATGGTAGTCATTTTAATACTTTGTCAGTATCGTTTTTCATTTGTTTAGTATGTATTTCTTTTGTCTGATATTAGTTTCATTAAGTGTAATAGATTCCATATTTTATCTCCATAAAACAAGCTCTATTAACTATTGATTTGAAACTATCATGTTCAAATACTTTTTCATTTACTAACAACTTAGTAATTTAAGCGAATTTAGAGTTTAGTCAGTAAAAACTCATTTTACTTATACTTAATCATTCAATGATTAATTCGCAAAGGTTTTTTTGTCAAATTCTTACATGGAAGTAAATCCATGTTCAAATTTGATCTCGTACAACTCATAAAATCTTCCATTTTATCTATGTGCACTAACATACTATTTGCAATTATTATTTTAGTCACATTAGTTTTAGGATTCTCGAAATTCTTAAGCTCCCATTACAAATTAATTCTCCATTACATTCATTCGTTTGATGATTACAATTTTATACTTATTATTATTTAAAATAATATATAAGTATAAGTGACCCTTTTCAACTCCACTATTGACAATTCGTGTTGGTTTTATTTCACTTAATTTTGAAATTTATTCTTTGATTTTGAAGTCAATGAGTTTCACTCGGTGATAAGGCAAACCCAAATTGCAAGTCCAAAGACCCTATGCTATTATGCTTAGCATGAACCTTTGAAGTAAGAACTTAGAGCCTCATTCATTCCCCCTAGAAACCGTGACATTGTATGATCCTTACTTTCTTCAATACTAGCCCTAGTCATCAAAACATCCATCTCCCTATAATACATCTCTACACTCGTTGAGCCTTGTTTTAAGGAAAACAATTTGCTCCTTATTTCCCTATGATAATGCCTTGGTATATACCGTTTCCTCATCAACAACTTAAGCTCCTCCCAAGTCTCAATTGGTTGCTCATTGTTTCACCTCCATTCAGCCCTAAGATGGCTCCACCAAATGCTATCATAATCAGAAAACTCAGCCACGACAAGCTTCATTTTCTTTTCCTCACTAAAATTATTACAATCAAATACATGCTCTATTTTGTCCTCATATTGCAAGTACTCCTCTAGATTAGACCTCCCATGGAATGGTGAAATTTTAAGTTTAACACCCCCTGAATTTCTCTCTTCTATCCTTTCATCTCGTAACTCCCTCATTTGTCTCCTAGGTGGTTCTAAATCCCTTCCTCTTCCTCTTTCTCTACCACTTCCTCGGCCCCCTCCTTGCTCTCTCCTAGGGTTTTCTCCAACATTTGCATTGTCATCCTCTTCATTGTCAACTCCCTTTCCTAGCTTCTCCCACCTTGGTTGGTTGTTAGCCATCTCTATTCTACCTAAACGTTCATTAAACTCCTCTAAAGTTTGCATAATTCTAGCAAAAGCCCCTGTCTGTGCTTCCCTCCACCTAGCATCACTAATCTCCCCACAATTATTTCCCTCTTAAGCAGAGCTGGTCCTAAGAAAATAGAGGCCCATTACGAATTATAGTTTTGGATCCCTATCATATAATCTTTAATATAAAAAAATTATTAAAAAAATATCTTTTATAAAAATACAATAGCAAGAAAATTATAGAGTATAAAAATTTTAAAAATATATTTTTAGAAATATATTTTTCTCAGTCCACATAAATATAAATGAAGTTTTTTTAAACACGTATGTGTGTGTATATATATATAATATTTTTTAAATTTATTTAATAAAACTCTATATTGAGTATTAACAGATATAAGATTTAGGTTCAAGAGCATAATGATGAACGATCTACATATATAGTTAAGTATAACTATCCTACTGATATTTTAAATGATAATTTTTTCAAAATATATTTCAAATAATAATATATTATTTTAGAATGTTATAAAATTATATATATATATATTAACACAATAAAATTAAATTTTTTTAACGTTCAATGAATAAAAGAAAAATATTAAATCAATAAATTTATAACAACAAATCAAGCTAACAAACTTAAAAAATAATTAATTCAATTTCAAAATATACCAACAATGTGATAGGTAAATTTACAATATTAGAGAAAAAATTAGTTTTTTTTAATCAAAATTTAGTTAAATTATAAATTAAGATTAAAAATTTATTGGACTCTATTTTTCATTATATAAGATAAATTTAAGATAGATAAAGTGAGAGGTAAATTTTTTAATCATATATAATTTTTATTTTTAAAATCTATAAATAAACAATAAATAATAAATAACTAGCATAAAAAAATAATAAAACACAGCAAGATGGCTCTACCTAGGATCAAACTCGGTAGTTGAGGTAAACCAACCAAAACCGTGCGGACAGGAAAGCCAACGCTGTGACGACCCGACTCTTTTTAAATTCATTTAAATATAAAACACAGAGGAAGTCTTTATATTTTAAGAAAAATGGCATGGTTATATTTGAAAATTGGCTAGCTAAAAACCTGTTACATTTTAATTTCAGAATTTAAGATACACAAGGAACATTAAGTTCCTATCCAGGAGTTCAAAAGAGTTAATAATCATAAAAGTAAAGACGAAAAGCTCTTAAGAGCTATATACAAATGTACAAATCCCAAAATGTATAAAATTCACAAAAACTAAGTCTATGGACTTTTACAAACACCTAGTTCATCTCGAGGTCATCATCCATCGATCATGCAACACCAGCTCCTCTCCCACGACCTCTAGCAAGAGCATTACCTAAAAATGTTTGTAATATCATGAGCTAACAACAAAGCCCAGTGAGAATAGACAAAATAAAAAGTAAAGATAGACCCCAAACCCGCATTCTGATTTGTGTCCAAGTAAAACTTTCTTATACTTTACTAAAACTCTTAAAGTTTGGAAGAATGATTCCAAATCATACATTTCCTTCGGGGTCATACTTTTGATGATTCGTACTAAATATAAAATTTACCCTTCTTTTATGTTAAATCAAATAAAGTTCATTGTAATGTCCCGTTACTTTTGGGGGTAAAATTTTTTATTTTTATTTTTATTTTATTTATTTACTTTAATTAAAGTATTTAAGGTTAATTTAAAAAAAATAGTGATTTCGATTTTAGTAGCTATTTTTGTCCGAAATTCATTTAAATCGTTTTAATACTTTAAAATTGTTTCGGTGACATTAATAATTATTAATGGGTCAATTAATAATTACTAATCACCTTTAGATTTATTTAAGAGCTTCGGGTTTCGTTTTTAAAGTAAAAACAAAAGAGGGACGTAGGCGTCATTTTCCATTTTCTTAAATATCTAAAAACACTATTCATCATCTCTTTAAATATAAAAAATTAGACAAAATTCATCATTTTTCCTTTCTCTTCTTCTTCTCCAACGTGAGCATCCATGGATGAGAAGAAAAATTCTTGTCTTTTCTTCGTTTCTCGACCGTTCTCGATGAGGTCAGTTGCGTTGGATTGCTCGGGATGAGGGCTATCTATCCCACCTAACCTTGTGCCGTTTCTCGTTCTTTACGGGAAGCTCTAAAAAGTAAGTTTTCAAAACTTTTTATACGGTTTTGTTCGTTTTTTATTATAAATGAGTTTTGAAGTTGAAATCATGAATTTCTATCATGGAATTTGACGATTTTGAGCTCGGATTTTCGAAAAACACTATTCATCCGAAAACACTATTCACCCAAAATTCCCACTTGTTCTCATATTAGATATGAGTTGTATTATGTTGTGCAATTGATGAATTGTAGGTCCGATTGCTCGTTTGTTGATTCGTGGGAATTTGGATGTCACGCGAGCATGCAAGGTGAGTTTAATGTGAAAGTTAGTGGTTTTATGAATTTAGTTTCGTTATGTAATTGTTTATCGATGTAAATAGGGTGATAACTTCTTAGGATTAAGTTTTGGTTGGAGACTTTAATTTGGAAGTGTGTGTGGAGAAAGTTTGGATTTATGGATAGTTCGATGAAAAGGGAACATCGGAGTGGTTTGGAAGTATGGTAATGTGATTTGGAGACGTTAGATGAAAGTGAGAATGAAGGTTACTTTGATGGATTTTGGAAGTTAAAATATTTAGAAGATGCACTTGAGCGATAACTCGTGTAATCTAGTTAGTTAGGTTTCTTTTTAACTTAGTAGAATTCTTTGGAGTTTAGCTAACTTTTTAGAGACCTAGGGCACATTGATTCACACATGGTAGTATTAGATTTTGATCCATATGTAATCATGGTGTGATGATTTGTGGGAACTTCGAGCACTTTGATTCACATATGGTAGTATGAGATTTTGATCCATATGTAATCATGGTGTGATGATTTGTGAGAACTTCGAGCACTTTGATTCTGCACGTGATAGTGTGTGATTTTGATCCATATGTAATCATGGTGAGATGATTTGTGAAATAGTACATGGTAGTATGTGATTTTGATCCATATGTAACCATGGTACTATAATTTGTGATACGGCACATGATAGTATGTTGATTTTGATCCATATGTAATCATGGTGCGAGGGTTTGTGAAATAGTACATGGTAGTATGTGATTTTGATCCATATGTAACCATGGTACTATAATTTGTGATATGGCACATGATAGTATGTTGATTTTGATCCATATGTAATCATGGTGCGAGGGTTTGTGAAATAGTACATGGTAGTATGTGATTTTGATCCATATGTAACCATGGTACTATAATTTGTGATACGGCACATGATAGTATGTTGATTTTGATCCATATGTAATCATGGTGCGAGGGTTTGTGAAATAGTATATGGTAGTATGTGATGTTGATCCATATGTAACCATGGTACTATAATTTGTGATACGGCACATGATAGTATGTTGATTTTGATCCATATGTAATCATGGTGCGAGGGTTTGTGAAATAGTACATGGTAGTATGTGATGTTGATCCATATGTAACCATGGTACTATAATTTGTGATACGGCACATGATAGTATGTTGATTTTGATCCATATGTAATCATGGTGCGAGGGTTTGTGAAATAGTACATGGTAGTATGTGATTTTGATCCATATGTAACCATGGTACTATAATTTGTGATACGGCACATGATAGTATGTTGATTTTGATCCATATGTAATCATGGTGCTAGGGTTTGTGAAATAGTACATGGTAGTATGTGATTTTGATCCATATGTAGCCAGGGTACTATAATTTGTGATACGGCACATGATAGTATGTTGATTTTGATCCATATGTAATCATGGTGCGAGGGTTTGTGAAATAGTACATGGTAGTATGTGATTTTGATCCATATGTAACCATGGTACTATAATTTGTGATATGGCACATGATAGTATGTTGATTCGGATCCATACGTATCATGGTGTGGTGATTTGTTATATGGTGAAATTCCTGATATCCGATGTGATGAGAGTCACGATGATTTTTGATATGGTACATGATAGTATGTTGACTTCGGTCCATACGGTATCATGGTACGATGATTGTGATATAGTATATAGTAGTATGTTGATTCGGCTCCATACGTATTATGGCACTATGATTGTTATATGGCACATGATAGTATGTTGATTCGGATCCATACGTATCATGGTGCGGTGATTTGTTATATGGTGAAAGTCCTGATATCCGATGATTTGAGATATGGTACGACCATACGTGGTATGTTGATTCGATCCATACAATAGCACGATACGATGAAACGTGTTTGGTAATAAAGATAGTTAATGTTACTTTACATATTCTTTAGAATTGTGTAGTAAGACTTAGTAGTGAATGTTACTTTACTTTAAGTCCTTATATCTATCTCATGGTAATGAATGATGAATACGGGTAATATATGACTATCGAATGATTGTATGGAAATTGGAAGTGTGGATGTGGGTAGTATTGAGCATTATAGGCCTTTGGACACGATTTCGGTTATGAGATTTTGTTCATAGGATTACTTGCTTTCATTTTACTCTCACTAGCATGTTATGCTAATGGTGCTACACTTACAAATTTTCAAGTAAACCTCGAGCTAAGAAGCGTGGTAAAGGAGGTGGAGCCGCGTGACTAGTCGAGATGGTGTATGGACAATATTAAGAACTCATTTTTTGGTTTAGCATTCATTGAAATGCTTGTAAATTATTCCATCTTTACATACTTATGTCTTTTTTAGCCCGAAAGGGTATTTGTGTAAAATATGTCTATGTTTTATGATTTAAATATCTTTTGGAATGCGCATTCCCGATTTATCGCTTTTTCTGGAATTTGGGTTGTAAAACAGGTTTTGGCTATTCAATTTTTAAACGAATCCACGCCGTTTTTCTTTAAAAGTCGAGTCTTCCGCTGTGCATTTGAATTTAAAGAATTTAACGGGTTCGGGTCGTTACATTCATCTTGTTCGGACTTAACATGCCCAACAATCACATTCTAAGATAAATGTGATAATGTTAACACATGTAGTCTAATCATTTATCATTCACTTATAAAACGAGTATAAAGAATACATTATCTTTATAACAATATATCCATCACATGTGAATAATGTGAGGTAATGAAACTCTCGTAGGCTAAGTTCATTCACCTCATTATATCGCTTTCCAAATTAATATAAAAAATCTTTTCAATAATATCTTCCCACCTCTAGTGAATAATGACAAGTAATGAAGCTCCCGTAGACTAAGTTCATTCACCTCATTATCTCACTCACCAAATACAGTAATGATCTCCAGGAGGCTAAGTCATACTCTGTATTCTTGTATATGTATCATAGTAATTATGGATAATACTAGATAATGTGAACTCGCATAGTTCCATCATTATCTCATTATCCATTTCCTCCAATCATGCAAAGTACTGCAACCTTTACATTCCTCATGATACATATACACAAACATAAACGAATAATACCGGACAATGCAAAGTATCGCAACCTTTACATGTCTCATTATTCCTCCCAATTCGATTATGCAATATGATATGATATGCTATGCATAGGCTTTCAAGTACGAGTAAATAAATGTAAACTTTCAAGGTAAACTAAAGAACATAAAAGGTAAATGAATCAAGTATTACACTCTTAAATATAAAATAAGAAGGTAGCAACTTCTGATAAGGAAAACAATAAGTAAATCGAATCAACGGTTTTTCAGAAACTTACTTACTAACTTTATCTTAAAGTCTCTTAATCAAGAGAATTCTAATTCTCCCAATAAGTACTTGAAGTTTCCAAATCAAGTTTCTTATTAAGTCATTTAAACTTGAAACCTTCAACTTCTGAATGGTCATCCTTAGGCATTGAAACTAACCTAAACTTAGAATTTCTGAGAGTTAAATGTTTCCTTTGAAACACTTATGAATTCTCTCAACTCGAGATCAAAACTAACTCCCAAATCTAATAAGTTAGCTCATTTTCTTATATCCTTTTGGATTCAAACCTAAAGACAGACTTCCGATCCTGCAAATCATTCTACTTATTCGGTTTCTAAAGTTACTTTAAATCCTATTTATTCTCACCTTGGAAATGAAGATTTTGCTCCCAAATCTGATAGAGCGATCAAGCACACGGTCTACAAACACCTACAATTACAAATACATCTAACAATCAATAATTTACCAAACATCGATCGATTGACAACTAAAAGCATAAAACGATGAAAAACCCTAGAAAACCCATTATGAAGCTCTCGACACCCCCCCCATAAAAAGGGTTTCGGATTTGGTTTTCCGGCTTTTAGAAAATTTAGAGGTGTTTCTGGTTGATTTTAAGTACTTTGGAAGTTCCGGTTTCAATGGGTAACGATAAACCGGGTTTTTGGACAATACGCAATTTCCCAAATTTAATTACAATAAACATTTTATCAATAAAAGTAAACCCCAAAACAGCCCCCACAAAGTAAATTTCAAACGGGAAGGGGTTCGACTGAAACTCAGTTTTAGGGTTTAGGGAAAGTTTCCAAAAACACTTAAAACAACTCCCGTACTTAAAATCATCGAGTTCCTTGGCAAGAAATTGAAGAATCAAAATGAAAACTCCATTAAAACACTATTTGGAGCTTAGGGTTTGAAGTTTAACTTACCAAGAAGTCCTTAGAACTCGGGTGGAAAGCATGATTGCTAGGTGGAAAGGAATCCTAGGCTCGAGGGCTTTCCGATGCAACCAAAATCGAGTCGATCCGTTGAGAATCGAACAAACCCCAAAAATCCCCTTTTTCCCTTTGCTACCCACGGCTTTGAGAGAGAATGGATGAGCAAAAATTGTCAAATTTTGGTCAATGACAATTTAAAGAAGAATATGAATAGTGAATTGATATTTTTAGGAATTTTGAAAATGACGGTTGCGTCCTTTAATGACTTTTGACTTTTAAATCGAAACCCGAAGTTCTTAAACTATCCCAATCGTGATTAATAATTATTAATACCACCATAACTTATTTAAACTAATAAAGCAATTAAAAGGACTTAAATCGAAATAAACTACTAAATTCTAAATTACCGATTTTAAAATAAACTTTAATTACTTAAATTAAAATAAAATAAATAAATAAAATTTTATTACAAAAATAACGGGACATTACAAATGCGCCATGAGCTTTTTATGATGTTTATTCCGCATTTTTAAATTATATTTAATAATATATTAATTTTAAATAATATATAGACCCGTCCTTTATTTTAGGCCCTCGATATTTGGGGGCCCTGTTTCGTCACACATGTTGAACATGCTCATAGTCGGCCCTGCTCTTGAGCCATATTGTTCGTCACAAGTTAACAAGTATTCTAGACCTCACAACACTCCCTCACTATGTGTCACTCACGGAACACTCGTGTTTAGCACTCAAGGTAGGCCAAATTGTCTTTGGGTGCTCTCGGGTATAACTCACTTTCTTTTAGCAAAAATTGTGTTTTAGAAAGCTACAAAGTAATTCAATCAGAAAAATACAACTAATTATGAAAATAATTAAATAATAGAATAAGAAAACAGAAAAGGAAACAAATAGGTTGGAAAACATATTTAAAGGCAAGGAAAAACTAAGAAAATGCTAAATATGGTAAGTCAAATTCGGAGTTATTGGAAATGAATTTTAAAGGGACAACTCATATATAGATAAATCAATAAGTTATTAAGAGTGAACAATTAGAAAAATTTGAAATGATAGTGAGAATTGAAAATGTCAATCAATCAAAAGACAAGATCCTGAAATTTAGGAGCAGATTGGGCACTGATTTAATTTCCAGAAAATGAGTTGTATACATATCGATTTCCTTAAGTTTCCTTGAAAAAGTAAGATAACTTATTTAATTATATTTCCTATTCAAACTTTGAAAGCTAATTTGAAATATTTCACCCGTTTTAGATAGCTATTCAGAGCACTAAATACGGCAGATTCAATTATGGAAAGTATGAGCAGGATTTGAATGTCAACAGATCTGAATTCAATTGATGCTTAATTTGTGGATCTAGATTGATAAAATAACATTTAAAACTCAGAATTTTTTCATTTTCTATGGATCAAACACGGAATTTTCTAAGCAAAGCAATGAAGAACACAAGATGAACAATATAGTGCTCTCGAATGCAAAGCCCTCTTTCTCACTTCCCTTTTTTTTTTTTCAAGATCAGAATGTGATCTACAAGATGGGAATAAGATCAGCACAAAAAGAAAAGAAAAAATGGTGGTTTGGACAGAAATGAAAAGTGAAGACAGATTTGAAATAAACAAGCAAATTGCAAGGAAATTAAAGATATAATCAAATCTAGAGTATGGCCAAGGTTTCGACCAATGCTCCGCTACCAACTGATAAGGCAAACCCAAATTGCAAGTCCAAAGACCCTATGCTATTATGCTTAGCATGAACCTTTGAAGCAAGAACTCAAACCCTCCCTAACTAATTGGTTTCAACCAAGAGATTAAGGCTAGATGAGATTACCTCTTAGAACAATGATCTAGAGACAAGAATGAGGTTTCTTATTCTAGATTGAATCACACTACAACTAAGTTGATCAATGTGATGACCCGTCACTTTTAAATAATTGAAATTAGAAAACACAGCGGAAGTCTTTATATTTTAAGAAAATTGGCGTGATTATGTTTGAAAATTGGCTAGCCAAAACCTGTTTACATCTTAATTTCAAAATCGAAATAACACAAGGAACATTAAGTTCCTATCCAGGAGCTCAAAAGCTTATAATCATAAAAATAAGACAAAAGATCTTAAGAGCCATTTACAAATTTTACAAATCCCAAAATGGTAAAATTCACAACTCAGTCCATGAACTTTTACATAACACCTAGTCCATCTCGAAGTAATTATCCTTTGATCACGTAGCACCATCTCCTCTCTCTCGACCTCTAACCAAGGAATTACCTGAAATTTTGTAATATCATGAGCTAACAACTTAAGCCCAGTGAGAATAATAAGAATAAAAAGTAAAAATAGACCACAAACTCGCATTCCGATTTGTGTCCAATTAATCTGACACAATTCACTACTAAAGTTCTCCAAACTCTAGGTAATTTCATTCTAAACTTTCCAAAGGATGATATTACTAACACTCGTAGTCAATCCTCATCCATTAACTTATTACGACATAAAATAAGAAAAGTGAATAACTTTGCATAAAATAAAACATCTCGATTCTCTATTCCATCGATCATATGCATGAAGGTAATGAGTACATCCCGTAGAATACACATTCGCCCTTTATGCATGAAATGAAGGTAATGTGGACATTTCCCGTAGCATCCACCATTCAACCTTATGCATGAAGGTAATGTGGACATTTACCATAGCATCCACCATTCAACCTTATGCATGATGAAGGTAATGTGGACATTTCCCGTAGCATCCACCATTAACCTTTCATTCTCTTTCTCACTTTTTTTCTTTTTCACTTTCTTTCAATGATGCGAGATGTTATGGTACAATATATATAATGGTGCAAGATGTTATGGTTATGCTTGCACATGCTTGCAAAAGTAAGTGAAGTAAAGTGCGAATAATAAAGTAACCGAAACAAACATAAAGTAAAGGGCTATAAAGTAAAAGACATAAAGTAAATAAATAGGAAACTTCGGACGAGCGATATGTCAATCGAACTTTGCAAACAATAATAAAAGTAAAATCATAACTTAAATGATTAACCTATACCTTCAAGGATTCTAAACTTCCAATATAATCCGAGGTTCTATTAACCGTTCTATATAAAAGTTTGGATATTTTAACTTCCAATGATCCAACCGAAGCTTCAAAACGTGATATGAATCATGGAACGTCACAAAAAGCCCAAGGACAAATCACAACATTAAAGTTCAAGAGAAGCATTGACATCCATTTACAGGCCTACATTAGCAAAGTCAAGACAAGCTTCGAAGATCCGATCATGGAGGCTATGGAAGAGGACGTGATGAACTTCAATCTATGGAAAATACATTTGGAGGAAGAGTATTGAAGACTTGTTCAATCGGAATTGAAGAGAAGAGCTAATTAGGAAAGTTGCATCACTTTTGCAAACTTTCCTTATTTGGACCACTTTCCATATTTGTTTCCCAAGTTTCCATATTTGTTCCCAAAATGGTTCCAACGAATTTATGATGTATTTGGACATGTTTTAGGTCTTTTATATTCATTTTATATGTTTGGAAAGGATTAGGAAAGATATTATTCTCTAGAAAAGATTTTCCACAAAATCTGCCAATTTCACATAAGGCAAGTTTTGGGCAGATTTTGTGCTCCTTGGAATCCGAATTTCCTAGCTTATTTTTAGGGTTTCTTTGCCTATTTAAAGGCCTCATTTGTAACCCTAAATACCAAGAATTAATATGATAATAATATTGCTTTTTGCTTGGCTGAAATTGCTTAGTTTTGTAGCCTTGTTCTAGGTTGCATGTTTTAGAAACATTCAAGCATGAATTGATCTATTGTGTTTGTGGATTGTTTCAATCTTGAAATAAGAACAAGTTCTCTTATTTCAAGATCATAGATCATTGGAATAATCTTTCTCTTCTTGTGTTCCAAGGGTTTTACCTTATTGTTCATCCTGGGTTTTAGGATTTGCATCTAGGGGTTCTTTGTGCTTTCAAAGGGTTTCTATTTCAATTTCCTAGGGTTTCATATCATTTGGTATCAGAGCTTAGGCTCAAGGGAAGATTTCTATCTTACTTGCTTTCTTGTTGTTTTAATTTTTATTGTCTTGTTCTTCGTTCATCGAAAATTTCAGAAAAAAAAAAAAAAAAACTGTTCCAGAATTTTATTCTTTAGCTACTGTTTTTGTTCTTTTTCGTATATTTTCATTCCGAATCTTTGAAAGTCATAAACTAAAAAAGTGTTTATCTTTGAGTCGTGATTATTTGTTATTCAGAAAAGTTTGTCAAAAAAAAATTGGAAGATTGAGAAAAAAATAGATCTTCACAAACTGTCGGATTGTGCAAAAAAAAAAAAACTGGAAAAAAAAAGAAAGTGTTCTTGCTTGATTTGTTGAAGTTTCTGGAAAAAAAAGAGGTTTTTGTTCGTATTGTTCTTGAAAAGTTCATCTTAAACTCATCATATCTTCATCTTGAATCTGAAAAATGCAAAGGAATTGTGCTAGAATTGTTTGTTTCCTAAAAAGCTAGAACTTACCATAAATAGCCAAAACTGTTTTTGGAAAGTATCAAATCTGTCCCATATTTGATTATATGCATCTTTTGCTTTAGGAAAGTCTTATTTTCTGATTCAAAACACTTTAGGGAAATCTTAACTCGAATTTTTCTCTTTAGGAAAGTTTATTCTTGCTTGTTTTCTTTGTTATTCTTTCCTATTCACTAAAATAAACCATTTGCATAAATCTGTCTTCTTTTCTTCTTAACCACCAATTTGCTTGTTTCTTATTTTTTGATTGTTACTTTTTACAAATTTCATTAGAATCTTTGTTGTTTGATAGTTGCTAAAGTGTGCTAATAATAGTCCAAGGTTACATTTAGGCCCTAAAATCTGTTTTTGAGTGCAAACACGAGAGAACGAACATCATCGAGTGTAAACACTTAGGGAGTGATTGAGAGGTCCTATTTTTATTATTAACCTTTTTATTTGCAGCAATGTATCATGAAAAATATGATGAAAGGAGGAGCAATGGATGTCGAGATGTAGAGCATACTTGGAGGGAAAATGGAGAGGATTATTATGAAAGGATGGTGCATAGGAGATTTGGAGCACATAAGCTCAACTTATATACTTTCCATGGGAGTGTAGATCCAGAAGAGTACTTGCAATGGGAAAGTCAAATTGAGCATTTCTTTGAATACAACAACTATAGTGAGGAAAGAAAGGTATTGCTTGCTATTACCAAGTTCACTAACTATGCTTATGTTTGGTGGTCTCAATTGAAGGAAAAACTAAGGAAAGATAGACAACCACATATTGATACTTGGTATGAACTTAAATATCACATGAGGAAGCGGTTTGTGCCGAGCCAAAGACAGAGAGCTATTGTGAAAGAATTTCTAAATCTTACACAAGGTGAAAGGAGTGTTGAAGCTTATCACAAGGAGTTTGAAGTTCTCATGGCTAGGGCTGTCTTTTTTGAAGATAATGAGTCCACAATGACACGGTTCTTAAAGGGTTTAAACGAGGAGATTGCCTATTGTGTTGAAGGAAAGACATATGTGGAGTTGGAACATATGGTTTATTATGCAACCACGGTGGAAAAGAGACTCGAAAGAAGGGCTACAAAAAGGTATTCTACTAAACATCTTTCTAACCCGATTCCATCTCAAGAAAATCAATTAAAGAGTGCATTAAAGAGAAAGGATGTGGCTGCCAATGGCTTGATTAAGAAAAAGGTAACATTTGCTTTACAAGACCACTTCCAATCAAATATTCATATGAGGGAAACTTATGATGCATGTGAGTTAAAAAAGTGTTCTACCTTTGAAAAGAATGAGAATTGTCAAAAAGAGAGTGAGCCAAAAGAAAGAGAGATGAATTTTCAAAAAGAAGAGTGTGAAAAATAAATTATTGAAATAAGTGAGCCAAAAGAAAGAGAGATGAGTGCTCAAAAAGAAATGAGTGACATGAGTGAGTCAAAAGAAAGAGATTTGAGTTCAAAAGAAAGAGTGTTTGAAAAGAATGAAAGAGAAATTGAAAAGAAAGAGAGTTGTGAGTCAAAAATGAAGGAGAGGAATGGTGAGAACATTGTGAGTTTTGTAGAAAGTGAGGCTAGGAAAATAATGTTTTCAAATAAAACCCACTTTGTACTTGTGTGCAAAGATTCTTTCTTTCTAACTTATGAACTTCACCTTTGCTTTTCTAGTGTTTTAGCTAATGTTTTGCAGAATTACATTGATCAATTTTCAATTGGAATGGAGCACATAGTAGATGCATTTCAAGGGGCTGAAATACTTAAGGCACCACCATACTTCATGGAAAAAGATGTTGCCAACGGGATCCAAGGCCAGAAAAGGAAGTTTCTTACTTTTAATCCTTTTGCATCGGTTTGTTTAAATGATTATTTCTTGTTTTCCAATTCTGATTTTAAGACTAGAAATCATCCAAACCAATTATATTTTTATGATAAACATGCATTCTTTTCTAGCAAAATTCTTTTGGATGATCTTTACTTGTTTGATGACTTATCACTTGCAAAACATGTTAAGCTAGCCTATCCATTTACTTGTGATGATGTGCATAGTTCTTGTTTGTTTGCTAAATTTGATCTCAACTCTGATATTTTACCACTTCAATTTCATTCTAATGATAAACATATGTTTTGTGCTACGAATTATCTTTGATAAGATATATGATGCATTTAGGGAGAGCATGGAGTTTTCATATTTTCTAATTTACCCCAACACATTAGACCTATTTGAGTTTGATTATGGTTCATATGCTTTGATTAATGTGTTACATTCATCATGTGATCATCTTGTGAGTAGTGTTGAGTATGAGAAAATTTACGAGATTGACTATGGTCCATATATTCTATTAGATGTGTTACCACTATCCACCAACCATATTGTCAGTTTTGTGGTCTTTGATAAGCTCGAATGTTTTGCTGATTTAAAGGGAAGGAAACCAACAATATTTGACCCGGGAGGTGTTAACTTGAAAGGAGAAAGAAGGGTACCATTGTTGCTCTCTTTGGTGCCAATTCACAATACACGAGGTAAGTGTGCTTTATGTGCTTTTATTTATGTTATTAACTTAATTTATTGTGATGTAGGTAATGTTATAGATTCGAGGACGAATCCTTTTCAAGAGGGAGGGGATGATATGAATCATGGAACGTCACAAAAAGCCCAAGGACAAATCACAACATTAAAGTTCAAGAGAAGCATTGACATCCATTTACAGGCCTACATTAGCAAAGTCAAGACAAGCTTCGAAGATCCGATCATGGAGGCTATGGAAGAGGACGTGATGAACTTCAATCTATGGAAAATACATTTGGAGGAAGAGTATTGAAGACTTGTTCAATCGGAATTGAAGAGAAGAGCTAATTAGGAAAGTTGCATCACTTTTGCAAACTTTCCTTATTTGGACCACTTTCCATATTTGTTTCCCAAGTTTCCATATTTGTTCCCAAAATGGTTCCAACGAATTTATGATGTATTTGGACATGTTTTAGGTCTTTTATATTCATTTTATATGTTTGGAAAGGATTAGGAAAGATATTATTCTCTAGAAAAGATTTTCCACAAAATCGCCAATTTCACATAAGGCAAGTTTTGGGCGATTTTGTGCTCCTTGGAATCCGAATTTCCTAGCTTATTTTTAGGGTTTCTTTGCCTATTTAAAGGCCTCATTTGTAACCCTAAATACCAAGAATTAATATGATAATAATATTGCTTTTTGCTTGGCTGAAATTGCTTAGTTTTGTAGCCTTGTTCTAGGTTGCATGTTTTAGAAACATTCAAGCATGAATTGATCTATTGTGTTTGTGGATTGTTTCAATCTTGAAATAAGAACAAGTTCTCTTATTTCAAGATCATAGATCATTGGAATAATCTTTCTCTTCTTGTGTTCCAAGGGTTTTACCTTATTGTTCATCGGGGTTTTAGGATTTGCATCTAGGGGTTCTTTGTGCTTTCAAAGGGTTTCTATTTCAATTTCCTAGGGTTTCATATCAAAACGAATCTAACTTAGAATCTTCTAAGATTCAATAGTTTCCTCGAGAACTCCTAAGTTCTCACTTAAAGGATTAACTCCTAATCCTAAGGGCACTAACTCACTTCCCTCTAATCTTAGATTTGAATTCTAATCTTAGTTTCCAATTCTACAAACCTTCATACTTATTTGCTTTCTAAAAATACTTTAAATCCTAACTATTCTCACCTTAGTAAAAGATGACTTCGCTCCTAAAATCGATAGAGCGATCGAGCAAGCGATCCAAAAACCCAACAACCCATCAATGAGGCTCTTGGCCCCCTTCCATAAAAGGGTTTTGGTTTTGGTTTTCCGGCTTTTAGGCAATTTAGATTTGTTTCGAGTTGGTTTCAAACAAATTCGATATTCCCAATTTCAATGGGTATCGATAATTAGGGTTTTTGAAAAATATGTCATTTCCCGAATTGAATTTAAATAAACATTAATTCATTAATTTATAACCCATAATCAATCCCAAAAAGGTAAATTTCAAACTGGAAGGGTTTTGACTGAAACTCGGTTTTAGGGTTATGGTATTGTTTCCAAAAACACTTAAAACAACTCCCGTATTTACAAACATCGAGTTTCACGACAAGCAATTGAAGGAATCAAGAGAAAACTCCATTAAAACACTATTTGGAGCTTAGGGTTTGAAAATAAACTTATCGAGAACTCCGTGGATCTCGAGAGAAAAGCACGATCGATGGGTGGAAAAGAATCCTAGACCCGAGATCTTTCCAACGCACCCAGAATCAAGTCGATCGGTTGAGAATTGAACAAAACCCAATTTTCTTTTTCCCAAAACCCCACCCAGGGCTTGAAGGAGAGAAAAATGAAGAATGAGAGTCAAATTTTGGTCAATGGTGTTTTAAAGAAGAAAATGGAATAGTGTTTGATATTTTTAAGAAATCGGAAATGACGGTTGAGTCCTTTTATGACTTTTGACTTAAGAATCGAAGCCCGAAGCTCTTAAATAAATCTAAAGGTGATTAATAATTATTAATTGGCCTATTAATAATTATTAATGTCACCGAAACGAATTTAAAGTATTAAAACGATTAAAAGGATTTCGGGTGAAATTAACTACTAAAATCAAAATTACAAAAATAATAATTAATCTAAATACTTAAATTGAAATAAATAAATAAATAAATAACATTAAATAAATAATAAAATAAAATAAAAAAAATAAAAAAATTCACTTTAAAATAACGGGACGTTACAGTATACCCTCCTTAAAAGACTTTTCATCCTCGAAAAGTTCGTTCACTAAGTGAATAAAGCAAGGGTACTTAGTCTGTATCTCATCCTCACGTTCCCACGTTGCTTTCTTTGACACTTGGTTCTTTCAAAGAACCTTAACCAAGTGAATTCCTTTTTATTTCTCATCACTTTTGTTCGAATGTTCTTATCTTATCTGGTGTCTTCTCATAAGACTTAATAGCATTCAAAACTTCCAGTTCATAAACAAACACGTGGAACGGATTCTCCATGTATTTCTGAAGCATCAATACATGGAAAACATTACAACGGCTGATAAAGAAAGTGGTAAAGCTAAATAATAAGCTACCACTTCTACTCAATTGAGTATCTCGATAGGCCAATAAACCTAGGGCTCAACTGACCCTTATTCCCAACTTTCATAACACCCTTCATTGGTGACACTTGAAGTATACGAGATCCACTATTACAACTTGAACCGACTACAACGAATCCTGCTGTCAACTTTGGTTAACCCTTAACCTTTATCTAAACAAATGATAGACTTGCTAGTCATTTGTTACAACTTGAGTACCAAAAGTCTCTTTTCTCCAACATGATCCAAATGAGCAGAAGAATGTCACTTTCTTCCACAAAGTGTCTAAACAGTGCCAAAACTTCAAGACAAAGCGAGTGTCTGGATCTGATAAAATCTTCACCGGCACACCACAATTTATCAATCTTTCTTAGGTACAACTGTACCCTAGTCTTAGCTGGATAGATGATCCTTCCAAGAGTAAAGTGTGCGGTTTTCATCAAATGGTCTACAATCACCCAAATGATTTCATAACCCTTTACCGTCTTCGGCAAACCTTGATAAAATCCATGGAAATATTCTCCCATTTCCATTCAAGTACTCTCAAAGGTTAAGATAACCCGGTGGATCTTTAGGGCCTTGAATTACTAACAAATCAAGCACCTACTCACATACTTTACAATCTCATGTTTCATCCCAGGTCATCAATAATATTGTCCCGATTCTCGTACTTCTTTGTACTACCTAGATGAATAGAGAAGATAGAACTGTGAGCCTCCTCCAACAGTTCCCTTCTTAAAGTCGATCCTTAAGGCACACATAGCTTCTTACGATACATCATATCACGATCTGTAGAGAAGGTAAAATGGCTAGGTAAATCTGACTCAGCCTCTCTAAAACCGGCCTGTAGATGATTTTCTTCCCTCTGTGCATCAATCATTTTCTGCCTCAAAGTAGGTCCCACTGTTATACTAGCCAGACTCACAGTGACCTTGGCAGTAAGAAATGCTATCTCAGCTCGTTTCATACCCCACCTCAATCTTAAGGGTATGACTGACAAAGCTGATGAATGAGAAGACTTTTTATTGAGCGCGTCAGCCACTACATTGGCTTTCCTAAGATGATAGTGAATGTCACAGTCATAATCCTTAACGAGCTCTAACCATCTCTGCTGTCTCATATTCAATTCCTTCTGAGTGAAGAAATACTTGAGACTTTTATGGTCAGTAAATATCAAAATCTTCTCGCCATACAAATAATCTCTCCAAATTTTCAATGCATGAACAACAGATGCCAACTCTAAATCATGAGTCAGATATTTCTTCTCATACTCTTTCAACATACTGGAAGCATAAGCTATAAGTTTCCCGTGTTGCATCAACACACATCCCAAACCTCTGTGGAAAGCATCTGTGTACACAGTCAGACCACCGGTTCTAGCAAGCTACACTAGAACAGGTGCTGTTACAAGCCTCCTCTTGAGCTCCTCAAAGCTCGTTTCACAATCCTTAGACCATACAAAATCAACTCCCTTCTGAGTCAAACGTGTCAAAGCTGAAGTAATTTTAGAGAAATCTTGCATAAACGGTCTATAATAACCTGCAAGTCCCAGAAAACTGTGAATATCAGCCACACTAGTCGGTCTAGGCCAGTTACTAACTGCCTCAATCTTAGAGGGATCAACAGATACTCCTCTACTCGATACTATATGGCCTAAAAATGCCACTTCCTTCAGCCAAAACTCACACTTTGAGAACTTGGCATACAATTTCTGATCTTGTAGTACCGTCAAAACTTCCCGTAGGTGCATAACATGCAACTCCTCTATCTTAGAATAAACCAAGATATCATCAATAAAAACAATCACAAAAGAGTCAATGAACCTCCTGAACACCGTGTGCATAAGGTCCATAAAAGCTTCAGGTGCGATGATCAAGAAAAAGGACATAACTACAAACTCATAATATCCATAACGCGTTCTGAATGCAATCTTGGGAATATCCTCATTCCGAATCCTCAACTGATGATAGCCAGATCTCAAATCTATCTTCGTAAAGATAGTGGCTCCCTTCAACTGATCATACAGATCATCAATCATATACAAATGATACTTATTTTTCACTGTAGTTTGATTCAACCCTCAATAATCAATACACAGTCTCATTGAACTGTCTTTCTTTTCACAAACAATGAGGTGCTCCTTACGAGGACGCACTATGGTGAATAAACCCAGAGTTTAAGAGTTTTTATAACTCACTCTTAAGCCCTTTTAACTCAGCTATTCTTTGGTACAGAAGTATCGATAACACTAGCTACATAATCTTAAGCTATATCACTTTGAAGCATTCTAGCTTCTATCATAGATATCAAAGTGGGTGTTACTCGTCTACTAGACCCACGAAAGCATAATCTAGTCCCACATGCATGGACTCATACAATCAAAACTTTCTCGATACAATCTGTAATGATGGTACGATTAGCTGATAGCCAATCCATACCCAATATCACATCAAAATCAGACATATGCATAATAAACAAAGTAAAATGTGAGCATCTACTCATAATGCAAATGTCATAAGTGCCATACGCACTATCATCATAATAAGCTTCCCCACTGGGGTAAAAGCACGCATCTCAAAACTCAACAGTCTTGGTTCAAGAGCTACCAACTCAACATAACAAGATAAAATAAAAGAGTGGCTAGCTCCGGAATTAAACAGAAATAAAAGCCAAACGGCCTGAAAATAATAAAGTATAAATCACTACCATATTGGTAGCTTTTCCTGATAATCCTGACTTTGCTACTATGTTGTGATGGTTGTATCTTATACGCCCTATAAAAGTGGTGTGAATCCAAATTTGATCACAACATAGCATCTTGATGGAAGTGTGCATCTCCCTAATGGAAACTAACACAACTATTGTAGTAAGGATGATCCAATCCTTGTTGAGCTCCACCTCGAACCAGTTGTTGTCTTTTGCAAAAAAAAAACCAGTTGTTGTTGTTGTTGCCGCTGTAGTTGTTGCTGTTGATGTTGATGTTGTTGCTGTTGCTGTTGTTGATGTTGCTGTTGTTGCTGCTGCGGTATCCCTTGATTGGCGTCGTCATCCTTTGCTTTCTTCTTCTGAGAGTTAATCTGTCCCGTAGTAGTAAATTTTCTCTTCTTTTCAAAAGATGTAAAAATCCAAGATAAGAATAACTTCTAAGCTTCCTTATTCAAATCTTGAATGAACTCGACCTCAGAGATCATTTTCTTTCATACAAAGCACAAGTGTCTATCAAACACCTTAGTCTAATAACGTCCTAACTTTCCAATATAGATTTCACTTTAGAGTCTATCCCGAAAAGACTTAGTAGGTCCAAACTACGACCTACAAGTTTATCAAATTCTCCGTCCAATTAGATGGTTAAACACAATGTGAATTGATGTTCACCAAACCATCTCATTGCCTTATAGAAGTTACCTATATCACGGTCCATCAACTTCCTTCTATAATTCAATCGAAGAGCAACACTCAACTTAGTGTTAGTCGATCTTGATAATTTACTGAATATGGATCTTCATTACTCGACCTCGAGTGTTTCCAATTCAGATTGATACACCATAGTGTAATAGCAACATAACTAGGTCATTCACCAATTAACATTGTCGTTAATGGTCCTTGTTGAGACTTATCACGTAAAGTCCTTACTTTCTCTTTTGAGTGGCAACACATTTTCCTTTTAGCATAATACTACCATAAGGATTTACCACTTACAATAACCCAACTTTCTCAACTCAAACCAGGAACTTGTCCATTGAGTTAAATCTAAGTCACTGAACTCGAGCCAAACCTATTTCTTTTAAACAATTTCTCACCTTAAACAGGTGTTTCATCTCTTAATACTAGGCTTTAGACAAACATATCCCCTTTTTACACATAAATGTCCACACACATCTACTAAGACCACTACTTAGCAATTGTGTGACAATAACACTTTAATCTGGTTTAAGGATCAAACGATTGATCTCTCGGAGTACCTCATCTCCTTCCTTTGACATTATGTCAATACTCTTAACTAGGTGTATAACCTCCAAAACTGCACGGGGTCAATCACCTTCTCAACACCCCTACCCAAATCTAAAAATGGGTCAAATAAACGTAACCACATAGTGGTTTTATAAGGATGTGGAATATCACAAAAATCATTAACTTCTAACAACATTCTTAGAATTCTTCCAATATCAAAGAAATAAAGCATGAGAATAGAAGTTATAGGCATACCTGGTGCAGCTGATCTCAGATGATGACTTAAGAATGGACTTAAAACAAAACATGCATCGCATGTAGTCTACAAAACCCTAAGGCTCTGATACCAACTGTGACGACCCGTCACTTTTAAATAATTTAAATTAGAAAACACAGCGGAAGTCTTTATATTTTAAGAAAATTGGCGTTATTATGTTTGAAAATTGGCTAGCCAAAACCTGTTTACATCTTAATTTCAAAATCTAAATAACACAAGGAACATTAAGTTCCTATCCAGGAGTTCAAAAGCTTATAATCATAAAAATAAGACAAAACCTCTTAAGAGCCATCTAAAAATTTTACAAATCCCAAAATGGTAAAATTCACAACTCAGTCCATGAACTTTTACATAACACCTAGTCCATCTCGAAGTCATTATCCTTTGATCACGTAGAACCATCTCCTCTCCCTCGACATCTAACCAGGGCATTACCTGAAATTTTGTAATATCACGAGCTAACAACTTAAGCCCAGTGAGAATTATAAGAATAAAAAGTAAAAATAGACCTCAAACTCGCATTCCGATTTGTGTCCAATTAATCTGACACAATTCACTTCTAAAGTTCTCCAAACTCTAGGTAATTTCATTCTAAACTTTCCAAAGGATGATATTACTAACACTCATAGTCAATCCTCATCCACTAACTTATTACGACATAAAATAAGAAAAGTAAATAACTTTGCATAAAATATAACTTCTCGATTCTCTATTCCATCGATCATATGCATGAAGGTAATGAGTACATCCCGTGGAATACACATTCGCCCTTTATGCATGAAATGAAGGTAATGTGGACATTTCCCGTAGCATCCAGAATTACACCTTATGCATGAAGGTAATGTGGACATTTCCCGTAGCATCCACCATTAACCTTTCATTCTCTTTCTCACTTTCTTTTCTTTTTCACTTTCTTTCAATGATGCGAGATGTTATGGTACAATATATATAATGGTGCAAGATGTTATGGTTGTGCTTGCACATGCTTGCAAAAGTAAATAAAGTAAACTGAGAATAATAAAGTAACCGAAACAAACATAAAGTAAAGGGCCATAAAGTAAAAGACATAAAGTAAATAAATAGGAAACTTCGGACGAATGATATGTCAATCGAACTTTGCAAACAATGAAAAAAGTAAAATCATAACTTAAATCATTAACCTATACCTTAAGGATTCTAAACTTCCAATATAATCCGAGGTTCTATTAACTGTTCTATATAAAAGTTTGGATCTTTTAACTTCCAATGATCCAACCGAAGCTTCGAAACGAATCTAACTTAGAATCTTCTAAGATTCAATAGTTTCCTCGCGAACTCCTAAGTTCTCACTTAAAGGATTAACTCCTAATCCTAAGGGCACTAACTCACTTCCCTCTAATCTTAGATTCGAATTCTAATCTTAGTTTCCAATTCTACAAACCTTCATACCTATTTGCTTTCTAAAAATACTTTAAATCCTAACTATTCTCACCTTAGTAAAAGATGACTTTGCTCCTAAAATCGATAGAGCGATCGAGCAAGCGATCCAAAAACCTACAATTAGAATTACATTCTAACAATCAATAATTACCAAAAATGATCAAATAACATCTAAACGTACAAAACGACGAAAAACCCAACAACCCATCAATGAGGCTCTTGGCCCCCTTCCATAAAAGGGTTTTGGTTTTGGTTTTCCGGCTTTTAGGCAATTTAGATTTGTTTCGAGTTGGTTTCAAACAAATTTGATATTCCCGATTTCAATGGGTATCGATAATTAGGGTTTTTGAAAAATATGTCATTTCCCGAATTGAATTTAAATAAACATTAATTCATTAATTTATAACCCATAATCAATCCCAAAAAGGTAAATTTCAAACTGGAAGGGTTTTGACTGAAACTCGGTTTTAGGGTTATGGTATTGTTTCCAAAAACACTTAAAACAACTCCCGTATTTACAAACATCGAGTTTCACGACAAGAAATTGAAGGAATCAAGAGAAAACTCCATTAAAACACTATTTGGAGCTTAGGGTTTGAAAATAAACTTACCGAGAACTCCATGGATCTCGAGAGAAAAGCACGATTGATGGGTGGAAAAGAATCCTAGACCCGAGATCTTTCCAACGCACCCGGAATCAAGTCGATCAGTTGAGAATTGAACAAAACCCAATTTTCTTTTTCCCAAAACCCCACCCACGGCTTGAAGGAGAGAAAAATGAAGAATGAGAGTCAAATTTTAGTCAATGGTTTTTTAAAGAAGAAAATGGAATAGTGTTTGATATTTTTAAGAAATCGGAAATGACGGTTGCGTCCTTTTATGACTTTTGACTTAAGAATCGAAACCCGAAGCTCTTAAATAAATCTAAAGGTGATTAATAATTATTAATTGGCCTATTAATAATTATTTATGTCACCGAAATGAATTTAAAGTATTAAAACGATTAAAAGGATTTCGGGTGAAATTAACTACTAAAATCGAAATTACAAAAATAATAATTAATCTAAATACTTAAATTGAAATAAATAAATAAATAAATAACATTAAATAAATAAATAAATAAAATAAATAAAATAAAAAAAATCACTTCAAAATAACGGGACGTTACAATCAATACCTAGTTGAATGACTCGGCTGCAACCCTAAACACAAGAATTGCAAAGAAATTGAAAACTTAATTTGGTTTTCAAAAAAAGAAACTCTAAAAAAGTTCTTGTTTTTCATTCAATAATAATCTGATTTGTTACATTGAGTTCCATGGCTTTTATAGCCTTCAAATAACAAAAGGAAAAGAAAACATAAATGGAAAGCCTTAAAGGCACATGGCTGCAAATTAGTAAAACATAAAGGGAAAGTATAGTATTTTAATTGTACACAACTACAAATAAGGGAACATGTTCTAAATTCAAACAAAAGAGAATCTGATTTGCTTAGATGTCTTGGACATGTTGCTATCTTCCACTTAATGGATAGTTGGCCCGTTTAATGATCCTTGTTCATGGCCATCTTTGTAGGCATCCCCCTTATGGATTTGCAAGTTGCATACATTGATCTTAAAGGAAAGATTCATCAAGTCATCATCCGAATTAGGTCGTTTTCTTTCGAAGCTAGCTTGAGCCGAGCCTAGCCATCTTTACAAACGTGTAATAAAAGCTTGTTGGATCTTCTTTGCCTTGGATCTTGTAATTGGACCAATTGGTACATGTATTGAACTTTAAGTGCTTCCATAATCCTTATCACTTGGACTTCTAAAAGTCCGTTTGGTTCGTACTATGATGCTCGTAACGCCCCGATACTTTTGGAGGTAAATTTTTTTTTTAAAATAAAGTATTTAAGTTTAGTTTAAACTTAGTAATTTCGATTTTAGTAGTTATTTTCATTCGAAAACCTTTTTAATCCTTTTATCACTTTAAATTAGTTTCGGTGACATTAATAATTATTAACGGGCGAATTAATAATTATTAATCACCTTTTGATTCATTTAAGATCTTCGGGTTTCATTTTATAAACCAAATCATTTAAAGAAGGACGTAATCGTCATTTTCTAATTTCTTAAAGATATCATTTTTCACTATTCATCTTCTTTCATCTTAAATAGTCAAACATGGTCAAAATTCTTCATTTTTCATTCTTCCTTCTTCCTCCATAGGGCCGGACCCCCTCCCCCCTTCCTCTCCCTCTTTGGCTTTTCTCAAATACTCGGTGGATCGCCGTAATTTCAGTTCCGTTGAAAAGCTCTCGGTCCAAGGATCGATTCTAACCTAACAATCGAGGTTTTCGTCCGTTTTCCAAAGGCCTCAAGGTATGATAAAGTTTCTAAATTCAAGCTTTGAATAGTGTTTTAATGGAGGTTGAGATTGAAATCATCAAATTCATACACCGAAGCTTGAAGATTTAGATCGAGGAAGTCGTTTTATGCAATTTTAGAAACTTCCCTAAACCCTAAAATCAAGTTTGAGTTGAAAACCCGTTCCATGTGACTTTCTCTCACTTGGCCATGGCTAGGGTGTTTAGTTTGCTATTACTTTGCATTTTACTTAATTTTTCGGAAACCGATTATTGTGTAAAACCCAAAAATACGGTAAACATGTTATGATGATTTGTGATATAGTAAGACCGTACGGGCTAGTATGTTGATGTTGATCCATTCGGTAAACCCGTTAGGATGATTTGTGATATGGTAAGACCATACGGGCTAGTATGTTGATGTTGATCCATACGATAAACCCGTTACGATGATTTATGATATGGTAAGACCGTACGGGCTAGTATGTTGATGTTGATCCATACAGTAAACCGCGTTATGATGATTTGTGATATGGTAAGACCGTACGGGCTAGTATGGTGCTGTTGATCCATACGGTAAACCCGTTACCATGATTTGTGGTATGGTAAGACTGTACGGGCTAGTATGTTGATGTCGATCCATACGGTAAACCCGTTACGATAATTGTTGATATGGTAAGACCGTACGGGCTAGTATGTTGATGTTGATCCATATGGTAAACCCATTACGATGAAATTGATTTGGTAACAAAGAAAGTTAGTGCTACAATTACTTATATTCATTAGAATGGTTAGAAAGACTTAGTAATAGTCGGTACTTCTACTTTAAGTCTTAATATCTTTACTTTATGAAAAGCATATTACATATTATATGATTGTGTGGAATTTGGAAAGTGGAATGGGTAGTAAAAGTTTTATTTAGGCCTTTGGACACAATTTCCGGTATAGAATTTGGTTCATAGAATTATTTGCTTTCATTTTACTCTCACTAGCATTCTTATGCTAATGTTGCTACATTTTCAATTTTTCCAGGTAAGACTCGTGGTAAAGTACGTGGTACGGGAGGTGGCACCCGTGACTGTAACGTCCCGTTATTTTGTGATAAAAATTTTTTTATTTATTTTATTTTAATTTAAGCATTTGAATTCTATTTTAGAATCGGTAATTTAGAATTTAGTAGTTTATTTCGGTTTAAGTCCTTTTAATTACCTTTTTAGTTTAATTTCGTGGCCCGTAAATGCCCGAAATCCAAACTTTGGTATCATCAGTCAATTGCATAAGAATGGAAAGCGAAAAGGCCCCGGCAAAAACTTCAACAACAGAAAAATTAGGGTCGTTCCACATAATAATAATACCACCCGAGGCACCAATAGAATCTAACGAAGACCAAGCAACATGTCTCGCACTCCAAATAGTATTAATCAATCAAAAATCCACGTTAGACAATTTGGACTCTTGGAGAATAACAACGTCGGGATTAGAAGACTTAATGAGATCTTTGATTAAGACTCTCTTCTCAGGGCTCCCGAGACCCCTAACATTCCAGCTGATAATCCTCATCTACAACCATCAGAACCCGCTTCCTTCTGAGAACAAGGAACTCGATCGTAATTAACCGAAGAATTCAAGTTAATTAATTCCCTGTTGCTCGTAGACTTCTTCTGTTTGAACCCTTTTCTCGATGTCCTCTTGCTAACATCAGGAAGAACTCTCAACTTTAAAGCTAAGACCCAATCACCAAGCTTCATTTTGAAAGAACCAGTATTATTGAACACCTCTCCCTAACCATTGATAAATAAATTATCCAGATTCAGAAGACCCAACCCCAACTCTTCCACCATAAGCGAATCCACAGCCGAAGCATCAAGAAGATTTGCCTCGTTAGAATCAGGAATCGTAACCAACTGATGGTTAGAAGGAAGCTCCACCAACGGCAAGATTTGCTCCTCATCAGCCCATTCAAATCTATCAGTATTCTGGGGAAAAAAGCGAGCAACCTCCGGGGTTTCATTCGCAAGGTTGAATAACGGAACATCTAAAGACCCCTCCGCATCGGAAAGACCAGCCCTAGGAGACCACTGAGATCGAGAAATACACCTTTTAGCAAAGGAAGTTCTGGAAGAAGACGCAATAAAATTCCTTTCACCCTCAACCGCTTGACCATATAAACTGGGGGTAACCTCCACCGAATGGATCTTCTCCACCGCATGAAAATCTTCCTTAAGGGACTCAATAAAAAAACTCGGCCCATGGACAGCCAAATGGGCCTCCTGAAAATTAAAGCCCATATTTTTCAAAAGGGACGACTCTCTTTCGCAAAACAGGTTCAGGTCAACCCGAATCGAATCCACACCAAGCACACCCGTTCCAGAGGAAATCAAATCACCGTGGCTCTTTATCACATCGCCCGTACTCTGTACGCTGCCCACCTCAACCTTCTCCTTTCCTTTCATAGCCGTCGTAGCCCCCGAATTTGAAATTTTCTTGGGACTATTAAAAAGCTTCCTCGCCGGACTTTTCCTTGATAAAACTTCACTCCTCTCCGGTAGTGATTTGAATTTAGACGGCCGACGAGGTTCAGCGTAAAACACACCGGAATTCAAAACAGGAATCTTGCTTTTCAGCTTCTCAGTAACAGAAAAAGCTTCCTCATCCTCTTTAGAAAACGACCCATGGATTTTCGTCGTCCATTTCAGCAGGTAACGAACCATAAAATGCGTGGCGATCTGCACCTGAAAGAGATTACCATCTGGATATTCAACGGAGACTTCAGCTGGAATGAAACCTGTGAAGTTACTCTTCACCTTAACGTTCGCCTCCAACAACTCAGCCATATTGACTGTCTTAGACGATAACTCTATGAAACCTCCACATAAATCTCCTATTTTCCTGAAAGTTTCAAGGTTCCACAAATGAAGCGGAACATTTCGAACCTTCAACCAACCCCCAAAGGAAGGGATCATGTTCATTCTAGCATGAACCACTGGATTCCAAAATTCAAACATAACGTGAAGATTTTCAAGACAAAGCCACCCTTTGTTAGCACAAAGTCTCTGAGCATGATCTTTACTTTCACAAGTTAACAGAGCACGGTTGGGATGGAACGGATTCATAATGCTGGAGCTGCTGACCATTTTTAAAAGCATCGAATAAATATCTGACTAGTTCTGATGAAAGAAACGCCGAGAAATTACTATAGTCCTCTCCCAATCAATGCTCTGGGGCCCAGCACCGAAATCCTCAATAACGTCTTCAGAACAACCATAACGAAGCTGATTAGGAAGATTGCTAACCAAAACCTTGTCAGTAGACTTTAAAGCTTCCACATAAGAAGTAGAAGGGGCAACAGGACGCTGACTGACAATTAAGGACGCCTTAACAGTACTCCCAGGAAAATCCTCAATAAGATTAAGGAATAAAATCCAACCTTCCCTTTTTGGGCCTTCAGGGATGATAATACTTCCTTTCTTACCATTATTATCAATTCTGAAGATCTCAGCCAAATAACTCCTTTTGTTGTGCCTACTTTCAATCCACAAAGTATAATCTTCACACCTCAACTGTTTAAATAACTTCAACCCTTTAGGGCTCTCCACAAGCAGCTGCAAATTCCTCTGGACCCAAGGAAGAGATCCAAGCAGAATTGGGAGGGAGAAGGAAGAACCCTTGCTAGCTTCTGAAATAAAAACCCTTGAACCATTGGATTCAGAATCAAAATTTATAGAGAAGATTTTGCTTTCAATTTGAATGGATCTTTTAGAATAAAATTTGCTGGGCATCTGGAAAAGTACGGCCCCGACAACGATGTCCTCGTCGACGGGAAGGAAAGCAAAAAGAAAGAACAGGGTTAAACCCACCGGTATAGAGGATACCGGTGAGAGAGGAAAAAAAAATAGGCCAAGCCCGTAAAAATAGCCAAGCCCGGCCCGACCCGTATTTTTATCTCATGGGTTCAAGCTCGTGGACTGGGCTTGGGTTTACCATTTTAAGTCAGGCCCAGCCCACTCATTAACCAGGTTTTGCAAGTCCGGCCCGGGCCCGGCCATGGCCCATTGATGAGGCTTATGCACCACCATGTAATCCACTTTTCTCTAGCATATATAAAGTTTGTAATGTAATGTCATTCACGCTGACACAACCAAAAAGGAAAACTATATATATTTTTTATTTACTTTTCTTTATATAATAATTATTTATTTATATATTTATGTATTTAAAATTAGAAAAATTCAAATAATAATATCTAATAAAACACGTTTAGCCAAAAAATAATATATTAATTACCATTGGATCTGATCCAATTAATTAATTAATTTGGGCCAAAACCAATTTGTTTCTCAAACCAATTGTATTTAATTCTCTCTAATATTTATAATTAAATTAAATAAAGTCATTATTTAATCAATAATATTAATTATTAATTTCCATTTAAATAAACTCATATTTAAATGATTAATAATACTAACATTAATTCTTGTTTAAATAATTTATTTAATTAAACAATTAATTTTGCCTCAAAATATTATAATTCATAATGTTATATTAATTTCTATTTAAATAAACACTTTATTTAAACAATTAATATTGTATCAATATTAATAATATTAATATTAATTTTCATTTAAATAATCTCATTATTCAAATAATTAATATTGCCTAATTTTAAGTAAAATTAATTACTTAAATTATTTGTTTTACCAAAGTTAAATTAATAACTTAGTTTTACTACAACAATATTTGGGCTAGCATAGGGACTCGATAGACCTATAGATCATGGGCTTAATAATTAGTCGATTAAATGATTAACTCATAATCAGTTAATTACTTATTATTTAACTATGAGTAATTCCACTATAGATTCATAGCTGAACTCCCCTCACTATAGATGAGTTATGTTCATTTAGTTTATCCTTTATTTATATCTATGATATATCCTTCACATGGAATCCTCATAATTACAGGCGGACTAATTTACCGTTTTACCCCTATAATTACCAATTTATCCTTGTGTTCCCGCTGATTCTCCAATGAACTTTATCTATAGTCGAACTAGAGATAATATACTTCTGTGATCTATAGAAGTCGTGGCGCCACTTGTTCATGTCTCGAATCAGTACATCAAGGGAGTTTCCTAATGTTCCTAAAATATTTAGGTATCGCACTGATACCGTTAATTTATAGGAAAGTTATGAATTCCATCTCGTGAAGATGCGTTCCCAGCTACCTTATCTAGTTATGTTCCCAAAATAGGAGTTTATTGAGCGTTCTTATAGATCGCTCTCAACCATGTGAATCAAAGAACATAACTCCACAAATAGGAGTCCACATTTCACTCAGGATTGAGATCTATCACGGTTGATAAACTTAATTTTATATTCGATCATTTCTCGTAAACGGTACTAATGAGAAATTTGATCGAACATCATGGTCCTGTCTTATACAATCAACATTGCATATGATACTCCCATTTCATGTCTCCCACATGAATGATCAGGATTAGATCATTTGTCTATAAACAAAATGCAAAGTTATCAACAATGTTACCAGGATAAGGTTCCCAAACGTTATTCATTTACTGTAGATACTTTTAAGTTACTCATCTCGACTTTAATCATCTCGTATGACTCACATACTAAGTCGTGATTTCATATGAGTAACTTAGGGTATTACTATTTGAATGTTTGATATTTATATATTTCCATATATTCCTAATATCGTTAATTGAATCAATCAAGATAATATAAAGATCTTTTGTTTATTTATTTAATTTATTCAAAATAAATTATCTTTCTTAAATAATTACAAGTTATAGGACATCACTGCTAACAAATTCATTATATAAAATCACACATAAAGTACTTTAAATTCTTTTTATTCCCAACTTGAGATACATTGGAATACTTGCACTTTGAAGATTTGCTTTAAGCCCAAAACCTACAAACAACACATCTTATACATTTAATATACTTTATATACTATAAACAATTAATAATTAACTTTTTATCATAACCAAAAACCCCAAAAACAGCCACATAACCCCATAACCCCATATTACAAATCAATCTCTTAGTTAAAATTACACAAAAATAAACAGTGGGGCTTTTAGTTACAAGAGGTATTTTTTATGTTGTTTGTCTAAATTCATTTCCAAGATTAATTTTGATAGTAAATCATTTTCAAGTTAAAATAAATGAAGGAAATACTTTGGTTGAACTAACTCAAAAGATTCAAAAATTAATTTCATAGAAAACTCATAGCTAGAGTGTAAGGAAATCTTCAATAACCTAATATTTCAATTCTTCTTCATTAAGTTATTTTAAAACTCTAAAAGCAAATATTTGAAGCTTTGATTTTACAATAAAAAATTACAAGATTGTAGGAGATTCTTTCAAATTCCTTGATAAATAAGAAAACCCATAGCTTAAAATCATGAATTCTCAACTTTCCCCAAATTTTATAAAATCTAGGTTTTAAGAAAACTTACCAATCCTTCATGGAATCTAAGGAATTGTAGCTTCATTCTTCTTAGGATTGATAGCTAAACACTTTTGTTGAGGTTTGGAATGAAAAACAAGAGATAAGAAGCTCAATCCAAGAAAACCCATCATCTTTTCTCTCTTGCAGATGGTTCAGCCAAAGAACGGGGAAGAAGGAAAAGAAAAACTGAAATTTACTTTATTTTGGTTTAATACAAATGAAAAGAAAAAAAAACAAAAACAATATTTATATGTACTAGTAAATAAATACGTGCAAATGCACGTGGCTTATATTTAATAATTAAAATTATATATGCTAATCGATTTGATCAATTTTCTTTAAGTAATTTTAATATCTAAAATTATAATATGAATAATAGATTATTAATTATTAATAATAAAAAACGATACAAAACGTCAATTAAAAATAATGAATCTCATTAATGAATTTATATCTTTTTTTTAGTGTGATGAATTTATATCTCTAATAAGTTATTAAAGGGCCAACCATACAATATTTAATAATACGAAACATTAATATAATTACTATCTCTCTAAAGTAAAGTAAGAATAAAAATGGATAAAAATCTGACATTCCTTTTGCTTTTTTTTTTTAATTTAATTCAAATGGTTTTTTAAATAGGGAAGAATTTAATGTTTTTTTTTTACCGAATTAATATTGTTTTTCTTCATCACTATATTCAAATTTGATCTCATATCTATAATCTATATATGATAAATTCTTATGAGATAAAATTCTGCAAATATTTTATTTTTCTTTTCGATTTTTTATGTTATTTCATTTGAGTTCTCAGATTTTTAGAAGAAAGTTTTACTAATAAACAATTAGATTTAGGAGACATATGAGAATTTGGATAAATTTTTATCCATTTATATCCATTTCTATCATCATAAATTAATATTCTTCATCCCAAATCTTAAGAAACCTAAAAAGAAAAGAAATTTTAAAAAGTTATATATATATATGAAGAAGAAAAACTTACCTTCGAATTTGTGCTATAAGTAGATTTTGAGAAAGTTCAATTTTAGATCTATTGGACTCATTTTCTTTTTGCAAGTCTATTTATAAATGAAGAGGGGCAAGAAAATCTTGGAAGATGAAAACCTTCTTCAATTAATGTGATGAATCCATAGAATCAAGAGGAAGATGAAAAATACTCTTTCATAAAGACAAAGTTTATTTCCCAACACATATTTATTAAAATTCATTAACTTACACGAAAAACAAATCAAAATCTTTCTCCAACGTGATAAATTTAAATATTAAAATGTGAAGAATAATTTAGACACAAATAATAGAAGTGAGGGTATAAATGGAATGGAGAGATTCTCCCGTCTTTGACACTTTTAATATATTAAGATAAGATAAGATTATGAAAATGTCAATAAAATTAAAGTAGCAATGAGTATAATTTAACAACTCAAAATATATTTTAAATTTTGATAGAAAAATAAAATAAGACAAATGTTTAATAAAGTCAAATATGTAATGATATTCCTTTAACCAAAAATAATTATATGGATGAAGTATATTCTATTTATCAAAAAAATATAGTAAAATAATTAACTAAAATTAATTACATATATTGAAACAAAAAGTTAAATTTATATCCTTTCAAAAAAAAGTAATATTAAATAAGAAATTAATTAAAAGTATATTAAAATAAATAATAAAAAAAACATATATATTTAATAGGGGCAAAAGGGGATATCAAAAGTTTCTCCCCTTAAGCCCCTTTTAGAGGTATTATAGATATAGATATATACCCAATTTGCTTTAAAGTCAACTTATTGTCCCAAAACCTGCGGCAGCTGAGAACAAAACAAAGAAAATGAAGCAGATTCTTGTTTGTTTTTACTTTGAAGAGAATTGATAACATATGCCTTAAGGATTTATTTGATTAAAGAGAAATGATAAAATATGCCTCAATGCTTATTTAACCATTTGTAAAATTGTCCATATGTGTTTTGTTTTTGTTTTGTTTTTTTTAAATAAACCCCTCTTCTCAACTAACCGTAGTTACTTTTAACCAAACCTAAATTTTCACTTTACCCATGGTTAGTTTGTAACCCAACTATAGTTAACCCATTTAACCTTTAATAACCACTCAAAACAATTCATTTAATAAGTTTAAAATATAAATATTAATAATAAAACTCATTTAACCAAATTATAAATTGGGAAATTTCATTGGGTGGTAGATTTTTATGCAATATTTGTAAAAATATCAACTCAAAAAAGTATTTGCAAATATAGCAATTTTTATAATGTTTATCAGTGATAAATAGTGATTTATGTGTTTATCAGTGATAAACTTAGTGTAAAAATATGTAATTCATTGTTTATCACTGATAAACCTGATCAAAATTTGCTATATTTGCAAATATTTTTTTGAGCTTTTATTTTTACAAATATTACTGAAAAATTTGCTAGATTTGCAAATGCCCCTTATAAATTTAATTAAATAAAATAAATAAACTAAATTAATTTCTAAAACCCGGGGCCGTCACATAGGCGGTTCGCTTGACTGAGGAGCACGCCGCAGTTTTTCCTTATTTGTTGATATGAATATATCTTCTCACAAAGATCATGGGATAAAGATATTATTCTCAAGATATGTGATGACCCGTCACTTTTAAATAATTTAAATTAGAAAAACACAGCGGAAGTCTTTTATTTTAAGAAAATTGGCGTGATTATGTTTGAAAATAGGCTAGCCAAAAACCTGTTTACATCCTAAATTCAACATCTAAAAGCACAAGGAACATTAAGTTCCTATCAGGAGTTCAAAATGATTTATAAAACATAAAAGTAAAGAAAAAAGCTCTTAAGAGCCATTTACAAATATACAACTCCAAAATTATATAAAAATCATGAAACCATGTACATGGATTTTAACAACCATCTAGTCCATCTCAAAGTCTTCATCCCTCGATCATGCAGCACCATCTCCTCTCCCTCGACCTCTATCCAGGGCATTACCTAAAATTTTGTAATATCATGAGCTAACAACTTAAGCCCAGTGAGAATAATAAGAATAAAAAGTAAAAATAGACCTCAAATTCGCATTCCCGATTTGTGTCCAATTAATCTTACACAATCAATCCTAAATTTCTCTAAACTTTAGGTAATTTCATTCAAAACTCTTCAAAGGATGATATTACTAACACTCGTAGTCAAATCCTCATCCATTAACTTGTTACGACATAAATAAGAAAAATAAATAAAATTTGCATAAAATATAAAATCTCGATTCTCTATATCATCAATCATAAGCATGAATGCATGAGGACATCCCGTAGGATTTCGCATTTGCCATTATGCATGAGGAAGTAATGCGTACGTCCTGTAACTTACCATTCAACTCCCTATGCATGAGACGTAATGTGTATGTCCCGTAACTTACCATTCAACTCCCTATGCATGAGAAGTAATGTGTACGTCCCGTAACTTACCATTCAACTTCTATGCATGAGAAGTAATGTGTACGTCCCGTAACTTACCATTCAACTTCTTTCCTTGTTTTACTTTCTTTTCTTTTTCTGAAGGTGATGCGGACACTACCCGTAGGCTCCAACATTCTCCCCTTCTTTTCTTTTTCAATGCATGATGCGAAAATGTTATGGTGCAATATGATATGCATATGTTTGCATATCCTTGTAAAAGTAAATAAGTAAAGTACGGAATTAAAGTAGTCGATGCAAGCATAAAGTAGAGGGGTATAAAATAAAAGACATAAAGTAAAATAGATAGGAATCTCGGATGAACGATATGTCGATCGAACTCCGCTACCAATAATAAAAGTAAAAACATAACTTAAACGATTAACCTATACCTTCCAGGATTCTAAACTTCCAATATAATCCGAGGTTTTATTAATCGTTCTATATAAAAGTTTGGATCTTTTAACTTCCAATGATCAATCCTAAACTTTGAAACGAATCTAACTTAAAACTTTCTAAGGTTCAAAGCTTTCTTCGAGAAATCCTAAGTTCTCGCTTAAAGGATTAACTTCAAATCCTAAGGGCACTAACTCACTTCCCTCTAATCTTAGATTTGAATTCTAATCTTAGTTTCCAATTCTACAAACCATCATACTTATTTTCTTTCTAAATTTACTTTAAATCCTAACTATTCTCACCTTAGCCATAAATAAGAATTCGCTCCAAGTTTCCGAAAGCACGATCGAACAACGATCTGAAACACCTACAATTAATTACATCTAACAATTAATAAATAAACACACATCGATCAATTAACATCTAAAAGCTCAAAACAACGAACAACCCCATAAACCCCACTATGAGGCTCTCGGCCCCCCCCACTGAAAAGTGGGTCTCGGGTTTGGTTTTCCGGCTTTTAGGTACCTTAGAGGTGTTTCGAGTTGCTTTTAAGCAATTTCGAAGTTCCCGATTTCAATGTGTATAGATGATTCGGGTTTTTGAACAATATGTCATTTCCCGAATTGAATTATAATAAACACTATTTCAATAATAATTAACCCATATTCAAACCCCAAAAGGTAAATTTCAAACGGGAAGGGCTTCGACTGAAACTCGGTTTTAGGGTTAAGGAAAAGTCAAGTAATAGTTACCCAATAAGTTTTCACCAACATTCAACCACAAAATTGGAAGGGGATGAGAGTTTTGGCCAAGAACTCAAAAGCTTGAATCAATTTCCATGGAAATACTATGAGAATTCGAAATCTAGGGCTTACCTTAGAGAGTTGGAAACGTTCCAAGAGTGTGGAATTGGTAGAAAGGTCTCGGCGAGAGCTTTCCAACGCATCCGAAATCACGTAAAACGGCCAAGAAACGAAGCTGGGGCGACACTTTCTTCCTCTTCTCTTTTCCTCCTCTATTTGCTCGGGTTTGGGGAGAGTAGATGAGCAAAATGAGTCAATCTTGGTCAATGGAGATTTAAAGAAGAAAGGAGAATAGTGTTTTGATATTTTAAGAAGTTTAGAAATGACGGTTACGTCCTTTTATGACCTTTGACTTATAAATCGAAACCCGAAGCTCTTAAATTAATCTAAAGGTGATTAATAATTATTAATTGGCCTATTAATAATTATTAATGTCACCGAAGCGAATTTAAAGTATTAAAACGATTAAAAAGAATTTCGGAAGAAATTAACAACTAAATTCTAAATTACAAAAATAATAATTAAACTAAATACTTAAATTGAAATAAATAAATAAATAAATAACATTAAATAAATAATAGAATAAAATTAAAAAAAAAAAATTTACTTCAAAATAACGGGACGTTACAAGATATATTATCTTCTTAATATCAAAGAAGTCCAAAAGATTGGATCCACGAAATCCTCTATATAAAGCGCTTTACAAACCTTAAAATGGTATGACATTCATTATTCTATTATACATACTCATATCATCTCCTCCAAATTACTAACATGATCGTCAAGAGACGGTTTGGCAGGCACCACACCGGTGTTTTCCTCATTCTTGTTTTGCAGATATTCAAGACCAAGGAAACGCATGCACGTGATCGACTATAGATGAAATCACCCTCTACAATAACATTTGGTACCAATTATTTGAATGTAGCACAAATGATTTTATTACAATATATAGCACTCTATATTCGTGCTATTATTTGCACACATCATTATAGTTACCTTCCAACATTTTTTTGTCCTTTTTTTTTTATTTTTCCGACAAAAGTAATAAACAGAAATTGATTCCTGGTTAAATGGCTTAGATCAATCAAACTATTGCCCGTTACGTCAACACACTCTATCTAACAATATTCATCATGGGCTCTTCTCCTTCCACCAGACCCACTTTCCCTTTGGCAATTGAAATAAACAGCTGCAACTGGGGATCCGAGATTGTAAAGTTCAGCGAAATCTCTTGTATTGAAGTTTTGACGCCACCCGGGAGCGTAAACTGTCTGTCTTCCTAATTGTCGAAACAACACAAATACAAAACGATGGATTCCCACCGTTGGCCTTGGACTCTCATAGCACACTATCTCTTGTCCTGCATCCCAAAACAATATTTTTATGCTTTTGTTAAATATGCCCTTCACATATTTCATTCAATTTGTCTAATTTTTTCGAGTTTATTGGCGATTTAATATAGTATCAACAATTTACTATCTTTTATGGTTTTTGAATAATATGTCAATTAGTGATTATTATTATCATCATTTATGATCGTCAAAGTCATCTATGATTATTTCTTATGTACTTAAAAAAAAAATCGTATATTATTTTGCAAAAAAATATATAGGAGTGAATTTATTATTTTGACGTCATCATAAGACGAACGTTATTTTTTTCTCGTTAACAAAGTGCTTTAATTTTACAGGCGTTGGACGATAATGTTAGTCACCACTCAAAGGTAAAGAATATAGTGTTTTATTGACGTCCCCTATCCAATTTTTTACGTACTATGGAAGAAAAAGAATGATTTTGAGAGATAAAGGTATTTTTGGTACCATTGGGTTAAATCATAGTCTTTGTTCATGGATCACTCTTTACTAATGTAATGGGTGGAAAGCAAGAAAGAAGAAGACTTGTCCATGTTTCTTTTATTTTTAGCTATAATAACCGAGCTTATCACTAAAGAAGAAAATTCCTATAGATAACACTTTTTATTTATAGGTAATTTAAAAAACAACAAATGTTTTGAAATATTTTAAAAGAGACATTTCTCAGGTAGAGATTAAAACAACCTCAATCTGAAAATAAATCAATCTCGATATGAGATTTGTGGATCTGAATGTTAGAAATATTATTTTTGAAATTTTAAAACATGTAAAAAAATTTGAGAGAGAACATACCGAAGGTTGCTCCTGTCGTAGCTGGAATGTCAGTCACCAACCTGCAAAATAAATTAATATATTTAAAAAGTGATTCAACTTTTGGTATGGGAATGAAAATAAAATATGTTAAGCTGTCATGATGAGAATAATGTTGCTTTTGTACGAGGAATCTTGATTGTTAGTTATAAAGGTGGTGCATGCACTTCAATTGCGACCACAAAAAAGAAAAAAAAAGAATTTGTTTGCGCGTGTTTCCACATCCTTCGATAATCATTCTTTTCTAACAAACCAAAACCCAGATTCTCTAAAGGGGGAGACAGCTTTTATTCTTTCTGATTTTAAAGTCTAATTTCTCTTATCTTCCGTACAGCCCAGCACTTAGTATGTAGCATGAAAAACAACTGTAGGAGTAAAAAAATCAGTTTTTATAACCTATGCCAAATAATTTACAACTTCAAATATTTTATATTTTTTTGGCCATAATATCAAAATATTTTTCTCATAATTTCACATATGAGAAATAGTAAAATACTCGATAATTTTATTTTTAAATAAAACCTGATAGTAAATTTAAAATTGAAATTAAATAAAAAACTAAAAATTAAGCATGAAATTATTCAAACATAAATAATTTTTAAAAAGATCATAAAAACATAGAAAATAATACAATAAAATACATTAAAACTTTCAAATAATATAAAGAATTTCACGTGCGACGCACGTGGTAAAAGACTAGTCTTATAGAAAAGGGGGGAGTCTTTCTTTAAAAAAAAAATTAATAATAATAGTTTAAAAAAAACATTCCTAGACACACTAAAGAGCTGATGGTGTGCAAAAGTTATCAAATATATTTGTTAAACAGTTATAAAAGTTATCCGAAATGGACATTAATTTGGCTATTTTCATGTTTAGGGTGTGGAACAAAGGAAGATAAAGCTTAGTTTTGGACTAAAATCATCCTTGATGCAATACTTGAAGGGAAAAACAACTCGAGATTTTCTTGTGGGGAAATAAGTTTTACATTAAATATAAATCATTTAATTAATATTATAAACTAAAAAGAGAAATATTGTTGGACGAAAAAATATCTTTGGATTAAGAATGTAACAAAGTTAATAAAATAAAACAGCGTTTAGGTGGTGATTAGTGAGAGAAATTACATACCAATGCAAGTATTCTCTTAGATTAGGGTCACTTGGGCTAGGAGCATCAGGATCAACCATAGCCTATAGTTAAGCCATTAAATATTTAATGAAACAAAATCTGTGTGCATTAAAGAAATAAAAGATAAAAAAGAATTTGATTTCTTCGAAAAACAATAAAAAATCACATAATATAAATATATATATATATATATAGAGAGAGAAAGAGAGAGAGAGAGAGAGAGAATTACCAGAGTATAAAAGGTACGAAGATCATTACCACCAATTTCAACTCTTGGTTGATTAACAACTTGAGAAGGTTTAAGTTCACAACCATTGGTAACTTCCCTATTATTGTAACCAACCCTGATAGGAATGGATCTTGAAAATGGATCAACAACATCTCCTATTATTCTACCAACAACAAGAGGTTCTCTATCTCTTGGCATGATATTGATCAGTTTTAAAATCCTTAATCTCGAAAACTCTCTTGCAACACAATGCCTAATTTATATCTCTTCTTTGTGGTGGTCCCTACCTTTCTTATCTTCTGCCACAACCTGGAGATTCTTCAGTTTCTTCACCTTTTCATACACACACACACACACACATATATATATATATATATATATATATATATATAATTTTTTTTTTTTTTTTTTTCTGTTTAAGTTCACGGATTATTATGAACCAAGTATTCATGTCTGGAATATTATACAAGTAACAAGTTCAATGGAACATTTCAATGGTATTTAGAATTAAAAAAAAATTCCCATGTTCGTTTACCTCAATTAAGAATAGGTGTGACATTCTCATTGTCGTAATATTTCCCTATTAAGTAATATATTAGTATTTTTACGTTTTATTATAGCAGTCTCATTGAGGGATAGAATACAATTTCTCATATATTCTAATATTATCCTTTAGTATATATGTTAGGTTTCGTATTTAAGAAGACTAACCTCTAGTAAAAATACAACGGAAATAACGAAATCCGAGTATGTAAGCATTTGGTCGTTCAAAGTAGATCACTAACAAATGTGTTTTATTTTTCACAGCCTAGATGATTCTCTTAAAAATGATGAATAAAATGATTGAGAGAGTTTGAAAAAGTTTTTCTTTAAGAGAGTTTTATCAATAATCTTCATTCTCTCCTTTTTTTTTTCTTAACGTATATGGGAAATTATCATTACTATCACGTTATGGAAGTGCCCAAGGTAGTTCAAAAAACTACTATCAGACAGGTTCTTGGCAACTATCCTCATCTCCCACTCACACATAATGGGATACCGATCATTGACGTACCTTTTATATTTTTCTCATTTGATCGCGAAATTCTCTCAATTATCTATCAAAGAGAATATCATATTCCCATTCACCAGCAATCTAATTCATACAAGAAAATAGGTTGTGCAATCGACATACATTTAACTCGAGAGCCTATTACTTTACAACAATTAAGTATGTAAGACAACTCAAGATGTGTTTAAGTAGAGTGTATGATGTGTAGGGCCCTAGATCATTTTTTACTCCAAATCACTTTTAAAATATTCCCTTTATATTCACAATTATACTATAAAAATTCAATTGGTTGACTAGTGAATAAAATGTAATGTGACACTAAAATGATATTGTCATTTTCCTAAAACTTTTAATTCCAAAAACGATTGCTCTTTAGATAAGTCCCATTAGATCGAATCTTTTATGATCATTGATAACTTTCCAAGATAGCAAAATCGGAGTAAAACTTCAAGATTAGTAAATGTGACGACCCGTCACTTTTAAATAAATTAAAATCAGAGAAAACAGCGGAAGTCTTTTATTTTAGGAAAAATTGGCGTGGTTTTGTTTGAAAATTGGCATGCCGAAAACCTGTTTACATCCTAATTTTCAAATCATCTAAAATCACATGGAATTTAAGTCCAAATCAGGAGTTCAAACATATGATATCATAAAACATCATCCAGAAGCTCTTATGAGCCAAAATATGATACAAAATAATCAAAGTCCTTAAAATTCACAAAATAAAACATAGACTTTACAAATCCAATAGTCCATCTCGAGGTCGGCATCCCTCGATCACGCAAAGACCACCTCCTCCTCCTCGACCTCTAGCCAAGGCATTACCTGAAATTGGTTGTAATATCATGAGCTAACAAACTAAGCCCAGTGAGAATAAATAGCATAAAAAGTAAAGATAGACCTCAAACTCGCATTCCGATTTGTGTCCAATTAAACTGACACAATCCTTCCTAGAATTCTCCAAAGTCTAGGTCATTCTAAGTCATATTTTCCAATTGATGAAACTAATTAGCACACTTAGGCTAATTGTTCATCCTTTAACTTGTTATAACATAAAGTAAGAAAAGTAAATGACTTTGCAAAAAAAAAAATAACATCTCGACTCTCTTTCTCATCTATCATATGCATAAAAGTAATGAGTACATCCATAGGATACGCATTTGCCATTTATGCATGTAATGAAGGTAATGTGGATTTTTACAAACTATCCACCCTTATCCTTATGCATGAAGGTAATGTGGGAATCCACTCATCCACCATACAACCTTATGCATGATGAAGGTAATGTGGGAATCCACTCATCCATCATTCACCTTATGCATGAAGGTAACGTGGGAATCCACTCATCCACCGTTCCTTTCATTCTTTTCATTCTTTTCTTTTTCTCTTTTCAATGATGCGAGATGTTGTAGTATAATAAATAATGGTGCAAAATGTTATGCATATGCTTGCATATGCTTGTACAATTAAATAAAGTAAAGTAAATGATAAAGTAATTAAGATACACATAAGGTAAATGGGCATAAGTAAAGACATAAAGTAAATGACAAAAATTAAAATGACTGAGAAACTCGAATGAACGATATGACGATCGAACTCCGATATTAGTAATAAGATTAGAATCATAATTTAAACGATTAACCTATGTCCTCCGGATTCTATACTTCCAAATAACCCGAGGTTCTATTAACCGTTTTAAATTACAAGTTGGATCATTTTGACTTCAAAATAATCCAACCTTAGTTTCATAACGAAACTAAGTTAGAATCTTTTAAGATTCAAGTCTAACTCGAGAACTCCTAAGTTCTCGCTTAAGGATTAACTCTTAATCCTAAGGGCACTAAGTCACAACCCTCTAATCTTAGGTTCGGATTCTAATCTTAGTTTCAAACTCTCAAACCATCACACTAGTTTGCTTTCCATAGTTAATTTAAATGCTAACTATTCTCACCTTATTAATAAGATGATTTAGCTCCTAAGTTCGAAGGAGCGATCAACCACGAAGTTCAAAAACACCTACAAACGAATTACATCGTAACAATCAATAACGAAACCAACTATCAATCAAACAACTACTAATCATACAAAGCAACGAAAACCCAATAAAACCCACAAAGAGGCCCACGGCCCTATCATCAAAAACAAGTCTCGGGTTTGGTTTTTCGGCTTTTTGGCAATTCAAATACGTTTTGAGTTGGTTTTAATCAAATTCGATCATCCCGATTTCAATGGGTATCGATGAATAGTGTTTTTGAACATTAATCCCTTTCCCAAATTGAATTTAAATAAACATTCATTCATTAAATTCTAACCCATTTTCAATCCCAAAAGGGTAAATTTCAAACGGAAAGGGTTTCGACTGAAACTCGGTTTTAGGGTTATGAAATAGTTTCCAAAAACATTTAAAACTACTCCCGAATTGACAAACACCGAGTTTCACGGCAAGAAATCGAAAGAAAACAAGCAAAACTCCATTAAAACACTATTTGGAGCTTAGGGTTTGAAGAGATTCTTACCGAGAACTCCTCGGATCTCGAGAGAAACGGACGATGGGTAGATGGGAAATGATCCTTGACCCAAGGGCTTTCCGAAATATCTAAGCTCGAGTCGATCCAGGCAAGAAACGAACAAAAGCCAATTTTTCTTTCCTCCTCTTTGATGCTCACGGGTGGGAAGGAAGAAATGAAGCAATTTTTGGTCAATTGTGGTCAAATGGGATATTTAAAGAAGATGAAGCAATAGTGATTTTTGATATTTTGTAAATTGGGTAATTACAACTTTGCCCTTTTATGACTTTTGGCTTAAAACGAATCCCGAACATCTCAAACTATCCCAATGGTAATTAATAATTATTAATTGGCCCGTTAATAATTATTAACACCATTAAAACGTATTTAAATAAATAAAGCCATTAAAATGAATTAAAATGAAATAAATTACTAAATTCTAATTTAATAATAAATAAATGAATTTTAATTACTCAAATTAAAATAAAATAAATAAAAGTTTTTTTTTTTATCACAAAATAACGGGACGTTACAGTAAAGATCTTAAGGGTACTCTAAGACTTCTTAGTTTTATGGATCTCACACATTTAAGAAGTATAAATCATTAAATTTTGTTATCCATTTAAGTCGTTTCTAGCATATGTGGTATGAAACATATATACAATATTGTTGTAACGTCCCGTTATTTTACAAGGTATTTTTTTTATTTAAAGCATTTAATTTAATTTTATAGTTAGTTAACTTAAATTTTAGCATTCATATTCTTTTTCTTACCGATTATTACTTTAGAAACTTAAATTAGTATTAGACATATTAATGATTATTAACGGACCAATTAATAATTGTAAATCACCTTTTAGCTAGTTTAAGTGCTTTAGGTTAAGTTTTAAAAGCTAGAACAAAGGAAGGGTGTTTTTGTAATTCTTCCTTTCACTTTAAATTTCCACCATTCTTATCATCTTCTTCATTTTGACTAAAAGAGAAAAAAAACACAAAAGCTCTCCAAAAAAAAAGACTACATGGCCGAATTAACCCAGTAGCTTTGAGCTCTTGGGTTTTCATCATTTCTTGACCGATTTTGACGATTTCTTTTGCATTGGATTGCTCGGGATGTGGGCTATCTATCCATCCTACCCTTGTGGCATTTCTCTTTCTCTAAGGGAAGCATTAAAAAGTGAGTTTTTCAAACTTTTACTATGATTTTGTTTATTTTTGTTTTCAAATAAGTTTTTAAGTTGAAATCATCAATTTCCTTCAAGAAAATTAACGATTTCAAGCTCGGAATGTCATAAAACACTATTCACCTGACTATTAATCCGAAATCACAATTTACCCGAAAATCACTCTTTTTCTCATTTTAGCTATGGTTTATAAAATATTTTCCAATTGATGTATTTTAGGTGTCGATTGCTCATTTGACGGTTGGTTGTAACTTTGTTTTCACTCAAACATTCAAGGTGAGGATAAATAGAATCTAAAGTAAACTTAGAAACTGAATTGTTGAATGATTCGTATGATCGGAAGTTGAGATTGATTATGGGGATGAGAGATTTAAGTATGTTGCTAACTTGTTTAGGCTTGGAAGTTAGTTCTAAAATAAGTTCGGTGAGCTTATGAAACTTTTAGTGGAGTTGACTAATTCTTGATGATTTCTGGTATTTGAAGGTTCTAACTATAATAGGATGAGTAAGGGAATCGAATATGGAATTTCACTTGATTATCAAAAGAAGGAAATGAGATTTTTATGTTATATTAATAATTTGAGATTATCTGAAGGCCGATGGGCTTGACCTTAATATTGTTTTATGAGAATATCTGAAGGCCGTTTGGCTTGATTATTATATTGTCGATTGGAAGATAATACTTTCTTGTTTCATGCAGGGAAAAGAGTAACCAATGATTCTTGCATCGTTGATGATTTATGTTTCTTTCAATTACTTTGAATGGTGAAATTATGTTTACTTGTACTTTAAAACTCTATTTATGTTTATTTTTACATAATTATATGGGAGAAATAATGAGACAATACATAGACTGCGTGTGCTTTCATTGTTTAGTATTATTCGTATTGTATGTTTACATATATGTATCATGGGGCATGTTAAAGAATGCGTGTACTTTACTTGATTAGGGGGGGGGGGGGATAATGAGATAATATTGGGACTGGGTGTGCTCACATTATTTGTTATTATCCATAATCGTTGTGATACATATATGAGAGAAATGTAAGGACTGCGTGCACCATCTTGCATTGGTGGATTAGATAATGAGGTAATGGTTAGACTACGTGAGCTTTCATTACCTGTCATTATTCACTAGAGGTGGGAAGATAATGATGAAAAGATTACGTGTTCTTTGTTTTAGAAAGCGAGATAATGAGGTGTTGTTAGATCGTGTGTGCTTTCAATATTGTCATTATAAGCATATTGATGATTATATTGATGTAAAGGATGCCTGTTCTTTACATATGTTAAGTGAATTAATGAATAATGTTGAGACTGCTTGTGCTAGCATTATTGGCATGAGTTATTAATGGGTCCTTCTACCTCTCCACATAACTTCCAAGTCCCTTTTATTGCTAAGAAATCCTTACCCAAGTGTTAATTGCTAACTAATCCTTCCCCCTTAACTAACCATGGCTAAAAGTCTTCTTTTAATTAATTTCCACCCTTAGTTAACATTTAACTATAGTCAACTCACCAAATAATAAATCAAAATAGGCAATAATTTATAAATTAATTAACACCAAACACATTAATAAGCAACTTAAGAAATTTAAAAAAAATAAATACTCTTTAGAAAGGCCGGGGGCCTTACAGTCTCCCCACCTAAAAAATTTGCATCCTCATAAAACATTCACCCGTGTGGTACCAAGAACAGTGACGACAAAATAGAGGTGGGTTCCCTTAAGTTCTTTGCTGAAATTGTTGACCCTTATCTCTATAAGGCGCTAAACGATACTATTGCTTAAATTCCCGTTCCTAAGGACATTCCTCAGCCTTTCTCTTACTCGAGGGAGACTGCCCTAAAGTTTCCTTCTTTGCCTTCGTTTCAACTGTTGCAGTATCCAAAGTTAAGGCAAAATCAAGAGCATCGGCGTACGTAGCAAGACGTAATGCACGAACCCATTCCCATACATTAGCTCGCAATCCCACAATGAATCTCTTCTTCTTGCTTTCTGGCGTGGCTACATGCCATGTGGCTAAATCAGATAACCTGTCAAACTCTCTCTCGTATTCCACTACCAATCGATCTCCCTGGTTTAGTGTGAAAAATTCTACTTCAAACTGATCTCGGGTGACATCAAGATAATACTTTTAAAAGATCTTCTCTTGAAACGTTTCCCAAGTTACTTTCCTAGTGGGAGCCAATGACTTAGAAATAGAATCTCACAAGTTCATTGCATCATCCACTAGTGAATAGGTTAGGCACAACTTCCTTTATTAGAAGATGAAAGCCCTAGCTTGAACTAGACACATTTTCCTTCACGAGAAAAAGAAAGTCCTAGCTCAGACTAGACATATTTTCCTTCATAAGGAGAAGAAAGCCTAGCTCGGTCTAGGAATAATTTCCTTTCATAAGAAGAAGAAAGCCCTAGCTTAGTTTGGGCACAACTTACTTCGAAATAAAAAGAAAACCCTAACTCAGACTATGCACCACTTCCTTCATAAGAAGAAAAAAGTCTTACCTCAGACTAGGCACAATTTCCTTTGAAAAAAGAAGAAAGCCCAAGCTCAGACTAGGCACATTTCTCTTCATAAGAAGAAGAAAGCCCTAGCTCAGACTAGGCACACAATTTCCATCATAAGAAGAAGAAAACCCTAACCCAGACTAGGCACATTTTCCTTTGAAAAAAGAAGAAAATCATACCTCAGACTAGGCACTATTTCCTTCGTAAGAAGAAGAAAGCCCTAGCTCAGATTATGAACAATTTCCTTCGAAAGAAGAAGAAAGCCCTAGCTCGAACTAGGCATATTTTCTTTCATAAGAAGAAGAAATCCCTAGCTCAGAATAGGTGTATTTTCCTTCATAAGAAAAAGGAAGCCCTAGTTTAGACTAGGTACATCTTCTTTCATAAGAAGAAGAAAGCCCTAGCTCAGTTTAGGCACAACTTCCTTCAAAAGAAGAAGAAATCCCTAGCTCGAACTAGACACATTTTCCTTTATAAGAAGATGGAAGCCCTAGCTCAAACTAGGCACAACTTCTTTCATAAGTAGAAGAAAACCCTAACTCGGACTAGTCACATTTTTTTCATAAGAAGAAGAAAGCCCTACCTCAGACTAGGCACATTTTCCTTCATAAGGAAGGGAAAGTCCTAGTCCGATCGAGGCACTATTCTTTCAAAAGAAGAAGAAAGCCCTTGTTGGAACTAGGCATAATTTTCTTCAAAAGGAGAAGAGGGGCCTAGCATGGGCAGGGCACTATTTCAATCGTAAGGTGAAGAAAAACGTAGCATAGACTAGTCATGATTTCTTTTAAGAAAGGATCAAATAACAAATTAATGTGCTTTCATTCAAGAGGATAGGGGACCCTAATCCAAATTGTTTATTTCTCGATGGGAACTCTTAAACTGAATGCGCTAGTACAGAAATATAGTAGTGAAAAGCGAGAAGTTAGGAATAGAACAAAACTAACCTCAATCGAAGAGCAACTTTAAGAACATTCTCTCTCAAATTCGAAGATGATGCGCAAGGTTATTAAAAAAGCAGATTGCCAGAAGAATTATACCGAACTTACAAGCAAGAAGGAGCATGCAGCGAAGAATGAAGAAATCATGAGAAAATGGCTTTTGAACTTCTTTCCAAATTAATTTGAAATGTCCTCGCACTCCAAGTAGGAAAACGTGTGTCAAATCTTGGCATACTACGTGGTGATTTTGGGTCAACTCGGATCACTCATGTACACCACTACTTGCTTTCACCCCTGAGCGAGCTCATTAGTAAAAGCATGGGAAATATATAGCGGGTAAAATTCACTCTGGAATAAAGCCCAAGTCAAAAGCTCAATTCTTGACCCATTCAGCCCAAACAAAAAGGAAATGCTTAAAGACCTATCATGGTAAGCCCAACCATATTATGTAGCCTAGAACACTGCAAGCAAGGACTCAACCTTATGTCCAAAACGACTCAAACCAATTTGAACCTTCATAGACAGAACTAGCTTAGACTAGCAAGAAAATGGTAACTGATGATCCATGCATCGTTGATATTTTATGTTTTTTTCAATTACTTTGAATGGTGAAATTACGTTTTATTGTACTTTAAAGCTCTATTTATGTTTATTCTTGCATAATTATATGGGAGGAATAATGAGACAATACATAGATTGCGTGTGCTTGTATTGTTTGGTATTATTCGTATTGTATGTTTACATAGATTGCGTAAGCTCATGAGAGCATCTTTTCTTTAAACTTTTATGATTTTGAATTTATTTAGAACTTTTTGTAAGTATGGAATGCACATTCCACCTTTTAACTTCTCTGATGGAAAATTATATTTACAAGGCATTGGGTTATCCAAGTTTTAAACCTCACCATGCCGAATTTTTTTTATTTAAAATTAAGTCTTCCGCAACATTCTGGTTTCAAAATTATTTAAAAAGAGTCGGGTTGTCACTGTTCGTATCAGAGCCTAAGGGTTCTGTAGACTACATGCGACACATGTTTATTTTCTATGTTTTCTTTTTAACTCCACTCTATAGTCATCGTTTGAGATCAGCGGCACCAGGTATCCCTAGAAATTTTATTCTTAAATATTATTTTCTTTAGTAGTGGGAAAGTTTATGAGTAAGGTATTCTTTCTTGTTAAATGTTATTTGTATTTGTGATATTTCACCGTCTCATAAAACAACTATGTCATGACGTTGATTTGACCTCACGCTGAGATATTGTTAGGGGTGGTGAGAATGTGAATGACCCCGTGTAGTTTTGGAGGTTGTGGACCTTGTTTAACATTTTGACATAGTGTTCGTGTAAAAGAGTTGAGATACTTCGAGAAATTTCTCACTTAATCTTCAACATTTGATTGAAGTTCGATTGCCGCATCGTTACTAATTTAGTTGGATGTGTGGTTAATGTTGTATGTGTAAAAAGAAAGTATGATTGTTCAGAGCCCAGCATTAAGAGATGTGACACCTGATTGCGGTGAGTAAGTATTGAAAAGTAATCGGTTTGGCTTGGGTCCAGTAACTTGGATTCAATTCAAGGAACAGGTTTCTAGTTTGAGTTGAGAAAGTTGAATTATGGTGAATGTGTTTAATTGAAAGAGTGTTGCCACTCAAAAGAGGGAGTTAGTACATTTCGTGATGGGTCTCGATGAGGACTATTACCAACTGTGTTATTTGATTAGTGGACAAACCATATAGGTATTACACTATGATGTACCAATTTGAGTTTGAAATATTCAATGTCGAGTTTTCGAGATCCACATTTGGTAAATTATTAGGGTTAACTGACACAAAGGTTGAATGTTGGCATCTGATTGAGATCTGGAGGGAATGTTGTCAGACCAAGGTTTCAGTGACTTTTGTAAGACGTGGTGATGGTTTGGTGAACTTTGAGAAACTTGTAGGTCATTGTTTCAACATAATGATTCTTTTCAAGATCGACCTCTAAGGTGAATCCTATGTTGAAAGGTTAGAACGTTATTGAATTAAAGACACTCGTTTTGCTTTACAAAAAAAAAACGATCTATACAGTTAAGTTGATTTATGATTTTAATGAGGAGACTTTAGAGTTTATCCTTTCTTTGGATTTGGCATCTTATGAGAAGAAGAGAAAAATAGCTGCTACAGGACAGACTTCCTCTTAGAAGAGGAAGGCAGAGGATGACCATGTTAATCAAGGGATACTACCACAACAAAGGCGGCAGCAGTAGTAGCAGGTTCACGGTGGAGCATAGTATGGACAGCTGAGAGCATAGGGATTGGTTCACCCTTACTGTCAAGTTGTGCCAGTTATCATTTTAGGTGATGCACTCTTCCACCAAGATATTTTATTTGCGGTCAGAAAGGGCATCATGCCACTTTTGTAACGTAAATCAGACACAGCCACCACAACATGGGAACCAGGGTCAGAGTGGTCAGCAGAGGCTACAAGAGATACCACCAACTTAGTATGCCCCCAGGGTAGGTGCAGAGGTCAGGATAGAGGTAGAGGTCACTCAACAGTACAGACTTTTGCCTATTGCTCCTCCACCATAGTTGTTACTTCCTACACCTGCTCATCATCATGCTCGTGTATTTGCTACTAGAAAGGATGTTGAAGTTGCATGTATAGTAATGACTGGTACTTTGACAATTATGGGCCATTTAGTTTTTGTTTTATTTGATTCTGGGGCTAGCCACTTTTTTATTTCATCTGAATTTGTTGAGTCGACTGCTCTTGAGTCTGGACCATTGGGTTTTGAGATGCGTGTTTCTACCCTAGTGGGGAAGTTTGTTATTGTTAAAAGTGTGATTATTATTGATGACTTGTGTATTTTGAGTTGTTGTTTACATGCTACTTTGATTCTTATGCCTATGTCAGATTTTGATGTGATCATGGGTATGGATTGGCTATCAGCCAATCATGCCACTATTTATTATATTAAGAAAGTTGTTGATTTTTTTGGTCCAAGTGGGACCAGTTTACGTTTTCGTGGGTCTAGTGGTCTAGTAGAACCCACTTTGATATCTATGATAGAGGCTAGAACACTTCGGAGTGATGGAGCGTGGGGTTATATAGCTAGTGTTGTTAATATGTCTCAACTTGAGACTAGCTTGAGTTTTGTACCTGTTATGAGGGATTTCGATGATGTTTTCCCTGATGAGTTACTCGGTTTACCACCAATGAGGGAGATAGACTTCCAAATTGATGTTGTTCTTGGGACATCTCCATTGTCCAAGATACCTTATCTTATGGTTCCAGCTGAATTAAAAGATCTCAAGAGTCAGTTGTAGGAGTTCTTAGACTTGGAGTTTATTTGCCCTAGTGTGTCCCCGTGGGGAGCACCTGTGATGTTTGTGAAAAAGAAAGATGGTTCAATGAGATTTTGTACTGATTATCGAGAGTTGAACTGAGTCACTGTGAAAAACAAATATCCTTTGGCTAGGATTGATGATTTATTTGATTAGTTGAGGGGATCTACAATCTTTTCAAAGATAGATTTGAGATCCAGTTAACATCAGTTGAGGATTCGGAATGAGGATATTCCTAAGACTGCTTTCAGGACACGTTATGGACTCTAAGAGTTTGTGGTTATGTTCTTTGGTTTGACCAATTCGCCTACAACTTTTATGGACCTTATGTAGCTCTTTCCCCCTTTTCAAATTCTGTTTCTATTTCCTCTATGATGACTGGGAGTTTCCTTTTTCATTTTACGGGCTCCTTGATAGACGGGTCCTCTAAAAGAGTCTTCCTATTTTTCAGCGTGATTGCATTGCAATGTTCAATCCCTTTTCCTTTATCATTCACATTGCAAGGGTTAACTGTGTCACTTGGTAGAGTCCCTTGGGGACGAGAATTGATGGCAGAAGCTAATTGACCTACTTAATTTTCCAAATTCCTCATTAATGCTTCGTTGCGGGTTATATACTCTTTCATAAACTGCTCAAGAGAGCTCATTTGGTCTACACCTTGCTTCTGCTGATTCATTGGTTGGTTGGGTGGAATCCTTCTTGGCAGATAAGTGTTTTGGCCTCCTTGATTTGCATTTATTGATCGTGCTGGTGCATTAAAAGGTCCTGCTCCTGATCTGTTGTTTTGATTCCATGAAAAATTTGGATGGTGTTGACAACCAGGATTGTATGTACTAGCATATGGGTTAAAATTCTTGGTGTAATTGATGCAGTTTACGGACTCTGGATTCTGTTGGCATAATTCCATGGGATGCTCTCCTTGGCAAACAGAACAAGTGACACCATGATACAATGAGCTTGACTATACTTGGTTCACTCCTTGCATAGAGGTCTGTTGATTCGCTACTTGACTGGCACTAGCCATTGATGCATTCAGGTTCATCATAAACATATTAGCCATTTGTTATGTTAAGGCATTGAGATCCACACTTGTGCCTCTTTCTGTAAATCTGAGACGTGCAATGGGCCATTGGTAACTGTTATAGACTATTCCTTCCAAAATATCCTGAGCTTCTGTGTACGATTTAGACATTATGGTTCCATTTGATGCAGAGTCGATGATCAATCTACTGTTGGCATGTATTCCTTTATAGAAGGTCTCAATTTGAAGCCAACCAGGCATTCCGTGCTGTGGACAATGTCTCATCATTTCCTTCCATCTCTCCCAAGCATCAGCAAGAGTTTCATTACTATTTTGAACAAAATTTTACAGGTCCAGTCAAATTTGAGATGCTTTACTTGGAGGAAAATATTTGGTAAGAAATTTGTCAACCAGATCTGCCCAACAATGGATTGAGTCAGCATCCATTGACAACAACCATGTATAGGCTTTTCCCTTGAGTGAATATGGTGTGACGACCCGACTATTTTTAAATAATTTAAAATCAGAATGACAGCGGAAGACTTTAAATTTAATAAAAATTTGGCATGGATATGAGTTGGCTAGCCAAAAACCTGTTACATTTTAAATTCAGAATTTAAATACACAAGGTACTTTAAGTTCCTATCCAGGAGTTCAAAAGGGTTATAATCATAAAAGTAAAGACGAAAAGGTCTTAAGAGCTATATACAAATGTACAAATCCAAAATGTATAAAATTCACAAAACCAAAGTCCATGGACTTTATAAACACCTAGTCCATCTCGAGGTCATCATCCATCAATCATGCAACACCAGCTTCTCTCCTACGACCTCTAGCAAGAGCATTACCTGAAATTGTTTGTAATATCATGAGCTAACAACGAAACCCAGTGAGAATAAACAAAATAAAAAGTAACAAAAGACCCCAAACCCGCTTCCTGATTTGTGTCCAAGTAAACTTACATATTCTTTACTAAAAACTCCCAAAAATCTAGTAGAATGTTTTCATAACCAATACCTCTTTCTGGTTCATCCTTTTATTAGCTCATGTAATATATAAAAATTACCCTTCTTTTATGTTTAATTAAAATATTAAACATGTTTCAGACTTAACATAACCAACCATCACAATTACGATAATGACGATAATGTTAACATACGAGTCTAAACATTATTCATTATCTCAATAATTAAATGAAAGAGGCATACCACCTTTATATCTATATAACCATCACAAGCAAATAATGTCAGGTAATGAAGCTCCTATAGGCTAAGTTCATTCACCTCATTATCTCGCTTTTCAAATTAAATATACAAATTCCTTTTAATATTATCTTTCCATCTCTAGTGAATAATGACAGGTAATAAAGCTCTCGTAGGCTAAGTTCATTCACCTCATTAATCTCACTTTCCATAATAATATATATAAGTTCTTTTCAATAATATCTTCCCACCCCTAGTGAATAATGACAGGTAATGAAGCTCCCGTAGGCTAAGTTCTTTCACCTCATTATCTCACCCACCAAATATAGGTAATGAGCTCCTGTAGGCTAAGTCATACCCTGTATCTTTGTATATGTATCAAAGTAATTATGGATAATACCAGATAATGTGAACTCGCATAGTTCCATCATTATCTCATTATCCATCTCCTCTGATCATGTAAAGTATTGCAACCTTTAGCATGCCTCATGATACATATACGAAACATAAAACGAATAATACCAGACAATGCAAGCACACTTAGTCTATGCATTGCCTCTTTATTCATCCCAATAAACGATAATGCAATATGATATGATAGGATATGATTATGTTTTAGAGTGCAAGTAAATAAATATAAATATTCAAAGTAAATGAAAGAACATAAAGGTAAACGGATCACGTAAAATCTCTTAAACATAAAGTAAGAAAGTAGAATCTTCTGATAAGAAAAAATAATAAATAAATCAAGCCAAATGGCCTTTACTTAAACTTGAAATTTCTAACTTAGTCATAAAGTCTCCATAACCAAATTCTTATTCATTCCATTATACTAGAAACCTTTAACTTCCAATAATCATTTTAAGCCTCGGAACTACTCTAATCTTAAATCTTCCAAGAGTTAAACATATCCTTCGAAACACCTAAGAGTTCTCTCATCTTGAAATTTGAACTAACTCCCAATTCTAACAAGTTAACTAATTTCCTTTTATCCTTTTTACTGAAACCTTCAAGCTCAACTTCCAATCCTACAAATCATTCTACTTATTCGGTTTCTCAAGCTACTTTAAATCCTACTTATTCTCACCTTAGACAAATTAGCTTCTCTCTAAATCTCCGAAAGCACGATCAATCAACGATCCCAAAACACTTACAATTAAAAGTATATCTAACGATTATTAATAAACCAAACATCGATCAATTAACATCTAAAAGCTCAAAACGACGGACAACCCCGAAAAATCCCAAGGGTGATCTTGGCCCCTCAATGGAAAATGGGTTTCGGGTTCAGTTTTCCTGCTTTTAGGCACTTTAGAGGTGTTTCGAGTTGGTTTTAAGTAGTTTTGAAGTTCCCGATTTCAATGGGTATCGATGATTCGGGTTTTTGGACAATATTTGATTTCCTGAATTTAATTACAATAAACAATATATCAATAAAAGTAAACCCCAAAACAACCCCCACGATGTAAAATTCAAACGGGAAGGGTTTTGACTGAAACTCGGTTTTAGGGTTTAGGGAAAGTTTCTAAAAACACTTAAAACAACTCACTTACTTAAAAACATCGAGTTCCTCGGCAAGAAATCGAAGAATCAAAAATGAAAACTCCACTAAAACACTATTTGTAGCTTAGGGTTTGAACTTTAACTTACCAAGAAGTCCTTAGAACACGGATGGAAAGCACGATTGCTAGGTGGAGAAGAATCGTAGGACCGAAGGCTTTCTGATGCAACCGAAATTAAGTCGATCCTTCGAGAATCGAACAAAACCCTGAAATTTTCTTTCCCCCTCCTTGAAGCCACGGTTTGGAGAAGAAAAAAAATGAGAGGATGGGTCAACTTTGGTCAAAAGTGGTGATTTAAAGAGAAAATGAATAGTGAATTGATATTTTAAAGAAGTTTGGAAATGACGGTTACGTCCTTTAATGACTTTTGACATATAAATCGAAACCCGAAGTTCTTAAATTAATCTAAAGGTGATTAATGATTATTAATTGGCCTATTAATAATTATTAATGTCACCGAAGAGAAATTTGAAGTATTGAAACAATTAAAAAGAATTTCGGACTGAAATAACTACTAAAATCGAAATCACTACTTTTAAATTAACCTTAAATACTTTAATTAAAATAAATAAATAAATAATAAAAAAAATTCACTTCAAAATAATGGGACGTTACATATGGGAACAAAAAAAGATGAAGAGCTTCGTCTGATACACCAGGCATCTTAAATGAGTTGCACAGTTGCAAATACAATCTAATATGATTGTGAGGATTTTCATGTGACCCTCCTCCAAATTATCCAATTGAATTGAGCATTGAGAACATCACAGGTTTAAACTCAAATGCTCGTATCCACATTAGGTCGTGCAATTGTAGGTCCCGGTCCTTCCAAATTAGGACGAGCGAAATCACGCATAACTCAATGTCTATTTTCAACATAGTGTACCGCTTGAAAACATTCTCTATCTCTCTGTTTTTCATGTGCTCTCATTCCAAAATTTTGTTGTGGTGGTATGTTGTTTTCCTCCATGACTGATTCAACGGCTTGGTTGTTTAGTCTCCTTCTTCGAAAAGCCTGTTCTATCTCTGGATCGTATGGATATCGTTATGCTTCTTCTTCTGATTGTGTACTTCCTTCAACACTCATAAAAAGAATGATTAGATAAAACAACACACTAAGTGAAGATTGCACCTTTACACTCAAATTTATAAACTAACTGAAAAAGACACCAGTTGCAAAAACTATCCCCGACAACGGCGCCAAAAACTTGTTGAGTGAAACGGTGGTTAAACTAAATGGTGTGTGGTGGATGGGATGCAAGTGCACGTGGTCAACAAGTAATAAAGTGGTAAGTGAGTATCGTGTCCCACGAGGATAGTTGTGTAACAAGGTGCAATTTCGTAATGACAAGAGAAATTAGTGAATTTAATCGAAAGCAGAATACTAAGAAAGCAATTAAAGGGATCTATCACAGGGTGCAGATCGAGATTGAGTGTGGATATTGTGCAACGGGGTAAAGATGGAATATGTTTACTCTTGAAGCTATTGAGATGATGTAAGTACTCAACAAATTCATGCAATCCTCACAATAAGCTATAAGTAGTAGTGATTCTATTCTCTCGAATATCTATCAATGGACGACTTCAATGGAGTTTTATCTCTAAACACTTCCATTCAATTAATGCTCCTACTTCCTCTAACACATTATGAAACTCGTTTAACTTATGAATTACCTTATCTCTAAATGAAATCATAAGCTTGTTGAAGATCTTTTAAGATGCTAACCCTAATATTTCTCAACACAAGGTTAGACTCCTCTGACTAATTTTTCACGTAGTTTTAAAGAAGATAAAGATAAGAACAACAACTTCATGAAATATCATGCATTTAAATCCTCATTTACACATCTATATTCATCCCTCTCTGCCCTTGTAGCACAATATCACAAGGGACTTTAGCTCCTCATGGCTAAATCTTCAACAACAGATAAGATAAAATGTTCCATGTCTTCTTGAATGAAATAAAATAATGGTAAACTGATAAGAAATTAAAACTAAGATCCTCTTCGCAATCGCCTTTGAGCTTTTCTTCTCCCTCTGATCGTTTCTTCTTTTTCTTTGCCCCCGGGAAAACAATATATATTCCTCTCTTTTTTTAGGCTTTTTCCCACCAAAAACAAAGCACTACACTAAGCTAACAATCCACTTCTGAACACACAGATCACTGTAGCAGCAGCGATGGCCACCAGTCTTGTCAAATACAGCTGTGTGCACAAAAATATCTCACATCTTGCTAACTCGCATGCCTCAGGATCAAATCTTCTTGCACTAGGACTAGGATGTCTTGAGAACAAATCTAGCTCGAGCAACTGCATCTAGGCATCTTAAATCAAAAGGTTATGCAACATCAAAATGTAAGGAAAAGAGCTACTTTCAGGCACTTATTTACAGATTTCTCAAATTACTAAAAAGAGAAGAGAGAACTAAAATGATATTTCCTTAATTTTAACTAAATAACAACTACAAATGCTAAATTACTCATGCTTATCTTGGATTTATCCACTTTTTAGTATGCCAAATAAATCCCTTTGAGAGAGTTATCAATTATGAAGAAACCTTCTCCCCTGTCTCGATGCTAAAGTCTATTAGAACTCTGTCGTCCATAGCTACCCATTAATATTATGAAATGTGGTAAATTAATGAGAAGAGAACTTTTCTAGATTTCTATCTTGATGAGACTATCTACATGCTCCAGCTAGAAGGCTTCATTGTTTAAACTAAAGACATCTCTAGAAATTGAGAATATGACCCAATATCCTTATGCATCTGTAGTTGGAAGTCAAATGCATGCCTTGTTCTGTACAATAGGTATATTGAGTCTATAGTGACTGGGACATTCATCTCAATTATTTTAATGACATCTCGGGATGTCAAATTGAAGGTGTTTTGATAATAAACCAACCTCGGGTCTACTTTTGGAATACTCTAGTTTTAGAGTTCTTGCTCTACCTTTGGAATTCTCAACTCCTCATTCCCTAGAGTAGTTAAGATATTTGGTTCTCCTTTGATATTGTTGAGGTCTTCTTCTTCGACATCCTTCTTTGACTTCCCCTTTAATAATATCATTTTAAAAAGTTTGCGCATTAAACAAGTTAACTTCAAACTAGATTGGAAAAGTTAAAAAAACTTCCCTTTTTGGCTTCTTGCAACTAGAACACCTAGCTTACCAATGTACTTTCTTGCTGCCTGGAACACCAACGGCTTACCAATGCAGCTGACGAGCAATCAGACGAACATATATGAATTTTGAATTTAAAAATTTTAATTGAAAAGTTGTATTATCTCTTCCACCACAAAGAATTTTATTATCAATGATTAGCAAATGAAGAATATGAAAAAAAAATCTTTAATGGAGATTTATTTATTTAAGGCTCTGATGCCATAAAGGGTGAAAACCTATCTCACTAAAAGGTAGCTTACAAGACCTTTACATTGAAGAAGGGTGATGAGAGAGAGAGAGAGAGAGGGATTGGAGCTTATAGGGATTGCTTTCACGGGGAGGAAGAAGACGTGCAAGCCAGCCGAAATGAAATCATTCAATAAACTGAACAACTCAAAAAATTTGAGCAGTGTCCATGTACCCATTTTATGAAGAGAATAATCTGATGAATTTCCTCTTATATTTAGTCACAAAATTCCTCCTGATACGAAGTTATAAATTCATTCACCATTTTATACTTTACTTAAGAAGGAAAATATTCCTTGTAAAATACCTCTGTAAACAAGTCATAGGATCTTGGGATTAATCCAATGTCCTCTTTATTGCCACCCACAAGTAATAGGCTTCACTTGTCAGTAACTAGGTTCCATAGTGAACCTTATACTCCTATGGACAAGCAACATGCATGAACACCTTCTCCACTGCTGTCACTCCTCAGCTAGAGTGGGATCAGTGACTTGCCATCAAATCTTGACTTGTTATGTGGGCTAAGATTCTTCAACAACTTTAACTCATTAAAAATTATAATTTGAACATGAACTAACAGTTGAGGTGCTCTCCCCATGGCCAGTGCCTGAATTATCTACTGAAACTCCTCCCTTCAAAATGTTACCTGATCAACTGGGACCTATTTTTCTTATGGAATCTATGGTCCATTACCAGATGGTACAGGGACTAGGTGATCCTAAACTGAAGGCACTTGATCTTCTAGTGCTCTACAAGGTCATCTACATCCATAAGTTTCCATTCATGGAGGAATTTTGAGTCACAAACAAGATATACCATCTTAGGGTTTCATCTCATGTAATACAATTATTAAAATATAATAATAATAATAATAATATTAGAGTGTAATTTGATCTAAAAGATTCAAGGGCATACCTGAAGCTGACGAGGTGCTACACACTTGCACTATAGACACTCTAGATGTATGTGATACATATAGTTTTAGAACCCCTAGACTTTGATACCAATTATAACAACCCGACTAAAAACAACTAGAAAGTTACTTAATAAAAAAATTCATTTAAAATAACAAATAAATAAGAGTAAACCATAAAATTGTGTAAAACCATTTAATTTGGCGCCAATGATAAAATAATAAAAATAGAATTGAATGAAATGAAATCATTCAGTAAACTGAACAACTCAAAAAATTTACCAATAAGCAAAACATGAAATAAAATCCATAAAAAGAATAAATAATAAATGAAATGTCAAACTCTAAAGGCCATTAGGTGTAGCTCCATACTCGTTACACACCTTGCTTGCCATTCTTATTACTTGCAAAATAAAACTTTATAGTATACGTTTTTTGTTGAGTATATTAATCGCTTAACTTAAACATTAGCTCAGATAACGTTACAACCCTCAACTAATAAATACACAGATACATGTCCACTTACAATAACTAACAATAACTACATAGGTAGTTAGCTTATATTCTTAGTAAATAAGCGTGGATACCTGTCCACCATGAACATTAACTAGGTACTTGGCCTACAACATCATTAATATGACTTCAAGATTTAGAAGATATAGTGGGTAAACTACCCAAAATTTGTTTCATAAAATTTTCTTATAAGTATCATAACTGAATACATGACAACTTTTGATATGACCATACTATTAAGCTTGAAAATTGGTATCATAGTTGGTTGTTTGGCAACCCATGAAACGGCCATAGTATGCAACTATACAATATTATTTCACATTTCCTAATATGGTCAATCTATTTAAACAAAACAAAAGCCCAACTAAATCACATATGAGCCAATCAATTATAAACTAAACTAAAACAGAATTCACAAGTCTCAACAAAAAGATATAAATATTTATAATATATAAAATCATATCCAATAAATAATCAAATAAACATAGTAATAAGTATTCACAGAAGCAACAACATATTTCCATTTCCCTTAAGATGATGTGCCAAATATTCACCAGCTTACCAGTCATTACACAGTAAAGCAACAACATTATTTCAACACTTACAATGGTTTTGTGTGAGGTTGGCATGACACGATTGGGAAGGCAAATCAGCCGCATTCTAGACATAGGCTTCAAGTGGGCTCTCTTGATAGTGTATATGCCCTGAGTGGAATTAGACCACTGAGCTCTAGGATGCCCTAAATGCTGAAGTATCATATCAAGGAATTCTGGAGTTAGCAGCTCCACGTGATCAGCAAAGTAGTCGCCTCGATCTAGAATATCATAAAAATAGTTAATAGCTTCAGGAAAAAAATCAATCATCTTCCCTCGAACCTTAATCAAGTACTCGTTGTGATCTTTAGAATTTGCCTAGAACTCACGAACATATGTCAGGACTTGATGAATATATGGATGTCGTGCGAAATGCGGAGACCTTATACAACAACATTAGTCATATCAAAACCTCTTACGGATTGAATTTCACAGCACTTAAAGACTTTATTGTAAGCGTTGTCTACCTGAGGAGAATAAAATCTTACAGCTTCAAGCCGGTTAGCTAAGTAAGGTACTTGATCTTCTTGCTTATGATCAAAGATATTAGCCTCTAATGGAGAGTCAAAATGGATAGGGTTATCACATACGACTCCTTTGCCTCTGAAAGCACGACTGCTGAAAGTCTTATTGATTCGAGAAGATCTCTTTTGAGGAGTAGAAATATTTATTTGGTTCCTTATCATCACCATTGATGGATGGGTAAAGAAAAGAGATGAATGTTAGGGTTAAGGAAAATGAGGAAAAGTTAAGGTTGAAAGTAAGGGAGTGCATGGTGAAAAGGAAGATGGAGTGGAAATTTAAAGGCGAAGAGAAGGTAGACGAAATAGGTGGTTTTGACAGGATGAAACAATGTGGCAGAATCCATGCTTTGATTAGGCGAGAAATTCACTACACCAAAATAAAACCTGCAAGACAAAATACTAAAATACCCCTTAGTGGTAAGATTAGATGACTCGAGAAGATTCATGCACGCGCGGAGAGTTTGAGCCAGAATAAACTTAGTCTATAAAAAAGAAATAAATAAAAACAAAAGCATAAATAAAAATAAATGGTTACCATTGCCAACGTAAATAAGCATGCATGGAAACATGGGTGTGTATAAAACAAAAAAAAAAAAAGATAGGAGTTTTAATGGGAAGAAGAAAAATATCCTGTTGCCTCGGAAGATTACTTCTTAAGAATCAGAAAGGAGAATGGGTAGCTTTTGCCTATCCACCCCTTGGCCCCAATCAAATATTATTCACTGCGTATTCACCTTGAAAGTGGCTTGTGATTCATGGCCAATGAGCTCCACTGCTCCATAGGGAAAAACTCTTGCAATTTTGAATGGTCCTGACCATTTTGATTTAAGTTTTCCTTGGAATAACCATAAACGAGAATTGTAAAGCAACACTAAATCTCCTTCCTTGAACTCCTCGCGGAGTATTTTTTTTTGTCATGCCACTTCTTGGCCTTTTCTATGAAAATTTTTACGTTCTCATAAACTTGATTTCTAAGTACCTTTCACTCCAGTAGTTCCAAACAATGCTTGTTTTTTGCGCCTTGCATATTGAGGATAAGAGCTTTTATGGCCCAAAATGCCTTGTGCTCCAGCTCTAGAGGTAGATGACAAGCTTTTTCAAAGACTACTTGGAATGGGAACATGTCTAAAGGTGTTTTGAATGTTGTACGATGGGTCCAAAGAGATTTATCTAACCTTTCAGCCCAATCCTTTCTGTTTGGATGAACGACCTTTTCAAGAATTCTATTTATTTCTCTATTTGATACTTCAGCTTGACCATTGCACTTAAGGTAGTAAGTTGTTGCTATCTTGTGCCTCACCCCATATTTAGAAAGAAATCCCTCTAATAACTTGTTTAAAAAATATGTACCTTCATTACTTATTAAAACTCTTGGTGTTCCAAAATGTGAGAAAATGTTCTTCTTAAAAAATTTGATCACTACCTTGGAAACATTTGTAGAAGAGCAATAGCCTCTCTACCCATTTTGATACATAGTATACTGCAACTAAAATGTACATATTTCCAAAAGAATGAGGAAATGGCTCCATGAAGTATATCCCCCAAACATCAAAGAATTCAACCTCCAAAATGTTTAGTAGTGGCATTTTATGTCTTTGAAAACTTTTTTTAGTCTGTTGACAGTTCTCACATTGCTGGGTGAAAAGTTTGGCATCCTTAAACAAGGTTGGCCAGTACAAATCACATTACAATATCTTTGTTCCTATTCTGTTCCCTCCAAAGTGTCCTCTATATTGTGAGTTATGACATTGGGACAAAATTAATTGCATATCCTCCTCTGCTACACATCTGCGTAATAATTGATCAGCACATCTCTTCTATAAAAATGGTTCATCCCAAACATAAAATTTCACTTGGTGTAAAAATATCTTTAATTGTTGCCCTGTCATGGAGGAAGGTTGTTTCCTACTCACCACATAGTTAGCAAAATCAGCATACCAAAGGCATTTGACATCTTGAATTGCAAGTAATTGTTCATTAGGGAAGGTGTCAGAAATTTCTACTCCATTATATCCTTCTTTAGCGAATTCCAAATTAGAGAGATGATATGCAACTTGATTCTCTACACTTCTTCTATCTTGGATTTCCGTGTCAAATTCTTGAAGTAGTAAGACCTAACGCAGTAGGCGTGGCTTAGCATCCCTCTTATTCAATAAGTATTTGAGAGCAGCATGATCATTATGATTAATTATTTTTGTTCCAAAGAGATTGGATCAGAATTTTTCCAAGGCAAACACGATAGCGAGAAGCTCCTTTTTGGTTATGGTGTAGTTATTTTGATCATTGTTCAAAGTTTTGCTTGCATTAGTAGTATATGGCATGACAATTTATTTCCTTCTTTTGTCCTAGCTCCCATGGCTAAATCGCTGTCATCACACATGAGTTCAAAAGAAAGTGTCCAATAAGGTGGAACTATAATTCGCGATTGAATTAGTGCATACTAGAGAGTTTGAAAAGCTGCTAAGCAAGCATCATCCTTTACAAATGGTGTCTTATACTCTAATAAATAACATAAAGGCTTTGTATTTTGCAAAATCCTTGATAAATCTTCTGTAGAATCTTGCGTCCCAAAAAAACTTTTAATGCCTTTGACATTAGTGGGTAGGTGTAACGACCCGAACTCGTTAAATTCTTTAAATTCAAATGCACAGCGGAAGACTCGACTTTTAAAGAAAAACGGCGTGGGTTCGTTTAAAAATCGAATAACCAAAACCTGTTTTACAACCCAAATTCCAGAAAAAGCAATAAATCGGAAATGCGTATTCCAAAAGATATTTAAATCATAAAACATAGACATATTTTGCACAAATACCCTTTCGGGCTCAAAAAGGCATAAGTAAGTAAAGATGAAAAATTAACAAGCATTTCTATGAATGCTAAACCAAAAAGAGTTCCTAATATTGTCCATACACCATCTCGAGTGGTCACGCGGCTCCACCTCCTCTACCACGCTTCTTAGCTCGAGGTTTACCTGAAAATATTGTGGTGTAGCACCATTAGCAAACAATGCTAGTGAGAGTAAAATGAAAGCAAGTAATCCTATGAACAAAATCTCATAACCGAAATCGTGTCCAAAGGCCTAAAATGCTCATTACTACCCATATCCACATTTCCAATTTCCATATAAACAAACGATAGTCATATATTACCCGTATTCATCATTCATTACCAAGAGATAGATATAAGGACTTAAAGTAAAGTAACATTCACTACTAAGTCTTACTACACAATTCTAAAGAATATGTAAAGTAACATTAACTATCTTTTATTACCAAACAAGTTTCATCGTGAACGGATTTACAGGATGGATCAACATCAACATACTAGCCCGTGCGGTATTACTATATCACCATCATCGTATCGGGTATACCATATGGATCAAAATCACATACTAAGCCCGCACAGGATTACCATATCACAATCATCGTATCGGGTATACCATATGGATCAAAATCACATACTAAGCCCGTACGGTATTACTATATCACCATCATCGTATCGGGTATACCATATGGATCAAAATCACATACTAAGCCCGTACGGTATTACCATATCACAATCATCGTATCGGGTATACCATATGGATCAAAATCACATACTAAGCCCGTACGGTATTACCATATCACAATCATCGTATTGGGTATACCATATGGATCAAAATCACATACTAAGCCCGTACGGTATTACCATAAATCCAAACTTTCCACACACACTTCCGAATCAAAGTCTCCAACCAAAACTTAATCCTAAGAAGTTATCTCCCTCTTAACATCGATAAACAATTACATAATGAAACTAAATTAATAAAACCACTAACTTTCACATTAAACTCACCTTAGCTTGAAGACAAGGTCCGAATAATCCGAGTTTGTAAAATCACGAACAAATCACAATCCTACAAACGAATTAATCCTAAAGAACATTAATTAACCGGAAAACAAACAAACAACATCTAAACACATAAAATCACGAAAATCCCGGATTCTACCCTTATGGAGCTCTCGGCCAAGCTAGGGAAAAAAGGGTTCGGGTTTGATTTTCCGGCTTTTATGCAGTTTAGAGGTGTTTTGGGTTGGTTTCGAATACTTTGGAGGTTTGCAAAATCAATGGGTAACCGAAAATTAGGGTTTTACATATTAATCCATTTTCGAAAAATTAACTAAAAAGCAAAAACACAAAGAACCTAACATCCTAAACATAGCTCAAAGAGGGAAAATCACAAGGGATGGGTTTCCGGCTCAAACTCGGTTTTAGGGTTTAGAGAAAGTTTCTAAAATTGACCATAAAGACTTCCCCGAATGAAACCTTCAAGCTTCGGTGAACGAATTCGAAGATTACAACTCAAAACCTCCATTAAAACACTATTCACATCAAAATTAAGAAACTTTAACATACCTTTAAGCCTCGAGAAAACGAGCAAAAACCTCGATTGGTAGGATGGGTAGAAAGGTCTCGGCGAGAGCTTTCCAACGCATCCGAAACCACGCAAAACGGTTGAGAAACGAAGCCGGGGCGACGATTTCTTTCTCTCCTCTTTTTTTCTCTCTAAGCTACGGGTTTGGGATGAAAAATGAGAAGAAAATTTCATATTTTGTCTAATTTTGGCTTATTTAAAGAGAAGGAGGAATAGTGTTTAGATATTTAACAATTTGGAAAATGACGCCTATGTCCCTCTTTTACTTTTGCTTTAAAAACGAAACCCGAAGCTCGTAAATAAACCTAAAGGTGATTAATAATTATTAATTGGTCCATTAATAATTATTAATGTCACCAAAACAAATTTTAATTATTAAAACGATTAAAAACAATTTCGGACATAAATAACTATTAAAATTGAAATTTCTAAAATTAAACTAATCTTAAAAGCTTTATTTTTAAAATAAATAAAATAAAGTAAAAATAAATAAAATAAAATAAAAAATTTTACCCCTAAAAGTCACGGGACGTTACAGTAGGCTCCTTCTTTCAATTACCTCCACCTTTGCTTTGTCAACCTCTATTCCTACTCTGGAAAATTTGTGCCCTAATAATATTTAAAATCAATAATTCATCGCTCAAAAAATATCCCAATAATCACACAATAAACAAGCAAGCATAATAAATTGAATTTGATTTTTAAGTGGGGTTTAACCTACCTCGAATTTAATCTTGACGAAGAAAAAAAATTTGACCCAAATTGATTATCAAAAAATTGAATTCAAACATTCTATCGATGGTTGGTGTTGCCGGTGAAACATGGTTCCAAACTAGAGAGAGACGAATGAGAATTACCAAGGAACATAAAATGAGTTTGCATTGAAAGTAATTGATTTAACAAATAATACGAAGAAGGGATTTGAAAAAGAGAGGCACGACGACTGGGATTCCAAGCAAACCTAATATTTTAAAGATTACTTTTCCTTTTATCATTTTAATAGTATAATAAATCATTATTAGTCATTTATAAATATAATACGCATAGAATAATAAAACAAAATTTTAAAAAGAGAAAATAAATTTATCTTAATTAATACTTAACATATATTTTAAACATAATTAAATATCTCATATACAGTTTAAACCAAACTTTAAATATTAATGTGTAAACATAGTATTTAGTAAACCATACTTTATATATATATATTTATAATTTTTTTTATATTTTCATGAAAATCATACTAAAACAAATATAATCACTCGAGAAATACTATTAAATGTGTTAATAGAATAATAAAAAAATATATAAAATACCCCGAGATAAAGGTTGGGTCATTACAAACTACCCTCCTTAAGAACTTTTCATTCTCAAAAAGTATCATCAATAGAAACGAGTTTGGATTCAACCACTTATTATATGGAGACGGAAAATATATATGTAACGTCCCGTTATTTTGAGGTGAAATTTGTTTTTTTATTATTATTTATTTATTTTATTTATTTATTGAATTAAAGTATTAAAGTTAATTTTAGAATTAGTTATTTAGATATAAATAGTTAATTTTGTTCGGAAACCTTTTTAATCGTTTAATTAGCATAATTTAGTTTCGGTCGTATTAATAATTATTAATGGGACAACTAATAATTATTAATCACCATTAGGCTAGTTTAAATGCTTCGGATTTTGTTTTAAAAGGTAAAGGCAAATAAAGGACGTATGCGTCATTTCTGAATTCTTAAATATCTAAAACACTATTCATCCTTCTCCTTTATTAAGCCATTAAGCCAAAAATAGACAATTTTCTCTTTTTTTTCTTCTCATTGCCGTGAGCAACAAAGGGTGGGAAGGGATTTTTGGCTTTTCTTCGATTCTTGTCGGATCGTCATAATTTCGGTTGCGTTGGATAGCCACGGGCCCGAGCATCATTTCCAACCTAACAATTGAGCTTTCCATCCATTTTCTTAAGGCCTTAAGGTATGACAAAGTTTCTAACCTAAGCTCCAAATAGTGTTTTAATGGAGTTTTATATTTAAATCTTCTAATTCTTGCCGGGAAACTCGAAGGTTTGAATCGTGGGAGTCGTTTTAGGTGATTTTGGAAATTTACCCTAACCCTAGAATCGGGTTTGAGCCGAAAACCATTTTTCGTTGGTTTTTCCTGTTTTTGGTATTGGTTAGGGTTTTGTATTTAGTATGGTTTATTATTTTACTTAATTTTTTGGAATTCAATTATTGTCCAAAACCCTAATTTAGGATTACCCATTAATTGTACCATTATCCAAAGTACCCGAAACGAACCCGAAATGCCTATAAAGTGCTTAAAATCGGGAAAACCATCTTCAATTCTTTCATCCCCTTGGGCCGTGGGCTTCATGGGTGATTTCCCGGGTTTTTTTTTGTTCTTTATTTCAATAATGAGACGATTGTTGTTCAATTCGGTTAATTAATATATTTTAGGTGTATTTGATTTATAGGTTTCGTGCATCGATTGTGAAATTGGTCAACCGGCGATTAAGAGTTGACTTCATTTATAAGGTGAGTTTAAAATGGTTGTGATTACTTTTATATTTTCGGGTTGCAGGGCGATCATGTTTGATCGAGGTTAAGAGGGTTATTAGATTTTAGAGCTTATCCAAGATTGGATATAGTTGGGAAATAAGGAAAGTGCATAAGGAAGAAAATTAGTAAACTTTTGGTGTGTTTAAAGTGAGTTGTTTGTTGTGGATTAGGTTGTATTCTCAAGGAGAATTATGTTTCTGGAAATTAGAGAAGAGTATTAGATTACTCCGTTGATTTGAGTGGTTATAAGATAGTTAAAGGAAACTTGGGAGAAATCATCGTGTCGTAGGCATGGTAGGCGTGGTATGTGTGGTAATGAATCATCACGTGGTATGTGTTGTAGGCGTGGTATGTGTGGTAACGAATCATCATATGGTATGTGTTGTAGGCGTGGTATGTGTGGTAGGCGTAGTATGTGTGGTAGGCGTGGTATGTGTGGTAATGAATCATCATGTGGTATGTGTGGTAGGCGTGGTATGTGTGGAAGGCGTGGTATGTGTGGTAAGTGACAATGTGGTCACGGCGTTGTAATGTGATTGGTGATAATGTGGTCACGGCGTGGTAATGTGATTGGTGACAATGTGGTCACAGTGTGCTATGTGATTAGTGACAATGTGGTCACGGTGTGGTATGTGAAGGGTGACAATGTGGTCACGGTTTGAAATGTGAAAATGTAACAAAATGGTCACAATGAGAATGGAAATTTACATTTTTATTTACTTTATTATGCTTTAGTACTAATTAGTTGTTTTAGTACTTTATTTACGAGCTTGAATGTTTACTTTTCGAAGATTTCGATATAATAGAATCCGATTGTTTTCTTATGCATAGTACTTGGGAATATAGAATAGGTAGCAAAGAGCACGATAGTATTTTGGACACATTTTTTGATATGGAATTCAGTTCATATGAGTGCTTGCATCCATCTTATTCTCACTAGCATTTTTATGCTAATGTTGCTACACTTAAACTTTTTCAGGTAATACTTGTTCGAGAGGGCGAGGTCGTGGAGGTGGTGCTGCGTGATCGCGAGTGGATGTCTTGGATACTTGGACTAATAAAGGCATATTTTGGAGCATTTTAGGAATGCTATATATAAACTTGATATTGATGTCTTTAAACTCGTATTTTGTGGCTCACAAGGGCCTAAGATCTGTTGTACATATGTCTGAGTTTATTTTCTCTTATTTGGTATAAATTGAAGTCTGAAATCCTGTTGTTTTAAATTCTCTGATTAAAGCTTATGTAAACAGGTTTTGGGAGTTCGTATTTTAAACGAATACACGCCAATTTTTTTTTTAAAAATCTATTCTTTCGCTATTTTGCTTATGATTTAAAGATTTGAGAAAATTCGATTCTTTACAGTTGGTATCAGAGCCTACGGGTTCTGTAGACTACATGCATCACATGTTTTTCATGTTTTGGTTTAAGTCCTTGTCCAAAGCATCACTCGGATCGACGACACCAGGTATCTTCTAAATTTATACTTTATAGAATATTTTTCCGATAAGTTAAGTGTAGACTTATAAGTTCCTGATTTATGTTTGACTCACAAGGAACTTGTCTCATTCTATTTTAGTATGCCTCCAAAAGTAGCTTCACTTAGGAGGAGTCAGCATAGTGTACCGATTACGGTACGAGGTCGAGGCCGAGGTAGAGGTCGAGGTTGAGGTCGTACTAGGGCGATTACTCCACCCTGCCTGAGGATCATATCGATGCTAGAGGACCGATCCTGGGTGTTGTGCGTGAGGATGAGACTCCAGGTTGACGGGCCACCTATGCATGGGGGTTGTGTTACTATTCCCTTGGGGGAATATCTGGAATTGATACATGGTGGTGGAGGACACCAGGATCGTGTTGTACCACCTACTAGAGTACTTACTCCCGGTTGAGTCACTTGAGAGTAGAGATCTTGCTAAGGTTCTTAAAGACTATCTGAGGCATGCCCCTTTTGAGTTTGATGGGACATATACTGATCCGGCGCTTGCTGAGAAATGGGTTACGAGGGTTGAGAGAGCCCTTGATTCTATTCAGTGCCCTGAGCAATTCAAGGTCCACTGTGGGACCTATTCTCTGGTTGCTGATGCATTATATTGGTGGCGTGGACTTTTTCGCTCTTTCAGTCCTACTTTGGTAGTCACCTGGGAGATGTTTAGGGAGAAGTTCTTTGACAAATATTACCCCCAGAATATCAGAGATCAGTTAGAGGTACAGTTTTTGACCCTGAGATAGGGAGACCGATCTGTGATTGAGTATAAGAGGGAGTTTGACCGTTTGTCCCAGTTTGCTACTGGGAAAATCGCCGATTCTGAGAGTAAGAAGAAGAGATTTATCATGGGCTTGAGAGCTGACATCTGAGGTCACATACAAGCTTTCTGACCCACAACTTATGCTGAGGCTTTAGATTTTTCCTTGGCTATAGATATTGGGCCTTCTGAGAAAAAGGCCAAGTTAGCAGCTGCACAGACATTCTTTCATAAGAGAAAGGCTGAGGATGACCATTCAGGTCGAGTGACACACACACCGAGGCATGTACATGGTAGGGGCGGAGGACCATCTGGATCTCAGACTCGACCTGCATCGCAGCGTAGTGGTCCGCAGTGTTTTCAATGTGGTCAGTATGGATATGTTCGACTGCATTGTCCGAGACTTCAGGCTCCACAGGAGTATAGTGGTCATGGCCAGGGATGAGGTCAGGGGCAGGGTTGGGGTCAGGCAGGAGGTAGAGGCCAGGCTAGGCCTAACCAGTATCAGAGAGCACCACCATCTATTCAGGCACCCCCTCAGCCACCTAAACAGGCCCGTGTTTTCGCCACTACTAGAGAGGATGCCGAGGCATCAGGTACTGTGACAGTCTTGGGACATTCTGCTTTAGCTTTATTTGATTCAGGGACGAGTCATTCCTTTATTTCTGCTGAGTTTGTTGAGTCCGCTGCATGTTAGTCTGCGCCGTTAAGGCATGAGTTGCATGTTTCTACTCTGCTTGGGAAATCTATATTTGTGGACAAAGTTATTTATACCAATGATTTGTGTATTTTGGGTTGTTGCCTGCATGCTATGTTGATTGTGATGCCTATGTGTGACTTTGATATTATATTGGGTATAGATTGGCTGTCAGCCAACCACGCCAACATTGGTTGTAGTGCCAAAGTTGTGGATTTTATTGGTCCATGTGGGACTAGTTTTCGATTCCATGGGACTCGAGGTAGAATGACTCCTGCAATCATCTCTACGATTCAGGCTAGGGGTCTCTTGTGTGATGGTGCTTGGGGATATTTGGCTAGTGTAGTAGACACGTCTGTTAGTGTGACTACACTAGATTCTGTATCGTTGTGAGGGATTTCCCTGATGTTTTCCCTGATGAGTTACCTGGTTTACCACTGGTGAGAGAGATGGATTTTCAGATAGAGGTGTTACCTGGGACGGCTCCATTGTCCAAGGCACCTTATCGTATGGCACCAGCGGAGCTGAGTGAGCTCAAGAGTCAGTTACAAGGACTCTTAGATTTAGGGTTTATACTCCCTAGTGTATCCCCGTTGGGAGCACCAGTGTTTTTTGTGAGAAAGAAAGATGGTTCAATGAGGTTGTGTATCGACTACCGAGAGTTGAATCGAGTTATTGTGAAAAATAAATACCCTTTGCCAAGGATTGATGATTTATTTGATCAATTGAGAGGGGCTACTATCTTTTTGAAGATAGATGTGACGACCCGTCACTTTTAAATAAATTAAATCAGAGAAAACAGCAGAAGTCTTTTATTTTAAGAAAATTGGCGTGATTATGTTTGAAAATAGGCTAGCCAAAACCTGTTTACATCTTAAATTCAAACATCTAAAAACACAAGGAACATTAAGTTCCTATCAGGAGTTCAAAATGATTTATAAACATAAAAGTAAAGACAAAAGCTCTTAAGAGCTATACACAAATGTACAAATCTCAAAATTATATAAAATTCACAAAACCATGTACATGGATTTTTACATAACACTTAGTCCATCTCAAAGTCTTCATCCCTCGATCATGCAGCACCATCTCCTCTCCCTCGACCTCTAGCCAGGGCATTACCTGAAATTTTGTAATATCATGAGCTAACAACTTAAGCCCAGTGAGAATAATAAGAATAAAAAGTAAGGATGGACCTCAAACTCGTATTCCGATTTGTGTCCAATTTACCTGACACAATCAATCCTAAAGTTCTCCAAACTTTAGATAATTTCATTCTAAACTCTCCAAAGGATGATATTACTAACACTTATAGTCAAATCTCCTCCATTAACTCGTTATGACATAAAGTAATAAAAGTAAATGACTTTTCATAAAATATAACATCTCAATTCTCTATATCATCAATCATATGCAATGTAGGGCTCGCATATACCCTTATGCATGAATGAAGTAATGCGTCAATCCCATAGGATACCATTCACTTCTTTTTCATCAAGAGTGATGAGCAGATCCCGTAGGGTCCCATTCGTCTCTTTTCATTTAGAGTAATGAGTAGATCCCTTAGGGTCCCATCCGTCTCTTTTCATTTAGAGTAATGAGCAGATCCCGTAGGGTCCCATTCGTCTCTTTTCATTTAGAGTAATGAGCAGATCCCTTAGGGTCCCATTCGTCTCTTTTCACTTTCTTTTCTTTTTCACTTTCTTTTCTCTTTCACTTACTTTCTCTTTTTCGTTTCTTTTTCATGAATGATGCGAAAATGGTATGGTGCAAATGATATGCATATGCTTGTATATCTTGTAAAAGTAAATAAATAAAGTGCGGAATTAAAATAGTCGATGCAAGCATAAAGTAAAAGCATAAAATAAGAATATAAAGGACGAACGATATGTAAATCGAACTCCGCTACCAATAATGAAAATAAAATCATAACTTAAACGATTAGCCTATACCTTCCAGGATTCTAAACTTCCAATAATCCGAGGTTCTATTAATCGTTTTAAATACAAGTTTGGATATTTTAACTTCCAAAGATCCAACCTTAATTTTGAATCGAATCTAACTTAGAATCTTCTACGATTCAATACTTTCCTTGAGAACTTCTAAGTTCTCACTTAAAGGATTAACTTCTAATCCTAAGGGCACTAACTCACATCCCTCTAACCTTAGATTCGGATTCTAATCTTAGTTTCAAACTCTACAAACCTTCACACTCATTCGATTTCTATAATTACTTTAAATCCTAACTATTCTCACCTTAGCCAAATAATATTTCTCCAAGTCTCCAATTCCCACGAAACAACAACCGAGCAATCGCACCTACAATTCACCAATTGCACAACATATTACAATTCATAACTAATATGCGAACAAGTGTGCAATTTCGGGTGAATAGTGATTTCAGATGAATAGTGTCTCGGGTGAATAGTGTTTTCGGGTGAATAGTGTTTTTCGAAAATCCGGGCTCAAAATCATCAATTTCCATGATAGAAATTCATGATTTCAACTTCAAAACTCATTTACAATAAAAAACGAACAAATCCATACAAAAAGTTTTGAAATCTTACTTTTTGGAACTTCCTTTAGAGAACGGGAAACTTCGAAAAGCTAGGTTGGATAGGTAGCCCTCGTCCCTACAAATCCAACGCAACCAAAAACACGACAATCCGCCGAGAAACGAAGAAAGGAGAAGAAAAAGTTTCTTCTCATCAATGGAGATGGAAGCTACGGCCAAGGAGAGAAAAATGAGAAGACAATAGTCAACTTTGGTCAATTGGTGGATATTTAAAGATGAATGAATAGTGTTTTGATATTTTTAAGAAATTGGAAATGACGGTTGCGTCCTTTTATGACTTTTGACTTACGAATGGAAACCCGATACTCTTAAATAAATCTAAAGGTGATTAATAATTATTAATTGGCCTATTAATAATTATTAATTTCACCGAAACGAATTTAGAGCATTAAAACGATTAAAACGAATTTCGATCGAAATTAACTACTAAAATCGAAATTACAAAATAATAATTAAACTAAATACTTAAATTGAATAAATAAATAAATAAATAACATTAATTAAATAAATAATAAAATAAAATAAATTCTTTTTTTTTACTTCAAAAAAAACGGGATGTTACAATAGATTTAAGATCCGGTTATCACCAGTTGAGGATCCGGGAGGATGATTTACCCAAAACCTCTTTCCGAACGCGTTATGAGCATTATGAGTTTGTGGTGATGTCTTTCTGTTTGACTAATGCGCCGGCAGTTTTTATGGATCTTATGCAAACGGTGTTTAGGAGGTTCATTGACTCCTTTGTGATTGTGTTTATTGATGATATTTTGATCTATTCTGTGACCGAGGAGTTGCATGCTATGCATTTAGAGAAAGTTTTGACGATGTTACGAGAATAGAAATTGTATGCAAAGTTCTCTAAGTGTGAGTTTTGGCTAAGGGAAGTGGCATTTTTAGGCCATGTGGTCTCTTGTAACGGGGTGATGGTGGATCCTTCTAAAGTTGAGGCGGTTAGTAGTTGGCCTAGACCAACTAGTGTGACAGAAATTCATAGTTTTCTTGGACTTGCTAGTAATTATAGACTGTTTGTTCAAGACTTTTCTAAAATAGCATCGGCTTTGACACATTTGACCAAGAAGGGAGTGGACTTTGTATGGTCCGAGGAGTGTGAAAAGAGCTTTGAGCAGCTCAAGAATAGACATATAACGACACCTGTTTTAGTATCACCCGATAGTAGTGGTGGTTTGACGGTTTATACCGATGCTTCAAAGGGAGGTTTGGGTTGCGTTTTTATGAAACACGGGAAAGTTATAGCTTATGCTTCCCATCAGTTGAAGGAGCATGTAACGTCCCGTTACTTTTTGAGGTAATTTTTTTTATTTAATTAAAGTTTTTAAGATTAGTTTAAATTAAGTAATTTAGGTTTTAGTAGTTATTTTCGTCCTAAATTGTTTTTAATCATTTCAATTTGTATCAAAGTGGACTTTAAAAATGATGCATAAACTAATGTGACGACCCGACTCCTTTTGAATCATTTAAAATCAGATTTCAGTGGAAGACTTTATAGTTAATAAAAATTTGGCATGGATATGTTTAAAACTTGAACAATCCATAACCTGTTTACACTTTTCACAATCAGAGAATTTAAAAGACAAGGAATTTCAATTCCTGTTGAACAATTTAAAGAAGTTCAAAGTTATAAAAGTTTAAACGAAAAGCTCTTATGAGCCTATATACAATTTACATCTCAAAAGATACAATATAAAACAGAATGAGTCCATGGACTTTAAAAGTAACTCTAGTCCCTCTCGGCATCATCATATTCCATTTTTTTTCTCTATGGAAAAGCATAATATACAAAATGTTTCATTTCTTTTCTTTATTAAATAATGCTAAGTTCACTCGGTCTTAACATATTTAAACATTCATTAACTCACTATACAAGTGAAAAAGGCACACAACCTTTATTTTAATATAACCATCACATGCGAATAATTTCAGGTAATGAAGCTCCCGTAGGTCAATTCATTCACCTCATTATCTTGTTTTCCAAAATAAAATATACAAAGTCCTTTCAATAATATCTTTTCATCTCTAGTGAATAATGATAGGTAATGAAGCTCTCGTAGGTCAGTTCATTCACCTCATTAAACTCACTTTCCAAAATAAAATTTACAAAGTCTTTTCCAATAATATCTTCCCTCCTCTAGTGAATAATGACAGGTAATGAAGCTCCCATAGGTCAGTTCATTCACCTCATTAACTCACTCACCGAATACAGGTAATGAAGCTCCCATATGCCAGTTCATTCACTCTGTATCTTTGTATATGTATCATTGTAATTCTGGATAATACAAGATAATGTGAACTAGCATTAGTTCCTTCGTTACTCATTATCCATCTCCTCTGATCATGCAAAGTCCCGCAGTCCTTTAGCATTCCTCCTGTACATATACGGAAACATAAAACGAATAATACCAGACAATGCAAGCACACTCAGTCTATGCATTGCCTCATTAATCCTCCAAATTTCGATTATGCAATATGATATGAATATGCTTTCAAGTGCAAGTAAATAAATATAAACATTCAAAGAAATCGAAAGAACATAAAGTTAAATGGATCACGTAATACTTTTATGCATAAAATAAGAATTTGGAACTTCTAATAAGAAAACAATAAATAGATTAAGCCAAATGGCCTTTAGTTAAACTTGAATTACTAACTTAATTATAAAATCTCCAAATCAATTGAATATATTGCTTCCAATAAGTATTCGAAGTTCCATAATCAAATTCCTTATTCATTCCATTATACTCGAAACCTTCAACTTTTGATAATCATTCTTAAGCCTCGGAACTAATATAAACTTAGAACTTCCAAGAGTTAAACGTTTCTCTCTAGAAATCCATGAGTTCTTTCACTCAATTATAACTAACTCCAAGCCTAAGAATATTAGCTCACTTACTTTAATCCTTTCGATTCAAATCTTAATCTCAACATCCGATTCTACAAATCGTTTAACTTATTCGGTTTCTAAAGCTACTTTAAATTCAATTTATTTTCACCTTAGCAAGTCAATGTATAATCCAGTGGTTCAACGAGACGTCAACATACACCCGACACCTACAAATCATCAATCGATCAACGAATTACAATTCAAATCTAATAAGAGAAAAAGTATGATTTTTGAGTGAATAGTGTTTTCAGATGAATAGTGATTTCAGGTGAATAGCGTTTTTCAAAAATCCGGGCTCAAAATCGTCAAATTCCTTGATAGAAATACGTGATTTCAACTTCAAAACTCATTTATAATAAAAAAAAACGAACAAAACCATATAAAAAGTTTTGAAAACACACTTTTTAGGGCTTCCCTTAGGGAACAAGAAATGGCATAAGGTTAGGTTGGATAGGTAGCCCTCGTCCCGAGCAATCCAACGTAACTGACATCATCGAAAACGGTCGAGAATCGAAGAAAAGCCAAGAGAAAAATCTCTCCCACCATGGGAGAAGGAAGCTCATGGCTTCAAGGGAGAAGAAAGAAATGGTTTGATCAACTTGGTCAATTTGGCATTTTAAAGAAGAAAAAGGAATAGTGTTTAGATATTTTTAAGAAATCGAAAATTACGGTTACGTCCCTTTAATGAATTTTAGCTTATAAATTGAATCCTGAAGTTCTTAAACTAGCCCAATGTTGATTAATAATTATTCATTTTCCTGTTAATAATTATTAATACGTCCAAAACTAATTTAAGCTAATAAAATGATCAAAAGCATTTACGAACGAAATTAACTCGATAAATATGCAATGGGTGATTATATAAGAAAGGACAAAGATAATTCGATAAATATCTTTGTTAACGGCTTACGAAATATTCGAATATCAATCTAGGTTTGTCAAACAATGATAAATGTAACGCCTGATTACTTTTGGAGGTATTTTTTTTTATTTTAAATAAAGTATTCAAGCTTAGTTTAAACTTAGTAATTTCGATTTTAGTAGTTATTTCGTTCGAAAACCTTTTTAAACCTTTTACTATTTTAATTTAGTTTCGATGACATTAATAATTATTAACGGGCCAATTAATAATTATTAATCACTTTTAGATTATTTTAAGATCATCGGGTTTCGTATTTTAATCGAATCATTTAAAAGGACGTAGATGTCATTTCCCAAATTCTTAAAATATCTCATTTTAACTATTCATTCTCTTCTTCTTTAAATGGTCAATTCTTGGTCAAACATATCAATTCTTTTTCTCTTCTTCTTCTTTGCTAGGCCGAGACACCCTCCTCCTCACCCTCTCCTCTTGGCTTTTCTTATTTACTCGGTGGATCGACGTAATTTCAGTTGCATTGAAAAGCTCTCATCCTGAGGATCGATTCTAACCTAACAATCGAGGTTTTCGTTAATTTTCTACAAGCCACAAGGTATGGCAAAGTTTTCAAATTCAAGCTTTGAATAGTGTTTTAATGGAGGTTGAGATTGAAATCTTCAAATTCATACACCGAAGCTTGAAGATTTCAATCGAGGAAGTCGTTTTACGCAGTTTTAGAAACTTCCCTAAACCCTAAAATGAAATTTGAGTTGAAAACCCGTCCCGTGTTAATTTCTCTCACTTGACTAAGATTAGGGTGTTTAGTTTACTATGATTTCACGTTTTACTTAATTTTTCGGAAATCGATTATTATGTAAAACCCTAAACTATAGTGACCCACTGATATCTCGACTATCAAAGTATCTTAAATCAACCCAAATCATCTCTAAAAGTGCAAAAAAGATGGAGAACCGAACCTGAGCCCTCTCTCCCTTGGTTTGCCGTGGGTCCCTTAGGGTTTAAATCCGGGGTTTTCATCATTTTATGCGTTTAGATGTCGCTTGCTCGATTTTCGGATAATTAATGGTTGTTAGTTGTATTTGATATGTAGGTTTGTGATCGATTGTTTGACTTTGACTCTGGCACATTGGAAGCTTGGATTTCACATCTAAGGTGAGTTTAAAATGGAAGTAAGTAATTTTATGAATTATGTTTCATTACGTTATTGTTTATCGAGGTTAAGAGGGGAACTAACTTCCGGAAGTTATACTTGGTTGGAGACTTTAACTCGGATGTGAGTGGAGTGGTTTTGGTGTACTTATGGTTTTGGAAGAAAAAGAGGATTTATGAGTGGTTTGGAAGTCTTAATAGATGATTTGGAGATTTTAGATGAAAGTTGACGAATAAAGAACTTTAAGTGATTTGGGAGTCATGTAGGACTAATTTTCGATTTCATGGGACCCGAGGTAGGGTGACACCTGCAGTTATCTCGGTGATCCAGTCTAGAGCACTTTTGAGTGACGGTGCTTGGGGATTATTTAGCTAGTGTAGTGGACACGTCTGTTAATGTGACTACCTTAGCTTCTGTACCTGTTGTGAGGGATTTCATTGATGTCTTCCCTGATGAGTTACCTGGTTTGCCACCGGTGAGGGAGTTAGACTTCCAGATAGAGGTGATTCCTGGGACCGCTCCATTGTCCAAGGCACCTTATCGTATGGCACCAGCTGAACTTAAAGAGTTGAAAAGACAGTTGCAAGAACTTTTAGACTTGGGGTTTATACGCCCAAGTGTATCACCTTGGGAGATCCTATATTGTGTGTAAGGAAGAAAGATGGCTCCATGAGATTATGTATTGATTATAGGGAGCCGAATCGGGTTACAGTGAAAAACAAGTATCCTTTACCCAGGATAGACGACTTGTTTGATCTACTGAGGGGAGCTACTGTCTTTTCGAAGATAGATCTTCGATCGGGATGTCATCAGTTGAGAATTAGAGATGAGGATATTCCCAAGACTGCCTTCAGGACACGTTATGGTCATTATGAGTTTGTTGTCATGTCTTTTGGCCTGACTAATGCTCCTGCAGTCTTTATGGACCTGATGCATACAGTGTTTAAGAGGTTCATTGACTCCTTTTTTATAGTGTTTATTGATGACATCCTTGTTTATTCGATGACTGAGGAGTTACATGCTATACATTTAGAGAAGGTGTTATCAACTTTGAGAGCTCATAAGTTATATGCGAAGTTCTCTAAATGTGAATTCTGGTTGAAGGAAGTGGCTTTTCTTGGGCATGTAGTATCTAGTAGAGGGATTTCTGTTGATCCTTCTAAGGTGGAAGCTATTAGTGGTTGGCCCCAACCTACTAATGTGGTTGAGATACGTAGCTTTCTTGGACTTGCAGATAATTATAGACGATTTGTGCAAGATTTTTCCAAGATTGCATCCTCTTTGACTCATTTGACGAAAAGGGGGGTTGATTTTGTGTGGACTGACGAGTGTGAAAATAGCTTTGAGAAGCTTAAAAGACGACTTGTATCGGCCCCTGTTTTAGTATCACCTGATGAGTCTGGGGGTTTGACAGTGTATACTGATACATCCAAGAAGGGTTTGGGATGTGTTTTGATGCAGCATGGGAAGGTAATAGCTTATGCTTCTCGGCAGTTAAAGGAGCATGAGAAAAAGTACCCGACTCATGATTTGGAGCTAGCAGCGGTAGTACATGCCTTGAAAATTTGGAGACATTATTTGTATAGTGACAAGATTCTGATTTTCACCGATCATAAGAGTCTCAAATACTTTTTCACCCAGAAAGAGATAAATATGAGACAAAGGAGGTGGCTAGAACTTGTGAAAGATCATAACTGTGACATATAGTATCATCCAGGAAAGGCCAACGTAGTTGCTGATGCACTTAGTCGGAAGTCATCACACTTGTCAGCTTTGAGTACTGTTCCACTGAGACTTAGATGGGAGATGGAAAGAGCTGAGATTGCCTTTCTTACAGCTGAGGTTACTGTGAGTTTGGCAAGTTTAACTGTTGGCCCTACTCTGAGACAGAGGATGATAGATGCACAGCGGGGTGAAAAGAACTTGACTGAGGGTTTTCGTGAGGCAGAGTCCGAATTACCTAGCCATTTTACTTTCTCCAGTGATAATGCATTGATGTATCGTAGGAGGTTATGTGTGCCTCTAGGATCGACCTACAGAAAAGAGCTGTTGGAGGAGGCTCACAGTTCTATCTTTTCTGTGCACCCAGGTAGTACTAAGATGTACAGGGACCTGAGACAGCATTATTGGTGGCCTGGGATGAAACGGGAAGTTGCTGACTTTGTTAGTAAATGCTTGATATGTCAGCAAGTGAAGGCTTTGAGGAAGAGTCCACCTTTTTACCTTAACCCTTTGAGCGTACCTGAGTGGAAGTGGGAAGAAATATCGATGGACTTTATTAGTGGCTTGCCGAGGACCGCGAAGGGTTATGACACCATTTGGGTGATAGTTAACAGGTTGACTAAGAGTGCACATTTCATTCTAGGAAAGATAACCTATCCTATTGAGACATGGGCACAGTTGTATATGAGGGAGATTGTCAGACTTCATGGAGTGCTAGCCAGGATTGTTTCAGATCGAGGCACCCGTTTTGTCTCGAAATTCTGGCAGAGTCTGCATACTACTATGGGCACTGGCTTAGATTTTAGTATTGCTTTTCATCCTCAGACAGATGGTCAGACCGAGAGGGTCAACCAGATTCTGGAGGATATGTTGAGAGCTTGTGCTCTAGAGTTCGGTGGTAGTTGGGATACTCAGTTATATCTTGTAGAGTTTGCTTATAACAACAGTTATCAGGCTACCATTGACATGGCACCTTTTGAGGCACTTTACGGTAAAAAGTGCAGATCACCGGCTCATTGGGATGAAGTTGGTGAGAGGAAACTTCTGGGACCGGAGTTAGTACAGATGACTAGTGAGTCCATTGCTCTTATCAGAGAGAGGATGAGAGTGGCTCAGAGTAGACAGAAAAGTTACGCTGATGAAAGGCATAGTGCACTTGAGTTTGAAGTTGGTGACCACGTATTCCTGAAGGTGGCACCTATGAAAGGTGTGATGAGATTTGGGAAGAAAGGCAAGTTGAGCCCTCGATTTATAGGCCTCTTCGAGATCCTGGATCGGATTAGGTCTGTTGCTTATCGATTGGCCTTGCCTCCGGCCTTGTCAGCAGTGCATAATGTGTTCCATGTGTCCATTCTCAGGAAATATGTGGCCGACCCTTCACACATTATTGATTATGAGCCAGTTACATTGGATGCTAGTCTATCTTATGAGGAGGTACCAGTGGAGATTCTTGCTACAGAACAAAAGGTGTTGAGGAATAAAACAATAAAGTTGGTTAAAGTTCTTTGGGGTAATCAAGTTTCAGAGGAAGCTACGTGGGAACGTGAGGATTAGATGGGGGCAAAGTATCCTCACCTTTTCACGAAGACAGCCTACTTTTCTGGGACGAAAATCCCTTTTAGGAGGGTAGAATGTAACGCCTCGTTACTTTTGGAGGTAAATTTTTTTTTTATTTTAAATAAAGTATTTAAGCTTAGTTTAAACTTAGTAATTTCGATTTTAGTAGTTATTTCATTCGAAACCTTTTTAAACCTTTTACTACTTTAATTTAGTTTCGGTGACATTAATAATTATTAACGGGCCAATTAATAATTATTAATCACTTTTAGATTATTTTAAGATCATCAGGTTTCATATTTTAATCGAATCATTTAAAAGGACGTAGATGTCATTTCCCAAATTCTTAAAATATCTCATTTTAACTATTCATTCTCTTCTTCTTTAAATGGTCAATTCTTGGTCAAACATATCAATTCTTTTTCTCTTCTTCTTCTTTGCTAGGCCGAGACATCCTCCTCCTCACTCTCTCCTCTTGGCTTTTCTTATGTACTCGGTGGATCGACGTAATTTTAGTTGCGTTGAAAAGCTCTCATCCCGAGGATCGATTCTAACCAAACAATCGAGGTTTTCGTCAATTTTCTACAAGCCACAAGGTATGGCAAAGTTTTCAAATTCAAGCTTTGAATAGTGTTTTAATGGAGGTTGAGCTTGAAATCTTCAAATTCATACACCGAAGCTTGAAGATTTCATTCGAGGAAGTCGTTTTACGCAATTTTAGAAACTTCCCTAAACCCTAAAATAAAATTTGAGTTGAAAACCCATCCCGTGTTAATTTCTCTCACTTGACTAAGATTAGGGTGTTTAGTTTACTATGATTTCACGTTTTACTTAATTTTTCGGAAATCGATTATTATGTAAAACCCTAAACTATCGTGACCCATTGAAATCTCGACTATCAAAGTATCTTAAATCAACCCAAATCATCTCTAAAAGTGCATAAAATACGGAGAACCGAACCTGAGCCCTCTCTCCCTTGGTTGGCCGTGGGTCCCTTAGGGTTTAAATCAGGGGTTTTCATCGTTTTATGCGTTTAGATGTCGTTTGATTGATTTTCGGATAATTAATGGTTGTTAGTTGTATTTGATATGTAGGTTTGTGATCGATTGTTTGACTTTGACTCCGGCACTTTGGAAGCTTGGATTTCACATCTAAGGTGAGTTTAAAATGGAAGTTAGTAATTTTATGAATTATGTTTCATTACGTTATTGTTTATCGAGGTTAAGAGGGGAACTAAATTCCGGAAGTTATACTTGGTTGGAGACTTTAACTCGGATGTGAGTGGAGTGGTTTTGGTGTACTTATGGTTTTGGAAGAAAAAGAGGATTTATGAGTGGTTTGGAAGGCTTAATAGATGATTTGGAGATTTTAGATGAAAGTGGACGAATAAAGAACTTTAAGTGATTTGAGAGTCAAAGTAGCTAGAAATTACACTTGAGTATGGCACATAATAGTATGTTGATACTCTCCATACGGTATCATGGTGCGAGGTTATGTGATATGGCACATGATAGTATATGATACGCTCCATACGGTATCATGGTGCGAGGTTATGTGATACGGCATATGATAGTATGTGATACGCTCCATAGGGTATCATGGTGCGAGGTTATGTGATATGGCACATGATAGTATGTGATACGCTCCATACGGTATCATGGTGCGAGGTTATGTGATATGGCACATGATAGTATGTTGATACGCTCCATACGGTATCATGGTGCGAGGTTATGTGATATGGCACATGATATATGTGATACGCTCCATACGGTATCATGGGGCGAGGTTATGTGATATGGCACATGATAGTATGTGATACGCTCCATATGGTATCATGGTGCGATGATTTGTGATATGGCACGTGGTATGTCGACTTTGGTCCATACGGTATTATGATACGATGAAAGATAGTTAGTAATGTAATTTACATAATCTTTAGATTTTCATAGTAAGACTTAGTAATAACGGGTACTTTTACTTTAAGTCTTGATATCGTTACTTTTAGAATGTATATATTGTATGTTGACTATATTTGGAAAGTGGAATGGGTAGTAAAGTAAAATCTAGGCCTTTGGACACGATTTCTGACATGAAATGTTGTTCATAGGATTAATTGCTTTCATTTTACTCTCACTAGCATTTTTATGCTAATGAGGATACAATTACAATTTTTCAGGTAAGACTCATGGTAGAGGACGAGGTAGAGGAGGTGGCGCCGCGTGACCTAGCAAGACAATTAATGGACAAGAACATAGGTGGTTTTGGGTGGAGCATTCTTGAATGCTCTTAAACATTTCATTACTTTTATTATGTTTCATTTTGAGCTCGATGGAGCGTTTGTATAATTTGTATATGTTTTTCGAACTTTAAACTTCCTTTAGCATTTTCATCAGATTATGGAATGAGCATTCCAGGTTTACTGCTTTTTCTAAAAATTGGGTAGTAAACAAGTTTTAGTTTATCCGAATTTTAAACGAACCCATGCCTTTTTTTGTAAAATCAAGTTTTTCCGCTGCGCATTTGTTTTAAAGGATTTTACGAAAAATCGGGTCGTTACAATAAATCTCAATCCTAAGTGAAATGTGAACTCCTATTCATGGAGTTATGTTCTTTTGTAACGTCCCATTATTTTCAATGTAAATTTTATTATTATTATTATTTTAATTAAAGTATTTAAATTAATTTTAGAGTTAATAATTTAGAATTTAGAAGTTACATTCATTTACTTGTCATTTACTACTTTAGAAACATAATTTAGAATTAAGTGCATTAATGATTATAACGGGCCATTTAATAATCATTAATCACCCTTTAGCTAGTTTAATTGTACTTAGTTAATTAATAGAGTTAAATAGTATTTACTAAAGCTTGGGATTCTTTTTAAAAGTTAAAGGATAAATGAGGGGCCTTTTTCCTAGATTTTACTCTCTTAAAAAGCTTCACCTAATCATCTTCCTCTTTATTTTGAAAAGAAAAAAAAGAGAGAGGAGAGAACAAGCTCCCCAAGACCCCCATGGCTGATGCTTATGAGAAGAGAGGTATAGATCTGAGTTTTTCTCGTTTCTTGACGGAATTGGATGATTCTTAGTGCGTTGGAAAGCCCTCGTACCTAGCTTTCATTTCATTCTACTCTTGAAGTTTCTCCATCTTCAAGAAAAGACCTAGAATCTAATATTTGAATTATTCTTAATGGGTTTTCTTCCTTTTGCTTCTTAAATGTAAAATCAAGTTGAAATCTTCAATAAACTTGAAGATTTCAACTTCATAGATACATTTAAAGTATTTTATACCAATCCCCATAGTTCTTTGAGCTCTAAAATGCTAAGTTCCCTTTGAGACACCCAAAACCGTGGGCTTGCTAGTGTGTATTTTTCCTTGCTTTATTTTTTTCGTTTTCCTTTAATTTAGGTGGAAGAACCAAGTCCAAATGCCCTAAAAATGACTTCCCATTGATAGTACCATCTTCAAAACAATCCAAAACTAATCCAGATGAACCTTAGATTGCCAAAAAGCCAAAAAATCAAGCCCAAACACCCCGGCTACCTTGAGCCTTTATTTTGGTATTCCCTGGCTATTTTTTTTCTTTTGTTCATTTACGTGTCAATTGTTTTTTGTTTGGTTAATTAATGTATGTTAGATGTAATTTAACTTGTAGGTGTTGGTAATCGCTTGCGTGATCAATCTTTCAGCAGTTAGAAAGCTTGTCTACTTTGCTAATCTTTCATTTGTTTGTTGTGTGTGGTTTGGTTAGTTAATATATGGTTGATGGTGACTCTAAACCTTGAAAGTGAGTTTGAGATATTATGTATTTTGAGTGTTCTTGGAGTTAATTATTGGTTGTGGTTGAAAAGTAAGCTTTAGTATGTTCTTGGAAGTTATGTAAGGCTATGGAGAATTTTTTATAATCTTGGAAGTTGAAGGTACCATGAGTAGTCATTGGACCAAAGTAGTTTAGTAGAGTTCATGGAAGTTAATTATGTACTTTAAGTGTTCTATTGTCCTTGGTAGCATTGATGTGTTAAATCTTCATATTTGTTTACTTTAGAAACTACGATCTTCGTGGACTTCGTATCGTTGGTGGTTATGGTTGTCATTTTGTTTGAATTCTTACATTATGTAATGATTGTGGGTTATGGTTTGGTGGTGATTAGAACGTGAATCATGGTAATTCTAATTATAATATGATTGATGTACTTAGGATTTTGCAAGAGACAACATCTTGAAGAGTACGAAAGATAAGCATAAGCATATAACTGGATGTGAATTTTATTGTAATTATATTTGTAGAGGTAAAATTCACCATAGATCAGGCCCAATATCAAAAGGCCAAATCTTGATGGGCCCAGTCCAAATAGAAAATAAATACTAGAAAGCCACCGCGACGAGCCCAACCATGTCTCATATCTGGAATGTTATGAGCTCGGACTAAGGAATTCAGAATGCTTTCACTTAGATCGGATTATTATGGATGGTCCACTTGGTTGAGGAGCACGCCAAAGGTTACCATATCTGTTAAAACAAATATATTTCTTCCTAAGATCATGGGATAAGGATATTATTCAGAAAAGATATTATCTTCCCAATATCAAGGAAGCCTACCACATTGGATCCATGAATATATTGTATAAAGTGCTCTACAAGCCCTAAAATGGAAACGAATATTGATTATTCTACTCTACACTATTCATATTTTTCTACCTCTAAATCATCAACTTGATCGTTAGAGACGGTTTGGAAAGCACCACACTGGTGTTTTCTTATTCTTGTTTCTCAGACATTCGAGATGAAGGAGCACAATGCATGTAGAACACACATGATTGACCGAAGCAGAAATCATTCTCTACAGTTTGGCGCCCATCGTGGGACTACGAGAAATACATTCACATAAGCTTCACCTTAGATAGCAGATAGAAAAAACTTGAAGAACACAAGAAGCAAACAAGCTTTTGTGGACAACTCCAATCTAGACGACGTAAATAGGCTAGAAAACGGAGGGAATGGACAAGAGGCCGAAACTTTGGTACGCACCGTGCAAGTTGTAGATCCGGAAATGCTCATCCAGCAGATATACGAAAAGCAAGATCTGTTTATGAAAACCATGGAAGCAAAGTTTGAGAAGGTTCTGAACCAGACGCGCACAATGAATCCCCGACCCCCTGCTCAGGCACATAATGTCGCTTTCTAACAACATCCTACTCATCGTCCTACGAGGTCATGAAAGCAGAAGTAGAAGCAGGGTGAGGCCCCTCAAGCATCCAAGACTGATCACCCTAGAGTCATCGACATCGACCTTGAAGAGATCAACTCATCTGAACGAGTATAAGCCAAAGTCAGTCTCAGATCAGAGGGGGAAAAATATATTGAGAGCGCTAAGAAAAATTACGTGGGTAAGAAGAGACGACATCAAAGAGGTTCGGACAATCAGTTAAATTATTGATCATCCAAGCAATCTAGTCCGCAGAGATAACGCAAGCAGTGAAGGAACTACCATCACACTAACTTGGAATATGAAGATTACAAAAAACTCGAAGAAACGATCCTCAAAAGTTTGGGATCCAATACTGAAAGATATATTCTGAACTTGCATAATCCAGAAGAGTCACAATTAGACCCCCATATCCTTGCAGTTAACTGCCTGGAAAATTCCAGATACCGACCTTCGAACTCTATGATGGGACGATTGAGCCCACTGAACATATTGATCACTTCATCAACTTAATGGAATCAAATTTCATTCCCCTAGATGACCTAGAAAGAGTAGCCTGCAAACTCTTTCCCTTAAGCTTGTAGGGATGGACCCTTAAATGGTTCAACAGTCTCAAAAGGGGATCGATCCGCAACTTCAAGCAGCTCTCATCAGCTTTTCATTAAGAATACAGCGTTAGCAGAAGATATGGAAAGACGAACCAAGACCTCTACAATGTTCTGATTAGGAAGGATAAAATGCTAAGAGTTTTTTTTGCAGGTTCGGGAAGGTGAAACTGGAAAATCCGAACTGTCGGGATAGAGACGCAACATCAGCTTTCCCAAGAGCTATCCATCTGAATCATCAGCTCTAGAGATCCTTTAATAAATCCTCACCACGGACTATGACGAAAGCACTGGATCGTGCATGAAAACAGATCTCAATAGAAAAATCGGCAAGGGTAGCAGGCAAACTCCAGACTGGCGACAAAGACTGACATAACTCCAATGAAAAAAGGTACGAGTCGAAGAGCGAAAAAATATGAAAAGTCCTGGAAGAGTGGGAAAGATAGATCTGATAGAAAATATCGTCCAAAGAAAGAAGAGGACAGCATCCCCATCTGCATGCATCAAGTTGACGCAAAAGGGCGAAATGAGGACAGACGAAGCCGGCCCACAAAGAGCAACATCGAAATGTTCTGTGAATTCCACTACAATAGTTCTCATTTGACTGAAGAATGCCACATTTGAGCAAGGAGGCAATGAGAATCTGCTAAGAAAGAGCAGCATGAAGAGAAAAATGAGAAATGGCAAAGTAGGAAAACCAACAAGAACAAAAAGCGAAAAAGAACCCCACAATCCCGAAAAAAACCTTCCCATAGGACCTAGGCAGAAAAGGAAGATATGGTCCAACTGAATATGATTCATTGTTGTAACGACCACAAATCCGTTAAATCCTTTAAATTAAAATGCACAGCGGAAAACTTAGTTTTTAAAGAAAAACGGCATGGGTACGTTTAAAATTCGAATAAACTAAAACCTGTTTACATTGTTCACAACTAGAGAAAGCGATAAAAGTGGAATGCGCATTCCAATTGAAAATAAAACTTTTAAAGACAACTTAGAAACATAAATCCATTACAAGTTTTTAAAACAAACGCTCTCACCCGAGCTCAAAACATAAAGTATGAAAGGTGGAAAATATATACAAAAGCATTTCAAGAATGCTATACAAAATTATGTCCATGCTCATGTCCATGCCCAATAATCGTCCATGAAAGTCAAACTGCACCACCTACTCTACCACGTCCTCTACATTGAGAAGTACCTGAAAAGTTGTAAGTGTAGCAACACTAACATAAAAATGTTACTAAGAGTAAAATGGAAGCAAGTAATTCTATGTACCGATTTCCATACCGGAAATTGTGTTCAAAGGCCTAAAATGCTTTTTACTACCCTTTCTACACTTCCAATACATCATAATCATACACCAATCAACTTTCTGATTTCCGAATCATATCGAACCCAACTATTACCAATTTTGTACCACATAAAGTTATCTCATATCGTGTTATCGTATGTTACCTCATCAACTTACTACCACGTACGGCGTTAAGTTATAATTTTACCATATTTCCACATAAAGTATTACCCTTGAAAGCAAAACACTTGTACAAAGGATAAGCATGTTTTTATATACAACTAACAAACAAGTTGGGATGCTCAAGTTATGAACTCGATTTATCTGCCAATCTTTTCTTATAACATCACTCATAGTCTGTTTCATCTATGACCCTGTTATATCCCAAGATCATATCGCATAGTATCTCGATCTCCTCATATAACATCGCTCATAGCCTGTTTTATTTATGACCCTTTTATATCCCAAGATCATATCACATAGTATCTCAATCTCCTCATATAACATCGCTCATAGCTTGTTTCAACTATGACCCTGTTATATCTCAAGATCATATCATATAGTATCAATAAATTGGTTCATTACTTGTGCATCACAACACAAACAATCTACCAAACAATTTACACTCAATTACATGCTTATCTTTTGTACTACTCAAAGTGTTGCCCTTAACAAAAGTCTCAAATACCTCAATTGCACTATCATTAGGATTCCATACTCCACCTGGTACTACCACAATCAACATCAATCGTATTATCATTGGAACTTCCATACTCCACATTATTACCACATCAAATCATAATCCTTATTCCTTGCACAAGGTAATAAGATCGAATAAACAATAACCATTATCATCACCAATTCCAAGTTCCACATAAGTTCCCCAAGTAAGCAAAATCAAGGTTTAACAATTCAACACTACTAAAGAACATAAGCCGCTATGAATTACACGAGTAAACTCCCAACAATTTCCTCTTCTTTACTTTAATAAAAAAAATACCTAAAGTAATTCAAAATCCCACTTTTATCACAAAATCTCCATAACCTTTAATACTTCCAAGAATAACTTCTAAGCTACTTTGATCCAAAACTACTCAAAGTATCTTAATCTCCCAAATTTCTTCTAAAACTTTCATAATCTTACAAGACTTCCAAAACATTCTCAAACTTACTTTTCCACCCAAAATCAATAAATAGCTCCAAAGACACTAAACTCACTTCTGAGTCTAAAGTCACCAAGCAATAAGTATTAACTCCTAGGAGAGTTCTTTGTCACTTAACCTCGATCGAACAATATCGTAATGTAATAAAATTCATCAAATTACTAACTACCACTTTAAACTCAGCTTAGATAAAAGTCAACCTTCCAATGTGTGGAAAGAAAAGTCACACGAACGTTTAACAAAACCTATTATAACATCGATCTAAAATAATTTATAAACCATAACTAAAATGAGAAAAAGTGATTTTTGGATGAATAGTGTTTTTGGGTGAATATTGTTTCAGGTGAATAGTGTTTTCAAAATTCCGAGCTCAAAATCGTCAAATTTCTTGATGAAAATACATTATTTCAACTTCAAAAGTCATTTAGAAACAAAAATAAAGAAATGCATAGGAAAAGTTTTGAAAACTCACTTTTTAGGGCTTCCTGTAGAAAACGAGAAATGCCACAAAGTTAGGATAAAAAGAAAGCTTGGAGCGGGAGCTTTCCAACGTACTTAAAATCACGACGATCCACCGAGAAATGGCAAAAACCCAAGCTTTTCCTCTTCTCCAATGGAGACCCACGGCCTAGAGACAAGAAAGGGAATGGAATTTCTAAAAAAAAAATTTGGCGAATGATGGGTTTTAAAGAGAAGATGAATAATGATTTGATATTTTAAGAAATCGGAAATTACAATCTCATCCCTTTGTTTGCTTTTAGCTTATAAAATGAAACCCGAAGAACTTAAACTAGCCTAACGGTGATTAATAATTATTAATTGGCTCGTTAATAATTATTAATACGATACAAACTAATTTAAGCTAATAAAACGATTAAAAAGGTTTACGAAAGAAATAAAATCCTAAATTCTAAAATTAATCTAAATACTTTAATTAAAATAAATAAATAAAATATTTAATATAAATAAAAAAAAATTACTTCAAAAGTAACAAAATGTTACAAATGCGAAGGACAAGAGATCATCAATGCTATGTCAGAACTCAGTCTTCATGAAAAGCGCACAACCAACGAATAAAACATAGGCAACGATGTGTGTGACTCCAATAGCCAAGTTCCAAAGATCACCACTAAACCCCCCAAAGGTTAAGAATGGAATTCAAACAAACAATGGGGTCCAACGAAGCTAGACATAATCCACTACATTGACTCAAGTATTAACGAAGCTGAAAGGAAAACTGGGGATGCAAGAATTACGGTCTTGAGGGTTGAGTACAAGTGCACTAACCCAGTCACATTCTCGAACTACGACCTAGAGTGATGATCGATCAAGGTGCTGGGAAAAATGTGATCTTCAGGAAATCCCTCGATGAGATTAAGATTGAGGAAGGGAAAATCCGAGCCAGTAAGCAAGAGTTCATTGGATTCATCAACGCCATCTCACTATCCTCCAGCATAGTAGAGCTTCCCATCTTCCTCGAAGGAATAACAAAGATAACCCCCTTCCACATCTTATATACTAACACCAGTTATCATATGATTTTGGGCAGGCCTTGGTTGCATTCAATGAAGGAGATCTCATGAACAGAGCATTAGAAGTTGAAATTTCCACACAAGGGAAAAATCGATGTAATCAAAGAAAACCAGAGTACTGCAAGGAGCTGCATACATTTCGCAGGCATTGGCTTAGGAAAGGCTGGCGAATTCTCCAGCCTTTCCTGTGTTAATAAACAATGTTGGTGAAATTTTCAATTATGCTGGTATGTCTCCATCAATGACGGCGATTTGAATTGCGCAACCATTGTTTCGCCGCCTTTTCCCGGATTTTTTGTAGTGATGATGGATGCCATAAAGCTCAAATATGTAGAAAAGTAGCAACCACAGGAGGAGTCAGAGGTCCTGAAACCAAAGAGAGAATATTTTCAACCTCAGGCTCGCTACGAAGACTCTGAAGCGTTGATCATCCATCTCGAAGATAAAGAAAGGACAACGCAAATCGAAACAAAAATAAGTGACATAGTTAAAAGGGAACTCTCCACCCTCTTCTGTTCTAGATAGTAGACCTTTGCATGTGATCACACAAACATGCTTGGAATAAGTCCAGCAATAATCAACCAGAAGCTCGAAGTGGATCCTGAACATGCACTTGTTTGATAGAAAAGAAGAAAATTCACTTAATAAAGGAACGGAATCATCGATGAAGAAGTCCCGATGTTACTGGAAGTTGGGTTCATCTGAGAAGTGAAGTATCCGGAATGGCTAGCAAATGTTGTGGTAGTAAACAAAAAGAATGGGAAATGGAGAGTCTGTATAGACTTCACGGACTTAAACAAAGCGTGCCCAGAAGATTCTTTCCCACTGCCAAAAATCGACCAGCTCGTAGACGCAACAGCTAGATACGAGCTGTTGAGTTTTATGGATGCCTTTTCGAGGTATAACCAAATCATGATGAATGTGGATCCGACGGGAGTCCCCATTACCTTAATGCATAAAAGGTGAATGCGAATCCTACGGGATGTCTTCATTACCTTCATGCATATTATTGGTGGAATTATATCATGGAGAAAGAATTGTATATTTCATTATGGAAAGTAAGACAATAAGGAGAATTGAGATGTTATGCTTATCTAAAGTTTATTTACTTCTTTTTATACTTGTTTTAATGAGTTATTGGATGAGGATTGGTTTACATAGACTAGTAATATCTTCTTGGAAAGATTATGGATTATGGAAGTACTTTTCCAATTGGTTGAAAGTTAGTTTTCTAGAGTTTAGAGAACTTTGAGAAAGAATGTATAATCTTATTTGAACACAAATCATAATACGAGTTTGAGGTCTATTGTTACTTTTAATTCTAGTTATTCTCACTGGGCTTTGTTGTTAGCTCATGATATTACAAACAATTTCAGGTAATGCTCATGTTAGAGGTCGTGGGAGAGGAGCTGGTGCTGCATGATTGATGGATGATGACCTCGAGATGGACTAGGTGTTTATAAAAGTCCATGGACTTAGTTTGAGAATTTTGTATCTTTTGGTTTGTACATTTGTATATAGCTCTTAAGAGCTCCTCATCTTACTTTTATGACTATAAATACTTTGAACTCCTGAATTAGGAATTTGAAATTCCTTGTTTTAAATTTCTGAATTGAAAATGTAAACAGGTTTTTGGCTAGCCAATTTTAAAACATAACCACATCGTTTTTTTTAATTATAAAGACTTCCGCTGTGTTTGATTTTAAAATGATTTAAAAAGGAGTCGGGTCATCACAAACTAACAGGTAAAGTTTTAAATAATCTCTAAACGAATCAAACCGATTCCTAAGCCCTCAACATTCTCTAATGACTCCCAATCACACTTTTCACTTGAGAACCTCATGTCTCATCTCATACATGAATATGCAATTCTAACTGGTTCCTTATTCAATGCATAACGTATTAATTACATACATGGATGGGAAAATCTTCCTGGTTCCATATGCAAGGCTATAATCAATAAATTGTCATATGCTCAACCCTATATTCTTAGTCAATCCAGAACAAGTAAATTTAAAACTAAAATTTCTAACACCACAAGTTAACATGCAACACTAGAAATGCTCTCCCTCGGGACTCCTCACACTTTCTAGTTCCTAATTATAGGCGCACCTATAGCTAAACCTCTAATGAATCATTCATACAATCTGGTTATGGACTCATCTATAACTGAATATCCACATTGTGTTAAGCTCGTAGCCTTAACACTTGCTCCTGGGTTATAAGTCCGTTCAATTATGACTGAACCTTACAACTTGACATGCAATCAATCAAAAGCATCCTCATATGTATAGTTCATTATAATATCAGTAACACGTAAAATTTGTGTAAAAATTCAATCAATTCTCCACCAAGGGGGTGGCTGCCATGGAAGAGAAGATGATGTCCAAAAATCTCAAAAAATAATTAGGAGGAAAGGTTCTTAGGTTAAAATCCTATAACTTAATATTTACAAAACTGCCTTTGACTTAAAACATTCACAACTTACTCTACGGAACTCAGAACAACAAACTATCAACTGCGTTGGAATTAGCACAACGAGATGATTAGCATAAGATGAAAATATTAAGTAAAACTTGAAGTTTTAATTTCGAGTTTTGGGAAGTTACCAAACTTACCTTTTTCGAAAGAACAAGTAGTTAAAGTTCCAATCAATCATTCATCCTTATTAATATTATTTGAGAAAATTAAATTAATTTAACAAGAATTGTCCTACTTGGTAACTTGTCGTTACAAACTAAACATCACAACGACTTTTTGTCCCCGAAAATTTTTATTGCGCAGTAACAAATTGCGGATACTTCTCTTTCTTCCTACCCCTAAGTAGCATTTTCCAACACATGGTTTTACACGTAACTCTTATGAATTTAATCCAATCTTATTTTGGATCTTGAGTGCTCATATAACCTCGGATCAACTGTCCTCTCTTTCCAACCATTATAACCCTCTTTGTTGCAGCTTGCTTTATAAACACATGTTTCCCCACTTGGAACTCAAGATCATTACGTCACATGCCATCATAAATGTTTTTCACATTCAGGACCATTTTAATTAACCTTTTTTTTATCAAAATAATCGACCCACGGTTAACTATACTAACTTAGATTCCAATAATAAAATCTTAGCCACTATATTTTATTGGACAATAAATCTAATTTCCTATCATACAATACCTTGAAAGATGTCATCTCAACAATAGCCCGATAGCTATTCTTGTAAGCAAATTCTACCAAGTATTGTTGGGAATCACAACAATCACCAAATGAAAAGCACAAGCTCAAAGCATAATGTAACGACCTAACTTATAAAAATAAGCCCAAGCCGTGAGTACGCAAGGCAGAAGCTTAGACCCTTTAGTAATTTATTTAAAAACACGACAATATAACATTCTAAGGACGGAGTTAAAATCACATTATCATAAATTTCCTATTTCATAACCATAGGAAATTCTGGCTTTTTCATAGTAACCAAGTTCAATGATAAAAAACAAGTAGTGTAAATCACGTTTAAAAAAGACTTTAGGAGATACACAGAGTTTTTCTTGAAGACATACACAAAGATATACGTATTACTTTTTAAACAAAATACCATTCTAACTCTAAGTTTAAGACATAGGCTACACTCAAAATCGAAGCCTTGTAATACTCCAGCCCTTCCAAAAAGTCCTGCCTTAAAGCTTCAACGAGCACCAACTGCCCTGCCTCGACCCCGTCCTCTACCGTTATCTGAAAGGTGATAAGTAGCACCTTTGAGCATGACGCTCAGTGAAAATAGATCGAATTAATGTAATGGTATGCCACGATGGAAATGATGCAACGAATATGGTTAAATGAGTTGACGAGATAATGTGAAGTCAATAAAATACTTAAACATGTATGTTTAGGGTAACAACATCCACAAAGCAATCATATGACTGATACATCACGAGCTTGTTAAGATTGAGGCCTCTATAAAAGAGTTCTCAAGCGGAAATCCCAAGGATCTTTCTTTGTAGTATAATATAATTCAAAATAAAATACATAAAAGAAAAACTAACCCTTGTAGAAAAGTGTGTGGCTCTTCCTCCTCGTTCTTAGTTACGATCTTGGGACCAGCAAAAAGTTCTTCCTCACTAAGGACAAAAGAGAATCGGTGTGTGGGTACTATCCTCTTTGGAAAAAGGAAGAGGGAAGAAAAAACTTGTCTTCCCTATATCCTAGGGCGGGCGACGACAGAGAGAGAGTGAGGAGAGGAATTTTCCTTAGCCTTTTCTTTTGCTCTTTTAGTTGTGTGTTTTGGAGTCACCCCAAGGTTTCTATTTATCAGAAAACTAAGGCCTCAGAAAATCATTGAATATCATTTTAATTCTCAAATAATTAATAAAGATATTATATAATATATTTTGAATAATTAAGATATAATATCTTATTCCTAATAAGATGTAACGTCCCGTTATTTTATAGGAATTTTTTTTATTTATTATTTATTTTAATTATTATTATTTGATGTAAAACACTTAATTTAATTATATAATTGAGTAATTTAAATTTTAGATTTAATTTCGAATTTATAACTTAGAATATACGAGTTATTTCGTTCGTAAATTCGTTTAATCGTTTTATTAGCTTAAATTATTTTTGGTAGTATTAATAATTATTAACTGGCCAATTAATAATTATTAATCACCATTGGGCTAGTTTAAGAACTTCAGGTTTCGTTTTATAAGCTAAAATCATTAAAAGGACGTATCCGTAATTTCTAATTTCTTAAAATATCTAAAATCACTATTCTCATCTCTTTAAATTCACCATGTTGAACAAGGTTGACCATCTTCTTCCTTTCTCTTCTCCTTTGGCCGTGAGTCGCTTCTCCCATGGAAGGGCTTTTTGGCTTTTCTTCGTTTCTCAGCAGATCATCGTGTTTTCGGTTGCGTTGGATTGCCCGGGACGAGGGCTATCTATCCAACCTAGCTTTTCGATGTTTCCCGTCCTCTAAAGGAAGTCCTAAAAAGTATGTTTTCAAAACTTTTGATATGGATTTGTTTGTTTTTTTTATAAATGAGTTTTGAAGTTGAAATCATGAATTCTACACAAGCAATTTGACGATTTTGAGCTCGGATTTCCAAAAAAACACTATTCACCCGAAAACACTATTCATCTGAAATCACTATTCACCCGAAAATTCACACTTGTTCTCATCTTAGTTATGAGTTGTAATATGTGGTTCAATTGATGATTTGTAAGTGCGATTGCTCATTTTTTGGTTCGTGGGAACTTAGTTGTCACGCGAGTATTCAAGGTGCGAATAAATAAAATATAAAGTAGCCTTAGAAACCGAATAAGTTGAACAATTTGTAGGATCGGAAGTTGAGATTAAAGCCTAAATTGAAAGGCTAAAAGAAAATGAGATAACATGCTTAGGCTTGGAGTTAGTTCTAATTTGAGTTGAGAGAACTCATAGGTGTTTCGAAGGAAACGAATAACTCTTGGAAGTTCTAAGTTTAGATTCGCTTATGCTTTAACTAATGTTTATCGGAAGTTCAAGTTCCAAGTATAATAGGGTCAATAAGGAATTTGGATAAGGAACTTCGGATATTTCTTGAAAGAAATAGAATCAATTGAATTAGAGACTTTTTGATAAAGTTAGTAATTCATGTTTAACTGAAGGCCGTTTGGCTTGATTAGAAGTTCCTAATTGCTCGTTTTATGTATAAAGGGTAATTCGCGATCAATTTATCTTTATACCTTTCGATCACTTTGAATGTCTATATTTATTTTTACTTGTACACTTTGAATGTTTATATTTATTTACTTGCACTTGAAAGCATATTCATATCATATCATATCAAATTGCATAACTGAAATTGGGAGGAATAAAAAGGAAATGCATAGACTGGGTGTGCTTGCATTGTCTGGTATTATTCGTTTTATTTTTCCGTATATGTACATGAGGAATGCTAAAGGACTGCGGGACTTTGCATGATCGGAGGAGATGGATAATGAGATAATGATGGAACAATGCGAGTTCACATTATCTAGTATTATCCATAATTATTATGATACATATACGAAGATACAGAGTGAATGAGTTGACCTACGGGAGCTTCATTACCTGTATTCAGTGATTGAGTTAATGAGGTGAATGAACTGACCTATGGGAGCTTCATTATTGTGACGACCCGTCACTTTAAAATAATTTAAATTAGAAAAACACAGCGGAAGTCTTTTATTTTAAGAAAAATTGGCGTGATTATGTTTGAAAATAGGCTAGCCAAAACCTGTTTACATCTTAAATTCAGACATCTAAAAACACAAGGAACATTAAGTTCCTATCAGGAGTTCAAAATGATTTATAAACATAAAAGTAAAGACAAAAGCTCTTAAGAGCCATTTACAAAAATACAACTACAAAATTATATAAAATTCACGAAACCATGTACATGGATTTTTACAACCACCTAGTCCGTCTCAAAGTCTTCATCCCTCGATCATGCAGCACCATCTCCTCTCCCTTGACCTCTAGCCAGGGCATTACCTAAAATTTTTGTAATATCATGAGCTAACAACTTAAGCCCAGTGAGAATATTAAGAATAAAAAGTAAGAATAGACCTCAAACTCGTATTCCGATTTGTGTCCAATTTACATGACACAATCAATCCTAAAGTTCTCCAACTCTAGGTAATTTCATTCTCTACTCTCCAAAGGATGATATTACTAACATTCATAGTCAAATCCTCATCCAATAACTTGTTACGACATAAATAAGAAAAGTAAATAAACTTTGCATAAAGTATAACATCTCGATTCTCTATTCCATCAATCATAAGTATGAATGTATGAGGACATCCCATAGGGTTCGCATTCGTCGTTATGCATGAAGAAGGTAACGTGGTCTATCCCATATGATCCATTGTTCTCCCTCCCTTTCTTTCTCACTTTCTCTTCTTTTTCTATGAAAGTAATGTGGTCTATCCCGTAGAATCCATCATTCTCCCACTCATATCTTTCTCACTTTCTCTTCTTTTTATATGAAGGTAATGTGGTCTATCCAGTAGGATCCATCATTCTCCCATTCATATCATTCTCATTCTCATTTTTTTCAATGATGCGAGATGTTATGATGCAATATGATATGTTTTGGTGTAAATAAATAAAGTACGGAATTAAAGTAGCCGATACAAACATAAAGTAAAAGGCATAAAGTAAGGACATAAAGTAAAAGACATAAAGTAAATAAATAGGAAACTTCGGAAGAACGATACGTAAATCGAACTCCGCTACAATAATAAAAGTAGAACCTATCTTGAACGATTAACTTATACCTTCCAGGATTCTAAACTTTCAATATTATCCGAGGTTCTTTTAATCGTTTTAAATACAAGTTTGGATCTTTTAACCTCCAATGATCCATCCTAAACTTTGAAACGAATCTAACTTAGAACTTTCTAAGGTTCAATGCTTTCCTCGAGAACTCCTAAGTTCTCACTTAAAGGATTAACTTCTAATCCTAAGGGCACTAACCCACTTCCCTCTAATCTTAGATTCGAATTCTAGTCTTAGTTTCCAATTCTGCAAATCATTATACTTATTCGTTCTCTAAAATTAATTTAAGTCTTAACTATTCTCACCTTTGTAAAAGAAGATTTCAATCCAAACCTTCGATAACGCGGTCAATGCAAAGTTCAAACCACCTACAATTAGAATTACATCTAACAATCAATAAATAATTCAACTAACAATCAAACAACATCTAAGCATTTAAAACAACGAAAAACCCAACAACCCCAACTTTGAGGCTCTCGGCCCCCCTCACAAAAGGGTTTTGGTTTTGGTTTTCCAGATTTTAGGCAATTCAGATGTGTTTTGAGTTGGTTTCAAGCAATTTCGATATTCCTGATTTCAATGGGTATCGATAATTAGGGTTTTTCAACATTATGCCCTTTCCCGAATTGAATTTAAATAAACAATAATTCATTAATTTACAACCCATAATCAATCCCAAAAAGGTAAATTTCAAACGGGAAGGGCTTTAACTGAAATTCGGTTTTAGGCTTATGGGAAAGTTTCCAAAAACTCTTAAAACAACTTCCGTATTTACAAACACCGAGTTTCCCGACAAGAAATCGAAGGATCAAAGAGAAAACTTCATTGAAACACTATTTGGAGCTTAGGGTTTGAAAATAAACTTACCGAGAACTCCGTGGATCACAGGAGAAAGGCATGATGGTTAGGTGGAAAAGAATCCTAGACCCGAGGGCTTTCCGATGCAACCAAAATAGAGTTGATCCGTCGAGAAACGAGCAAAACCAGAAGAAATCCCTCCCAATCACTATACCCACGGTTTTGAGGGAGAAAAATGAGAGGTTTTGGTCAACTTTGGTCAATTGCTTGATTTTTAAAGATGAATGAATAATATTTTTATATTTTTAAGAAATTGGAAATGACGGTTGGGTCCTTTTATGACTTTTGACTTCTAAATTGAAACCCGAAGCTCTTAAATAAATCTAAAGGTGATTAATAATTATTAATTGGCCTATTAATAATTATTAATGTCACCGAAACGAAATTTAAAGTATTAAAACAATTAAAAAGAATTTCGGGCGAAATTAACTACTAAAATCGAAATTACAAAAATAATAATTAATCTAAATACTTAAATTGAAATAAATAAATAAGTAAATAACATTAAATAAATAATAAAATAAAATAAATAAATAATAAAAAAAAAATTCACTTCAAAATAACGGGACGTTACAATTACCTGTCATTATTCACCAGAGGTGGAGGATATTAATGAAAAGACTTTGTATATTTTATTTTGGAAAGTGAGTTTAATGAGGTGAATTAACTGACCTACGGGAGCTTCATTTCTTGTCATTATTCACTAGATATGGAAAGATATTATCGAAAGGACTTTGTATATTTTTTTTTAAAGCGAGATAATGAGGTGAATGAACTGACCTACGGAAGCTTCATTACCTGACATTATTCGCATGTGATGGTTATATTAAAGTAAAGGTTGTATGCCTTTTTCACAAACGTCCCGTTATTTTGAAGTGATTTATTTATTTATTTTAATTAAAGTATTTAAGGTTAATTTAAAAGTAGTAATTTCGATTTTAGTAGTTAATTTCGCTTGAAATTCTTTTTAATCGTTTTAATTAGCCTTATTTCGTTTCGGTGACATTAATAATTATTAAAAGGTCAATTAATAATTATTAATCACCTTTAGATTAATTTAAGAGGTTCGGGTTTCGATTTAGAAGTCAAAAGTCAATAAAGGACGCAACTGTCATTTTCGATTTATTAAAAATATCAAGTTACTATTCACTCATCTTTAAAAACACAACATTGACCAAAAGTTGACAAAAATTCATTCTTTCTCCTCTTCAAAACCGTAGCTTCAAGGGTTTGGGGGGAAAAAATTCTGGTTTCATTCGTTTCTCGACGGATCGACTCGCTTTTGGTTGGATCGGAAAGGCCTCGAGTCTAGGATTCCTTTCCACCTAACAATCGTGCTTTCCACTCGGGTTCTAAGGACTTCTCGAAAAGTTAAAGATCAAACCCTAAGCTCCAAATAGTGTTTTAATGGAGTTTTCATTTTGATTCTTCGATTTCTTGCTAGGGACTCGATGATTTTAAGTACGGGAGTTGTTTTAAGTGTTTTTTGGAAACTTTCCCTAAACCCTAAAACTGAGTTTCAGTCGAAACCCTTCCCGTTTGAATTTTACATTGTGGGGGTTGTTTTGGGGTTTACTTTTATTGATATATTGTTTATTGTAATTAAATTCGGGAAATTGGTTTTTATCCAAAAACCAGAATCATCGATACCCATTGAAATCAGGAACTTCGAAACTACTTAAAACCAACTCGAAACACCTCTAAAGTGCCTAAAAGCCGGAAAACCGAACCCAAAACCCATTTTTCATTGAAGGGCCAAGAGCACCCTTTGGGTTTTTTCCGAGGATTTTCATCATTTTGAGCTTTTAGATGTTAATTGATCGATGTATGATTTATTAATGATCGTTATATATACTTTTAACTGTAGGTGTTTTGGATCGTTGATTGATCGTGCTATCGGAGATTTGGAGCAAAACTACTTTGGCTAAGGTGAGAATAAATAGGATTTAAAGTAACTTTAGAAACTGAATAAGTAGAATGGTTTGTAGAATCGGAGGTTAAGAATAGGATTCGATTCTAAGAGTAAAAGAAAGTGAGCTAGTACCCTTAGCATTAGGAGCTAGTACTTTGAGTGAAAACTTTGGAGTTTTTTGAGAGAACGTTGAACTTTTGAAAGTTCTATGTTAGAATCGTTCTGGAGATCAAAATGGATCATTGGAAGTTAAAAGACCCAAACTTTTAGAAAGAATGGTTAAAGGAACTTGGAAAATAGAATCATGGATTTTATTTGGGAGTTTAGAATCCTTGAAAGTGAAGTTCATTTATTTAAGATAAGAAGTTACTTTTATGAAAGTATCGGAAGTTCGATCTACTTTATGCATAAGGACATCTATGATCCATTTACCTTATGCACTTTACTTTATGTCCTTTACTTTATGACCTTTCGATTATGTTGAACGTTTATATTTACTTTACTTACACTCGAAAGCATAAATCATATCATATCATATTGCATTATCATTTATTTGGAGGAATAATGAGGCAATGCATAGACTGAGTGTGCTTGCATTGTCTGGTATTATTCGTTTTATATTTTCGTATATGTACATGAGAAATGCTAAAGGACTACGGGACTTTGCATGATCGAGAGGATGATGGATCAGAGATGGACTTAGTTGTGTATTTTGTATCTTTCAAATTTGTACAATTGTATTAGCTCTTAAGAGCTTCACGTCTTACTTTTATGTTTATTAGACGTTTTGAACTCCTGAATAGGAACTTGAAGTTCTTTGTGTTTTAAATTTCTGAATTAAAATGTAAACAGGTTTCTGGCTAGCCAATTTTCAAACATAACCATGCCCTTTTTTTTAACATAAAGACTTCCACTGTGCTTTATATTTAAATTATTTAAAAAGGAGTCGGGTCGTCACATTTAGTGAGTTAATGAATGTTTAAATATGTTAAGACCGAGTGATCTTAGCATTATTTAATAAAGAAAAGAAGTGAAACATTTGGTATATTATGCTTTTCCATAGAGAAAAAGAATGAAATATGATGATAGCCGAGTGCTATAAGGAAGGGGAATGAGATTGAATTGTATAATGAGAGAATACAAGGGTGTATTGAACCTTGTATATTTATTATGTTATATATAAGAGAACTAGATTCTCATTTTAAATTGGAAGATCTTGAAATTGGTGATTAAGACTTGATACAAACCTTATGTATAGTATAAGGTATTAAAGAAAATGAAATAAGATTGCTATGTGTGTTATGAAACATGTTAATCTAAAGCTTGGAAGTTAGTTCCTCGATTATTTGGGAGATTTGGTAAGTGAAAATGGAATACTTGATACAAAACCCTTTGGTGGTTGAAAGGTAGGGGAATGTGAGGACACAAATCCAGATACGGGTTTGGAGTCTAATATTACTTTTTATTTTGTTTATTTTCACTGGGCTTGTTGTTAGCTCATGATATTACAAACATTTTCAAGTAATGTTCTGGGTTGTGAGAGAGGAGCTGGTGCAGTCTGATCTGGATGATGATGATGATGCCGAGAAGGACTATATACATTTTTAAAGTCCATGGACATATTTTATTACATGTTTTGTCTTTTGAGTTGTTCATTTGTATATAAGCTCATAAGAGCTTTTTATTTTAACTTTTATAATCATGATCTCCTTTAATCTTTACATAGGAATTGTATTTCCTATCGTTTAATTTCTTGGATTGTGAAAAGTGTAAATAGGTTGTGGATATTCCAAGTTTTAAACTCCACGCCAAATTTTTATTAAATATTAAGTCTTCCGCTGCAATTTGATTTTAAATGATTTAAAAGGAGACGGGTCATCACATATGGTATCAGATCCTAAGGGTTTTGTAGACTACATGCGATGCATGTTTATTTTTCATGTTTTGTTTTAAGTCTACTCTCGAATCATCATCAGAGATCAGCAGCACCAGGTATGCCTAGAACTTTTATTCTCAAGCTTTATTTCTTTAATAGTGGAAAGTTTATGAGAAGGTTGCTAAATGTCAATTGTATTTGTGATCTTTCACCTCCTCGTAAAGCCATTATGTGGTGATGTTTATCTGACCCAAGATTGAGATTTGGGTAAGGGTGCTGAGAATTTGAATGACGTATAGTTTTGGAGATTGTACACCTCGTTGAGTGTATTGACATAATCTCAAAGTAAAGGAAACAAGATACTCCGAGAGATTTAACTTTTGATCCTCAACATTGATTAAAGTGTTATTGTCACACAATGCTAAGTTGTGGTCTTAGTGAATATGTGTTGACTTTGTATGTGTAATAAAGAGGACACGATTGTTTGGAACCCAATATTGAGAGATGAAACAACTATTTGAGGTGAGTAATTGTTGATAAGTAATTGGTCTGGCTCGGGTCCAGTAACCGAGATTCAACTTCATGGACAAAATCTTGGTTTGATTTTGAGAAAGTTGAATTATGGTAAATGGTAAATCATTGTGAAAGTAATGTATTAAAAGGAAAGTGCGATGCCACTCAAAAGAGGAAGTAAGAACATTTCATGATAAGTCTCAATAAGGACCATTAACGACTGTGTTAATTGGTTAATGACCTAGTTTGGTCGCTTTTGCACTATGATGTATCAATCTGAATTGGAAATACTCGAGGTTGAGTTATCGAGATCCATATTTGGTTAGTTGTCAAAGTTGACTAACACTAAGGTTGAGTGTTGGTATTTGATTAAGATATAGAAGGGATGTTGTCTGACCGTGGTATCGGTGAATTTTATAAGGCGATGTGATTGTTTGGTGAATTTCAAATCACATTGTGTTTGACCATCTAATTGGACGGAGAACTTGAGAAACTTATAGGTTGTAGTTTGGACCTAATGAGTCTTTTCAAGATAGACTCTAAAGTGAATCCTATGTTGGAAGGATATAATGTTATTGGACTAAGGTGCTTGAGAGACACAAGTTTGCCTTGCAAGGAAAGAAATGATCTATGAAGTCGAGTTCATTCAAGATTTGAATGAGGAGGCTTAGGAGTTGCCCGTATCTTGGACTTTACATCTTATGAAAAGAAGGGAAAACTAGCTACTACGGGACAGACTTCCTCTCAAAACAAGAAGGTAGAGGATGACAATGCTATTTGAGGGATACCACCACAGTGGAGACAACAACAACAGCAGCAGTAGCAGTAGCAGCAGGTTCGAGGTGGAGCTCAACATGGACAATCGAGAGCACAAAGGTCAGGATTATCAGAAAAGCTGCAGCAGGCATGGCCAACTTAGTATGCTCCCTAGGGTTGGGGCAGATGTTAGGACAGAGGTAGAGATTGAGGTAGACAGGCTCGGTAGTACAGATTTCTGCCTCTTACCTCATCCATCTACTCAGCATCTTATGTGAGTATCTCCTACTAGAAGGGATGCTAAGGCTGCAGATTTGGTAGTGATTTATACTTTGTCAATTTTAGGCCATTTGACTTTTGTTCTATTTGATTCTGGAGCTAGCCAATCTTTTATTTTATCTTGTTATGTTGAGTTAGCAACTATTGAGTCGAGACTGTTGGGTTTCAAGATGTGTGCTTTTACCCAAGTGGGGAAGTTTATTATTGTTGGTAGTATGATTAACACTTATGACCTGTGAATCCGGAATAGTTGTTCATATGTTACTTCAACTGTTATGCATATGCCTGATTTTGATGTGATAGTGATTATGGATTGGCTATTATCCAATCATATAATTATCGGTTGTACTGAGAGAGTTTTGGATATTATGAATCCATGTGGAACCAGTTTACATTTTCATGGGTCTAATGGCCGAGTAGTACCCACTTTGATATCTATCATAGAGGATAGAATGCTTTTGAGTGATGGAGTGTGGGTTATCCAGCTGTGTTAAAAGAACTTAAGAGTCTGTTGCAAGAGCTCTTAGAGTTAGGGTTTATTTTCCCTAGTGCGTCCTTATAGGGAGCACCTTGTTATTTGTGAAAAAAAAGACAGTTCATTGAGACTATGCATTGATTATCTAGAGTTGAATCGTGTTAGGATGAAAAAAAACAAGTATCTTTTGCCCAGGATAAAAGATCTATTCGATCAGTTGAGAATTCGGGATGAGGATATTCCCAAGACTATTTTAAGACGCGTAATGGACATTACGAGTTTTTAGTTATGTCCTTTGGCTTGACAAACGCGCATGCAACTTTTATAGACCTTATGCATACTATGTTTAGGAGATTCATCGATTTTATTATGGTTGTGTTTATTGATGATATTTTTGTTTATTTTAAGACCGAGGAGATGCATGATATGCATTTGAAGAAGGTCTTAATGATGTTACGAAATCAGAATTGTATATCAAGTTCTCAAAGTACGAGTTGTTGTTGAAAGAAGTGGCATTTTAGGCCACGTGGTATCAAGTAGAGGAGTTTATGTTGATCCTTCTAAGATTAAGGCAGTTAGTAACTGGCCTAGACCGACTAATGTGGCTGAGGTTCTAAGTTTTCTGAGGCTTACAGACTGATTTTCGAGAGGTAAGTCAGATGTGTCTATCCAATCTATCCTTTTCGTGATAAATTGTAAAAGGCTTTATGTGCCTTCAAGATTGACTTTTGAAAAGAACTATTGGAGGAGGCCCACAATTCTATCTTTTATGTTTATCCAGGTAGTACAAGATGTATGAGAACCCGAGATAGTATTATTGGTGGCCTGGGATGAAATTTGAGAATTCAAAGTATGTGAGTAGGTGCTTGATTTGTTAGCAAGTCAATGCCTTAAGGACAAGTTCATCGGGTTCTCTTAACCTTTGAGTGTACTTGAATGGAAATGGGAGGAGATTTCCATGAATTTTATCAGGGGTTTGCCGAAGATGGAAAAGAGTTATGATACAATTTGGGTAATAGTAGACCGTTTGTTAAAAACCACACACTTTATTCTTGGAAGGATCACCTACCCAATTAAGACTAAGGTACAATTGTACCTATGAAAGATTGATAGATTGCATGGTGTGCCTGTGAAAATTGTATCAAATCGGGACACACGCTTTGTCTCAAAGAGAAGGCACTGTTTAGTCACTTTATAGTAGAAATGTCGTTCTCCTGCTCATTGGGATGAGGTTGGAGAAAAGAGACTTTTGGTACCCAAGTTGTTATAAATGACTAGCGAGTCTATCGCTTTGATTAGAGAGAGAGGTTAAGGGTTGCCCAAAGTCAATAGAAGAGTTATATCGATAAATGACATAGTCCACTTGAGTTTGCAGTGGAGGATTACATATTCTTAAAAATGGCACCTACGAAGGGTGTTATGAGAGTTGGGAATAAGGATCAGTTGAGCCCTAGATTTCTTGGCCTATCGAGATACTCGATCAAGTAGGAGTGGTAGCTTACCGTTTAGCTTTACCACCTTTGTTTCGATCGTTGTAATATTTTCCATGTATTGATGCTTCGAAGATACATAGTGGATTCGTCCCACGTGTTTGATTAAGAGCTGGTAGTTTTGGATGCTAATATGTCTAATGAAGAGACACCAGTTAAGATCATTGCATTCAAACAAAAGTGATGAGGAATAAAGCGATCCACTTGTTAAGGTTTTGTGGAGAAATCAAGTAATCAGAGGAAGCAACGTGGGAAAGTGAAGACGAATTACAGTCTATGTACCTTCACTTTTTCACCTAGTGAGCGAACTTTTCGTTGACGAAAATCTTTTAAGGAGGGTAGACTGTAACGTCCCGTTATTTTACAGGAATTTTTTTATTTTTTATTTTAATTATTATTTTTTGATATAAAACATTTAATTTAATTATATAATTGAGTAATTTAAATTTTAGATTTAATTTAGAATTTATAACTTAGAAATTACGAGTTATTTCATTCGTAAATTCATTTAATCGTTTTATTAGCTTAAATTTGTTTTGGTCGTATTAATAATTATTAACGGACCAAGTAATAATTATTAATCACCATTGGGCTATCTTAAGAACTTCGGGTTTCGTTATATAAGCTAAAATCATTAAAAGACGTATCCGTAATTTCCAATTTCTTAAAATATCTAAAATCACTATTCACATCTCTTTAAATTCACCAAGTTGACCAAGGTTGACCATCTTCTTCCTTTCTCTTCTCTTTTGGCCGAGAGCTTTTCTTCGTGTTTTCTATTGAAGGGCTTCTTGGCTTTTCTTCGTTTCTCGGTGGATCGTCGTGTTTTCGGTTGTGTTGGATTGCCCGGGACGAAGGCTATCTATTCAACTACAAAAAAACTGTCAAAATGCGACCAGAAATTTGCGACCAAAAAAAGTGGTAGTTTTCTGGTGACCACCTGGTCACTTTCTTTGAAGGTTGACTCTAAGTGACCATCTGGTCACTTTTTTTGCAACCAAATTGTGACCAAAAGTAGAAATAGTCATAAAAAATGGCGCGAAAGAAGCGACCAATTGGTCACCTAAAAAAACGACCCTCTGGTCGTATTTTTGTGACTAAAATATGACTTGGTAGCAAAAAATGGCGCGTAATTTTGGAGGGAAGAAAGCTACCAAGTGGTCACAATTAAAAAGGACTAACTAGTCACAATTTTGGTGACTAAAAGTGAGCAGTGGTAGCTTATAATTGGAAGGAAGAAAGCTACCAAGTGGTCACAATTAAAAGTGACTAAATGGTCGCAATTTTGGTGACCTAAAAGTAAGCAGTGGTAGCTTATAATTGGAGGGAAGAAAGCTACCAAGTGGTCACAATTAAAAGTGACTAAATTGTCGCACTTTTGGTGACCTAAAAGTGAGCAGTGGTAGCTTAAAATTGGAGGGAAGAAAGCTACCAAGTGGTCACAATTATAAGTGACTAAATGGTCGCAATTTTGGTGACCATTAGTGAGCAGTGGTAGCTTAAAATTTTGGCGGGAATTAAGGTACCACGTGGTCATATTAAGAAGTGACCAGATGGTCGCAAATTATTTGATTTTATGTGACCAATAATTGATAAAGAATTTGGTGGGATAAAAGCAACCAAGTGGTCACCAAAAAAAAGTGACCATGTGGTCATAAATTCTGACTTGATGTGACCCGGGGCAGTGAGGAAAATGGCGAGAAAATTTGGCAGGAAACTACGACCAAGTGGTAGCAAAAATACTACCATCTGGTAGCAAATGAGAAGAGGAGTCCATTATAAAAATACCTCCACCCATTGTTTGTTAGCATTAAGAAAAAAGAAAATGAGAGAGTGGATGTATGTTCGTTTGATAGACGAGTATTTGAACGATGAGTTCATGGCCGGGGTTGAACAGTTTGTTGAGTTTTGCATGACAACTTTCTATTATGAAAAGTATGGTGGAAAGCTATGTTGCCTGTGCAGGAAATGCGACAGTAGGAGAATCATACCGGTTACAGAGTTGAAGGTGCATCTTTATAGTCGGGGGTTTGTGCAGAATTATTATCATTAAGTGTTTCAGGGGGAAACACAGGAAATGTTCGACGCAGCATTACAGGAATCGAGACGATACGAAGGTAGCAGCTCGAATGTAAAGGTTGTTGACGAAGAACGAAATGATGAACAACGGTATAGTCAGATGCAGCAAATGATAATTGATGGTGCGGGGTATGGGGGCAATGAAAATTTCCGTGAAAGTTTAAACGTAGACGAAGATGAACGGGTTGTAGAAGAGGAAATGAATCCGAAAGCACGTAAGATGCACGAGATGCTAAAGACAGCCAGCCGACCATTATACGATGGGTGTGAGGTAAGTCAACTTGCTGCTGCTACAGAACGTTTAAATATAAAGGCGCAGTACAACATACCCGGTAGAGGATTTGATGCGATTGCATCGTGGTTTCGTCGATGCTCTCCAGAAGAAAATAATATGCCCCACAGTTTGTATGACAAGAAAAAGCTAGTGGAGGGACTTGGATTACCCGTAGAGAAAATAGATTCGTGTCAAAACGGATGCATGATTCAAACAAGGGAAACGCAGCCTGATTCCGAACGCCCGCATGTTCTATTTACCGCTGACCCCACGTCTGCAACGGTTGTATGCATCGGATGTGACAGCCTTGCACATAAGATGGCATCACGAGCATTCACAGGATGAAGGTGGTATGAGACATCCCTCAGATGCTGCAGAAGGGAAGCATTTAAATAATTGTCATCCGTATTTTGCACAAGATCCAAGAAACGTCAAATTGGGCTTATGCACAGATGGCTACAACCCGTTCGGGGCATCCGGGGCACAATATTCAGTTTGGCCAGTCATGGTAACCCCGTATAACTTGCCTCCCTCGATGTGCATGCGAGACCCGATGATTTTTCTAACAGTGATCGTACCTGGGCCGAAAAGTCCAAAACAGAAACTGGATGTGTATTTGCAACCACTTATTGCAGAGTTGAAAAGATTGTGGACTGACGGTGTTATGACGAACGACATTTCGAAGAAACAAAATTTCTTGATGCGCACCGCGTTAATCTGGACGATCAGTGACTTCCCTGCGTATTCAATGCTATCAGGTATGTTGATCTTTAATTGCTTTCATATACATTTTTGAGTCTGTGTTTAACTTTTGTTATTGCTTTCCTTAGTCAGTGTAGTTAATTGTGTGAACCTCAATCTCCTCCTCTTAAAGGATGGAATATGGCGGGGACATACGCATGTCCACATTGCATGCTAGACACAGATGCATTTTATCTCAGAAACGGTTAGAAAACTTGTTGGTTTGACTGTCACCTTCGATTTTTGCCTTTGAATCACACTTTCCGTTCAAACGGCAGTGACTGGAAGAAGGGTCGATGAGTAAGAAAACAAACCCCCTCGACCATGTATAGTTTAAGACAGATTCTGCACGGTATAGATGCTATAGAGATGCAGAATATTACCGTGTAAGGTGCAGAGAGTGCAAACAATGCAGCTGGAAAAAACACGGGTTGGAAGAAACGGAGTATTTTTTGGGATCTACCGTATTGGGAAGATCTACTGATTAGACACAATCTTGATATAATGCATATCTAGAAGAATTTCTTCGACAACATTTTCAATACGATTTTGAACGTTCCGGGAAAAAATGAAGGACAATCTGAAGGCACGTTATGATATACGGGAGATATGTGACCGTCCAAAGTTGGAGCCTGACGACAATGATAATTACGCAAAAGCAAAGTACATGTTGACGACGGATGAAAAGAAAACATTATTTGAGTGGATCAAATCCATCAAATTCCTGGACGGATACGTTTCGAATTTGAGTCGGTGTATAGACAGTAAAAAACATATCATGTTTGGGATGAAAAGCCACGACTGTCATATATTCATGCAACGATTGATGCCCGTCGCGTTCAGACCGTTCCTAGAGAATAGACATTGGGAGCCGCTTGCCCAATTGAGTGTTTTTTTCAGGGACTTGACATGTACAGAGCTGACGGAAGCTACTATCGTTTCAATGAGTTCAGAGATCGTCGTTATTATTTGTAAGTTGGAGCAAATGTTCCCACCTGGCTTTTTTGACTCCATGGAGCATCTTCCAGTGCATCTTCCATACGAGGCATTCTTAGGGGGTCCCGTACATTACCGTTGGATGTACCCATTTGAAAGGTAAGCACAGTTATTTTATAATGTACGTGTATAAATCAGTACAGTGATCATCGAATGTAAATTATGTTTTGTACCCACAGGTACTTACGTCGGTTGAAAAAGATGGTTGGAAATAGATCACGAGTAGAAGGATCTAGCTGTAGTGCGTACCTGACGCAAGAGACTACCACATTTTGTTCATACTACTTTGATCAACACATTGCAGAGCAGTTTTGACCAACGAAATGAAACATTGTCGAAAATTTACTTGAAGGTGTTGACATAAACGACTTGCCAATTTTTACGGAACCTGGCATGACAGTTGGAAAATCAGTGCGTAGGCTGTTGACCGATTCTGAGTATCACGTAATGCAGACATACGTGTTCTGCAACTCCGCAGAGATCGAGCCTTACATAGTGTGAGTTTGTAACTTAACATTATTTCATCGCATAAACAAACTATTTGCTAACTATTTTTGTAACATACTAATTATTTCTAAACGTATACGTTCGAATGATACTAGTTGGTCTTACAGACGCCGAGGAGGGGTCAATAATCGACAAAGAGTTTCGTTCTTGGTTCAGTGCATACGTGAGTTATTTTAAATTGTCAAAAAAACCGTGGCATTTTGTTGAAAAAATTACTATCATCCTAACATTACTGTATGTGAACAATGACACAGGTTGACTCCCCTACATTACCGGTGGATGATCCTCGCATCATTTCTTTGGCAAAGGGACCTGGACGGATAGCAAGGTCGTATGGTGGATACGTCGGTAACGGTTACAGATTTCAAATAAAGGCGCATTCAGTGAACAGGGCAACAAACAACAGTGGTGTTTGCATAAAAGGTCACGTGTTCGGTACAAACGAAGACGATTACTTCGGAGTAATCGATGAGATTCTAGAGATTCAATGCGCAAGTCCGACGCTAAAACGCAATGTTGTGTTCAACTGCACTTGGTTCGAGACAACTAGACGAGGCGGAGTCCGTAAGATTGATCATTTACAAATCGTTGAGGTAAACAAGTCTAAGCATATGCGCACCGCTGATAGGTTTGTCCTGGCTTCACAGGCGATTCAAGTTTATTACCTGAACTATCCGATTAATAGACGAGATCTGACAGATTGGTTAGTTGTTTGTAAAGTTAAACCACGCCAGGTAGAAGAAAACTTGTCCGAGAAAGACGACCATGCAGAGGAAGCTGTTGCTTTTCAAGAAGATGAGATAAGATGTCGGTCAATCGACGATGGTCAGAATGCAAGTACTATTCGTCCTTTGAACGATGGGACGATAACATTGCATGATGATGATGATACAAATGCTTCCACTTCTCACGCAGGTGACATTGATGCTGAATTTATTCGAGACGATGAATCCGATGAAGAAACAGAAGAAGAAGAAGAAGAAGAAGACTTTATGTGACGGACTTGTTGGAGACGATGATGAATGAGATATTTCGTTAACTTGATTATTCAATGTGTGTATGTGTTTATTAATTAAAACTATTTCTTTTAATGAATGATTAAATATATATATATATATATATATATATATATATATATATATATATATATATATTAATATTTGCGACCACATGGTAGTAATTTAGAAGGGAAAGGCGACCAAATGGTCGCATTTTTGGAAAAGTATAATTATATTTTAAAAAAATATAAGTCAGATTACGACCATATGGTCGCAAATCTTAGCGGTAAATTTAAATTCTCATGAAATTTATGGCGGTGAATTTAAACATTACGACTATCTGGTCGCAATATTTGGCGGTGAATTTCATTATTGTGACCAGATGGTCGCAATTATTGATGGGACTCGTGATATGATAGCTGTTCTTGATAATGGTAACTGGGTGACCAAACGGTCGCTTTTTAAAGAAATGCTACCAGATGGTCACAAATATCTCTAAAAATGTGACCATCTGGTCGTATTTTTTCCAGCACGCGCAACGTTTCGTTTCTGTTCATTATTACATATTTGCGACCATTTGGTTGTAAATTCTGATTTAAAATCAGATCAGTCTCCTTCCCCCCGTTTCTTTTCCTTTCCTTTCTCTTTTTCTTTCTCTTTTTTCTTTCTTTTCTCTCTTTCCCCCGTTCTGTTCCCCGTTGTTTTTTCCCCGTTCCCGTTCCCCGTTCCTACTCTAAACCTAAACACCCTAAACCTCCAATCCCGGTTTCTATTACGAGTTTAGTTTCGTTTACGTTTTTAGTTATTTTTAGTTTAAGTTTATGTTTAAATTTAATTAGTTTAGTTTAATGTTGTTAATTTCATTAATTTTAGTTTAATTAATGTAATTTAGTTTAATTAAGTACTTAGTTTACTTAAGGTTTATTAATCTAATTTCGTTTACTTTAATTAATTGATACATTTTAGTTCAATTAATCTAATTTTAATTTAGTTTAATTTAATTAATTAGTTTAGTTAAGTTTAGGTTTTATTAATTAATGTTAGTTAAATTTAATTAATGTTAGTTAAATTTAATTTAGTTAAATTGAAAGCTTCATTACTTAGTTTACTTTAATTAATTACTTAGTTTAGTTTATTTTAATTTTAATTAATTAATGTTTGTTTAATTTAATTAATTTTAGTTCAATTAATCTAATTTAGTTTAATTCTTCATTACTTAATTTACTTTAATTTAATTAATTTTAGTTCAATTAATCTAATTTAGTTTAATTCTTCATTACTTAATTTACTTTAATTTAATTAATTTTAGTTTAATTCTTCACTACTTAGTTTACTTTAATTTCAATTTACTTTAATTCAAATTAATTAATTAGTTTACTTTAATTAGTTCAATTAATCTAATTTTAATTTACTTTAATTCAAATTAATTAATTAGTTTATTTTAAATTATTTACTTAATTTATGTTAGTTTAATTTACATTATTTAATCAATTTAATTTAGATTATTTCATTAATTAATTAATTTAATTTATTTCAATATTTTAATTACGTAATTAGTATTAAATTAGTTTAGTTTGGTTGTAGGAGTATGACGGGCAGACGACGTCCTCCCCAGTCAGACGAGCCTGACGACGTGGGTGATGAGGCTTCTCCACAGCCGCCTACTACCGCTGCCCCTGATGCAGACCTGACTACAGAGGAGTTGGAGATCCTCTTTGGTTACGAGGCGGGAATTGCTGCCGCGCTCGATGAAGCAGTCCCTGAGACCCAGTCTGCGACACCACGACTGACGCAGGACTCCCTGGCCACGACTCCCGGCTTAGCATCGAGTGCATCGAGTCTGCGTCAGTCGCATCAGGGTCGGATCCAGCTAGCCCCTCCACTTCATGCACGTAGCCGTCTCAGGCCGCAGACTCTACCCTTCGGATTGAAAGGGATACGTAAGTAATTTTGTTTATTGTTTTAATTAATTAATTTTTAAACCTTTAAACTTTTTTCAAAGTGTTTTTTTTTTTCCGTTAACTAATAGTTTCTAATAGCACAATAATTTTTATGTTTTTGCAGAGTACAGCCGCATACAACCGTTTCAAAACGGTTTCGCAAGGTCCTTCAGAGTATGCCTCTACCCTGCGACCTTCGCTGGCAGAAGATTCTGACGACGGAGAAACGTCGGATGTACTACAACTGGAAGGTAAAAAGCATCATTTATTTTTATAATTAATTAATTTTGAAATTTATAGAAATAAATTTATTACTTTAACAATTTTTTTATTTCAATTTTTTCAGGGCAAGTTTCCTGTTATCGATTCTGATATCACGGACGGTAGATTGTTCCCCCTATGGGACAGTCACGTCCGGGATCAATTCAAGGACCTCATGTACCGGGCGCGCAGAAAGCAAGCAGCAAACAGCCTCGTGTGGATGAGCCCGGAGGACCACGCGCGGCTTATCTCGAGCTTGAGCACTCCTGAGGGCAAGGCAGTGTCAAGCAGGAATAAGGCCAACCGCGCGAAGAATCCCACCAAACACACAGCAGGGGCCCGGACACACGACGAGCACCATCGTTGATTGGTAAGTTTTTTTTTGGTCGTTTTCTTACTTACGTACTTTTTTCTCGTTTTCTTTTTTCAATTAGTTATTAATTTATTATGTTTTATTCTTCAATCTTTAATATTTTTAGGAAGCGAATCACGGGTGCCCCGTCCCGCCCGATGAGCTGCACCGCGTTCTTCACACGAAGAAGGACAGGACGTTCGTCGACGATAAGGCGAAAGCAGTTTAGGTATTTAATAATTTTTTCAATTATTATTTTTTCTTTAAAATTTTCCTAACTTATATATTAACTTTTTTATTTTCTGAATTTTAAATGTTTAGGAACGTTTCACGGAGTCCTTGAGTCAGCGGTTGCCCACACCAGAGTCGCAACCGACTCAGGACGATCGTAGAGACGCGTTCTTGGAGGCTGTTGGAGGGTTCGGCCTGATGGATCAGTTCCTGGACTCGGCTCGTATGAGCGACGCCATTAAGCAGATGTGCCCCGGCCTCAGCGGAGCGGAGCGAGCACTAGCTCCGGCCCTTCTCCGGTTGAGCAGCAGCTGGGCGCGGACATGGACGCTATGCGCGAAGACTTCGTTTCTCGAGTCACTGCGATTGAGGCGGACATGCAAGCACGAGTCGAGGCTCAGGTGACAACAACTTTGGCCGCGTACTTCAAATCCCTAGACGGTGGCCAGTCATCATCGACGCCTCCTTCGCCACCCCCCCCACCCCTCCGCAGTAGTTCTAGGATGCTTTCGTCTGTATAAAACGTTTTTTGAATATTTGATATATATATATATATATATATATATATATATATATTTTTATTTTAGTTCCAATTTTTTGTTATTAAATTTTAATCTTAATTAAATAAATAATTAATAATTAATTAACTAATTATTGAAATTTAAATTTAAAAAAAAAACAAATTCTTACATGCGACCATATGGTCGCATTTTATTTCACGAAAACAACCATATGGTCGCATTTTGACTGAGTCCAAAAGTGACCATTTGGTCACATAAAATACGACCATTTGGTCACTTTTTATGTGACCGATTGGTCACTTATCTTCAACATAAATTACGACCATATGGTCACTTTTTAGGCGACCATCTGGTCGTATTTTGACTGAGTCCAAAAGTGACCATTTGGTCACATGAAATACGACCATTTGGTCACTTTGTTATGTGACCAAATGGTCACTTATCTTCAACATAAATTACGACCTGATGGTCACTTTTTAAGCGACCATCTGGTCGTTTTTTCAAAAGGTTGACTTTTTTGCGACCAAACGTTTCTGGTCGTACATTTGTGACTGTCCAGTCGCACAAATTCAGGACCGACCAGCTTTTTGGCCACCACCATTTTTGTCACTTTTTTGGTCGCAATTTTATGGTCGCAAATTGACAGTTTTTTTGTAGACCTAGCTTTTGATGTTTCCCGTTCTCAAAGGGAAGCCCTAAAAAGTAAGTTTTCAAAACTTTTGATATGGATTTGTTTGTTTTGGTTTACAAATGAGTTTTGAAGTTGAAATCATGAATTCCCATCAAGCAATTTGACAATTTCAAGCTCAGATTTTTGAAAAACACTATTCATCCCAAATCACTATTCACCCGAAAATTCACACTTGTTCTCATCTTAGTTATGAGTTGTAATATGTTGTGCAATTGATGATTTGTAGGTGCGATTGCTCGTTTGTTGGTTCGTGGGAACTTAGGCTTGGAGTTAGTTCTAATTTGAGTTGAGAGAACTCATAGGTGTTTCGAAGGAAACGAATAACTCTTGGAAGTTCTAAGTTTAGATTCGCTTCTGCATTTACTAATGTTTATCGGAAGTTGAAGTTCCAAGTGTAATAGGGTGAATAAGGAATTTAGATAAGGAACTTCGGATATTTATTGAAAGAAATAGAATCAATTGAATTAGAGACTTTTTGATAAAGTTAGTAATTCAAGTTTAACTGAAGGTCGTTTGGCTTGATTTTATTTATTGTTTTTTAGAAGTTCTTAATTGCTCGTTTTATGTATAAAGGGTAATTCGCGATCCATTTATCTTTATGCCTTTCGATCACTTTGAATGTCTACATTTATTTTTACTTGTACACTTTGAATATTTATATTTATTTACTTGCACTTGAAAGCATATTCATATCATATCAATGAACAAACTTACATACTCTCCATTATGTGTCTTTGCTTTTTCCTTGATTAGAGAAATATGGGGCCCTGCTGTTCAAGCACTGAAGCAGTCCATAACGGAACTACTTATCTATTTTCCTATATTGAAATGAGTGAATTTCAATCTTGTGTAGTTACGTTCCCAGCTATAAGTAAGATGCAATCCCCAAAGTGGGAGGCATATTGAGTTTACTATATACGAAGTGTCTCTCTGTGACGGCTTTACCAGAAAACAGTAAGTATATCTTAGTCCAGTCTACTACAATCTCTATCGTAACAACACCCCCGCTCACTTGTGTGTACATAAGCAATCCAAATAAGATCACTTGTGCCAATTCACAAGTGGGTTGTGTTAGTGGTGATATCTGAAATAAGGCACCCAACCTTTATTCATATTCCACAAACTATTTGAGTTACAACTTAAGTGAATCTTCCTGTATCACATGCTCACTTTAAGTTATCAATACTAACTATGTATCATATGATGGATTACATTTATTAAATAATAATAAATGACAATCTAAATATTACTAATTAATAATTCCTTTATTTATTTATAGTCTATTTTGATTACATAAGATTTAGGGCAGAAATCCCAGTAGAGCTTACGTTCAAGTTAATACATATCTAACTTACACTTTACATGCGTCTTACTAAGCACTTCTCGAAGGCTATCTCGATAGCTTACTCCATAAATACTAGGCTACATCCTAGCCTCTCAAGCTTTTGCTCACTTCCCAATTCTAGGCTCTTCACTAGCCTTTCGAGCTTCTTGGCCATCATCCACACAGCGTCACATAATTTGCTAAATCAACCACGGTAACCACATGTAACATCTAGATTCTCTGACCGTTACATATGTTACAACCACATGACTTTTAAACATCATGTAGGAAGTGGAAGTATGTAATGTGATGCAAATATGCAAGCTACACTTATAAATTATTCCATCCTTTAACTCAAACCTAACGGTAACATACGTAAAAGTAAACCCAATCAGTATATGACTTAATCTTTCACTTATCACATGCTTTAAACATAAATAACATTTAATATAATTCAAAAATATAATGTAAGCATGACTATATCAAAGTCAATCCCACTCATTTTGCTTTCTCAATCATGTATCGACTAGTTAGGCTAATCGGTTTTAATTTCAGTTTCAACCTTCTTCCCTTACTCTCAAGTACTAGGAAATGATCCCACAGCAGCCCCTACAAGATAAGCGCCACATCCTCACACTCTCACGGTCATAACCACACTCAATCCATCTTACCATTACACAACCCGCTTTATTCTCACCTTGGTTATTCTTGCAAAAACTTGCTTTGTGTTTGGTCTCCTCCTACAACAACTCATTTCAAACTTATTTAAATTCATAATAATACAATTATCTCAATAAAAAAAAACTAAATAAAACCCGGAACCTGATTTGATCCAAAAAGTACAAAACTAGCTAAACTAAACGATGGTATTTTTGGTAATTTTGGGGGTGTTTGAAAAATCATTGGCTTGCCGTTCTATGTTTTTTTCCTATGAAAATATATATTTAGGCACACATAAGTTACAGAATTGAAAGATTCTAAGTAAAAGTCAAGAAAATCCCAAAATTGGAAAAGCTAGAAAGCTTGAAAATGCCTATTAATGGAGTTTTAAGCTAGAGTTCACCCATGGCTTCTTAAATCAAGAAATCTTTTGAAAAAAAATATCCTAGGGTTTGAGATAAGATTGATCAGAGTCTAGTTCCAAAAATTTAAATTTGATTTAACTCAAAGAGAATTGGTTTTACAAACCCAAACAAGAAGAAACATAAAAATTCAACAAACCTAGGTGAAGAACTTTGACTTTCCATGGATAGTTTCTTACCTTGAAGCTTTTATAATCAAAGGAATCTTCTTCCAATATTCCTAAATTGTTGTTTCGTCCAGAAATCTTCCAAATTTCTCTTGAATTAAGCTAGATCCTTGATGAAATTGAGAAGCAAAACCCAACCTTTTGGGTTCCTTGAGGCCGACGTTGGGGGAGAGATTTGGAGAAGATGAAGTTTTTCCTTTTTTTTTTTTTTTAATTCTAACATATATAATTGAGGATGGCTGAAATTAAGAGTTCCTTAATTGCTATTTGATCCCCCACCTCTTCACATAACAATCAAGTCCATTCTATTACTAACTAGTCCTTGCCCTTGTGTTTATTGCTAACTAACCCTTCCCCCTTAACAAACCATGGTTAAAAAACCCTCTTCTAATTAATTTCCATCCTTGGTTAACTTTTAACTCTAGTTAACTACCAAATAATCAAATTAAAATAGGTAATAATTCCTAAAATTTTTAACACCTAAGTATACAAGCAAACATCATAAGGATTTTTTTTTTTAAAAAAAAAATGATTGCCCTTAACAAAACTCGGGAACTTACACACAACTTCAAAAATCTTGTTAAATGTCTCCGTCTTATATTCTATCAGAGGTTGAAAAATAGTACTAAACTCAACTTAGTGTCCATTGTACTGTGAAAACTATACCAACACTTTGGGAAAAAATAAGTTTCTCAACCTGATACATTAAAAATTCGAACCATATGCAACCTCACCATTTCTTGTGGCTATATCTGAGCCCACGTCTCAATAAGACAAGTAATCTTTCAAGACAGAAAACGAGCCCATATCCATTATGAAACCTTTACAGGCATTAAGTATCCAAAAGGATTCTTTCTCAAAGTTTTAATCTGTACGCAAACCAAACAACTACTCAACTCTAACACATCCCTTTTTTTTAACGGTCCACCAATAATTTATCCTACATGGTTGTACTATAAACATACAACTTTCCTCAATAGTTCATTCCTTAAAGTTTCCTCCATAGGCACATACAACCAACCTCGTAAAATAAAGAATTATTTGTGAAGAAAGTGAAGAACTCATACAAATATTACTTTGCATCGATAAAACAAATCATAAGACTCTTATCTAACCTACATGCATAAATGATCATGTCTCATCATTAGTTTTGCAATCAATCTAGCCATGCTAGCTTTCACCTCAAAAGTCAAGAACGATATCTCACCTTGCTCTAACGCCCATTGAAGTCTCAACTATTGTGCAAATCAATTTTTCCTTAAATGCATTTGCCACAACATTAGATTTTCTATAGTGATAATGAATATCTTAGTCATAATCATGAATCGATTCTAAGCCCCTACGCTATCTCATAATCAGCTTCTTTAGAGTAAAGAAGTACTCAAAACTCTTGTTATTTATTGTAGATCAAAATTTTCTCAACATACAAATAATGCCACTAAATCTTCACTACATGAACCATAGTTGCTAACACCATGTCATGAGTAGGTCATTTCTTCTCATCCTCTTTCACTAGAAGTATAGGCTACATTTCATTCTTCATCAATATACATCACAAACCTTTTTGAAGCATCACCATAGTTAGTAAGTCCACCTAAATCGTCAGGAGTAATAATTATCAGAGCTTTAATAAATCTCTTCTTGAGTTCCTCAAACTCTTTCCACACTCCTGCAAAATATAATTAACTCATTTTCTGGTAAATATAGTCATCAGTGAAACAATTATCGTGAAATCCTGTACAAATCTCTTATAATCTCGTCTAAAACCAAGTAAAATATAAATCTCAACTACAATAGTTAGTCGAGACTAACTGCTAACTTATTCTAACTTCGAGTGAGCAACAAAAATTCCCTCATCCAATACTATATTCCCCAAGAAGGAGACTTTCTCCATTAAAATTCATACTTAATAAATTGAGCATAAAATGCCTCGTCTATCCATAATGCCACACCCCTTCATCTAAAAAATCTCTTTCCTGTCAGTTCCTCTGCACATAAGCTTAGCCCCTCATGGACTCTTAATTGAAGTTGTCTTTTAATATAGTTAATGGTAGTATGGTTAGCGTATAGCCAATGCATTCCCAATATGACATCAAAATCACTCGGAGTCAAAACAATCAAAACAACACTAACTCAGCAACCTAACATGCATAAGCTTTTGGTTTTAATCACAGAATGAACAAACACAACTTTTATTACTAGAGTCACCATATGATTTTCTACAATTCAAGACAACTTGTCGAGCTTTCTCTCATATTTTCCTAGTATCACATCCTCCTACATCAAGGTTAAGAACTTGTCATATTTCTTTCAACAAGCATCTATAGGACACTACTTGCCAAAAAAATAAACTTATCTATTACTCTTCCTCATTTTCTCAAAACTACCAAATTCTTTAATCTAGAAATGACATCATCAATTACGGGGTAGGTCCCTTAGTGGACCTTCATTCTATCTAGGTAATGTATGAACTCATATGCCTGCTCAACTAGATTCACTCAATTTCATTCTATCTTAAAATCAATAAAGCTAGCATGAATCTCTTTAGAAGCGTACTTTTTATACTGATTCAATGTTCGACTTCTTTGACATAGTCTTAAGTTTGGGCCACTTACCTACTTGACACTCCTATTACTTTTCTTGTACCAAAATAACTTGTTTTGAAACCACAAAAGCAGACGACTACTTTGCAAGTTACATTCACAGTGAGTGGGTCTACCTCATCCACAATTGAAACTATAACCTTCTCGATTCTATAAATAAATCCACATTCCACTATGACCACGTCCTCAACCTAGAGGTCGGTCCCCACCTTCTTTTATAGTAGCTATGCAAAGAGGAACACTATAACACACAAATAATTCACATGAGACTTGACTAGCTATATTTAATAATATAACAAACTATACCTACAAAAAAAATGCTTATTTGCGACCAGGAAATTACGACCATCCTGGTCGTAATTGACCAAAATACGACCTCAAATGTGACCAGAACTATCGTAGCCAAAAAATTGGGTCATTATGAAAAATTTGTGACCTGGGGCCATAAAATTACGACCATATTGAGACCATACTATTTTTTCTTGTAAAAAAGTCAACCATAAATATTACAACCCCATGGTAGCAATATTTGCTACTCTGAGATCATTTTATATTGCCCATAATTAGGACCAGACGGTAGCAATATTTGCTACCGTCTGGTTGTAATTATGGACACTATAAAATGACCACAAAGTAGAAAGTATTGCTTTCATGAGGTCGTTTAATTGGGCCAATAATTATGACCCTAGGCTAGCAATATTTGCTACGCTAGGGTCGTAAATGTTAGTATTTTTTTATTTGTTTTTTAAAACAATATTTAAATATTTTAGACCCCGAGGGTAGCAAATATATCAATTTTTTTATTATTATTAATTAAAATTTATTTTATTATATTTTAATTAATTATTATTTATTATAAAAAAATGAATAAAATAATAAAATATATAAAATAACCAAAATAATTCGTATACAACCGAAAATGATTCACTAAAAATATATTAAAAACACCAAAATAATTCATATACAACCAAAAAAAGGAAGTAAATGAAAAAACTATTGCGGTGGTCGAGGAGGGGGCGTAGAAGATGAAGGGTTAGGGTCATTCGGTCCATGAGAATCGAAGAATGCAGCCAAAGCAGCTGCAACCCTGTGCCTGGACCTGCTCACTGACCGAAGTATGGATCTCTTGAACAGAAGTACGCATCTTCTAGACCTCTGATTGGAGCTGTTGGACCTCCTCATACAGCTGCATCTGAACAAGAGTGTTCCTCTGCTGCGAGCTGCTCTCAGGTCAAGGTACATCTGTGTATAGACGCCTCTTGTAAGATCCATGATCAGGAATAGATCCATCTGGCCAAATGCCTCCTGTCGCTTCCAAGAATGCTTCCTATCGATCCTCCTGTGTCGGCTTGGAGTCTTCAGATGACAAGAGCTGGGACAATGTGTCCCAAAAACGGTCATATTCAAATTAGAAGTAAAACATAAACACTTTAGTTATAATATATATTTTAGTAAATATAAAATTACAATGTAAGGGTAGTCAAAACATTACCCTAACCGCTCACGCCTTGTCATCCACTGGGGAGCGGACCACTCTGTAGCACCCCTCGAAACCGTTTCAAAACGGTTTTATGCGGTTGCAATCTTATATTTATAAAAAAACAATAATGAAAAATATAGTTAGCTTTCATATAAAATAAATAAAATAATATAAGTTTACGTATATGAGGTACTTACTCATCTCCCTCGATCCGAAGTAATGATGGATCACGAGAACGGGCGGGTGGCGGAACTGCGAACCGGAACTAGACCCTGAAGCTAATCCCAGGCCGATCCCGAAGCTGAACCGGAAGCACCTCGAGATGTCCCAGGTGTGTCATGTGTTGCAAGCGGAGTCCCGAGCTATGTCTCAGGTACTACTGTATATGGAGCTGGGGGATCGTACTGTGCAAGCAGCTCGTCCAACTTCTCCGTCGTGGGTATGTGATCAGTAAAAAACGCATCACCATCATCATCGCCAATATCATGTGATCGCGGAGGATGTCATGCGCCTGTAATTTTTTTGTCTGTGGGGTTGTAAAAATAATACTACATATATTCAAATAAGTACGTAAACTAATATAATTCTATTTGCATTATTCTCAAAACATTTTAATTTTTAATCTAAATTACACACTAATTTAAATAATTTAAACTATAATAAACCCTAAACTAAAACTAATATAATTAAAACTAATCTAATCTAACTAAATTTAATTATACTAATTAAAATTTATGTAAACTATTCTAAGTACATAAATTCTAACAAAACTATAATAAAATTACTAATTAAACTAAATTAAATGAACTAAACTAAACTAATGTAGATAAATTAAAGTATATACATTAACATCTAACAAATTATAAAACTAATCTAATAATATTAAAATAATTTAAACCCTAAATTAAAACTAATATAATTAAAACTAATCTAATTTAAACTAATTAACTACACTAATTAACTAAACTAATTTAACTAAACTAATCAACTAAACTAATTATACAAACTAAGAACATAACCTAACTGACCCTAATTCACCTAATTAAAAATTTAAACGAACTTTTAAAAAGAAAGTTAAGATAACTAACCGTTTCTTTTATGGACAAAAGGAAATCTCGGGATTTGAGAAAATGAGCGTTGAGGGAATGGAATATAAAGAAACAGTATTGGAGGGAATGTGACATAAGGGAATGGGGGAGGGGAAAATGGAACGGAAAGAAAATAAAGGAAAAGGAGAATGGGGAGGGGGAGAATCCGTTCTGCCCTTTTAATTTGATATTTGTGACCAGTCTGGTGCAGTCAATTACAACCAGGCTGGTCGTAAATATAAATATGTAATTATTGCAACTTGCAACCACATGGTCGTAATATTCAAAATCACCAGCATAAATTTGGTAAAAAATCAAAATTACCGCTAAATATTACGACCAGATGGTCGCAAATATATATAAATGCGACCATATGGTCGTAATATTTTTTATATTTTTTTACTTTCCCGGGGTAAAATTACGACCATCCGGTCGCAATTTTGCATTTGGGAAAATAAAAAAATATTACAGTTGTAAAGAATAGTGCGATCTAATGGTCGTATTTTAACTAATTTTTTACGACCATATGGTCGTATTTATAACTATTTTTTTAAATGTTTTTTAATGCAGCCAATAAAAGAAAAATAACTTGTTTTAGTCATCATCCTCTGTGTCTTCTCGTCCTCCTTCAAGTGCATCCTCAGATTCTACTTCAGTTTCTTCTTAAGTTGTTTCATCTTGTGAAGTATCATGATCACGATCACGATCATTTGGAACATCTGTATTGTCCTGCAATGTCATCGTTCCATCATTCAGTGGTCTAGCAATACTAGCGTTCTGACCATCGTCAATCGCATGCAATCTTATCTCGTCTTCCTGGAAAGCACTGTACTCTGTAATGTTCTTATCAGAGACACTTTCTTCTACATGGGACGGTTTTACTTTACAAACAACTAACTAATCTGTCAGATCGCGTCTATTACATGGATAGTTTAGATAATAGATTTGAATCGCATGTGAAGGCATGACAAACGTATTGTCTGTGTGCATATGTTTAGACTTATTAACCTCCATGATCTACAAATTATACAGCTTACGAATTCCTCCTCATCTTGTTTTCTCAAACCACGTGCAGTTAAATAGAACAATGTGTTTTAGAGTTCGACTTGCGTATTGAATCTCAATAATCTCATCTATTACTCAGAAATAATCGTCTTCATTGGTGCCCAACACTTGACCCTTTATTCAGACCCCACTATTGTTCGTTGCTCTGATAACTAAATGCGCCTTTGTTTGAAATCTGTACCCATTACCAACGTAGCCAGTATATGATATTGCAACCCGTGCAGGTCCTTTTGCAAAAGAAATAATTTGAGGATCAGATACTGGCAATGTAGGTGAGTCAACCTTTAATCACATATATTGTAAAAGTTAATTAATTCAATAAGTGCAATATATAATACTAAATAAATTTGACACATTAGCCAAAAACTCACGTATGCAGAGAACCAAGAACGAAACTCTTTGTCAATCATTGATCCCTCATCAACGGATGTAAGATGATGCTGAACCATTCAAACGTAGAGGTTTAGAAAAAATCTATATGATATACGTAAGTTAACAACTGTTTGAAACAATTCAAATTGTTTTAAACTATGAACATCATAAAAAAAACGTACTCGATGTATGGCTCCACTTCGGTGCAGTTGCATAACACATACATTTGGATAACGTAATCCTCAGCATCAATCAACGGCCTCCGCACACTTTTACCAATAGTCATGCCAGCCTCTGTAAATAAGGACAAGTCATTTACATCAACACTTTCTACTAAATTTTCAACAACATTTCACTTCACTGATCGATACTGCTCTGCAATGTGCTGATCAAATTAGTAGGAGGAAATTGTGGTTCTCTCTTGTGTAAGGTACGCACTACTGATAGATCCTTCTACTCGCGATCTATTTCCGTCATCTTCTTCAACCGACGTAAGTACCTGTCGATACGATGTAATATATACATGAAATATTAATGTGTTGATTGCGTATGTAACTAATATTATTAGTGTTTTTACCTTTTAAATGATGCATCCAACGGTAATGGAGTGGACCTCCTAAGAATGCCTCGTATGGAAGATGCACTGGAAGATGCTCTATTAAGTCAAAAAAGGTAGGCGGGAACATTTGCTCCAACTTACAAATGATAATAGCAATCTTCGAACTCATTGATGCAACAGTTGCGTCAGTCAATTCAGTACAAGTCAAGTCCCTAAAAAAACACTCAACTGTGCAAGCAGCTTCTAATGTTCAAGCTCTAGAAATGGATTGAATGCGACCGGCATCAATTGTTTCATGAATACATGACAATCGTGACTTTTCATCCAAAACATTATATGTTTCTGACTGTCTATACACCAACTGAGATTGGAAATGTATCAGTCTGGGAATTTGATTGATCTTATCCACTCAAATAATTTCTTTTCTTCGTCCGTGGTCAAAATGTACTTCGCTTTAGCTTAATGATCATTAGCATCAGGCTCCAACTCAGGGTAATGACATATCTCTCGGATATCATAACGTGCCTTCAGATTGTCCTTTGTTTTTCCCGGAACGTTCAGAATAGTGTTGAAAACATTTTCAAAGAAATTCTTCTCATGATCACATAATACATAATATTCTTTTCGTAAAGTAAAGATATTAAGACGTAAAGTAAAAGTAGTGAGTATTACTAAGTCTTTCTAACCATTCGAATGAATATAAGTAATTCTAGCACTAACTTTCTTTGTTACCAAATCAGTTTCATCATAATGTGTTACCGTATGGATCAACATCAACATACTACCACGTACGGTCTCACCATATCACAAATCATCGTAACGGGTTTACCGTATGGATGAACATCAACATACTACCACGTACGGTCTCACCATATCACAAATCATCGTAACGGGTTTACCGTATGGATCAACATCAACATACTAGCCCGTATGGTCTTACCATATCACAAATCATCGTAAGAGGTTTACCGTATGGATCAACATCAACATACTAGCCCGTACGATCTCACCATATCACAAATCATCGTAACAGGTTTACCGTATGGATCAACATCAACATACTAGCCCGAACGGTCTTACCATATAACAAATCATCGTAACGTGTTTATCGTATGGATCAACATCAACACACTAGCCCGTACGGTCTTACCATATCACAAATCATCGTAACGGGTTTACCGTATGGATCAACATCAACATGTTAGGAATGGTGTCCTAGAACTTGTAATTATTTAATAATAATAATTTATTAAGGATAAATTAAATAAATAAACATAAGTTCTTTATATTATCTAGATTGGTTCAATTAATGATATTAGGAATATATGGAAATATATAAATATCAAACATTCAAATAGTAAACCCTAAGTTACTCTTATGAAATCACGACTTAGTATGTGAGTCATACAAGAGGATTAAAGTCGAGATGAGAAACTTAAACGTGTCTACAGTAAACGGATAACGTTCGGGAACCTTATCCTGGTAACACTGTTGATAGCTTCGCATTTTGTTTATAGACAAATGATCGAATCCTTATCATTCATGTGGGAGACATGAAATGGAAGTATCATATGCAATGTTGATTGTATAAGACAGGACCACGATGTTCGATCAAATTTCTCATTAGTACCGTTTACGAGAAATAATCGAATATCAAACTAAGTTTATCAACCGTGATAGATCTCAATCCTGAGTGAAATGCGGACTCCTATTTGTGGAGTTATGTTCTTTGATTCACATAGTTGAGAGCGATCTGTAAGAACGCTCAATACACTCCTGTTTTGGGAACATGACTAGATAAGTAGCTGGGAACTCATTTTCACGAGATGGAATTCATAACTTTCCTATAAATTAACGGTATCAGTGCGATACCTAAACATTTTAGGAACTTTAGGAAACTCCCTTGATGTACTGATTCGAGACATGAACAAGTGACGTCACGACTTCTATTGATTACAGAAGTATCTTATCTCTAGTTCGACTAAAGATAAAGTTCATTGGAGAATCAGCGGGAACACAAGGATAAAGCGGTAATTACAGGGGCAAAACGGTAAATTTATCCGCCTGTAATTATGAGGGTTCCACATGAAGGATATATCACAGATATAAATAATGATAAACTAAATGGACATAACTCATCTATAGTAAGGGGAGTTCAGCTATGAATCTATAGTGGAATTATTCATAGTTAGATAATAAGTAATTAACTGATTATGTGTTAATCACTTAATTGGCTAATTATTAAGCCCATGATCTATAGGTCCATCGGGTCCCTATGCTAGCCCAAATATTGTGGTCGCGAAATCAAGTAGAAGAAATGAAATTTTAAGTAAAGTGAATTACTTAAAATAGGCAATATTAATTGTTTAAATATTGAGTAAATTTAAACGGTAATTAATATAAACATTATTAATTGTTTAAATAATGAGTTTATTTAAACATGAAATTAATAATGAAATATTATTAATTAGATATTATTAATTATTTAAATATTGAGTATATTTAAATGGTAATTAATAATTTGAAATTAATTAACAATTATTAATTGTTTAAATAATAAATTTTATTTGAACGGAATTAATAATTAAAAATTAATTAATTAATAATAAAATGTTATCAATAAAATTATTAATTAAATAATGAGTTTATTTAATGGAAATTAATAATTAAAATATTTGTTATTAATTATTTAAATAATGAAAATTATTTAAATGGAAATTAATAATTAAATATAATTTGATAATATTTAGTCGGGAGAAAATATTAATATTATTAATTGTTTAAATAAAATATTTTATTTAAATGGTAATTAATAAATAAATTAATTAAGTTGGACTTATTAATTTAAGAGAGAATTTCAAGCCCAATTGGATTAATGAACCCAATTGGAAATGGCCCAAAATAATTAAATAAATAAATTGTATTTATTTATTATTTTATGATGATAATTTCGGCCATGCCATGTATTTTGAGGAGATAATTGTTTGAATTATATCCTAAAATAATTACATAGATTTATTTACCCAAGATAAATAAAAATAAAGAAAATAAAATAATCTCCTATTTATCCATGGCATTTTCGAAATTGCTAGATAAAGGAAAGAGATAATCTTTTTTTCCTTTTGTATTTATCTCTATAGATTAATCCTAATGTGATTAGGATTCCTATTTTTCTATAAATAGTATGGTTGGGTCATTCATAAATCACACATATCAATTCTTTGGAAATTGAAAAATCTCTCTTCCTCCTTTTCTCTCCCTTTGCCGATTTTGCTATTCAAAATTGGGAAGAAAATATTTTTCTTCTTCCCAATTTCTTCTTAAGTTCGATCCCACAATCGGATTTCGTTTGATCGATCGGGATATAACATAGAAGATCCGGTGTTGCTGAGGATTTGATGCTGTAAAGAAACCTCCAACCGATTCTCCATTAATCAGTCAATGTAAGTTCCGGTTTTAATTTTCGAAAATAAAGCATGAATCTACATGTTCTTCGTGTTTTTATCACAAATTGCATGATATTAATAGATCCTAAATTAAGTGTTAATTTGTGTTACTAAACAAATTCCGCTAATTTAGTAAATCATCCCTTCACAACATACTAGCCCGTACGGTCTGACCATATGACAAATCATCGTAACAGTTTTGCCGTATGGATCAACATCAACATACTAGCCCGTACGGTCTCACCATATCACAAATCATCGTAACGGGTTTGCCATATAGATCAACATCAACATACTAGCTCGTACGGTCTCACCATATCACAAATCATCATAACGGGTTTACCGTATAGATCAACATCAACATACTAGCCTGTACTGTCTTACCATATCAAGTCATCGTAACGGGTTTACCGTATGGATCAACTTCAACATACTAGCTCGTACGGTCTTACCATATCACAAATCATCGTAACGGGTTTACCGTATGGATGACCATCAACATACTAGCCCGTACGGTCTTACCATACCACAAGTCACAAGTGCCCTAGTAAGCTAGATAGATAAAAATTCTACTAAGCTACTAAAGAACATAAACTACTTAAAATTACACTAGTTAACACTCAAGTGCAACTTCTAAGCCACTTTGTCTCCCGAACCACTCAAAGTGCCTTAAACTTCATAAAAAATCTCCAATTGCATCTAAACTCTTCAATTCATCTTACAATACTTCCAAACACACTCAATCTTACCTTATTCACACAAATGGACTAGAACTCCAAAGTCACTCCACTCACTTTCAAGTTTAAAGTCACCAACCAACTATTAACTCTAGAAATTAGTTTCCCTCTTAACCTCGATAAACAATATCGTAACGAAACTTAATTCGTAAAATTACTAACTTTCATTTTAAACTCACCTTAAATTGTGATGTCCAAGCTCCCAAAGTGCCAAGGTCAAAACCGCACGAGCAATTACAATCCTACAATTCCATTACACCTAACAATCAATAATTAACAAAAAATCGAGCAAACGACATCTAAACGCATAAAACGACAAAAACACGATGAATGAGCCTAGGCATACTCTCGGCTACGCAAGGGGAAAGAGGGCTCGAGTTCGGTTTTCCTTCTTTATGCAACTTAAAGACATTTCGGGTTGGTTTCGGATACTTTGGAAGTTCAAGTTATCAATGGGTATTCATAATTTAGGGTTTTACACAATAATCGATTTCCGAAAAATTAAGTAAAATACAAAATCAAATCAAACTAAACACCCTAGTCTTGAGCAAGTGAGAGAAAATCACACGGAACGGGTTTTCGAATCAAACTCAGTTTTGGATTTAGGGAAGTTTCTAAAATTGCATAAAACAACTTCCTCAATTGAAATCTTCGAGTTTCTCGGCAAGAAATCGATGAATTCAATCTTAGACTCCATTAAAACACTATTCAAAGCTTGAATTTAGAAACTTTGTCATACCTTGAGGCTTTTAGAAAACCGGAGAAAACCTCGATTGTTAGGGTAAAATCAATCCTTGGGCCGAGGGATTTTCAAAAGAATTGAAATTTTGTCGATCCACCGAGTAATTAAGAAATGCCTAAGAGAGAGAGAGAGAGGAGGTGCTACCTCGGCCAAGGAGAATAAGAGAAAGAAAAGATGAGGAAAAGAATTGACCAACTTTCACTTTTTAAAGAAGAAGAAAGATGAATAGTAAAATAAGATATTTTTTAAGAAATTGGAAAATGACGGTTACGTCCTTTTTAAATGATTTAGTTTAAAAACGAAACCCGATGATCTTAAATTAATCTAAAGGTGATTAATAATTATTAATTGGTCCGTTATTAATTATTAATACAACTGAAACTAATTTAACGTAGTAAAAGGGTTAAAAAGGTTTTTGAACGGAAATAACTACTAACTTTGAAATTACTAAGTTTAAACTAACCTTAAATACTTTAATTAAAATAAAATAAATAAAAATAAAAATAAAATAAAATAAAAATTTACCTTCAAAAGAAACGGGACGTTACAGTCTACCCTCCTTAAAAGACTTTTCGTCCTCGAAAAATGCACTTACCAAGTGAAAAGCGAGGGGTACTTAGACTGCATTTCGTCCTCACGTACCCATGTAATCTCCTTCAGCACTTGGTTCATCTACAATACTTTGACCAATTTGACCACCTTGTTTCTCAACACTTTAGTTCGGATGCTAGGATCACAACCGGCTTCTCCTCCTAAGACTAGCTAGCGTCCAGAACCACTTAATAGAATATAATCGTTCATAAACACGATTTTACAACTATTACAAGTACTAAAACCATTCAACAACATTCCATTTATTTCAAGTAGTTTGATCATGTAACTTTCACCACTCGGTTATGGGCTTTCACCATATCGGTTATCGGAATTTCCCCTCATCGGAGGCTTTCACCATATCGGATATCAGGAATTTCACCATATCGGATATCAGGAATTTCACCATATCAGATATCAGGAATTTCACCATATGTAACACATTGGCATCTTAATCAAAACAACAAGTGATAAAAATAAAGGAACGGTTAACCTAAGAATCACTTAATACAAGAGCAAAGTTCCCTAAAACTTACACAGTACCTGTAACAACAGTACCAGATGCCTCAACATCCTCTCGAGTGGTGGCAAAGACACGAGCCTGTTGTCGTGTCTAAGGTTGTGCCTAAACTATCGCGGGTGCTATCTACTGTTGAAAAGGACTAACCTGACTCTGTTCCCTGACCTGAACTCTGACCCTGAGCCCACTCTGCTGTGGTGTCTGTAAACTAGGCCAGAAAGGTCTAATATGTCCAGTCTGTCCACACTGAAAGCACCTCATCACCTTACACTAACCTAGGTGATACTCAGTACAATTATGATAGTAGGGTAAAGGACGAGCCCGAGCACTAGACTGACCTGTATGAAACTGAGGTCCTGTCTATCCCCTGTCCATACTAGGAGCCTGTCTATATGGCTGTGTCCCTTGACCTAAAAGGTCGTCCCCAGCCTTCCTCTTATGAAAAGAGGCCTGTGCAGCAATCTCAAAAGCATTTTTCTAGGAATCCTCAATATCTAATGCCAAAGCGGCATTCACGGCATCAACATAAGTAGCAGGCCGCAAAGCTCGTACCTGCCCTCGTAGGTATGCTCTCAAACCCACAATAAATATCTTCCTCTTACTCTCAAGATTAGTAACATGTCCGGTAGCAAATTTTGACAACCGGTCAAACTCCCTCTCATACTCCACAACAGACCTATCCCCTGTCTGAGTGTGAGAAACTGTATCTCTAATTGATCCTGTGTATCCTCTGGATAATACTTTTCAAAGAACTTTTCCCTTAACATCTCCCAGCTAACCTATAACTCAGGACTGAGAGTACAGGCTAAACCATTCAACAAGTATAATGCATCATCTACTAAGGAATAGGTCCCACAGTGGACCTTCAAATGATTCTAATACTTAATGAATTCAAGTACCCTTTCTACTCTAGTGATCCATCTTTCAGCAACTGCAGGATTAGTAGATGTCCCATCAAACTCGGAAGTATTATACCTGATATACTCTTTCAAAGTTTTTCGCAAGATTCGTAATACCGCAGTGGTCTACCACCTGGATCGAGTGCTCTAACAGGTGGTATAACCCGATCGGTATGTCCTCCACCACCTCGTAATAGGTCTAAAAATACTCCTCGAGAAATGGTAATACTACGACCATGACTAGGTGGCTCATCAACTGGAGGCTCATCCTCCCGATAAATAGGTGGAGGGGTGGCGGTGTAACTGCCCTCGCCCGACCTCTACCTCGTATCCCAACAAGTACTCTGCTCCGACCTCTCCTAGGTGCCACTGTCCTCGGATGCATTTTTAAATCACAATAAAAAAAGCCTCATAGCAGATACCAGAAAAGGAAAAAGTAAAACTACAAATAAACTGATCAAAAGAGAGTGTTCTAAGGATATCTTGGGCCATTGACCTCGGCGATGATTGGACAAGAACAAAATGAAAACATAAAAAACATGTGATGCATGTGGTCTCTGGAACAAAAGAGGCTCGATACCAATCGTAATGATGAGATTTTCGTAAAATTCTTTAAATTCAAGTGCACAACGGAAATATGATTTTTACGAAAAAAATGGCATGAGTTCGTTTAAAAATCGTATTATCCAAAACCTGTTTACAACCCACTTTCAGGAAAGACAATAAACATGGAATGCGCATTCCAATCTATGATAAAACATCCTAGATAAAGTTTAAAATCCAAAGACATTAAAAAATTATTCAAATGCTCTACCAAGCTCAAAATACAACATACGAAAATATGTTGAGATGTTTGTAAGCATTTCAAGAATGCTAAACCAAAACTAGTCAGGTTCCTGTCCATTCATCGTCTCGATAAGTCACGCGATGCCACCTCCTCTACCTCGTCCTTTACAATGAGCCTTACCTGAAAAATTGTAATTGTAGCAACATTAGCATAAAAATGCAAGTGAAAGTAAAATGAAAGCAAGTAATCCTATGAACCAAATTCCATGCTAGAAATTGTGTCCAAAGGCCTATATTTCACTTTTACTACCTATTCCACATAATCACCTAATACGTAATATACTTTTCGTAAAGTAAAGATATTAAGACTTAAAGTAAAAGTAGCGACTATTACTAAGTCTTTCTAACCATTATAATGAATATAAGTAATTGTAGAACTAACTTTCTTTGTTACCAAATCAGTTTCATCGTAACGTATAACCATATGGATCAACATCAACATACTACCAGACGATCTCACCATATCACAAATCTTCCGTATGGATCACATAAATACTAGCCCCCCCCGCCCCACCATACAAATCACCGGGTTTACGTATGGACCTAACACTACTCACCATATCACAAATCATTTACCGTATGGATCAACATCAACATACTAGCCCGACATTCTTACCATATCATAAATCATCCATACGGGTTTACCATTAAATCAACATCGGTCTTGGGTTTACCGTATGGATCAACATCAACATACTAGCCTGTACGGTCTTACCATATCACAAATCATCGTAATGGGTTTACCGTATGGATCAACATCAATATACTAGCCCGTACGGTCTTACCATATCATAAATCATTGTAACGGGTTTACCGTATGGATCAACATCAACATACTAGCCCGTACAATCTTACCATATCACAAGTCACAAGTGCCCTAGTAAGTTAGATAGATAAAAATTCTACTAAGCTACTAAAGAACATAAACTACTTAAAATTACACTAGTTAACTCTCAAGTGCAACTTCTAAGCCACTTTGTCTCCCGAACCACTCAAAGTGCCTTAAACTTCCACTTTCATCTAAAATCTCCTATTGCATCTAAACTCTTCAATTCATCTTACAATACTTCCAAACACACTCAATCTTACCTTATTCACCCAAATTCACTAGAACTCCAAAGTCACTCCACTCACTTCCGAGTTTAAATTCACCAACCAAGTATTAACTTCTAGAAATTAGTTTCCCTCTTAACCTCGATAAACAATATCGTAACGAAACTTAATTCATAAAATTACTAACTTTCATTTTAAATTCACCTTAAATTGTGAAGTCCAAAATCCAAAGTGCCGAGGCCAAACCGCACGAGCAATCACAATCCTACAATTCCATTACACCTAACAATCAATAATTAACCAAAAAATCAAGCAAACGACATCTAAACGCATAAAACAACGAAAACACGACGAATGAGCCTTGGCATACTCTAGGCAACGCAAGGGGAAAGAGGGGCTCGAGTTTGGTTTTCCTGGCTTTATGCAACTTAGAGGCATTTCGGGTTGGTTTCGTATACTTTGGAAGTTCAAGTTATCAATGGGTATCCGTAATTTAGGGTTTTACACATAATCGATTTCGAAAAATTAAGTAAAATACAAAATCAAATCAAACTAAACACCCTAGTCTTTGCCAAGTGAGAGAAAATCACACGAAACGTGTTTTCAAATCAACTCGGTTTTAGGGTTTAAGGAAGTTTCTAAAATTGCATAAAAAAACTTCCTCGATTGAAATCTTCGAGTTTCTTGGCAAGAAATCAATGATTTCAATCTTAGACTCCATTAAAACACTATTCAAAGCTTGAATTTAGAAACTTTGTCATACTTTGAGGCTTTAAGAAAACGGGCGAAAACCTCGATTGTTAGGTTAGAATCAATCCTTGGACCGAGGGCTTTTCAATGGAACTGAAATTATGTCGATCCACCGAGTAATTAAGAAAAGCCAAAGAGAGAGAGAGAGAGGAGGTGCTACCCTCGGCCAAGGAGAAGAAGAGAAAGAAAAGATGAGGAAGAGAATTGACCAACTTTGACTTTTTAAAGAAGAAGAAAGATGAATAGTAAAATAAGATATTTTTTAAGAAATTGGAAAATGACGGTTACGTCATTTTTAAATGATTTAGTTTAAAAATGAAACCCGAAGATCTAAAGGTGATTAATAATTATTAATTCCGCCCGTTAATAATTATTAATACAATTGAAACTAATTTAAAGTAGTAAAAGGGTTAAAAAGGTTTTCGAACGGAAATAACTACTAACTTTGAAATTACTAAGTTTAAACTAACCTTAAATACTTTAATTAAAATAAAATAAATAAAAATAAAAATAAATAAAAGAAATTTAACTTCAAAAGAAACGGGACGTTACACCAACCTACCTTTTCGAAGTTTCCCGTTCTCTATGGGAAGTCCTAAAAAGTAAGTTTTCAAAACTTTTTACATGGTTTTGTTCATTTTTTTGTTATAAATGAGTTTTGAAGTTGAAATCATGAATTTCTATCATGGAATTAGACGGTTTTGAGCCCGGATTTTTGAAAAACACTATTCACCCGAAAACACTATTCATCTGAAATCACTATTCACCCGAAAATCCCACTTGTTCTCATCTTAGTTATGAGTTGTAATATGCTGTACAATTGATGAATTGTAGGTGCGATTGCTCAATTGTTGGTTCGTGGGAACTCGGTTGTCACGGGAGCATTCAAGGTGAGAATAATTAGAATTTAACGTAGCTTTAGAAAACGAATAAGTAGAATGATTTGTAGGATTGGAAGTTGAGATTAAGGCCAAATCAAAGGATAAATGAAAGTGAGCTAGTACACTTAGGGTTCGAGCTAGTTCTAGTTGAGTGAGAATACTTACGGATTTTCTCGAGAGGAACGTTTAACTTTGGAAGTTCTAAGTTTATAATTGATCCGGAGTGTAACGTCCCGTATCTGTTTGAGGTAAATAAAAAAAAATTCTTCTTATTTTAAATAAAGTATTTAAGTTTAGTTTAAACTTAGTAATTTCGATTTTAGTTGTTGTTTTCATTCGAAAACCTTTTAATCCTTTTATCACTTTAAATTAGTTTCGGTGACATTAATAATTATTAACGGGCCAATTAATAATTATTAATCACCTTTTGAAAGTGAGCTAGTACACTTCGGGTTTCGTTTTATAAACTAAATCATTTAAAAAGGACGTAATCGTCATTTTCAATTTCTTAAAAAATATCTACTATTCATCTCCCTCATCTTTAAAAGTCAACTTTGGTCAAAATTTTCTTCATTTTCTTTCTCTTCTCCTTTCCTTGTAGCCGTAGCCCTCTCCCATCTTCCTCTCTCTCTTGGCTTTTCTTATTTACTCGGTGGATCGCCGTAATTCCTGTTCCGTTGAAAAGCTCTCAATCACGAGATCGTTTCCAACCTAACAATCGAGGTTTTCATCAATTTTCTACAAGCCTCAAGGTATGACAAAGTTTCTAAAACAAGCTTTGAATAGTGTTTTAATGGAGGATTGAGATTGAAATCTTCAAATTCACTCACCCAAGCTTGAAGATTTCAATCGAGGAAGTTGTTTTAGACAATTTTAGAAACTTCCCTAAACCCTAAAATCGAGTTTGAGTCGAAAGCCCGTTCCGTGTGAATTTCTCTCACTTAGCCTTGGTTAGGGTGTTTAGTTTGTTATGATTTGGTATTTTACTTGAATTCTAAAATACGGTTACCCACTGATATGACAAACTTCCAAAGTATCCGAAACCAACCCGAAACACCTATAAATTGCATAAAAGCCGGAAAACAGAACCCGAGCCCTCCTTTCCCTTGTATGGCCGAGAGCTACATAGGGTCCATTTCCTGGTTTTTCGTCGTTTTATGCATTTAGATTCCGTTTGCTCGATTTTCGGATAATTAATGATTGTTAGGTGTAATTGATTTGTAGGATTGTGATTGATCGCGTGGTTTTGATCTCGGCACTTTGGGAGCTTGGACTTCACAATCTAAGGTGAGTTTAAAAAAGAAATTAGTAATTTTATGAATTAAATTTCGTTACGATATTGTTTATCGAGGTTAAGAGGCGAACTAACTTCTGAAAATAAATTCTTGGTTGGTGACATTAAACTCGGAAGTGAGTGGAGTCACTTTGGAATTCTTATGAATTTGGAAGTTTAAGGAACTTTGAGTGGTTTGGAAGTCTTGTAAGATGAATTGAAGAGTTTTAGATGAAATTGGAGATTTTAGATGAAAAGGAAAGTTTAAGGAACTTTGAGTAGTTTGGAAGACAAAGTGGCTTAGCGCCTTTGTCTGAAATATGTAACCGTTACCGACGTATCCAGCATAGGACCTTGCAATCCGTCTAGGTCCCTTTGCCAATTAAATAATGCGAGGATCATCTACCGGTAATGTAGGGGAGTCAACCTGTCATTGTTCACATACAATAATGTTAGGAAGACAGTAATTTTTTCAACAAAATGCCACAATTTTTTTGAATAAAGCTAGCATGAATCTCTTTAGAAGCGTACTTTTTATACTGATTCAATGTTCGACTTCTTTGACATAGTCTTAAGTTTGGGCCACTTACCTACTTGACACTCCTATTACTTTTCTTGTACCAAAATAACTTGTTGTGAAACCACAAAAGCAGACGACTACTTTGCAAGTTACATTCACAGTGAGTGGGTCTACCTCATCCACAATTGAAACTATAACCTTCTCGATTCTATAAATAAATCCACATTCCACTATGACCACGTCCTCAACCTAGAGGTCGGTCCCCACCTTCTTTTATAGTAGCTATGCAAAGAGGAACACTATAACACACAAATAATTCACATGAGACTTGACTAGCTATATTTAATAATATAACAAACTATACCTACAAAAAAAATGCTTATTTGCGACCAGGAAATTTCGACCATCCTGGTCGTAATTGACCAAAATACGACTTCAAATGCGACCAGAACTATCGTAGCCAAAAAATTGGGTCATTATGAAAAATTTGTGACCTGGGGCCATAAAATTACGACCATATTGAGACCATACTATTTTTTCTTGTAAAAAAGTCAACCATAAATATTACAACCCCATGGTAGCAATATTTGCTACTCCGAGATCATTTTATATTGCCCATAATTAGGACCAGGCCAGGTAGCAATATTTGCTACCGCCTGGTTGTAATTATGGACACTATAAAATGACCACAAAGTAGAAAGTATTGCTTTCATGAGGTCGTTTAATTGGGCCAATAATTATGACCCTAGGCTAGCAATATTTGCTACGCTAGGGTCGTAAATGTTAGTATTTTTTTATTTGTTTTTTAAAACAATATTTAAATATTTTAGACCCTAGGGTAGCAAATATATCAATTTTTTTATTATTATTAATTAAAATTTATTTTATTATATTTTAATTAATTATTATTTATTATAAAAAAATGAATAAAATAATAAAATATATAAAATAACCAAAATAATTCGTATACAACCTGAAAATGATTCACTAAAAATATATTAAAAACACCAAAATAATTCATATACAACCAAAAAAAGGAAGTAAATGAAAAAACTATTGCGGTGGTCGAGGAGGGCGTAGAAGATGAAGGGTTAGGGTCATTCGGTCCATGAGAATCGAAGAATGCGGCCAAAGCAGATGCAACCCGTGCCTGGACTGCTCATCGACCAAGTATGGATCTCTTGAGCAGCACGCATCTCCTAGACCTCGATTGGAGCCGTTGGACCTCCTCATACAGTGCATTCGAACAAGAGTGTTCCTCTGCTGCGAGCGCTGCTCTAGGTCAAGGTACATCGTGTATAGACGCCTCTTGTAAGATCCATGATCAGGAATAGATCCATCCGGCCAAATGCCTCCTGTCGCTTCCAAGAATGCTTCCTATCGATCCTCCGTGTGTCGGCTTGGAGTCTTCGGGATGACAAGAGCTGGGACAATGTGTCCCAAAACGGTCATATTCAAATTAGAAGTAAAACATAAACACTTTAGTTATAATATATATTTTAGTAAATATAAAATTACAATGTAAGGGTAGTCAAAACATTAACCTAACCGCTCACGCCTTGTCATCCACTGGGGAGCGGACCACTCTGTAGCACCCCTCGAAACCGTTTCAAAACGGTTTTATGCGGTTGCAATCTTATATTTATAAAAAAACAATAATGAAAAATATAGTTAGCTTTCATATAAAATAAATAAAATAATATAAGTTTACGTATATGAGGTACTTACTCATCTCCCTCGATCCGAAGTAATGATGGATCACGAGAACGGGCGGGTGGCGGAACTGCGAACCGGAACTAGACCCTGAAGCTAATCCTGAAGCTGATCCCGAAGCTGAACCGGAAGCACCTCGAGATGTCCCAGGTGTGTCATGTGTTGCAAGCGGAGTCCCGAGCTATGTCTCAGGTACTACTGTATATGGAGCTGGGGGATCGTACTGTGCAAGCAGCTCGTCCAACTTCTCCGTCGTGGGTATGTGATCAGTAAAAAACGCATCACCATCATCATCGCCAATATCATGTGATCGCGGAGGATGTCATGCGCCTGTAATTTTTTTGTCTGTGGGGTTGTAAAAATAATACTACATATATTCAAATAAGTACGTAAACTAATATAATTCTATTTGCATTAATCTAAAAACATTTTAATTTTTAATCTAAATTACACACTAACTTAAATAATTTAAACTATAATAAACCCTAAACTAAAACTAATATAATTAAAACAAATCTAATCTAACTAAATTTAATTATACTAATTAAAATTTATGTAAACTATTCTAAGTACATAAATTCTAACAAAACTATAATAAAATTACTAATTAAACTAAATTAAATGAACTAAACTAAACTAATGTAGATAAATTAAAGTATATACATTAACATCTAACAAATTATAAAACTAATCTAATAATATTAAAATAATTTAAACCCTAAATTAAAACTAATCTAATTAAAACTAATCTAATTTAAACTAATTAACTACACTAATTAACTAAACTAATTTAACTAAACTAATCAACTAAACTAATTATACAAACTAAGAACATAACCTAACTGACCCTAATTCACCTAATTAAAAATTTAAACGAACTTTTAAAAAGAAAGTTAAGATAACTAACCGTTTCTTTTATGGACAAAAGGAAATCTCGGGATTTGAGAAAATGAGCGTTGAGGGAATGGAATATAAAGACAAATATTGGAGGGAATGTGACATAAGGGAATGGGGGAGGGGAAAATGGAACGGAAAGAAAATAAAGGAAAAGGAGAATGGGGAGGGGGAGAATCCGTTCTGCCCTTTTAATTTGATATTTGTGACCAGTCTGGTGCAGTCAATTACAACCAGGCTGGTCGTAAATATAAATATGTAATTATTGCAACTTGCAACCACATGGTCGTAATATTCAAAATCACCACCATAAATTTGGTAAAAAATCAAAATTACCGCTAAATATTACGACCAGATGGTCGCAAATATATATAAATGCGACCATATGGTCGTAATATTTTTTATATTTTTTTACTTTCCCGGGTAAAATTACGACCATCCGGTCGCAATTTTGCATTTGGGAAAATAAAAAAATATTACAGCTGTAAAGAATAGTGCGATCTAATGGTCGTATTTTAACTAATTTTTTACGACCATATGGTCGTATTTATAACTATTTTTTTAAATGTTTTTTAATGCAGCTAATAAAAGAAAAATAACTTGTTTTAGTCATCATCCTCTGTGTCTTCTCGTCCTCCTTCAAGTGCATCCTCAGATTCTACTTGATTTCTTCTTAAGTTGTTTCATCTTGTGAAGTATCATGATCACGATCACGATCATTTGGAACATCTGTATTGTCCTGCAATGTCATCGTTCCATCATTCAGTGGTCTAGCAATACTAGCGTTCTGACCATCGTCAATCGCATGCAATCTTATCTCGTCTTCCTGGAAAGCACTGTACTCTGTAATGTTCTTATCAGAGACACTTTCTTCTACATGGGACGGTTTTACTTTACAAACAACTAACTAATCTGTCAGATCGCGTCTATTACATGGATAGTTTAGATAATAGATTTGAATCGCATGTGAAGGCATGACAAACGTATTGTCTGTGTGCATATGTTTAGACTTATTAACCTCCATGATCTACAAATTATACAGCTTACGAATTCCTCCTCATCTTGTTTTCTCAAACCACGTGCAGTTAAATAGAACAATGTGTTTTAGAGTTCGACTTGCGTATTGAATCTCAATAATCTCATCTATTACTTAGAAATAATCGTCTTCATTGGTGCCCAACACTTGACCCTTTATTCAGACCCCACTATTGTTCGTTGCTCTGATAACTAAATGCGCCTTCGTTTGAAATCTGTACCCATTACCAACGTAGCCAGTATATGATATTGCAACCCGTACAGGTCCTTTTGCCAAAGAAATAATTTGAGGATCAGATACTGGCAATGTAGGTGAGTCAACCTTTAATCACATATATTGTAAAAGTTAATTAATTCAATAAGTGCAATATATAATACTAAATAAATTTGACACATTAGCCAAAAACTCACGTATGCAGAGAACCAAAAACGAAACTCTTTGTCAATCATTGATCCCTCATCAACGGATTTAAGATGATGCTGAACCATTCAAACATAGAGGTTTAGAAAAAATCTATATGATATACGTAAGTTAACAACTGTTTGAAACAATTCAAATTGTTTTAAACTATGAACATCATAAAAAAAACGTACTCGATGTATGGCTCCACTTCGGTGCAGTTGCATAACACATACATTTGGATAACGTAATCCTCAGCATCAATCAACGGCCTCCGCACACTTTTACCAATAGTCATGCCAGCCTCTGTAATTAAGGACAAGTCATTTACATCAACACTTTCTACTAAATTTTCAACAACATTTCACTTCACTGATCGATACCGCTCTGCAATGTGCTGATCAAATTAGTAGGAGGAAATTGTGGTTCTCTCTTGTGTAAGGTACGCACTACTGATAGATCCTTCTACTCGCGATATATTTCCGTCATCTTCTTCAACCGACGTAAGTACCTGTCGATACGATGTAATATATACATTAAATATTAATGTGTTGATTGCGTATGTAACTAATATTATTAGTGTTTTTACCTTTTAAATGATGCATCCAACGGTAATGGAGTGGACCTCCTAAGAATGCCTCGTATGGAAGATGCACTGGAAGATGCTCTATTAAGTCAAAAAAGGTAGGCGGGAACATTTGCTCCAACTTACAAATGATAATAGCAATCTTCGAACTCATTGATGCAACAGTTGCGTCAGTCAATTCAGTACAAGTCAAGTCCCTAAAAAAACACTCAACTGTGCAAGCAGCTTCTAATGTTCAAGCTCTAGAAATGGATTGAATGCGACCGGCATCAATTGTTTCATGAATACATGACAATCGTGACTTTTCATCCAAAACATTATATGTTTTCATTGTCTATACACCAACCGAGATTGGAAATGTATCGGCCCTGGGAATTTGATTGATCTTATCCACTCAAATAATTTCTTTTCTTCGTCAGTGGTCAAAATGTACTTCGCTTTAGCTTAATGATCATTAGCATCAGGCTCCAACTCCCGGTAATGACATATCTCCTGGATATCATAACGTGCCTTCAGATTGTCCTTTGTTTTTCCCGGAACGTTCAGAATAGTGTTGAAAACATTGTCAAAGAAATTCTTCTCATGATCACATAATACGTAATATGCTTTTCGTAAAGTAAAGATATTAAGACGTAAAGTAAAAGTAGTGAGTATTACTAAGTCTTTCTAACCATTCGAATGAATATAAGTAATTCTAGCACTAACTTTCTTTGTTACCAAATCAGTTTCATCATAATGTGTTACCGTATGGATCAACATCAACATACTACCATGTACGGTCTCACCATATCACAAATCATCGTAACGGGTTTACCGTATGGATGAACATCAACATACTACCACGTACGGTCTCACCATATCACAAATCATCGTAACGGGTTTACCGTATGGATCAACATCAACATACTAGCCCGTATGGTCTTACCATATCACAAATCATCGTAAGAGGTTTACCGTATGGATCAACATCAACATACTAGCCCGTACGGTCTCACCATATCACAAATCATCGTAACAGATTTACAGTATGGATCAACATCAACATACTAGCCCGAACGGTCTTACCATATAACAAATCATCGTAACGTGTTTATCGTATGGATCAACATCAACATACTAGCCCGTACAGTCTTACCATATCACAAATCATCGTAACGGGTTTACCGTATGGATCAACATCAACATGTTAGGAATGGTGTCCTAGAACTTGTAATTATTTAATAATAATAATTTATTAAGGATAAATTAAATAAATAAACATAAGTTCTTTATATTATCTAGATTGGTTCAATTAATGATATTAGGAATATATGGAAATATATAAATATCAAACATTCAAATAGTAAACCCTAAGTTACTCTTATGAAATCACGACTTAGTATGTGAGTCATACAAGAGGATTAAAGTCGAGATGAGTAACTTAAACGTGTCTACGATGAAACGGATAACGTTCGGGAACCTTATCCTGGTAACATCGTTGATAGCTTCGCATTTTGTTTATAGACAAATGATCGAATCCTGATCATTCATGTGGGAGACATGAAATGGAAGTATCATATGCAATGTTGATTGTATAAGACAAGACCACGATGTTCGATCAAATTTCTCATTAGTACCGTTTACGAGAAATAATCGAATATCAAACTAAGTTTATCAACCGTGATAGATCTCAATCCTGAGTGAAATGCGAACTCCTATTTGTGGAGTTATGTTCTTTGATTCACATAGTTGAGAGCGATCTGTAAGAACGCTCAATACACTCCTGTTTTGGGAACATGACTAGATAAGTAGCTGGGAACTCATTTTCACGAGATGGAATTCATAACTTTCCTATAAATTAACCGGTATCGGTCGCGATACCTAAACATTTTAGGAACTTTAGGAAACTCCCTTGATGTCCTGATTCGAGACATGAACAAGTGACGTCACGACTTCTATTGATTACGAAGTATCTTATCTCTAGTTCGACTAAAGATAAAGTTCATTGGAGAATCAGCGGGAACACAAGGATAAAGCGGTAATTACAGGGGCAAAACGGTAAATTTATTACCTTGTAATTATGAGGGTTCCACATGAAGGATATATCACGAGATATAAATAATGATAAACTAAATGGACATAACTCATCTATAGTAAGGGGAGTTCACTATGAATCTATAGTGGAATTATTCATAGTTAGATAATAAGTAATTAACTGATTATGTGTTAATCACTTAATTGACTAATTATTAAGCCCATGATCTATAGGTCCGACGGGTCCCTATGCTAGCCCAAATATTGTGGTCGCGAAATCAAGTAGAAGAAATGAAATTTTAAGTAAAGTGAATTACTTAAAATAGGCAATATTAATTGTTTAAATATTGAGTATATTTAAACGGTAATTAATATAAACATTATTAATTGTTTAAATAATGAGTTTATTTAAACATGAAATTAATAATGAAATATTATTAATTAGATATTATTAATTATTTAAATATTGAGTATATTTAAATGGTAATTAATAATTTGAAATTAATTAACAATTATTAATTGTTTAAATAATAAATTTTATTTGAACGGAATTAATAATTAAAAATTAATTTATTAATAATAAAATGTTATCAATAAAATTATTAATTAAATAATGAGTTTATTTAATGGAAATTAATAATTAAAATATTTGTTATTAATTATTTAAATAATGAAAATTATTTAAATGGAAATTAATAATTAAATATAATTTGATAATATTTAGTCGGGAGAAAATATTAATATTATTAATTGTTTAAATAAAATATTTTATTTAAATGGTAATTAATAAATAAATTAATTAAGTTGGACTTATTAATTTAAGAGAGAATTTCAAGCCCAATTGGATTAATGAACCCAATTGGAAATGGCCCAAAATAATTAAATAAATAAATTGTATTTATTTATTATTTTATGATGATAATTTCGGCCATGCCATGTATTTTGAGGAGATAATTGTTTGAATTATATCCTAAAATAATTACATAGATTTATTTACCCAAGATAAATAAAAATAAAGAAAATAAAATAATCTCCTATTTATCCATGGCATTTTCGAAATTGCTAGATAAAGGAAAGAGATAATCTTTTTTTCTTTTTGTATTTATCTCTATAGATTAATCCTAATGTGATTAGGATTCCTATTTTTCTATAAATAGGAGGGTTGGGTCATTCATAAATCACACAATTCAATTCTTTGGAAATTGAAAAATCTCTCTTCCTCCTTTTCTCTCCCTTTGCCGATTTTGCTATTCAAAATTGGGAAGAAAATATTTTTCTTCTTCCCAATTTCTTCTTAAGTTCGATCCCACAATCGGATTTCGTTTGATCGATCGGGATATAACATAGAAGATCTGGTGTTGCTGAGGATTTGATGCTGTAAAGAAACCTCCAACCGATTCTCCATTAATCAGTCAATGTAAGTTCCGGTTTTAATTTTCGAAAATAAAGCATGAATCTACATGTTCTTCGTGTTTTTATCACAAATTGCATGATATTAATAGATCTTTAATTAAGTGTTAATTTGTGTTACTAAATAAATTCCGCTAATTTAGTAAATCATCCCTTCACAACATACTAGCCCGTACGGTCTGACCATATGACAAATCATCGTAACAGTTTTGCCGTATGGATCAACATCAACATACTAGCCCGTACGGTCTCACCATATCACAAATCATCGTAACGGGTTTGCCGTATAGATCAACATCAACATACTAGCTCGTACGGTCTCACCATATCACAAATCATCATAACGGGTTTACCGTATAGATCAACATCAACATACTAGCCTGTACTGTCTTACCATATCAAGTCATCGTAACGGGTTTACCGTATGGATCAACTTCAACATACTAGCTCGTACGGTCTTACCATATCACAAATCATCGTAACGGGTTTACCGTATGGATGACCATCAACATACTAGCCCGTATGGTCTTACCATACCACAAGTCACAAGTGCCCTAGTAAGCTAGATAGATAAAAATTTTACTAAGCTACTAAAGAACATAAACTACTTAAAATTACACTAGTTAACACTCAAGTGCAACTTCTAAGCCACTTTGTCTCCCGAACCACTCAAAGTGCCTTAAACTTCATAAAAAATCTCCAATTGCATCTAAACTCTTCAATTCATCTTACAATACTTCCAAACACACTCAATCTTACCTTATTCACACAAATGGACTAGAACTCCAAAGTCACTCCACTCACTTTCAAGTTTAAAGTCACCAACCAACTATTAACTCTAGAAATTAGTTTCCCTCTTAACCTCGATAAACAATATCGTAACGAAACTTAATTCGTAAAATTACTAACTTTCATTTTAAACTCACCTTAAATTGTGATGTCCAAGCTCCCAAAGTGCCAAGGTCAAAACCGCACGAGCAATTACAATCCTACAATTCCATTACACCTAACAATCAATAATTAACAAAAAATCGAGCAAACGACATCTAAACGCATAAAACGACAAAAACACGATGAATGAGCCTAGGCATACTCTCGGCTACGCAAGGGGAAAGAGAGCTCGAGTTCGGTTTTCCTTCTTTATGCAACTTAAAGACATTTCGGGTTGGTTTCGGATACTTTGGAAGTTCAAGTTATCAATGGGTATTCATAATTTAGGGTTTTACACAATAATCGATTTCCGAAAAATTAAGTAAAATACAAAATCAAATCAAACTAAACACCCTTGTCTTGGGCAAGTGAGAGAAAATCACACGGAACGGGTTTTCGAATCAAACTCAGTTTTGGATTTAGGGAAGTTTCTAAAATTGCATAAAACAACTTCCTCAATTGAAATCTTCGAGTTTCTCGGCAAGAAATCGATGAATTCAATCTTAGACTCCATTAAAACACTATTCAAAGCTTGAATTTAGAAACTTTGTCATACCTTGAGGCTTTTAGAAAACCGGAGAAAACCTCGATTGTTAGGTTAAAATCAATCCTTGGGCCGAGGGATTTTCAACAGAATTGAAATTTTGTCGATCCACCGAGTAATTAAGAAAAGCCTAAGAGAGAGAGAGAGAGAAGGTGCTACCTCGGCCAAGGAGAATAAGAGAAAGAAAAGATGAGGAAAAGAATTGACCAACTTTCACTTTTTAAAGAAGAAGAAAGATGAATAGTAAAATAAGATATTTTTTAAGAAATTGGAAAATGACGGTTACGTCCTTTTTAAATGATTTAGTTTAAAAACGAAACCCGATGATCTTAAATTAATCTAAAGGTGATTAATAATTATTAATTGGTCCGTTATTAATTATTAATACAACTGAAACTAATTTAACGTAGTAAAAGGGTTAAAAAGGTTTTTGAACGGAAATAACTACTAACTTTGAAATTACTAAGTTTAAACTAACCTTAAATACTTTAATTAAAATAAAATAAATAAAAATAAAAATAAAATAAAATAGAAATTTACCTTCAAAAGAAACGGGACGTTAGAGTCTACCCTCCTTAAAAGACTTTTCGTCCTCGAAAAGTGCACTTACCAAGTGAAAAGCGAGGGGTACTTAGACTGCATTTCGTCCTCACGTACCCATGTAATCTCCTTCAGCACTTGGTTCATCTACAATACTTTGACCAATTTGATCACCTTGTTTCTCAACACTTTAGTTCGGATGCTAGGATCACAACCGGCTTCTCCTCCTAAGACTAGCTAGCGTCCAGAACCACTTAATAGAATATAAACGTTCATAAACACGATTTTACAACTATTACAAGTACTAAAACCATTCAACAACATTCCATTTATTTCAAGTAGTTTGATCATGTAACTTTCACCACATCGGTTATCAGGGCTTTCACCATATCGGTTATCAGGAATTTCACCATATCGGTTATTAGGAATTTCACCATATCGGATATCAGGAATTTCACCATATCGAGAATTCACATATCGGGAATTTCACCATATGTAACACATTGGCATCTTAATCAAAACAACAAGTGATAAAAATAAAGGAACGGTTAACCTAAGAATCACTTAATACAAGAGCAAAGTTCCCTAAAACTTACACAGTACCTGTAACAACAGTACCAGATGCCTCAACATCCTCTCGAGTGGTGGCAAAGACACGAGCCTGTTGTCGTGTCTAAGGTTGTGCCTAAACTATCGCGGGTGCTATCTACTGTTGAAAAGGACTAACACGACTGTCCCTGACCTGAACTCTGACCCTGAGCTCCACTCTGTTGTGGTGTCTGTAAACTAGGCCAGAAAGGTCTAATATGTCCAGTCTGTCCACACTGAAAGCACCTCATCACCTTACACTAACCTAGGTGATACTCAGTACAATTATGATAGTAGGGTAAAGGACGAGCCCGAGCACTAGACTGACCTGTATGAAACTGAGGTCCTGTCTATCCCCTGCCCATACTAGGAGCCTGTCTATATGGCTGTGTCCCTTGACCTAAAAGGTCGTCCCCAGCCTTCCTCTTATGAAAAGAGGCCTGTGCAGCAATCTCAAAAGCATTTTTCTAGGAATCCTCAATATCTAATGCCAAAGCGGCATTCACGGCATCAACATAAGTAGCAGGCCGCAAAGCTCGTACCTGCCCTCATAGGTATGCTCTCAAACCCACAATAAATATCTTCCTCTTACTCTCAAGATTAGTAACATGTCCGGTAGCAAATTTTGACAACCTGGTCAAACTCCCTCTCATACTCCACAAATGGACCTATCCCCGCGTGCGAGTGTGAGAAAGCGTATCTCTAATTGATCCTGTGTATCCTCTGGATAATACTTTTCAAAGAACTTTTCCCTTAACATCTCCCAGCTAACCTATAACTCAGGACTGCGAGTACAGGCTAAACCATTCAACAAGTATAATGCATCATCTACTAAGGAATAGGTCCCACAGTGGACCTTCAAATGATTCTAATACTTAATGAATTCAAGTACCCTTTCTACTCTAGTGATCCATCTTTCAGCAACTGCAGGATTAGTAGATGTCCCATCAAACTCGGAAGTATTATACCTGATATACTCTTTCAAAGTTTTTGCAGCATCTGTAATACCAGACTGGTCTACCACTGGATCGAGTGCTCTAACAGGTGGTATAACCCGATCAGTATGTCCTCCACCACCTCGTAATAGGTCTAAAAATACTCCTCAGAAATGGTAATACTACGACCATGACTAGGTGGCTCATCAACTGGAGGCTCATCCTCCCGATAAATAGGTGGAGGGGTGGCGGTGTAACTGCCCTCGCCCGACCTCTACCTCGTACCCCAACAAGTACTCTGCTCCGACCTCTCCTAGGTGCCACTGTCCTCGGATGCATTTTTAAATCACAATAAAAAAAGCCTCATAGCAGATACCAGAAAAGGAAAAAGTAAAACTACAAATAAACTGATCAAAAGAGAGTGTTCTAAGGATATCTTGGGCCATTGACCTCGAGCGATGATTGGACAAGAACAAAATGAAAACATAAAAAACATGTGATGCATGTGGTCTACAGAACAAAAGAGGCTCTGATACCAACTGTAATGATGAGATTTTCGTAAAATTCTTTAAATTCAAGTGCACAACGGAAATATGATTTTTACGAAAAAATGGCATGAGTTCGTTTAAAAATCGTATTATCCAAAACCTGTTTACAACCCACTTTCAGGAAAGACAATAAACATGGAATGCGCATTCCAATCTATGATAAAACATCCTAGATAAAGTTTAAAATCCAAAGACATTAAAAAATTATTCAAATGCTCTACCAAGCTCAAAATACAACATACGAAAATATGTTGAGATGTTTGTAAGCATTTCAAGAATGCTAAACCAAAACTAGTCAGGTTCCTGTCCATTCATCGTCTCGATAAGTCACGCGATGCCACCTCCTCTACCCCGTCCTTTACAATGAGCCTTACCTGAAAAATTGTAATTGTAGCAACATTAGCATAAAAATGCAAGTGAAAGTAAAATGAAAGCAAGTAATCCTATGAACCAAATTCCATGCTAGAAATTGTGTCCAAAGGCCTATATTTCACTTTTACTACCTATTCCACATAATCACCTAATACGTAATATGCTTTTCGTAAAGTAAAGATATTAAGACTTAAAGTAAAAGTAGCGACTATTACTAAGTCTTTCTAACCATTATAATGAATATAAGTAATTGTAGAACTAACTTTCTTTGTTACCAAATCAGTTTCATCGTAACGTGTAACCATATGGATCAACATCAACATACTACCACGTACGATCTCACCATATCACAAATCATTACCGTATGGATCAACATCAACATACTAGCCCGTACAGTCTCACCATATCATAAATCATCGTAACGGGTTTACCGTATGGATCAACATCAACATACTAGCCCGTACGGTCTTACCATATCACAAATCATCGTAACGGGTTTACCGTATGGATCAACATCAACATACTAGCCCGTACATTCTTACAATATCATAAATCATCGTTACGGGTTTACCATATGGATCAACATCAACATACTAGCCCGTACGGTCTCACCATATCATAAATCATCGTAACGAGTTTACCGTATGGATCAACATCAACATACTAGCCTGTACGGTCTTACCATATCACAAATCATCGTAATGGGTTTACCGTATGGATCAACATCAATATACTAGCCCGTACGGTCTTACCATATCATAAATCATTGTAACGGGTTTCCCGATGGATCAACATCAACATACTAGCCGCTACAATCTTACCATATCACAAGTCACAAGTGCCCTAGTAAGTTAGATAGATAAAAATTCTACTAAGCTACTAAAGAACATAAACTACTTAAAATTACACTAGTTAACTCTCAAGTGCAACTTCTAAGCCACTTTGTCTCCCGAACCACTCAAAGTGCCTTAAACTTCCACTTTCATCTAAAATCTCCTATTGCATCTAAACTCTTCAATTCATCTTACAATACTTCCAAACACACTCAATCTTACCTTATTCACCCAAATTCACTAGAACTCCAAAGTCACTCCACTCACTTCCGAGTTTAAATTCACCAACCAAGTATTAACTTCTAGAAATTAGTTTCCCTCTTAACCTCGATAAACAATATCGTAACGAAACTTAATTCATAAAATTACTAACTTTCATTTTAAATTCACCTTAAATTGTGAAGTCCAAAATCCAAAGTGCCGAGGCCGAAACTGCACGAGCAATCACAATCCTACAATTCCATTACACCTAACAATCAATAATTAACCAAAAATCAAGCAAACGACATCTAAACGCATAAAACAACGAAAACACGACGAATGAGCCTTGGCATACTCTAGGCAACGCAAGGGGAAAGAGGGCTCGAGTTTGGTTTTCCGGCTTTATGCAACTTAGAGGCATTTCGGGTTGGTTTCGTATACTTTGGAAGTTCAAGTTATCAATGGGTATCCGTAATTTAGGGTTTTACACATAATCGATTTCCGAAAAATTAAGTAAAATACAAAATCAAATCAAACTAAACACCCTAGTCTTTGCCAAGTGAGAGAAAATCACACGAAACGTGTTTTCAAATCAACTCGGTTTTAGGGTTTAAGGAAGTTTCTAAAATTGCATAAAAAAACTTCCTCGATTGAAATCTTCGAGTTTCTTGGCAAGAAATCAATGATTTCAATCTTAGACTCCATTAAAACACTATTCAAAGCTTGAATTTAGAAACTTTGTCATACTTTGAGGCTTTAAGAAAACGGGCGAAAACCTCGATTGTTAGGTTAGAATCAATCCTTGGACCGACGGCTTTTCAATGGAACTGAAATTATGTCGATCCACCGAGTAATTAAGAAAAGCCAAAGAGAGAGAGAGAGAGAGAGAGAGAGAGAGAGAGGAGGTGCTACCCTCGGCCAAGGAGAAGAAGAGAAAGAAAAGATGAGGAAAAGAATTGACCAACTTTGACTTTTTAAAGAAGAAGAAAGATGAATAGTAAAATAAGATATTTTTTAAGAAATTGGAAAATGACGGTTACGTCATTTTTAAATGATTTAGTTTAAAAATGAAACCCGAAGATCTAAAGGTGATTAATAATTATTAATTCGCCCGTTAATAATTATTAATACAATTGAAACTAATTTAAAGTAGTAAAAGGGTTAAAAAGGTTTTCGAACGGAAATAACTACTAACTTTGAAATTACTAAGTTTAAACTAACCTTAAATACTTTAATTAAAATAAAATAAATAAAAATAAAAATAAATAAAAGAAATTTACCTTCAAAAGAAACGGGACGTTACACCAACCTACCTTTTCGAAGTTTCCCGTTCTCTATGGGAAGTCCTAAAAAGTAAGTTTTCAAAACTTTTTACATGGTTTTGTTCATTTTTTTGTTATAAATGAGTTTTGAAGTTGAAATCATGAATTTCTATCATGGAATTAGACGGTTTTGAGCCCGGATTTTTGAAAAACACTATTCACCCGAAAACACTATTCATCTGAAATCACTATTCACCCGAAAATCTCACTTGTTCTCATCTTAGTTATGAGTTGTAATATGCTGTACAATTGATGAATTGTAGGTGCGATTGCTCAATTGTTGGTTCGTGGGAACTCGGTTGTCACGGGAGCATTCAAAGTGAGAATAATTAGAATTTAACGTAGCTTTAGAAAACGAATAAGTAGAATGATTTGTAGGATTGGAAAGTGAGATTAAGGCCGAATCAAAGGATAAATGAAAGTGAGCTAGTACACTTAGGGTTCGAGCTAGTTCTAGTTGAGTGAGAATACTTACGGATTTTCTCGAGAGGAACGTTTAACTTTGGAAGTTCTAAGTTTATAATTGATCCGGAGTATAACGTCCCGTATCTGTTGGAGGTAAATAAAAAAAAATTCTTCTTATTTTAAATAAAGTATTTAAGTTTAGTTTAAACTTAGTAATTTCGATTTTAGTTGTTGTTTTCATTCGAAAACCTTTTAATCCTTTTATCACTTTAAATTAGTTTCGGTGACATTAATAATTATTAACGGGCCAATTAATAATTATTAATCACCTTTTGAAAGTGAGCTAGTACACTTCGGGTTTCGTTTTATAAACTAAATCATTTAAAAAGGACGTAATCGTCATTTTCAATTTCTTAAAAAATATCTACTATTCATCTCCCTCATCTTTAAAAGTCAACTTTGGTCAAAATTTTCTTCATTTTCTTTCTCTTCTCCTTTCCTTGTAGCCGTAGCCCTCTCCCATCTTCCTCTCTCTCTTGGCTTTTCTTATTTACTCCGGTGGATCGCCGTAATTCTGTTCGTTGAAAAGCTCTCAATCACGAGATCGTTTCCAACCTAACAATCGAGGTTTTCATCAATTTTCTACAAGCCTCAAGGTATGACAAAGTTTCTAAAACAAGCTTTGAATAGTGTTTTAATGGAGGATTGAGATTGAAATCTTCAAATTCACTCACCCAAGCTTGAAGATTTCAATCGAGGAAGTTGTTTTAGACAATTTTAGAAACTTCCCTAAACCCTAAAATCGAGTTTGAGTCGAAAGCCCGTTCCGTGTGAATTTCTCTCACTTAGCCTTGGTTAGGGTGTTTAGTTTGTTATGATTTGGTATTTTACTTGAATTATAAAATACGGTTACCCACTGATATGACAAACTTCCAAAGTATCCGAAACCAACCCGAAACACCTATAAATTGCATAAAAGCCGGAAAACAGAACCCGAGCCCTCCTTTCCCTTGTATGGCCGAGAGCTACATAGGGTCCATTTCCTGGTTTTTCGTCGTTTTATGCATTTAGATTCCGTTTGCTCGATTTTCGGATAATTAATGATTGTTAGGTGTAATTGATTTGTAGGATTGTGATTGATCGCGTGGTTTTGATCTCGGCACTTTGGGAGCTTGGACTTCACAATCTAAGGTGAGTTTAAAATAGAAATTAGTAATTTTATGAATTAAATTTCGTTACGATATTGTTTATCGAGGTTAAGAGGCGAACTAACTTCTGAAAATAAATTCTTGGTTGGTGACATTAAACTCGGAAGTGAGTGGAGTGACTTTGGAATTCTTATGAATTTGGAAGTTTAAGGAACTTTGAGTGGTTTGGAAGTCTTGTAAGATGAATTGAAGAGTTTTAGATGAAATTGGAGATTTTAGATGAAAAGGAAAGTTTAAGGAACTTTGAGTAGTTTGGAAGACAAAGTGGCTTAGCGCCTTTGTCTGAAATCTGTAACCGTTACCGACGTATCCAGCATAGGACCTTGCAATCCGTCTAGGTCCCTTTGCCAATTAAATAATGCGAGGATCATCTACCGGTAATGTAGGGGAGTCAACCTGTCATTGTTCACATACAATAATGTTAGGAAGACAGTAATTTTTTCAACAAAATGCCACAATTTTTTTGACAATTTAAAATAACTCACGTATGCACTAAACCAAGAACGAAACTCTTTGTCGATTATTGACCCCTCCTCAGTGGCTGTAAGACCAACTCGTATCATTCGAACGTATAAGTTTAGAAATAATCAGTATGTTAAAAAAATAATTAGCAAATAGTTTGTAGTTGTTTATGCGATGAAATAATGTTAAGTTACTAACTCACTCTATGTAAGGCTCGATCTTTGCGCAGTTGCATAACACGTACGTCTGCATACTCAGAATTGGTCAACGGCCTATGCATTGATCTTCCAACTGTCATGCCAGGTTACGTAAAAATCGGCAAGTCATTTATGTCAACACCTTCAAGTAAATTTTCGACAATGTTTCATTTCGTTGGTCGAAACTGCTCTGCAATGTGTTGATTAAAGTAGTATGAACAAAATGCAGGTACGCACTACAGATAGATCCTTCCACTCTTACTTTATTTCTGACTGTCTTTTTCAACCGACGTAAGTACTTGTGGGTAGGTAGGAATGTGTAGAAAATATTTACATTCGATCACTGTACTTTATACGTGTACATTACAAATTAACTTTGCTTACCTTTCAAATGGGTACATCCAGCAGTAATGTACTGGACCACCTAAGAATGCCTCGTAAGGAAGATGCACTGGAAGATGCTCCATGGAGTCAAAAAAGCTAGGTGGGAACATTCACTGCAACTTACAAATAATAACAACGATCTCTGAACTCATTAAGCGACAGTAGCTTCAGTCAGCTCTGTACATGTCAAGTCCCTGGAAAAAACACTCAACTGTGCAAGCGGCTCCCAATGTCTATTCCTAGGAACGGTCTGAACGCGACCTGCATCAATCATTGCATGAATACCTGACAGTCGTGGGTTTTCATCCCAAACATGATACGTTTTTTACTGTATATACACCGACTTAAATTCGAAACGTATCCGTCCGGGAATTTGATGGATTTGATCCACTCAAATGATGTTTTCTTTTCATTCGTCGTCAACATGTACTTTGCCTTTGCGTAATTATCATTGTCGTCAGGCTCCAACTCAGGACGGTGACATATCTCCCATATATCATAACGTGCCTTCAGATTGTCCTTCGTTTTTCCCGGAACATTCAAAATGGTATTGAAAATGTTGTCGAAGAAATTCTTCTCGATATGCATTACATCCATATTTTGTCTAATCAGTTGATCTTCCGAATACGGTAGATCCCAAAAAATACTCTGTTTCTTCCAACCCGTGTTTTTCCCAGCCGCATTGTTTGCACACTCTGCACCGTCCACTATAATCTTTTGCATCCTTATAGCATCTATACCGTGAAGAATCTTCCTTCCACTATACATTGTTGGGGGGGTTTCTTTTGCTACTCGTCAACCCTTTTTTCAGTCATTGTCGTTTGAACGAAAAGTATGATTCAACAGAAAAAATCGACGGTGACAATCAAACCAACAAGTTTTCCGACCGTTTCTGAGATAAAATGCATATGTGTCTAGCATCCAATATGGACATGCGTATTTCCCTACCGTACTCCATCCTTTAAGAGGAGGAGATTGAGGTTCACACAATTAACTACTGACTAAGCAAAGCAATAACAAAAACTAAAGATCAACGTACTGACAACATTGAATACGCAGGGAAGTCACTGATCGTCTAGATTAACGAGTCGCGCATCAAGAAATTTTGTTTCTTTGAAATGTCGTACGTCATAACACCGTCAGTCCACAACCTTTTCAACTCTGCAATAAGTGGTTGCAAATACATATCCAGTTTCTGTTTTGAACTTTTTGGCCCAGGTATGATCACTGTTAGAAAAATCACCGGGTCTCACATGCACATCGAGGGAGGCAAGTTATACGGGGTTACCATGACTGGCCAAACTGAATATTGTGCCCCAGATGCCCCGAATGGGTTAAAGCCATCCGTGCTAAGCCCAATTTAACGTTTCTCCGATCTTGTGCAAAATCCGGATGATAATGATTTAAATGCTTCCATGCCGCAACATTTGAAGGATGTCTCATCACACTTTCATCCTGTAATGCTCGTGATGCCATCTCATGTGCGAAGTTGTCACATCCGATGCATACAACCGTTGCAGGCGTGGAGCGGTAAATAGAATATGCGGGCGTACAGAATAAGGCTGCGTTTCCCTTGTTTATATCTTGGAAGAAAACAGAATTTGCAGTGATGCAGGTCCTCATCCACATCCCAGTAAATCATGCATCCGTTTCGACACGAATCTATTTTCTCCACGGGCAATCCAAGTCCTTCCACTAGCTTTTTTGTGTCTTACAAACTGTGGGACATAATATTTTCTTCTAGAGTGCATCGACGAAACCATGATGCAATCGAATCAAATCCTCCACTAGGTATATGGTACTGCGCCTTTATATTTAAAAGTTCTGTAGCAGCAGCAAGTTGACTTACCTCACACCCATCGTACAATGGTCGGTTGGCTGTCTTTAGCATCTCGTGCATCTTACGTGCTTCCGGATTCATTTCCCTGCAACAACCCGTTCATCTTCGTCTACGTTTAAACTTTCACGAATATTTTCATTGCCCCCATACCCCGCACCATCAAGTATCATTTGCTGCATCTAACTATACTGTTGTTCATCATTCCGTTCTTCGACAACAACCTCTATATTCGAGTTGCTACCTTCATATCATCTTGATTCATGTAATGCAGCATCGGATATTTCCTTTGTTTCCCCCTGAAACACCCAGTGATAATAATTCTGCACAAATCCCCAACTATAAAGATGAACCTTCAAATCTGTAACCGATATGATTCTTCTATTGTCGCATTTCCTGCACGGGCAACGTTGCTTTCCACCATACTTTTCATAATAGATAGTTGTCACGCAAAACTCAACAAACTGTTCAACCCCGGGCATGAACTCATCGTTCAAATACCCGTCTATCAAACGAACATACATCCACTCTCTCATTTTCTTTTTTCTTAATGCTAACAAACAATGGAAGGAGGGGATTTTATAATGGACTCCTCTGCTCATTTGCGACCAAATGGTCATAATTTTGCTACCAAATGGTCACATTTCCCGCCAAAATTTCCCGCCATTTTCCTCACTACCCCGGGTCACATCAAGTCATAGAATTTACGACCACATGGTCACTTATTTTGGTTACCACTTGGTAGCTTTTCTCCCACCAAATTATTTATCTACCACTGGTCACTCAAAATCACAACATTTGCGACCATCTGGTCACTTCACAATGTGACCACCTGGTAGCTTGTTTCCCGCCAAATTTTTAAGCTACCACTGGTCACTAAAGGTCACCAAAATTGCGACCATATAATCACTTTGAATTGTGACCATTTGGTAGCCTTTCTCCAGCCAAATTTACGTGCCTTTTTTTGCTACTAAATGATAACTCATGTCACAAAATTGCGACCCACATGGTCGTAATTTTGTAGTGACCATATGGTCACTTTTCTTCGCGCCATTTTTTATGACTAAATTTTAATTTGTCGTAATTTGGTCTCAAAAAAGTGACCATATGGTCATTTTAAGTCAAACATCATATTTACTACTAGAGTGGTCACCAAAAATACTACCCAATACTTTGGTCGCAAATTTCTGGTCGCAATTTAACATTTTTTTTGTAGTGAAGGAGATAACTTTAGTTGTCAGAATAGCGGCACATTTCGTCGCTATTTTAAAGTCAAAATGAGTTGATATTTTGGCGTGTGTGCAATAGCGACAAATTCGATCGCTAAAAGTCAAACTTGTCCAAGAGCGATGAAATGCGTCGCTAAAATAGCGTCCAACATATTGTGTCGCTAAAATTAGGTCGCTATTTGCAATTTTTCTTGTAGTATCTTTTCGTTTTTGCATTTTCTGCATGGACACCATATTTTCTGACCTTATTTTTTGAAATCACGGTAGATTGATAAAATTCCATGAAGTGTTCGACCCCGACAATGAACTGAACGTTCAAAAAATCATCGACTAAACAAATGTTTTCTCTCGTTTATCTACCTTCTCAATTTATTTTGATGTAAAACAATGGAGAGAACGCATCTATTTATTGGCTAGTGGATATCATTGTTTGTGACAAAATGCATCACTGAGAAGGAATTAGTTGCATACTATTGCGATGGAGTTAGTGGCACAAGTTGGCGGAAAACTTCCCACCATTATACACTGTGGCAGGAAGGTTCCCACGTTTTCTTATGACGAAACATTTGCAACGAAAGGTAATTTGTCTCAAATTAACGACATAATTTGTCGTTAAAAGTCAATCATGATATTAGTGAAGAAACTAGTCGCAAAACAGCAACCAAGGGGTATCAACATAGGATGTTTGTCGCAAAATACAATTTTTCTTATAGTGTTATATGATTTGATTATTGACTTATTTATTAATTGATAATAAACCAAGGTAAATACCTTGTTGATGTGCTTAATATAGAAATGCGATATTTGTAAATATCATAGAAAAAAATTGTTAAATTCTACTAAGAAAAATGTTTATAAAGATTTAAATCACCTCAATAATAAATTTGTGTTTAAGGTATGTATTGTGGATAAAATAATTTTGTAGATATTAATAAAAGATGAAATGACGGGGAAAAAAGGTTTATATACGGAAGAACCAAAGAAAGAAGGCGACATTACTTTTGATACGAGAGAACAAATCAAAAGCTAATGGGCAACTACATATGTAAGACGTCAGTTATGCTTAATTCCACAGGTCAGGCGTGAGCAAGAATATGACATCTTTCATTATGACAAACCCATAAAGCTTACTAAACTTAGTAATTTTTTTTCTAGCCAATGCTTTTCCATTCACGAAAAGAAAAGAAATCAATCAGAGAAAAAAGATCCAAATAGATTCTCTCTTGTCGACTTTTGATCTTGGAAACCCTACTTTTACAAAATAATTATTTCATTCTTTGTCTGGAGTGTCCCACACGTTAAGCACTTTCAAAATATTTTTTAAAATTTTTAAATATAATATTCAATATTGTCACTTTCAATTCCTTGAATTTATAATATTAAAAGATGTAAAAATAAATATACATTTTCTGATAGTATTTTGAAAAGTATTAAATTAAGACGTTTATAAAAAAAGATAAAAAAAAATAATGAATGTAAATATAGTAAAACTTTGTAAAATGTTTATCAATGAATTTTTTTCAAAAATTAATTATAGGGATTTCAAAAGATTAAACATGTAATGACCCGGAGTTTGGAAAATAATTTAGTTTATTTATTTTATTTTATTTGTTGAATGGGTTTTAAATTTGATATATATATTTTTTAAATTATTAAACAAATTATTTTGAATAGTTAATGAAGGTTAAAATTATTAACCTTGCTTGGGTTTAAAATTAACCATGGTTAAAGTGTAAAATCAAGGTTTAGTTAAAACTAACTATGGTTAGTTGAAAAAAAGGGGGGTTGTTTTGATATTAAATTAAATAGATGGACTTCAAAGTAAGAGGTGGTGTTGCAAATGTGCATCTAAAAAAAACACACAGTGAACCATTTTGTAAATAAACAAATAAGTATTTAAGGCATATTTTATCATTTCTCTTTAATCAAGTAAGTATTTAAGGCATATTTTATCATTTCTCTTCAAAAGTAAAACTCCAAAATCAGCTTGCTTTTCTTATTTTTCTTCTCCGAGCCGCAGCTGCTCAATAGGAAAAGAAGTTTCTTTTTTTAATTTTTAAAGCAAGGTGGGTTTACATATTTACATACTTTTCATTACCTTTCTTTTAATTAGAAAATAGGAATCCAAATTTTTGAAAGTTCCTTCCTCAGCTTTTCGACCGAACAACAGATTTTGGAGGAGAATGTGTGGGTTTTTGTCATATCTTGCTCATTCTTCCTAAATAAAATAAAAAACTCCAAGATTTAAAGAGATAAATCAAAACCAAGAAGAATCAAGAGTAGTTTAATGAGTTTTCAAAAGGAATTTGGTAAGTTTTTATGTTAGGGGTTTTCCTAGGAATTGAAGGTTTTTTTTTTAAAAAAAAATTAAGTTGATTTGAACTTGTAAATGTAGGATTCTTTCAAACCAACATCATAATTCTTGTAATTGAAACTATTAGGAACAAATTCTATTATTTGGGTTTAGGTTTTCTTTTGATTTGAACTAAAGTAGAAAATTAAATTAAGATTGATATGTTGTTATGGAAATTGATGGGGCTTAAGCTTGTAGTTAAAGGATTCATTGAAATAGCATGCTAAATTTTATAATTGAAGTCTTTAAACTAAAATTAAGTTAAGGTTTTGGATTTCTTCAAAATGAATTATAATTACAAATTTCATTAAGAGCTTACATGATTTTGTAAAGTGAACTAAAGCCCTCCATGACTTGTCTTTATTAATTATTTTAACAACTTCAAAACATAAATAATTTTCCGTTAATTTGTGAGTTTAAACTTATGAAATTTATATATTGTAACGACCCAAATCCATTAAATCCTTTAAATTCAAATGCACAGCGGAAGACTCAATTTTAAAGAAAAACGGCATGAGTTCGTTTAAAACTTGGATAAACCAAAACCTGTTTTTACAAAGTTCACAACCAGAGAAAGCAATAAATGGTGGAATGCGCATTCCAATTGATATTAAACCTTCTAAAAAAAACTTATAAACATAAACCATTACAAAATTTAAAACAAACGCTCACACAAGCTCAAAACATAAAGCATGAGAAAGTATAAATATATTCAAAGTATTCAAGAATGCTAAGAAAAAGTTCCTTGTTCAAGTCCTTTTATCGCTTCGTGAAGTCAAACAGCACCACCTCCTCTACCACGTCTCTCTCGTCGAGATTTACCTGAAAAAAAATAAGTGTAGCAACATTAGCATAAAAATGCTAGTGAGAATAAAATGAAAGCCAGTAATCCTATGGACCAAATTCCATACCGAAAATTGTGTCCAAAGACCTAACTTTCTCTTTACTACCCATTCTACACTTCCAAATCATCATAATCATACACCAATCAATTTCCCAATTTCCCAATTTCCAAATCGTATCAAGCCACATCTAATACCAAATGGATACCAAATCATAATACCATATCATATTACCACATCTAAATATCTCGTAACATATTACCGTATGTTACCACCTCAACATACTAACACGTATGGCGTTACCATATCAAGTGTCCTCGTAACGTGATATCGTATGGATCAACATCAACATACTACCACGTAAGATCTTACCAAATCACATATCATCGTATCGTGTTACCGTATGGATCAACCTCAACATACTAACACGTGGGGTCTTACCCAATTCTCACATAAAGTATTACCATGAAATCCAAACACCATAGATCACATACCACCAAATCTCGGATTACCATAAGTTGCCACATAATACCACATCAGGTATTACCATCGAAAATCAAACACTTGTACAAAGGATAAGCATGTAACTACGTAACAACTACCAAACAAGCTGGGATGCTCATGGTAAGAACTCGATTTATCTGCCAATCTTGTAATATAACATCGCTCATGCTTTGTTTCATCTATGACCCTGTTATATCCCAAGATCACGATCCCCTCATATAACATCGCTCATAGCCTGTTTCATCTATGACCGTGTTATATTCCAAGATCACATCACATAGTATAACATCGCTCATAGCCTGTTTCATCTATGACCCTGTTATACCCAAATCACATCTCATAGTATCTCGATCTCCTCGTATAACATCGCTCATAGCCTGTTTCATCTATGACCCTGTTATACCCCAAGATCACATCACATAGTATAACATCGCTCATAGCCTGTTTCATCTATGACCCTGTTATACCCAAATCACATCTCATAGTATCTCGATCTCCTCGTATAACATCGCTCATAGCCTGTTTCATCTATGACCCTGTTATACCCCAAGATCACATCACATAGATAACATCGCTCATAGCCTGTTTCATCTATGACCCTGTTATACCCAAATCACATCTCATAGTATCTCGATCTCCTCGTATAACATCGCTCATAGCCTGTTTCATCTATGACCCTGTTATACCCCAAGATCACATCACATAGTATAACATCGCTCATAGCCTGTTTCATCTATGACCCTATTATACCCAAATCACATCTCATAGTATCTCGATCTCCTCGTATAACATCGCTCATAGCCTGTTTCATCTATGACCCTGTTATACCCCAAGATCACATCACATAGTATAACATTGCTCATAACCTGTTTCATCTATGACCCTGTTATACCCAAATCACATCTTGTAACGACCCGAACCCGTTAAATTCTTTAAATTCAAATGCACAGCGGAAGACTCGACTTTTAAAGAAAAACGGCGTGGGTTCGTTTAAAAATCGAATAACCAAAACCTGTTTACAACCCAAATTTCCAGAAAAAGCGATAAATCGGAAATTTCGCATACCAAAAGACATTTAGACCATAAAACATAGACATATTTTACACAAATACCCTTTCGGGCTCAAAAAGACACAAGTATGTAAAGATGGAATAATTTACAAGCATTTCAATGAATGCTAAACAAAATGAGTTCTTAGTATTGTCCATACACCATCTCGATCAGTCACGCGGCTCCACCTCCTCTACCACGCTTCTTAGCTCGAGGTTTACCTGATAAATTGTAAGTGTAGCACCATTAGCATAACATGCTAGTGAGAGTAAAACGAAAGCAAGTAATCCTATGAACTAAATTTCATACCAGAAATCATGTCCAAAGGCCTAAATGCTCATTACTACCCATATCCACACTTCCAATTTCCATACAAACAAACGAAAATAACATACTACCCGTACTCGTCATTCGATACCATAAGATAGAAACAAAGACTTAAAGTAAAGCACAATCATCACTAAGTCTTACTACACAATTCTAAGGAATATGTAAATGTAACATTAACTACTTTTATTACCAAACAAGTTTCATCGTAACGGATTTATCGTATGGATCAACATCAACATACTAGCCCGCATCGGTATTACCATATCACAATCATCGATCGGGTATACCATATGGATCGAAATCACATACTAAGCCCGTGCGGTATTACCATATCACAATCATCTGATCGGGTATACCATATGGATCAAAATCACATACTAAGCCCGTGCGGTATTACCATATCACAATCATCGATCGGGTATACCATATGGATCAAAATCACATACTAAGCCCGCATCGGTATTACCATATCACAATCATCTGATCGGGTATACCATATGGATCAAAATCACATACTAAGCCCGTACGGTATTACCATATCACAATCATCGTATCGGGATACCATATGGATCACCATACTAAGCCCGTTCGGTAATATCAACATGGACGAACTTTCACCATTTCGGATATCAGGACTTTCACCATTTTCAAATCGTTAAGCTTCCTAAAAGTTAGCTAATCTCAAAGAATCCTACTAAGCTTTTACGAAGCCTAACTATTTAGATTACACGAGTTAACACTCAAGTGTATCTCTTGAGCTACTTTAACTTTCAAACACTCAAGTAACTCTCATTCCACTTTCCTCTATCATCTCCAATTCACTTTGTAACACTTTCAAACCACTCCGATGTTTCCTTTTCATCGAACTAATTATAGTTCCAAAATTCCTCCACTAACTTCCGAATTAAAGTTTCTAACCAAACTTAAATTCTAAGAAGCTAAATCCCGCTTAACTTCGATAAACAATAACATAACAAAACTTAATTCATAAAACAACTAACTTTCATTTTAATCTCACCTTAGCTTGAAGACAAGCTCATCCGAGGTTGTAAATTCACGATCAATTCACAATCCTACAAACGAATTATTCCTAAATTACATTAATTAACCGAAAAGCAATCAAACAACATCTAAACACATAAAACCACGAAAATCCCGGATTCTACCCTTATGGAGCTCTCGGCCAAGCTAGGGAAAAAGGGGTTCGGGTTTGGTTTTCCGGCTTTTATGCATTTTAGAGGTGTTTTGGGTTGGTTTCGAATACTTTGGAGGTTTACAAAATCAATGGGTAACCGAAAAATAGGGTTTTGCATATTAATCCATTTTCGAAAAATTAACTAAAAAGCAAAAACACAAAGAACCTAACATCCTAAACATAGCCCAAAGAGGGAAAATCACAAGGGACGGGTTTCCGGCTCAAACTCGGTTTTAGGGTTTAGGGAAAGTTTCTAAAATTGACTATAAAGACTTCCCCGAATGAAACCCTCAAGTTTCGGTGAACGATTCAAGATTACAACTCAAATCCACCATTAAAACACTATTTACATCAAAATTAAGAAACTTTAACATACCTTTAAGCCTCGATAAAACGAGCGAAAACCTCGATTGTTAGGATGGGTAGAAAGGTCTCGGCGAGAGCTTTCCAACGCATCCGAAATCACGTAAAACGGACGAGAAACGAAGCCGGGGCGACGATTTCTTTCTCTCCTCTTTTTTTTCTCTCTAAGCTACGGGTTTGGGATGAAAAATGAGAAGAAAATTTCATATTTTGTCTAATTTTGGCTTATTTAAAGAGAAGGAGGAATAGTGTTTAGATATTTAACAATTTGGGAAATGACGCCTACGTCCCTCTTTTACTTTTGCTTTAAAAACGAAACCCGAAGCTCTTAAACTAATCTAAAGGTGATTAATAATTATTAATTGGCCCGTTAATAATTATTAATGTCACCGAAACATATTTAAAGTATTAAAATGATTAAAAACAATTTCGGATATAAATAACTACTAAAATCGAAATTTTTGAATTTAAACTAATCTTAAAAGCTTTATTTTTAAAATAAATAAACTAAATAATAATAATAATAAAAAAAAATTTACCCCCAAAAGTCACGGGACGTTACACATCTCATAGTATCTATAAATCGGTTCATTACTTGAGCATCACAACACAAACAACTAACAAACAATACAATCATACTACAATTGCACTCAATGGCATGCTTATCTTTTGTACTTAAAGTGTTGCCTCTTACCAAAAGTCCCGAGTACATCAATCGTACTATCATCATGATTCCATACTTCCCAGTACTAACACAATCAACATCATTCCTTATTATCATATCAACTTTCATACTCCACATTATTACCATAATATAATACAATCCTTATTACTCACACAAGGTAATAAGTTCATAAAACATTAACCACTATCATCACTGATGCCATAATTCCACGAAGTCTTATAACTCCCAATAAACAAAATGAGGTTTAACATCATCATGTCACGAATGACAATAAATCACCTCAAATCACAAGAATACTTTCCAAACCATTACCATAAACCATGAGTTAACTTCCAAACATTTCCTTTGCTTTACTTTAGTCAAAACTACCTAAAGTAAATTCAATTCCCAACTTTGTCTCGGAATCTTTATAACCTTTCATACTTTTGAGAATAACATCTACGCTACTTTGATCTAAACTTCTCAAAGTACCTTAAACTTTAACTTTCATCTAAACTCTTCAATTCATCTTACTATACTTCCAAATCACTCATAACTCCTCTTTTACTTCCAAATTCATAAGAACACCAAAGCCACTCCACTCACATCCGAGTTTAAAGTCACCAACCAAGTATAACTTCAGGAAGTTAGTTCCCCTCTTAACCTCGATAAACAATATCGTAATGAAACATAATTCATAAAATTACTAACTTCCATTTTAAACTCACCTTAGAATTGAAACCGAACTTCGAAAGTGTCGAGGTAGATCCCACGCGAGCAATTACCAACCTACAAATAAGTTACATCCAATAAACATTAATTAATCAAAATTTGAACCATCGACATCTAAACGCGTAAAATGATTAAACCCAAGTTTTTAACCTTATGGTGCTCTCGGCCATAGGAGAGAAAATGAGGTTCGGGTTTGGTTTTTCGACTTTTAGGTATTTTAGAGGTGTTTCGGGTTGGTTTTAGGTACTTTGGAGGCTCGAGATATCTATGGGTAACCGTATTTTATGGTTTTACATAATAATCAATTTCCGAAAATTAAGTAAAACACAAAATCATAGCAAACTAAACACCCTAGCCATGGCCAAGTGAAAGAAAATCATACGGGACGGGTTTAGCTCCAAGACAACAACCTCATCCAAAGTGATTTTTCCTAACTAGAATTCACAAACAACACCCGGGAAAAACGAATCAAGGCTTACATACAAGATTGGAAATAAAGATAACACAAAAACCCATTTCTTCCTCACCTTGAATCTCCTGGATCTTTAATGGATTGGCCCGATTGATGGGATGGGTAGAAAGATCGTCTCGAGAGCTTTCCAACGAGCTAAGGCACGATGAAAACGGTCGAGAAACGAAGCCGGGGCGACAATTTCTTTTTCTTCTCTTTTCCTCCTCTCTAGCTACGGGTTTGGAGCTTATTTTTCACTTCTCTTTTTTTTTTTTTTTCTAATCATTATCCTTGAAAAACATGAGTAGATATATATAAATAAATTTTGGTAAAAGACAATATTGCCCCTCCTCTTATTCCTTAAGAAAACTTATTCCGTGTGCTCGTTATTTCACGTTTCTAATTCCAATACTACTTCACTACTTCTAATCTATCTTAAAAGTATTTAACAATAAATAATGGGCCCGCGAATAACTTTTAATACGTCCAAATCTAATTTAAGCTAATAAAACGATTAAAAAACGGTTTTCAGACGAAATTAGCTACTAAATTCTAAATTTATAAAATTAAACTAAATACTTTAATTAAAATAAATAAATAACTAAATGAAATATTCAATTAAATAAAAAAAAAATTTCACTTCAAAAAAAATAACGGGACATTACATATATTGATTCTTTTTAGAAGCAAGAGAATAAACTTAGCTATATGCTTGAGGAAGTATTCAAAGCCGAATCATTTTCCCCCACCATTTTTATAATTAGAAGTTGGCGGGCTGTTCTTGTTATGTGAGATGTGAGGGGCTGTTTTTGGGGTCTCGGGTTGTGTTAAATTGATAAATGTTAATTATTTAAAGTTTATTTAGTTTGATAAATGAATGAAATGAATTGTATATAAGTAATGGCTCAAAGCAAAGCCCCAATGTGCAAGCTAGATACTTCGTATTTCGAGGTGGGAATTGAAAGAATTGAAAGTACTTTTATGTTTGATTTCCATATGATAAATTTTTATGCATTTTGATGTTCAAGCTTTGGGTAGAATTGTTAAGCTTTAATAGTTAGATGAGTGATTTACTCATGAACTAGAAGTTGGAAGTACGCAAGACAAGAATGAGGTTTTAGAAAGTGTGAGCTTTCTAGGGTGTTGGGAGTTAATTTGGTGAGTTTAAGACGATATTGTTTGGCTTGAATAAATAGTTATGAACGAATGTGGTAGAGACTTGGTGTGATGACCCGACACTTTTAATAATTTAAATTAGAAAACACAGCGGAAGTCTTTATATTTTCAGAAAAATGGCGTGGTTATGTTTAAAAGTTGGCTAGCCAAAAACCTGTTTACATCTTAAATTCTGAAATCTAAAAACACAAGGAACATTAAGTTCCTATCCAGGAGTTCAAAAGAGTTATAATCATAAAAGTAATGTGAAATGAAAAGCTCTTAAGAGCTTATAACAAATTTTACATCTCAAAGACCATAAACAAAACAAAATAAGATAAGATAAGTTCCGGAACTTTTAAATGACATCTAGTCCATCTCAGCATCATCATCATCTCGATCAAGCCGCACCAGCTCCTCTCTCATGACCCGAACACCTGAAATGTTTATAAAATCATGAGCTAACAACTTAAGCCTAGTGAGAATAAACAGAATAAAAAGTAAAGTTAGACCCCAAACCCGTATCCGGATTTGTGTCCAAGTGAAACTCACATTCTCTTACCTTTCAACTACCAACAGGATTTTATATCAATGTTTCACTTTTACTTACCAATTCTCCCAAATATTTGAGGAACAATCTTCCAATCATTTGGGGAATATGTTTCATAACATATATATATAGCATTTGAATCTCGTTCTCTTTAATACCTTATACTATACATAAGGTTTACATCAAAATCTTATTCTCCAATTACGTGATCTTCCAATTTATTGAGAAACTAGTTCTCTTACACGTTTATCACATGATAGTTATACAAGGTTCAATACACCCTTGTATTTTCTCATTATCCAATTCAATATCATTCCTTTTTCCTATAGCACTTGGCTATACATCAATTTCATTTCTTTTTTCTCTAGAAAAGTTCGTTTTAAATAATCCTTTCTATAGTTCTCTAATCTCTAAAAAACTAACTTCCATAATCATAATCTCTATAGGATGACAATACTAGCACACGTAGTCTAAATCTCATCCATTAACTCGTTAAAACACATATAAGAAAAAGTAAATAAACTTTGCATAAATATAACATCTCGATTCTCTATCCATGATATATATTTCCATCGATCATATGCCTGAAGGTAATGAGAACATCCCGTAGGATACGCATTCGCCCTTTATGCATGAATGAAGGTAATGCGGACATTCCCCATAGGGTCCAACATTCAACCATATGAATGAAGAAGGTGATGCGGACATTCCCGAAGGGTCCAACATTCTTCCCTCCTTTTCTTTTCTCTCTTTACTTTCTTTTTCTCTGAAGGCGATGCGAACATTCCCTGAAGGGTCCAACATTCTATCCTTCTTTTCTTTCTCTCTCTGAAGGTTATGCGGACATTCCCCGAAGGGTCCAACATTCTCTCCTTTTTTTCTTTCTCTCTCTGAAGGCAATGCAGACATTCCCCGAAGGGTCCAACATTCTCTCCTTCTTTTCAATGATGCGAGATGTTATGGTGTAATATGTTATGGTATGCTCGCAAAAGTAAATAAACGTAAATATAAATGGAGTATAAAGTAAAAGGTATAAAGTAAAGGACAAAAAGTAAAAGGATCATATATGTCCTTATGCATAAAGTAAATTGATAGGAATTTCCGGAAGATCATTAAGTAGTTCAAACTTTTGATACTTTAATAAAAGTAAGATCCTATCTTAAACAAATGATCTTCACTTTCAAGGATCTAAACTCCCAAATAAAATCTAAGGTTCTATTTTCAAGTTCCTTTAACCATTCCATCTAAAAGTTTGGACCTTTTAGCTTCCAATGATCCATTTAATCTCTAGAAAGATTCTAACTTAGAACTTTCAAAAGTTCAATGTTCCCTCGAGAACTCCAAAGTTTTCACTCAAAGAACTAGCTCCTAATCCTAAGGGCACTAGCTCACTTTTTTTTCTTTTTAGATTCGAGTCTAAATCTGAACTTCCGATTTTACAAACCGTTCTACTTATTCGGTTTCTAAATCTACTTTAAATCCTATTTATTCTCACCTTAGCCAAAGTAGTTTTTGCTCCAACTCTCTGATAGAACGGTCGATCGACGATCCAAAACACCTACAATTAAAAGTATAGCTAACGATCATTAATAAATCATACATCGATCAATTATCATCTAAAAGCTCAAAACGACTAAAATCCCCGAAAAAACCCAAAGGGTGCTCTCGGCCCTTCAATGAAAAAAGGGTTTCAAGTTTGATTTTCAGGCTTTTAGGCACTTTAGAGGTGTTTCGAGTTGGTTTTGAGCAATTTCGAAGATCCCGATTTCAATGGGTATCAATCATTCGGGTTTTTGAACAATAATTAATTCTCTAAATTTAATTTCAATAAACATCATATCAATAAAAGTAAACCCCAAAACAACCCCCTTGATGTAAAATTCAAACGGGAAAGGCTTCGTCTGAAACTCGATTTTAGGGTTTAGGGAAAGTTGTCAAAATCACTAAAAACACTCCCGTAATAAAAATCATCGAGTTTAACGGCAAGAAATCAAAGATTCAAAATGAAAACTCCATTAAAACACTATTTGGAGCTTAGGGTTTGAACTTTAACTTACCGAGAAGTCTTTAGAACACGGATGGAAAGCACGATAGCTAGGTGGAAAGGATTCCTAGACCCGAGGGCTTTCCGATGCAACCGAAATTGAGCCGATCCGCCGAGAAACGATGAAAAGCCAAAAATTCCCCAATCCCCCTTGTAGTTTCGGCCTTGGGAGAGAAAGGATGAGATGAAATGGTCAACTATGGTCAAGATGTGTTTTTAAAGATGATGGAATAGTATTTTTGGATATTTTTAAGAAATCGGAAATGACGGTTGCGTCCTTTTATAACTTTTGACTTCTAAATCAAAACCCGAAGTTCTTAAATTAATCTAAAGGTGATTAATAATTATTAATTGGCCTATTAATAATTATTAATGTCACTGAAGCGAATTTAAAAGTATTAAAACGATTAAAAAGAATCTCGGGTGAAATTAACTACTAAAATCGAAATTACAGAAATAATAATTAAACTAAATATTTAAATTGAAATAAATAAATAAATAAACAATATTAAATAAAATAAAATAAAAATTCACTTCAAAATAATGGGACATTACACTTGGTACTTTGGTGGGAGGTGTTATAGCTATGTATGTTTGGCAGTTGTTTTGGGGATGGTGAATTAGGCCTTCAAGTAAGAATTGGCCAAGGCATTTATGTGATAACTTGAATGAAATAGGTATTCTCAAGATGGAAGTCCTTGAAATTTTTATATACCATGAAAGGGTAGGAAACCATGGATGGAACTTATGCTCAAAGCCTCCAATGTTAGCCATTTGAAGTTTTTCTAATTTTCCTAATTTTGGAGTTTTCTTAGCCTTCTCTCTATTCTGGTATATTTGGGTGTCTAAATACATATTCTACATAAGAAAAAAAAGTTAGGAACTCCAACCAATGAATTTTTAAGAACCCCTCAAATGGCCAAAATCACAACTTTTCCATTTGGCTAGTTGAGAGGCTTTTTGGAGCAAATCGAGTTCCGGGACTTAGATTATTGTTCTTAATGAATTATTTATAATATTTTAAGCTAAAGGTTAGTTTTTAAATGTTTGTGATTGATGAGGAAAGAAAGCCAAGGTCAAGCCTTGTTTTGACTAGAAAAGTGAGAACAAAATGGATTAAAGTGATGGTAAGGGTGTTTGATCGTGGTTGCTATTGTGGGAATGTGGAATGGTATGTAATGTTATATGAGGCTGATTTGAGAATACCTTTTGGTGTTTGAAAGTAAGAGGAAAAGGAAGTTGAAAGAGGAACGAGAATAGTTGACTGAACTTAGTATGTTGTTGGGAAAGCGGAATGAGTGGAAATAACCTGGATGTATCATTGCTTTTATTTAAAACCTTGAGTTTTTTCTTGCACGTTTATGTGAGTTTATATATATTTCAAGTTATAGATTGAGTCATATACTGAATGGGGTTTATTTTGTTCATATATGCTCTATGTGTTAAAGATTAAGGTTCGATGAGTTACATACATAGTTGAGATGTTAAAGGATTGAATTTGATGAGTGGCTTTTACATGCTCGTTTTGTATTTGAAAGTATCAAGTGAAAGATTGAGGCATATACTGATTGGGATTCATTCCTATGTATGTGTGTTCGGTGCGCTAAAGATTTATATTCGATAATGATTATAATGAAAGTATGACCATTTACATTTCATTACATTCATGCATATCATGTGTGTTGATTGGCCATGGGGTCATAACCTATGTAATGGTGTGTGGTTGTTGGACATTATATATGGTTACCATGGCGGGTTGCATTTAGCTACGAGGCGCTGTGTGGTGGATGGCTTGGATGCTAGAGTAGCTATTACGATAGCCTGGAAGAATAAGTGAGCTATGGCTCGAGTGATTTCTAAGATAGCTTTTGAAATGGGCATCGTGAGATGCAAGAAAGTGTAACGGTAATGATATTGGTTTGGAAAGTATAATGGAATGTGGTATTTGTTGAATAAAAGTTTGATGTAAAATTGGAAAATGTGATACGGATAGTTGGTATCAGATTGAACATAGTTGACATGGCTTGATCATGAACTTGAAATGTTGATAGTTTGAACAAACATTGTGATGACCCGACTTATTTAAAAAGCGGTTCGGTTACGCAAGCGGAAGCAAATAACTGAAACCCAAAAACAATTACTTTACTTAAATATCGAAAATTTCGGCATGTAGTATTCATAAATTCCATGCCTTATATACAAAAATAACGTAAAATATACCTGTTTTCCAGAAATCATCGGCACATCAGCCGGTTCAGAAGATCACAAAAGTTCAAATTTCAAAATAAAACAGCAAAGTTTGGTGCACCAATTTTAAACGATAAAACAAGACAAAATATATATATACAAAAAGTTTTAAGACTTTGACTCGAAAATGTAAGCATGACTTTCAAACAACTCCCAAAACCCGTGGCTCGCGTGACTGTAAGCCAATCCAAAAGCCTCCATCTCGGTATAGTCAACGAGCACCACCTACCGCTCCACGCCCTCGACCCTGAGCGTTACTTGAAAGGTGATATAGAGCACCTTTGAGCATGAAACTCAGTGAAAACAAAAGAATATGAACGGGATGCGAAATGATCATGATAGAATGCAAACAAGGTAATATCGTGCTTAAAATGCAAAACTAGAACAAATACATTATGTAATGATGGAGTCAACAAGTCACAAGTTCTTCAACATATATTTTCGTCAAACTGTTACCATATCTCACATTTTATAATACCATCCTTTTAAATTTCACAAGCCATGCCATCGCAAACCCGGTGTCTCACTACGCCCCAAGTCACAAGATCAACCAACATTCGAGCCATAGCTCGTTACAATTTCAACTATCTCAAACTCACTAGCACCCGGACCATTTATCACATAGCACACCGGAGCGCATCACCTTTCCACGATAACCACGTGTAACGTACAACATCCACACATCGTTAGCATAAATAAAAAACATGACAAATATGCATAATCATAGCTACAAATCAGTATATGAAGCCCCAAATAAGTATATGACTCATTCATGGACTATGAAAATAATAAAGCAAATAGGCATGCTTAAATGAATAACTATCAAAACATGAACCGATTTTAAACTAATTAACATTTCGACTCCTTTAGCCACTACGGAGTCAATATCCGTTTCCACAATTCTCTTACACACTTAACTTTACCAACCATACTATCACTTAATACCACATACACCACACTTCCCCATTCAAAACGACTTGGAAAAATAAAACCCGTGAATGTTCATCATTCACCCACTATAAGAAATTCTGGAAAAGGTGACGTTTTTTTGGCGTCACCTATTCGAATAGGTGACGGTTTTTTGACCGTCACCTATGGCAGTGTCACCTATTTAAATAGGTGACGGGCATAAAAAACCGTCACCTATTTGAATAGGTGACGGTTTTTACCCTCACCTTTTCAAATAGGTGACGTTTTTTACCCACCACCTATTCAAAGAGGTGACACTGGAATAGGTGACGGTTATAAAACACCGTCACCTTTTAGAAAAAATGACGGGGAAAAACCGTCACCTTTTGTCTAAAATTTGAGAAAAAATATTTTTTTAATTAATTGATTCTCAAATAATACCATTTATTACACATCAAATTTAACTAAATATTACAATAAAAGTTAAAATATCACTAAACACCTACATAAATTACAATATTTTTAAAGAAAAAAAATAAATTACACTATACTTAAACAATAAAACAAGAATTACTTAAAAAAAAAAACTTCAACCACCACTCCTGACAAAATTCCAACAGCCAACTCGTTGACTCCGCTTTCATCTCCCATCTCTGCTCCAACTTCTTATTCGGTTGTTAAAACTATGAACAACAAAAAATTATGTTAAATAATTGCAAAAAAAAAATGAACCAATGCGATGAAAATTAAAAAGTAAAACATAGAGAACAAAAGGCATTAAAAGAACTAGCAAATTGAAGAATTGCAAAGCTCTCCCCAACCTCCAGTTCTATAGTTTCTTTCCTTCCAAAGTTTCCAAAGAACAGCAACTTCCAAAATAATTCAGTAAAGCATGACCAAACAAATTCAACCTAGCCTCAAGGATTTTTAGAAGTGTCTTTCCTGGTATATAAAAAGTATGAAATGCATGATACTAATACAATTTCAGTGAATTATTCTATGCTAGATTGTTGACAACTTAACATTAGGCTTCTAAGTTTCTCAAACTCTCATCAGTAACCAAATTGATATTGTATTGATATAAGGAATATATTATAAGGAACAAGGAAGAAATTTCAGTGATCTCCCCTTACTCCCCCAACTCTAACTATTTAGAATACACGCTCAACCAGTGTTTCAAAAATTGCGTGAGGCGGCCAAAAAAAGCCTCTAAGCCTAAGCCTCAGCCCCTCTGTAAGAGGCTTACGCCTCAACCTTGTGAGGCGTAAGCCTTGAGGCGCTTAAGCCTGGAGGCGTAAGCCTCACAGTAGGTAGTAAAAAATACAGTAAAAAATATATTTTACTTAAAATTGTGGGCCCCTTACCTGGTTAGAAAAGAAAGTACTTCAATTAAAATACACTTGGGCTTTATTTAATATTAAAATATAAGCCCAATACAATAAAATAATAAGCAAAAGGCTCTTAAAGAAGAAGAAGACCCTTTGGTGTTAGAGGACGTGCCATCGGATGATGAGTGAATTGTTGAGAATACTAGTGCTTGTAGAGTAGATAGGTCCATTGAAAATAATGACAATTATACTGTCAATATTTTTGAGTGTGGAGAAGGAAGTAGTACTCAACAAAGGGGTAATAATATCAAAAGCAGACAACCAAAATCTAAAAGTGGAGGTAAGTGACGTTGAGAATGAGCTTTAGCTTTTAGATTAATAGTTTGGAGTCTTAGGCAAATATAGTCTATTAATGCTTTGATGCTTTGATGGATTGTGGATTTCTTTTTTGTTGTTCATTAGACTTCTAACTATGATTTGAGACTTTTTTATTATCACTTTATTTATGAAAGTTGAAATGTCTTATATTTTATAATTTTTAGTAATTTTTTTTCAATACAAAATGAGGCTTACGCCTCACACCGCCTTGAGGCTTACGCCTCGCCTCGTCATGACAAAACGCCTCGAGGCCGCCTTAAGACTTTTAAAACATTGCGCTCAACATTTACCTAATCCACAATCCTAAACTCACTCTATTTATAACCATTAATCCATTACATCTAATTACTAACATGCCCTTATTAATAACTATAGCTTCCTATCAGCCCCCAAAACAAAAACATCCTCATCGATAAAAGAATGGATACTGGCAAACTGCTCAAACATCAATGAAGAAAAATGGCTAAAAATATTTAAACTTAGTTAATTCTAACAAGTGTTAACTATAAGCATATATCTAATTGATCCGCCCCATCTTCCAAGAATCACAACACATCATTTTTTTTATCTTGAGATACTCAAAGTAATAAAGTATAATATTGCTTCTGGAAAACATAGACTCTCATTTGCAGAATAAAACTCTGGCAAAGAAAAACCATTCGCCATCTTAAGACAAAGACTACACGCGCACATAATTTGGAGATATCTGCATTATGGAAAAAGAACTTCTACAACATCTTTTTCTTTATTGGAAAATAGGAATGTAATTGGCTTCCAGTTTGTTTTTGGTAGCAGTTGGTTAAGTTTTGGGAATGATAACTTTTACTCTATGAAGGCTTTTGTATTTGGAAAACAAAAAAAAAACATAAATAATCAGTACCTTGATTAAGTTTTGAAATTGCAAGGAATGGCTAGGAAGGCGTGGCAATTATCCTTCCTTAAGATTCATGTAATGTGCTGCTAGCAATGCCGATCCTCTCACAATCTTATAAACAATATATTCCTTCAAAGATTCCACATCAGATGCCATTAGAAAACTAAACTATATAAAATAAAGCATATTGTGGAAGTACAAAACAGAACAACATAATGATATGAACCAAGCCAAACAGAGATATATTAGTATGACAGAACGGAGCTACACATTTATGAATTACCTTGATTCACCAAATAATGAAGAAGTTTCCTCAAGAAACTGATTTAGTTTATGTGGTGGAACATAGAATATTTGAGTAGCCACTTCATTTTCTGAAACCATCAACCTTTCTCTTCTTGAAGCAGCATGCTTGGGAACAAATACAACTGTAAAATATACAAATAAATTTTAGCAAGCCTAAAGAAAGGCACTGAGTCAAATAGCCTCAAAGAAAGATATCCTAATGCCACAACTACAAATATCAGAGAAAATTTACCAACTTGAAGCCAGTTGCAGAACCTGTAACCCCATAGTTTCAAAGGTTATATGATCAAACAAAGTTAGCAATTTTTATTTTGATAGGAAATAGAAACAAAGCTAGCAAATGAATGAACAAAGCTAGAATGTGACTTCTGTATTACTAAAAGTCCTATAGATAAAATCACTGCAAAAGGAAAAAGATGACAAATACTGCAAGTTGGCAACGATGATCGGATCGATGAAAAAATAAACATACTTTTAAGCAGCCTTGGAAAATTATAGAACTAAAACAAAATATAATTGCCCTCATCTCCCCTTTCTTATCTTACACTATTATCTTGCCTTAAATTATGAATCATGAAAGAAATACCTAATAACTAGAAAAAACCACCCAGTCATCATTTGAATGCTCAAGGAAGTTTCTAAAATGTTTTTGATGCAATGAGAATTTTCTCTCTTGCTTGTGATCCTGGTTCTTTTTCATGTATGGTAGCTGTCCACCTTACAGCTCGTGCTATGCAGCTTACTCTCTCAATAACTTCAGGATAATCTCTAATTATTATTGTTCCTTTAGGACGTAAGATTCGATCCATTTTGACCATTAGATCAACAAGGTTACACCTACAAAGAAGCCAAAGTAACAAAACCAGAATAAGATCAACCATCCATATTCAAAATTTGACAAGATGATAATTTACTTGATTTTGAATTCTATATCAACTTAATCAAACATTGGATGTTATATATAAACCATTCATGTATATATCTTAAAAAAAAAATCTATGCATACAAATGGTAGAAGAATTATAGTAACCTTTTGATATTAAACATATTTAATGGGTTAAAAAATAAGACAAAAAAACATTGAGTAGAAACTCAAGATTTAATTTATTAAATGAGACAAGATTTATTATAATGATAAACTTTCTAAACCGATTATTAAAATTGATAACGAGGTAAATTCAATGATTTTTTATATCCAACTCAAGGAAGATATTAGCTAATAGAAATTAAAGCGATAAGTGAACTGCTGCGAGTGCTAAGCAAAATACAGCCAAGAGGAGGACATAATAGAAGGTTAAATCTCAGACAATCAAGCTAATTTATTGTTAAATTTCTCTTCCATAAAATAGTTGTATCAAGCACCTGCTTGAAAAAGAATTGGTACATATTATTTGGAAACAAAGTGTCCTGAGAAGGTAAGAACATTTAGCAGACAGATTACAGAGAAGGTTTCCAACTATGATGCTAAACCCCAGCTGCTGTGTACACAGAACTATGGAGGCAGAAAATTGGACCAAATATATTTATTTTTCGACTGCTCTTACAGTAGAAGTTGTGGACTTTTTTTTGCTCTTCACTTTTGAGCTTTCTTGGGCATTTGCCACAATGGTTAGGATTATCTATAGCAAATATTGTGAGAGCAAAGACTTGAAAAGTACACCAACGTCTTGTGGATCAATGTGGTTATGACAGTTATCTAGAAAGAAATAGGGGAATATTCAATGTGAAGAATTTGAAGTGGGAGGAGATTCTAGGCAAATATCAGGCTTCTCACTTGAGTTCTCTAACTATTCTCCATCTGTAATTATCTCAAATTGGCTTTTTTTGTAAGCTCCTCCTAGAAGTATACTCACTATACTTCCAAAATGAAGAGCAAATACCGGGGTCGGCCATCTACTCTTGATTCGTGGAACTAATCTAAAAGGGAGAGCGTCTTATAATCTATAGCCATAAAACGAGGGAAAATATATTGGCTGGTTATGACGCGTCCAACAATAGACAAATATACATAATTCACATTTATTTGGTATCAAACTCAGGGAAAAGAGAAAAACACATAACCACAACTAGTGTTCGAAAAAAAAATACCGAGGCAGATAATGAAACGACTAAAATGCTAACAAATGATAAACTAACTGATCATAATAAAATATACCTACTCTTATCTGAGCCTGGAAATTTAACAAGTGATTCCATACCAGATACGTGGATAAAATCATAAGAACGTGGATATGTCGAGAAAGGCTCACACCTGAAACCATAAAAAATTTGTGCATCTATAAACAATGCACTTAAAAGCTGAAGCTTCCTAATTTCACTACAAATTTAATAGAAGATCCATATGTCATCCTTTTGAAAAGAATAAAATAAATAAGAACAATAATAAAAACATAGTCCTTGTTTTTCCGAGGCAAGCTCTCCCTGGTTTGATCATGAACATTTTCAAAATTACTAACTCCACTCAAAATTTTACAAATATGACAGGTAAAAACATTTTTATATTTTTTGTAAGAATATCTAATAAAAGTGGAATAGGTGTATGTGCAAGTTCTACTCAGTAAAATCACAAAAATAAAGATGAGAAGAAAGACATCACAAGTAAATCTTAGCAATTTCATGTGCGTTATCAAATTCTAATAACTACAAGATTGGTCATCTAAGACTAGGAGAGATAGTAGGATTTATTCCAATTTTTTTGTGTTCATACAGCTTTAACTACCTTCTCCACTAGCATATTGCTACTAATGAGAAAAGTTACATTGCATTTTGTTTCACTCTAGTGAAGATGGGAAGGAAATCAACGGCAATACTGGGCAGGATCACATTAAAAAAGTATCACAACCAATACAAAACTCACCAATCATGATAGACTCCAACTAATCCTCTGTCATATATTGCAGCTAAAGTAGATTGCTTGCGAGCAGGAACAACATTCATAACCCAAACTGGGTCAGATTTTAGAGCTGCCGCAAAACCACCAAAAAAGGCATTCATATCCATCACATTGCGTACTGCTTGGAGAGCCTAGTCTCACTTTTAAAGATTTCTTGTAATAAGAAACTCTTCTTTCCCACCGCCGAGAGTCGGCATTAAATACATCGATTCCATTTTTGACAACTCCAGCTCTTGGAGAAGGTTTTGCTAGCCTATCTGGCCATTTTGGAATTGTCCCAACAGAAACTTCTCCCTTGGCGTGGAAGCCATTCTACTCACACATTAATTTAATTTCACATACCCGCATAAAGAAAAAATAATATCAACAGACCAGAAGTTTTCTATGATGCAAGGGCATGATAATTAACCATTGGGAATCAAAGACATGAAATCAGCTCTCTGAGATAAATGATTAAGAACCTTCAAGTTTCATTCCAATCCAAGAAATCTTCCTCAAACTTCCTTAAAGAAAACTAAAAAGGTAACTCTAATAAATATACTGAAGTTCAGATGCACACTCCAATGATAATTACCATGCATGGTCTGGCTCATCAGATTCATGGCACAGCTCAAGACGAAATTCATTTTGGTTAGGAAGGCATGAATCTCTAGCAGGTTTTTTCCAGATGACAGTATTTCCATCCACAGCAATCAACTCGTAACATAATGCTCTAGCAACAGCCTGGAGATCCGCCCATTCTTTATCTTGTTTGGGCCATTGTACAGGAGGACCAGAGATGACTAAATTCCCACCAGGGCGGAGTAACCGATCAACTACAATGAAATAAGTAGCATCTGCAAATTTTATGATAAAAATAATAAATAAAACAGGATGTGCATTATAATGTATAGTAACAGAGTGGAATAGAGAGCAATTTATATTTATATTCAAACAGTCTTATTCTTTTAAAACTGAGACAAATGATAATCCTTAAGAATAAGGTTCTAGAGAACCACTGTCTAAATCAGATATGAGTAGAAAACAATATATCTTAATACTATTCAATGGCCATGCATGATGCATCAAACTGCTACATCATACAATATATGTATAGAAAAGGGAACTAAAACTCACTGTAAGCTGTGAAAGGGATTAAACAACGAGAACAATGAACTAAATCAAACGAGAACGCTGGAAAAGGGAGTTTGAGAGTTCCAAGCATGGCAACAAATGCTGGAATCCCTCTCTCTAAGGCAAATTGTATCTGCGATTTATGGGAATAAGCTCTTAACATGATAGTTTCTATACAATCACAGCTTCCCCAAATATCTCAACCTTAAATGAGACAAGAAGTCATCGGAAATTTTTTTTTTTTTTTATCAAGAATGCATCCCAGAATACGACATCATCAATGGTTAAAAGATTCACATACTAAGACTAAAAAACATACAAAATTAAAACAATAATGTGGTCTATGAGAAATTAATGGAAACCTAGGGCATGAGATGCATCTACGTGATGGTCTGTGAGAGATTAAGTTAGCTAGATTTAAATCTTGATTTAAATCTTTTCAAGATTCATGGAGTTTCATTAGAAATCAAAATTCAGAAACTGAAAGAACTGAAAAAAAGAAAATAAACAAAAAGTAGAAAAGATATAGAGGCATATTAGATGAGTTTAGGGTGGTTCTAAAATTTCAATGATTCAAAATGAGATTAGGGCTTCAGTTTAAGGAAACAGTTGAAGGAGAACCAAAACAAGGGAATCCGCTACCTTTGGTTCGTCGTTGAAGCTGAGAACGAGAAAGCGAGAGATGATGCGATTCAATGATTCTTCCTTTGGTGCGATAGAAATCAAGGTCAACATCTGAGAGCGAGAGATTTCTGAGAGTTTGAGAGCAATTTCTGAAAGCGATTTCATATGAGTTTGAAAGCTTTTGAAGCGATTTTGTCTGAGGGATTTCGCCTGAGAAGATTTCAAAATCTTTCGTTTAAGTGAAAGATAGGGCTGAAAGAGGGATTTTGAGATAAGGTCACTGAGAATAAAATTTGAACGAAATGAAAAGATGTGAAGCGAGAGAGTGAGAGCTTTGTATGAGCAAGCGATTTCGGCTGAGTTTTTTTTCAACTGAGAAATTAGCTAGGGCTTTCTTGGAGAGAGAGAGAAGAGAGCGTGCGAGAGCGAGAGACGCGAAAAAAAAAATGGAGAAGACGAAGCGTGAAAAAAAAGTTTGAGGTTTTTTTATATTCTTAAGAATAGGTGACGGCCACCACTAATTATCCCTTTTTTTTCTAAACCAATGGTCACCTAATAAAATCCCTAGTGTCACCTAATGTCATTTTTCTTATAGTGACCCTTTCGATTCTTTATGTTCTCACCTTCAAAGTTGGCTCCAATTGTATCCACTCGTCTTTGTCCTACAATAAGTTAATCCATATATGTTTAGTCTAATATAAACATTACAAGTCAGCCCCTATCAAACACATACAACCCCGAACCCAGTTAGTGATAAAAGTTTCAAAACTAGGTAATTTGTGATGTAATTTTCGGCCAAACAAGGGGTACTTATGGAATATACAATGGATTGATGCCCCAAGGAGGTTTCCTGACTAAATATATATATTTAAACACCCAAATACTCCAAAATGAATAGCCCTTTAATAAGAATCAAGCAACACACAAAATCAAGAAAACTAGTCAACTTAAAGTGCAATTTTTTGGTCAAATTGAAAATATGCCAAAAACTCATTAAGTTGATCTTCCAATGTGTTTTCCATGTATAAAATATACATATAAACATCCAAAATTTCCAGAATTGATAATTTTTAAAGATTAATCAAAGAAACACCCAAAACAAGCTAAGTTTAAAACTAGTATTTTGGCCAAATTTGAGAATTTTAAAGAATTCTTTCCTTTGCTTTTCCAAGTTTTTTTTCATGTGTCAAAAAAATATTTAGGCACTCATATATTCCAGGATTAAGAGTTGTTAAATAAAAGTCAAGAAAATTCAAAAATTGAAAAAGTTAGAAGCTTGGGAAAAACCACCATTAATGGAGTTTATGAGAGCTTACACCCAACCATGGCTTCCATCATCTTCTTTCAATATGTAAGAACTTTAAAGCCCAAATTCATTATTAACACATGGATTCCAGATTTGAGAACTCTACAATACAAGTCAAGAAAATTTTAAATTTACAAAAGCTAGAAGTTAAGATTTTCACCATTAATGGTGGTTAAGAGTTTTCCAAATCTAATAGTTCTTAGGGTTCATCAACATCACCTCCATAATTTTAATTGTAAGAAAAGCCACATTCAACTACTCCTTAAGCACCAAACAATATGATTCAAGCAAATTCCATGGAAAAAAACCTAGAAAACTTAAAATTCTAGATTAAGAATTTACCTTGAATCTTGATTATTCCTCTTGATTCTTGTATGAATCTTCCTATTAGGTTCATTCTATCAAGAATCAACTAGAACCTCTTTGAATTCACCCACAAGCACCAAGATTAGATGAAGGAAGATTGAAAAAAAAATGAAGGGGAAGAGAAGAGAGAGCTCACGGTTTGGGAGGGGAGAAAGATGAGGGCTTTCTTTTCTTTTTCCCTTATTTGTCCCTAAATTCCATTTATATACTTTTAATTTTCAAAATAAAAAATAAAAAATAAATTCTATTTGCTTTTCACCCCCTCCACCTCCTCATTTTCTCCACTAAACCCCTCCACCTCCAATATTTAATATAAACCCTTCTTCCTATTTCCTTTTGCTAACAAGCCCTTTTCACTAAATTAACCATGGTTAATAATTTCTCTTTTAATTAAATTCTCCATCCTTTGTTAAATAAACTATGGGTAAGTACTTAATTAACCAAAATTCATATAGTAAATAATTTTCCACACTTTTATTCACTAATTAAAGTATACCAATAAAATTAAATTTTCAATTACCTCATGTGAAACCCTCGGGCACTTACAAACATACATGTTTAAGTTTTTTTTTAAATATTCATATGCATTCATACTTGGTTTATTCCTTTGATACATCATTTTTGAACATTGCATATTATCACTATAATTAATTTTGTTATCATTGAGCCCACCTACATCATTTCATTATGCCATTAGCTTATTTTGAGGTAGCCTCCAAGACCATCGGTGCATCGGTAAGATGAGTGAAAAGTGAAAGTACTAATTGATGCTCGGTTTGCTAAAGATTGATGATACTTTGATTGTATCACAATGCTTAGACCTCTTGTTTGCTCACTTGGTTCATTTTAAATGTATCACAACATCACGATATCTTCATTTACTTCCATACATGTTTATTTTTTGAGCTACTGAGATGTGATTACCTTCAGGTTAGACAAGGTAAGTGGAGCGGGTTTAGAGAAACTGCATGTGTGTGAAGGGGGTAAAGTGACTTAATTGTGTTAGAGAGGATGGTAAAAGAATGTTAAGTTTAAACGTAGTAAGATGTTTCTGATAGATACTTACAATATTCAGTGTGATGTTAAGATGGGGTGTAATGAGCCTCAAGTGGAGGTAGACCGGGTTGGGATTAAGGAGGTTGAATAAATTGGATACAGGGTTGAGATTTGAGTTTAATTGTAGTGAGAATGTCTGGGAGGAGGTTTTGGTTTTGAATACTTTGTAATGGTTTAGAAGTTAACTTAGCTGCTAATCGTTTATTTTAAACTAGTAATGTAAGAGGTTTAGTTTGGGTACGAGATTAAGAGTAGGAGGTAGATCCTCTAGTGGAAGTAAACACCCTGTGAGGGACGAGAGACTTGAATACTTGGACTCCTTTCTGACTATGAATTTCATGCGTAAGTTTACTTTCTTTTCTTTTTAATTCTAACTGAGTGTCATGCTCAGAGGTGCCACATATCACCTTTTAGGTTCGTATGCGATCGAGGCCGTGACAAGAAAGCTGGTATGCGTTGGAACTTGGATGCCGGACTTGGGAAGTGGACTAGTTAACGTCGTAACTCGAGCTCGAGATGTAATAGTTTCATAAGAGATAAATTATGTGAACTATTTGTTCATATGTAATATTTAAAGTATAATGAGTTTGGTTTCAAGATAATGAAACCATGTTATAAACATGTTAGTCTGTTATATTTTTTATGCGCTTGGCATTTCAAATGTTTTCGTTTTCAAAAAGTGATGGATGTGCACTCCCATGATGTATTTATGTTTTTATCTGGCTTGAAAAATATATTACTGGTTTTGGCATAGTCCAAGTTTCAATTGTGCAAGCTAGATACTTCGTATCTCGAGGTGGGAATGGAAAGAATTTAAAGTACTTTTATGTTTAATTTCCATATGATAGATTTTTATGCATTTTGATGTTCAAGCTTTGTGTAGGATTGTTAAACTTTAATAGTTAGATGAGTGATTTACTCATGAACTAGAAGTTGAGGTACATACGACAAGAACGAGGTTGTAGAAAGTGTGAACTTTCAAGGGTGTTGAGAGTTACTTTGGTGAGTTTAAGATGATATTGTTTGGCTTGAATAAATAGTTATGAACGATAATATGTGGTAGAGACTTGGTACTTTGGTGGGAGGTGCTATAGCTATGTATGTTTGGCAGTTATTTTGGGGATGGTGAATTAGGCCTTCAAGTAAGAATTGGCCAAGGCGTTTATGTGATAACTTTAATGGAATAGGTATTCTCAAGATGAAAGTCCTTGACATTTTTATATACCATGAAAGGGTAGGACACCATGGATGGAACTTATTCTCAAAGCCTCCAATGTTGGCCATTTGAAGTTTTCCTAGTTTTCCTAATTTTGGAGTTTTCTTAGCCTTCTCTTAATGTCTTTCAATTCTGGTATATTTTGGTGTCTAAATATATATTCTACATAAGAAAATCAAGTTAGGAACTCCAACCAATGAATTTTCTAGAACCCCTCAACTGGCGAAAATCATAATTTTTCTATTTAGCTAGTTGAGCGGCTTTTTGGAGCAAATCGGGTTTTGGAACTTTGATTATTGTTCTTACTGAATTATTTATGCTATTTAAGCTTAATGTTAGTTTTTAAATGTTTGTGATTGATGAGGAAAGATATCTTCATTTACTTCCATACAAGTTTATTTTTCGAGCTGTTGAGATGTCATTACCTTCAGGATAGACGAGGTAAGTGGATCGGGTTTAGAGAATTTGCATGTGTGTGAAGGGGGTAAAGTGACTTAATTGTGTTAGAGAGGATGGTAAAAGAATGTTAAATTTAAACGTAGTAAGAGGTTTCTGATAGATAGTTACAATATTCAGTGTGATGTTAAGACGGGGTGTAATGAGTCTCAAGTGGAGGTAGACGTGGGATGGGATTAAGGAGGTTGAATAAATTGGATACAGGGTTGAGATTTGAGTTTAATTGTAGTGAGAATGTCTGGGAGGAGGTTTTGGTTTTGAATACTTTGTAATGGTTTAGAAGTTAACTTAGCTGCTAATCGTTTGTTTTAAACCGGGAATGTAGGAGGTTTAGTTTGGGTACGGGATGAAGAATAGGAGGTAGATCCTTTAGTGGAAGTAAACACCCTGTGAGGGGCGAGAGACTTGAATACTTGGACTCTTTTCTGACTATGAATTTCATGCGTAAGTTTACTTTCTTTTCTTTTTGATTCTCACTGAGCGTCATGCTCAGAGGTGCTACATATCATCTTTCAGGTTCAGATACAATTGAGGTCGTGACGAGGAAGCTGGTATGCATTGGAACTTGGATGCCGGACTTGGGAAGTGGACTACTTAACGTCGTAGCTCGAGCTTGAGATGTAATAGTTGCATAAGAGATAAATTATGTGAAATATTTGTTGATATGTAATCTTTAAAGTAAAATGAGTTTGGTTTCAAGGTAATGAAACCATGTTAGTTCGTTATATTTTCTTTGCGCTTGGCATTTCAAATGTTTTTCGTTTTTCTAAAGCCTATGGATGTGCACTCCCATGATGTATTTATGTTTTTATCTGGCTGAAAAAATGTATTTCAAGTTTTGGCATAGTCCAAGTTCCAAACGGCACCATGCCGATTTTTCTTTATAAAATTGTTATACTTTGTTTGAATTTCATGTTTTCTGCACTTCCGCTGAGAGTACTCGCGACCTTGCCTTTGTGTAACGTCCCGTTACTTTTGAGGTAAATTTTTTTTTATTTTAATTAAAGTATTTAAAGATAGTTTTAGAATTAGTAATTTAGAATTTAGGAGTTTATTTTTTTTTAAACTTTTTAATCACTTTATTAGCTTAAATTAGTTTTGGTCGTATTAATAATTATTAGTGGGCCCATTAATAAATATTAATCACCATTTTGCTAGTTTAAGAGCTTTGGGTTTCGTTTTAAAAGCTAAAAGCAAAAGAGGGACGTATGCGTAGTTTCCGAATTCTTAAAAATATCCAAACACTATTCATCATCTCTTTAAATAAGCAAAATTAGACAAAATTCATATATTTTTCTTCCTTGGGGCCGTAGCCCATTCTTCATCTTAATTTTTTTGGGTTTTCTTCGATTCTCGACGGATCGTCTAGATTTCGGTTGCATTGGATAGCCCTCGAGTCAATCTTCCTTTTCAACCTACCTTTGGAACTTTTCCTCCGTTTTCAAAAGCCTTCAAGGTATGACAAAGTTTCTAAATTTTTCTTCAAATAGTATTTTAATGGAGGCCAAACTTGAAATCTTCAAATTCACACCTCGAAACTTTAAGATTTCAATCGAGGAAGTTCTTTTAAGTGTTTTTGCAAACTTTCCCTAACCTTAAAATTGAATTTGAACCAAAAATCCATTCCGTTTGAATTACCAAAACCGTGGGGGGGACTAGGGTGTTTTTAAATGATTATGGTTTTCTGTTTTACTTAATTCTCGCGAATGAATTATTGTCTAAAACCCTAAATTATGTTTACCCATTGAATTTGCAAGCTTCCAAACTACTTGAAACTAACCTAAAACGCCTCTAAATTGCCTGAAAGACAGAAAATCAAACCCAAAACCCAACCCCCTTGGTGAGGCCGTGGCCCCCTTAGGGCATTTTCAAGTTTTTTTCATCGTTTTATGCGTTTAGATGTTGTTTGTTTAATTTCCGGTTAATTAATGTTTATTAGGTGTAATTCTATTGTAGGTTTGTAGATTGCTTGTGTGGATTCGACCTCGGCTCTTTGGAAACTCGACTTCAAACCTAAGGTGAGTTTAAAGTGGAAGTTAGTAGTTTTATGAATTAAGTTTCATTACGAATTTGTTGATCAAGGTTAAGTGACAAAACAACTTCTAGGAGTTATACCTTATTGGTTGGTGACTTTAGACTCGGAAGTGAGTTTGAGTGACTTTGGAGCTTGGGCGAACTAATAAGTTTTAGTATATTTAGAAGTCTTGTAAGATGGAATTGGAGAGTTTAGATGAAAGTGGGAGTTTAAGATACTTTGAGTGGCTTGGATTCAAAGTCGTTTAGGAGTTCTACTTGGGAGTTAGCTCGTACAATTAAAGTGAATTATGTTCTTTAGTAGCTTTGTAGAATTTTATTTAAGTTATCTAGCTTACAAGGGAACTACATGATATGTGATATGGTAAGACCATATGTGGTAGTATGTTGATGTTGATCCTTACGGCAACACATTACGATGATATATGATATGGTAAGACCGTACTGAAGGGATGATTTACTAAACTAGAGGAATTTGATTTAGTAAACTAATTAACATTTAATTATGGATCTATTAATATCATGCAATTTGTGAGAAAACATGTAGATTCATGCTTTAAATTTCGAAAATTAAAATCAAAACTTACATTGAGTAATAAATGGAGAATCGGTTGGAGGTTTCTTTACAGCATCAAATCCTCAGCAACACCGGATCTTCTACGCTATATCTCGATCGATCAAACGAAACCCAATTGTGGGATCGAACTTTAGAAGAAATTAAGAAGAAGAAAAATATTTTCTTCCCAATTTTGAATAGGGAAAATCGGCACTCAAGGGGGGAGAGAAGGAAGAGAGAATTCCGAATTTCTAAGGAATTTAATTGTATGATTTATGAATGACCCAACCCTCCTATTTATAGGAAAATAGGAATCCTAATCACATTAGGATTAATCTATAGAGATAAATACAAAAAGAATAAAGATTATCTCTTTCCTGTATCTTGCAATTTTGAAAATGCCATAGATAAATAGGAGATTATTTTCTTTTCTTTATTTTATTTATCTTGGGTAAATAAATCTATATAATTATTATAGGATATAATTCAAATAATTATCTCCTACAAATTATCTATGAAGGCCAAAATTAATAATAAATAATTAATAAATCAAATTTATTTAATTAATTATTTTGGGCCAATTTCAATTGGGTTCATTAATCCAATTGGGCTTGAAACTCTCTCTTAAATTAATAAGTCCAACTTAATTAATTTATTTATTAATTACCATTTAAATAAAATATTTTATTTAAACAATTAATAATATTAATATTTTCTCCCGACTAAATATTATCCAATTTATATTTAATTATTAATTTCCATTTAAATAATTTTCATTATTTAAATAATTAATAATAAATATTATAATTATTAATTTCCATAAATTAATAATTTTATTGACAATATTTTATTATTAATTTAATTAATTTCAATTATTAATTTCGTTTAAATATAATTAATTATTTAAACAATTAATAATTGTTAATTAATTTCAAATTATTAATTACCATTTAAATATACTCAATATTTAAATAATTAATAATATCTAATTAATAATATTTCATTATTAATTTCATGTTTAAATAAACTCATTATTTAAACAATTAATAATGTTTATATTAATTACCGTTTAAATATACTCAATATTTAAAGAATTAATATTGCCTATTTTAAGTAATTCCCTTTACTTAAAATTTCCATTTCTTCTACTTGATTTCGCGACTACGATATTTGGGCTAGCATAGGGACCCGATGGACCTATAGATCATGGGCTTAATAATTAGTCAATCAATTGATTAACTCATAATCAGTTAATTACTTATTATCTAACTATGAATAATTCCAATATAGATTCATAGCTGAACTCCCCTCACTATAGATGAGTTATGTCCATTTAGTTTATCTTTATTTATATCTGTGATATAATCTTTCACGTGGAACCCTCATAATTACAGACGGATAAATTTACCGTTTTGCCCCTGTAATTACCGCTTTATCCTTGTGTTCCCGCTGATTCTCCAATGAACTTTATCTTTAGTCGAACTAGAGATAAGGTACTTCTGTGATCAATAGAAGTCGTGGCGTCACTTGTTCATGTCTCGAATCAGTACATCAAGGGAGTTTCCTAAAGTTCCTAAAATGTTTAGGTATCGCACTGATACCGTTAATTTATAGGAAAGTTATGAATTCCATCTCGTGAAAATGAGTTCCCAGCTACTTATCTAGTCATGTTCCCGAAACAGGAGTGTATTGAGCGTTCTTACAGATCGCTCTCAACCATGTGAATCAAAGAAGATAACTCCACAAATAGGAGTCCGCATTTCACTCAGGATTGAGATCTATCACGGTTGATAAACTTAGTTTGATATTCGATCATTTCTCATAAACGGTACTAATGAGAAATGTGATCGAACATCGTGGTCCTGTCTTATACAATCAACATTGCATATGATACTTCCATTTCATGTCTCCTACATGAATGATCAGGATTAGATCATTTGTCTATAAACAAAATGTGAAGCTATCAACAGTGTTACCAGGATAAGGTTCCCAAACGTTATCCATTTACTGTAGACACTTTTAAGTTACTCATCTCGACTTTAATCCTCTCGTATGACTCACATTCTAAGTCATGATTTCATAAGAGTAACTTAGGGTTTACTATTTGAATGTTTGATATTTATATATTTCCATATATTCCTAATATCATTAATTGAATCAATCTAGATAATATAAAGAACTTATGTTTATTTATTTAATTTATTCTTAATAAATTATTATTATTAAATAATTACAAGTTCTAGGACACCATTCCTAACACTTCCGTGGTAGTATGTTGATGTTGATCCATATGGTAATACGTTACGATGATATGTGATATGGTAAGACCGTACGTAGTAGTATGTTGATGTTGATCCATACGATAGCACGTTACGATGACACTTGTTATGGTAAGACCGTAAATGGTAGTATATTGATCTTTATCCATACGGCAACACGTTACGATGATATGTGATATGGTAAGACCGTACGTGTTAGTATGTTGATATTGATCCATACGGTAACACGTACGATGATATGTGATATGGTAAGATCGTATGTGGTAATATGTTGATGTTGATCCATACGGTAACACGTTACGATGACACTTGTTATGGTAAGATTATACGTGGTAGCATTTTGATGTTGATTCATACGATAACACGTTACGATGAAACTTGATATGGTAACAAAGAAAGTTTGAGATACGTTTATTTACTCATGATAGTTTTGTTTAGAAGGACTAGTATCGTTAGTATTTTACTACATGTCTCGAATTCATTACTTTATGTGTTGAAATGTTGATTGACGTAGAATTATATTACAATTGTATGCCTATCTTGTAATTGAAAGTGTGGAATGGATAAGAAAAGAGCATCTTAGGTCTTTGGACACAATTTCTGGTATGGAATTTGGTTCATAGAATTACTTGCTTCTATTTTACTCTCACTAGCATTTTTTTGCTAATGTTGCTACACTCACCATTTTTCAGGTGAATCTCGACATAAGGGACGTGGTAGATGAGGTGGTGTTGTTTGACTTGTCGAGATGATAAATGGACAGGAACATGGACTCAATTTTGTATAGTATTTTTGAAATGCTTTGTAAATATTTTATCATCTTTCATACTTTGTGTTTTGAGCTCAGGAGAGCATGTTTTTTAAAATTATGATGGTCTTGTGCTTTTAAGTTGTTTTTAGAAGTTTATTTTATATTAGAATGCGCATTCCTTTCTTTTATCGTTTTCTCTGATTGAGCCAATGTAAACAGGTTTTGGTTAGTCCGTATTTTAAACGTACCCATACCCTTTTTAAAAAACAAACTAAGTCTTCCGTTGTGATTTTAAAATTAAAGGATTTAACGAAACCGGGTCGTTACACTTTGTTTTGTGTCAGGTCGTTACAAAAAATGACAATCAGTGACTAGTTTTTCTATGGTCGATTAACAATTATATCAATTATTATATATATCAATCAAGTTTGTTATGTAAAATGGTTATTATTTATTATACTCAAATGAATTTTTAAGTAATTGATAATTAATTATATTTATAAAGAAAATTTTAAAGTGTTATTGTAACATCCCGTTATTTTACAAGGGAAAAAAATTATTGTTATTCATTATTTATTTTATTTAAAGCATTTAATTTCATTTTAGAGTTAATTAATTTAGATTTTTTTATTTGACGTTTATTACTTTAGTAGTTTAAATTAGTTTTGGGCTTATTAATAATTATTAACTTGCCAATTAATAATTATTAATCACCTTTTGTTAAGTTTAAGTACTCCGGGTTTAGTTTTAAAAGCTAAAATCAACAAAAGGGATGATTTGTAATTTTTAATTTCTTAATTCACTCATCTTCTTAAATACACCAAATAGTCAAGTTTGATACAAATTTTTCTTCTCTTCTTCTCTCCTTCAACCGTGGGTGATATTTGGGTGGAAAAAAATCTTGGGTTTTCTTCGTTTCTCAGCGGATCATTGATGCTAGTTGCATTGGATTACTCGGGACGAGGGCTACTTATCCGACCTAGCCTTGTGGTGTTTCTCGTTCTCTAAGGGAAGCCATAAAAAGTGGGTTTTCAAAACATTTTATATGGTTTTCTTTGTTTTTGTTTCCAAATGAGTTTTGAAGTTGAAATCATGTATTTCCATCAAGGAATTTGACGATTTCGAGCTCAGATTTTTGAAAAATATTATTCACCCGAAAACACTATTCATCCGAAAACACTATTCACTGAAAAATACTAATCATCCAAAAAACATTATTCACCTGAGAATCACACTTTTTGTCATATTAGTTATGAATTGGAGGTAAAATTGCTCGTTTGATGATTCGTGGGAACTTTTTTGTCACGCAAACATTTGAGGTGAGCATAAATAGAAATTAAATGTAAACTTAGAAACCAAACAAGTTGAACGACTTGTAGGATCAGAAGTTGAGATTGAAATTTGAATAAAAAGGATTCAGGCTTGGGAGTTAGTTCTAATTTGAGTTGAAAGAACTCATAAGTGTTTCGAAGGAAATGATTAACTCTTGGAAGTTCTAAGTTTAGATTGGCTTCAACGTTTACTAATGTTTATCGGAAGTTGAAGATTCCAAGTATAATAGGGTGAATAAGGAATTTGGATATGAAACTTCGTATGTTTACTAAAAACAATGTAGTCATTGGTTGGAGACTTTTATGATAAAGTTAGTAATTCGAATTTATCTTAAGGTCGTTTGGCTTGACATATTCATTGTTTTTCAGAAGTTCCTAATTTATAGTTTTATGTATAAAGGGTAGTTCGAGATTTAATTATTATTTATCATTATGTTCTTTCAATTACTTTGAATGCTTATATTTTTGTTTACTTGCATTTGAGACAACATTCATGTTCATTTTGCATAGTCGTATTTGAGAGGAATAATGAGGCAACACATAGATTGAGTCTGCTTGTTGTGACGACCCGACTCTTTTTAAATAATTTAAAATCAGATTGACAACAGAAGACTTTAAATTTAATAAAAATTTGGCATGGATATGTTTAAAACTCGGACTATCCATAACCTGTTTACAATTTAAATTCCGAAATCTAAAACACAAGGAAACTCAAGTTACTATTCAGAAGTTCAAAGAGGGTTATAATCATAAAAGTGAAATGAAAAGCTCTTAAGAGCTTATAACAAATTTACATCTCAAAGACCGAAAATAAAACAAAATAAGATAAGATAAGCCCCGGGACTTTTAAATGATATCTAGTCCATCTCCGCATCATCATCCTCTCAATCAAGCCGCACCAGCTCCTCTCTCATGACCAAAACACCTGAAAATGTTTGTAATATCATGAGCTAACAACAAAGCCCAATGAGAATAAACAAAATAAAAAGTAAAGTTAGACTTCAAACCCGCATCTGGATTTGTGTCCAAGTAATCTCACATTCTCTTACCTTTCAACCACCAAAAAGGATTTACATTAATGTTTCACTTTTACTTACCAATTCTCCCAAATAATTGAGGAAATATCTTTCAACCATTAGGATGATATGTTTCATAACACACCAAACATTTATAATTCATTCTCTTAAATACCTTGTACTATCCATAAGGTTTACATCAAGTCTTAATCTCCAATTCGGGATCTTCTAACTAAAAGAGAATCTGGTTCTCTTAATTTATTGAAAGATAAATTGTATGCCAATTTCACATAAGGTATTACTTGTACATCTTAAACACAACTTAGGAATAAGGGAAAGAGTTAGAGGAATAGAGGACAATACAAGGGGATTCAAGAGAAGTAACTTTGCTTGAGGTTTTAGAGATAAGATCTAGGGTAAAGCGACACATTAGGTTAGTTTGAGAACACTCATCCTTGCTCTTGTCTTCCTATGTGTTGATTGTCTCATAACTCCATCCATATATGAAGTCTATTAGCAAGTTGTTAACTTGTCGAAACATTCTGTCCCGATCCCTAACATATCATCACATCTTCGCCCTTTGATCCACACTTCGTGTTGATCCATTTAATTTGTGCGCAATTTCTTCTAGTTTTATCACTCATTTATACTGCTGTTGTAGTAATCTTCTTAATCTCTAAATTCGGATGGAATCAACCATCCTCGTGGGACACGACACTCACTTACCACTACTATTACTTGTTGACCATGTGCACTTGTATGCCATCAACCACACACCATTTAGTTTGACCACCGTTTCACCCAACAATAAGTATATTATTAAATCTCCAATTCTATTTAGATATAGAAAAATTTATCCTCTCTAAGTTTGATTACTTACTTTCTAAAAAACTAACCACAAATCGATTTTATCTGTGATCGGTCATAGTTTAAAAGATTTCGTATACGTTTAATGTTTAGCCAATTGAATCTCCATGTGTATTATTGTAAAATTTTCTAACTCAAGATTTTTGGAACCAAAATGAGTTATAGGGAGAGAGTTCTTAGGCACTAGTTAGCTATGCTCAAAAGGGTGTGGTTAGGTCCTTGTGAGTCCCGAGTGGGATAGTAATGACCGTGCTAGTTTTCATTTCTTTGACCTATTGGGGAATGCCACAATGATTGTTGGCATGCCAGTTGCATGCATATAATCAAGATAATTTTTTTTAACCTTCACATATTTTGCTACAAAAGAAATTTGGGCTTTTGGCGGTTGTATGGTAAAATGGAAAAATAGTTTGAAAAATATTGTATAAATAAAAATATTATGAAAAATATTGTATATCACCTACAAAAGATACATTTTCATCTTAAAAAAAGCTAAAGTTGTATACTCATAATACGATTTTATAGTTTAGGGAAAAACATAATCATAAAAGTTCAAATTTATTAAAATGCCATTAAATTAGATTAAAATAGTCTTTAGTCATAACTTTTGATCCAAGAGTCGAAAATACAATACATTTATAAAGTTGGACTCGTGACAGTACAACGGGCAATACGAACCTAAATTTGTAAAATTTATTATCAAACAATGAAAAGTTATTAAAATACCTCAATTTTAAGGATATGTTTTACAATATTATTAGTGAAGTAATATGTATTTAAATTGGGACACTTATTGATCGTCATATTATCATTATTCAAACACCACAAACTTATGATCTTTCTGACACTCAGATCAAAAGTTATGACTAAAAATATATTTCAATGGCATCTTCATGTAAACTTCAAATTAGGTTTTTTTATCCTAAACTATGAAATCGTATAATGGACCTGTCACCTAGGCTCAAGTCAAAAGCCTAAATATTGACTAACGTGACCCAAATTGAATGGAATGACGCGAGGCCCATCACGGCATGGCATACGACCAGACTGATGCTCCACAAGTAGCCAACAGAGACTAGACTGCATGTCCAAGTTGACTTAGGCCCAGCTGGGACTTTCATAGGCGGTCAGCTTAGCCGAGGTCCTGAGAAGGAACGTTCCATATGAGATAAAATGATAACTATTTTTTATAACTATTATAGAGATATATTATCTCTAATATATATTATTCTTCAGATATTATGGAAGCCAACAAAAAATAGCACACCAGATTGGGTATAAAAGATATAAAAAACCTATAAAACGGGTAATGCACAATTCATCTAAGAAACTATACTATTTTTTATATTATCTAGCCTCCAAATTTACTAACTTAATTGTCAGAGACGGTTTGACAGACACCACACCGACGCCTTCTCACCTTTGTTTTACAGACATTCGAAGAGTGGGGAAGACAAACACACGTGAAAGATATGTGATTGATAGTAGCTGAAATAATTCTCTATAGTTTGGCACTCACTATGGGACCTCATAAAATACATTCACGCAAGCCTTACCATCATAAATATGATGGAAAAGGTATGAAGAATACATGAATAAGAAACTTCTTGTGACCAAAAGTCCCATCGGAGATCAAACCAATGATGTGGTGGATGAAAACGCCACTACAACAAATATTGATATCGATAACGTCGTAAAAACGCTATGATTGATATTTCATAGCATTTTGGGAAACGCCATGGTTGCCCAGGTAATTAAAAGTCTGAGACATATGATAGCGTTAGATACATTCAATCACATACGCTATAAACGTATCAATGGATTGCATATTTTGAGTGTTATGATAATATAACATAGCGTCTCGGTAACGCTATGATAATCTTTAATATAGGTATATTAAAATGCTATTGTATATTTGTAATAGCCTTTTACTAACGTCATGATTTCTCTTATAATTAAGATCCATTTATATTTTATAGCATTTTTAACAGGCTATCTAGTTTGCTATAATAAACCTATAATAAGTAATATAACTTGATTGTTATGAAGATTTATTACAACATTTATAAAGGAAGCTATTGAAACTATGCTTTTTGAATTAGTAAACAAAAATTACATCTTGATTGCCAACTTTCATAACTTAAAGAAAAGTCATACAAAATATAAGATCCATCCATCATAAAAGTACTTTAGCAAAAAGTTATTGTAATGTCCTGTTATTTGAGAAGGTAAATTTTTTTTTATTTAAAGCATTTAATTTAACTTTATAGTTAATTAACTTTAATTTTAGCATTTATATTCTTTTATTTTATGTTCATTACTTTAGAAGCTTAAATTAGTATTAGGCGTATTAGTAATTATTAACAGGCCAATTAAAATTATTAATCACCTTTTAGCTAGTTTAAGTGCTTCATGTTAAGTTTTAAAAGCTAGAAGCAAAAGAAGGGCATTATCATAATTTTTCCCTTCACTTTAAATTTAAATAAATCCTTATCTCATCTTCATTATTGACCAAAAAGGCAAAAACTCAAAAATATCTTCTCTTCTCCTCATCCATGGCCGACCACCTCAAGGTCACTTGAGCTTTTGGGTTTCTTTATTTCTCGACCAATTTCGATGATTTCTTTTGCATTGGATTGCTCGGGACGTGGGTTATCTGTAACGTCCCGTTAATTTGTGATAATTTTTATTTATTTATTTTATTTTTATTTAAGTAATTAAAGTTTATTTATTTATCGGTAAATTAGAATTTAGTAGTTTATTTCGGTTTAATTCTTTTTAAATTACCTTTTTAGTTTAATTTCGTTTTAATGGTATTAATAATTATTAACGGGCCAATTAATAATTATTAATCACCACTGGGGTAGTTTAAGATCATCGGGTTTCGATTTATAAGTCAAAAGTCATAAAAGGACGCAACCGTCATTTCCAAAATTCTTAAAAATATCAAAACACTATTCCCTATTCTTCTTTAAATCTCCATTGACCAAAGTTGACATTTCCTCATCCATTTTTTGTGATGACCCGTCACTTTTAAATAGATTAAAATCAGAGAAAACAACGGAAGTCTTTTATTTTTAAGAAAATTTTGCGTGGTTTTGTATGAAAGTTGGCATGCCGAAAACCTGTTCCAATCAGGAGTTCAAGGTGTAATATCATAAAAACAATGATAAAAAGCTCTTATGAGCTAAATACAAAATATAATTCACAAATCCTTCTAAGTTCTCAAAAGTAAAATTCATAAACTTTACAACAGAAGAGTCCATCTCGAGGTCAGCATCCCTCGATCACGCAGCACCACCTCCTCTCCCTCGACCTCTTACAGAGCATTACCTGAAAATTTGTAATATCATGAGCTAAGAAACTAAGCCCAGTGAGAATAATAAGAATAAAAAGTAAGGATAGACCTCAAACTCGCATTCTGATTTGTGTCCAATTAATCTTAAACAATTACTCCTATAATTCTCCAAACTCTAGGTAATTTCATTCTAACTTTTCAAAGGATGAAATTACTAACACTAGTAGTCAAATACTCAATCAATAACTTATTACGACATAAATAAGAAAAATAAATAAACTTTGTATAAAATAAAACATCTCAATCCTCTATCCAGGATATATATATTTTCATCGATCATATGCATGAAGATAACGAGAACATCCCGTAGGATACACATTCACCCTTTATGCATGATATGCATGAAGAAGAGGATGCGAACGATCCCCGAAGGGTCCAAACATTCTTCTCTTATTTTCTTTTCTCTCTTTATTTCCTTTTTCTCTGAAGGCGATGCGGACAATCCCCGAAGGGTCCAAACATTCTCACCTTCCTTTCGGATACATTTTGTTCTTCCAAAATTTCTGTTTATTTACTTTATGCACTTTATTTTATGCACTTTACTTTATGCACTTTATTTTATGCACTTTACTTTATGCAATGCACTTTATGAATGTTACTTTATGAACGGCACTTTATGCACTTTACTTTTATTTTATTTTAAATCACAAGATTTTCAAAGTCATACTACATAACCTGAGAGCTTTCACGTAGCCTGCGAGAGCTACCACATAGCCTGCGGGAGCTATTGCACGGCCTGCGGGAGCCGACACATAGCCTGCGGGAGCTATCACAAAGCCACGAGAGCTTACACATAGCCTGCGGGAGCTATTATTATTGTCATTCATCACAAAACTGTTTTTATTTAAATATGTTTATATCAAGAGAAGATGATATAAGTTTTTATGGTCAAAGGATTATAACCTTATACTTCGATGAAGGTTTTTAAGGAGAAATTTGAGTTTGATCACTTTCATTTAAACTTTGGGAGTTATTATTCTCCAGTTTTGGAAATTTAGTGAGAAAGTTGTAAAGAGTTACTTGGACACAAATCCGAATATGGGTTTTGGGTCTAACTTTACTTTTTATTCTGTCTATTCTCACTGGGCTTTGTTGTTAGCTCATGATATTACAACCAATTTCAGGTAATGATCGTGCTAGAGGTCGTGGGAGAGGAGCTGGTGCTGTATGATTGCAGGATCATGACCTCGGGATGGACTAGGTTGACTTAAAGTCAACGGACTTCGTTTTGTGAACTTTATATAATTTTGGATTTGTAGATTTGTAAATAGCTCTTAAGATCTTTTGTCTTTACTTTTATGATTATAAACACCTTTTGAACTCCTGGTTAGGAACTTAAAGTTCCTTGTGTATTTTAATTTGTGAATTTAAAATGTAACAGGTTTTTGGCTAGCCACTTTTCAAACATAACCAAGCCAATTTTTCTTTTTTCTAATTTAAATTATTTAAAAGTGTCGGGTCGTCACATTATCTATCCAACCTACCCTTGTAGTATTTCTCGTTCTTTAAGGAAAGCCCTAAAAGTGACAATTTGAAACTTTTCCTATGTCTTTCTTCATTGAGTTTTTAAGTTGAAATCAATTATTTCCATCCAGAAATTTAACGATTTTGAGCTCAGTATTTCGGAAAAAACTATTCACCAGAAAACACTATTTTTCTGAAAACACTATTCAACAAAAACTCTATTCATTCGAAATCACTATTCACCAGAGAATCATACTTTTTCTCATCTTAGTTATGGGTTGTAAATTTTTTTCAATTGTTGTATTGAAGATGTCGTTTGCTCGTTCGATGGTTCGTTGAACTTTGTTTTCACGCGAACATTCGAGGTGAGGATAAATAGAACTTAAAGTAAACTTAGAAACTGAATTTGTTGAACAATTTGTATTGATCGGAAGTTGAGCTTGAGATTGAAAATGAGTGGTTTAGAGTATGTTCACTAACTTTTTATCGGAAGTTAGTTCTAAAATGAGTTGGGTGAGCTTATGGAACTTTTAGTGGAGTTGACTAATTCTTGATGATTTTGGATATTTGAAGGTTCCAAGTATAATTGGATGAGCAAGGAAATCGAATATGGAATTTCACTTGATTATTAAAAGAAGGAAATGAGACTTTTATGTTAAGTTAATAATTTGATATTATCTGAAGGTTGATGAGCTTGGATTTATATTGTCATGTGATTATCTGAAGGCCATGAGCTTGAATTTTATATTGTCATGTGATTATCTGATGACCGATGGGCTTGACTTTTATATTGTCATGTGATTATCTGAAGGCTGATGGGCTTGACTTTAATATTATCATGCAATTATCTGAAGGCCGTATGGCTTGACTATTATATTGTCGAATGATAAAAGGTACTTTCTTGTTTTATGCAGAAAAGTTAACTAATGATTCATGTATCATTGATCATTTATGTTTCTTTCAGTTAATTTGAATGGTTAAATTATGTTTACTTTGCACTTGAGGCCATGTTTATGTTTATTTTACATAATTGTATTTGGGAGGAATAATGAGACAATGCATAGAGTGAGTGTGCTTGCATTGTTTGTTATTATTTTTTGTTCTCATATATGTATCATAAGGATTGCTAAAACTTGTGTGAACTTTACATGATTAGGGGGGTGGATAATGAGATATTGTTGGGACTACGTGTGCTCACATTATCTGGTATTATCCATAATTGATGTTGTAACGTCCTGTTATTTTACACAGAATTTTTTTTTATTATTTTATTTATTTATTTAATTATTATCATTTGATGTAAAGCACTTAATTTAGTTTTAGAATTTATTAATTTAAATTTTAGATTTAATTTAGAATTTATAACTTAGAATTTACGAGTTTATTTCATTCGTAAATTCTTTTAATCGCTTTATTAGCTTAAATTAGTCTTGGTCGTATTAATAATTATTAACGGGCCAATTAATAGCCAAATTGACAAAAAATTGACCCATCTTCTTCCTTTCTTCTTCTCCTTGTCGTGGAGACCATCCTCCATTGGAGAGGTTTAGGTTTTCTTCGTTGTTCAACCGTTTTCGATGATGTCAGTTGCGTTTGATTGCTCGGGACGTTGGCTATCTATCCCACCTAATCTTTTGACATTTCTCGTTCTCTAAGAGAAGCCTTAAAAAGTAAGTTTTCAAAAAAATTTACATGGTTTTGTTTGTTTTTTATTATAAATGAGTTTTGAAGTTGAAATCATAAATTTCCATCAAGGAATTTGATGATTTTGAGCCCGAATTTTTGAAAAACACTATTCACCCAAAAAAACTATTCATTCGAAATCACTATTCACCCAAAAATCATACTTTTTCTCTTATTAGATTTGAATTGTAATTCGTTGATCGATTGATGAATTGTAGGTGTCGGGTGTATGTTGAAGTCTCGTTGGACCATTGGATTATACTTTGACTTGCTAAGGTGAGAATAAATAGAATTTAAAGTAGCTTTAAAAACTGAATAAATTGAACAATTTGTAGAATCGAAAGTTGAGATTAAGATTTGAATCGAAAGGATTAAAGTAAGTGAGTTAACATGTTTAGGCTTGGAGTTATTTCTAAGTGAGTGAGAGAACTCATGGATTTCACGAAGGAAACGTTTAGCTTTTAGAAGTTCTAAGTTTAGAATCATTCCGGAGTAGATTGATTATTGGAAGTTGAAGGGTTCCAATGTAAAATGGGGTGGTTAAGGAACTTGAATATGGAACTTTGGATATTTTTTTAAAGGAGTAGAATCTTGGGAAGTGGAGACTTTATTGTTAAAGTTAAGAAGTCGCGATTATTAAAGGGCCGTTGGCTTGATTTACTTATTGTTTTTCCGAAGTTCCTATTTATTTATTTTATGTATAAAGGGAATTTATGATCCATTTATCTTTATGCCCTTCAGTTACCTTGAATGTTATATTTACATTACTTACACTTGAAAGCATATCCATATCATATCATATTGCATCATCGAAATTGAAAGGAAAGCGAGATAATGAGGTGAATGCAAATCCTACGGGAGTTTTCATTACCAATCATTATTCATTAGATGTGAATGCAAATCCTACCGGAGTTTTCATTACCAATCATTATTCATTAGAGGTGAATGAAAATCCTACGGGAGTTTTCATTACCAATCATTATTCATTAGAGGTGAATGCAAATCCTACGGGAGTTTTCATTACCAATAATTATTCATTAGATGTGTAATATATTATTGAAAGAAATTTGTATATTTTATTTTGAAAAGCGAGATAATGAGGTGAATGCAAGTCCTATGGGAGCTTTCATTACCTGTCATTATTCATTAAAGATGGAATACATTATTGAAAGGAATTTGTATATTTTATTTTGGAAAGTGAGATAATGAGGTGAATGCTAGTCCTACAGGAGCTGTAAAGACTCGAATTTTCTCAAATCTTTAAATCAAAAGAAAACAGCGGAAGACTAGGTTTTATAAAAATTTGGCATGGATCCGTTTAAAATATGAACTCCCTAAACCTGTTTACATGGTCCCAAATCAGAGAATTTAAAAACAACAGAAGTACGACTTCAGTTTATAAACTAATTGAAGAAAAGTAAACTCGAAAACATATATAACAAATCCTACGCTCTCATGAGCCACAAAATACAAGTTTAAAGACAACGACATATATGGTTTCATCTAGCATTCGTAGAATGCCCCAAAATGTACATGTAAAGTCCATGTCCCAAAAGCCATCCACTCGTGATCAAGCAACACCACCTGCACGACCTCGTCATCTCCCACGAGTATTACCTGAAAAAGTTTAAGTGTAGCAACATTAGCATAAAAATGCTAGTGAGAATAAGATGGATGCAAGCACTTCTATGGACCAAATTCCATTTCGGAAAATGTGTCCAAATTCCTATCGTGCTCTTTACAACCCATTCTATACTCTCAAGTACTATGCATAAGAAAACAATCCCATTCCACTATATCGTAACTTCGAAAAATAAACATTCAAGCTCGTAAATAAAGTACTAAACAAGTAATTAGTACTAAAGCATAACAACGTAAATGATAATGTAAATTTTTCATCATCACACGTATCATATACCACAACCGTTAATTGTCATTTAACAATCACCACATCACCACCTCAAATCACATTGTGACCACATTGTCACCAATCACATAGCACATCGTGACCACATTGTCACCAATCACATACCACACTGTGACCATATTGTCACCAATCACGTACCACACCGTGACCACATTGTCACCAATCACATAGCACATCATGACCACATTGTCACCAATCACATACCACACATTGAATATTATCAAATTATATTTAATTACTAATTTTCATTTAAATAATTTTCATGATTTAAATAATTAATAATAACTATTTTAATTATTAATTTCCATTAAATAAACTCATTATTTAATTAATAACTTTATTGATAATATTTTATAATTAATTAATTAATTTTAATTATTAATTATTAATTTCTGTTCAAATAAAATAATTTATTTAAACAATTAATAATTGTCAATTAATTTCAAATTATTAATTACCATTTAAATATACTCAATATTAAAATAATTAATAATATCTAATTAATAATATTTCATTATTAATTTTCTGTTTAAATAAACTCATTATTTAAACAATTAATAATGTTTATATTAATTACCGTTTAAATATACTCAATATTTAAACAATTAATAATGTTATATTAATTACCGTTTAAATATACTCAATATTTAAACAATTAATAATGTTTATATTAATTACCGTTTAAATATACTCAATATTTAAACAATTAATATTGCCTATTTAAGTAATTCACTTTACTCAAACTTTCCATTTCTTCTACTTGATTTCGTGACTACGATATTTGGGCTAGCATAGGGACCCGATGGACCAATAGATCATAGGCTTAATAATTAGTCAATTAAGTGATTAACTCATAATCAGTTAATTACTTATTATCTAACTATGAATAATTCCACTATAGATTCATAGCTGAACTCCTCTCACTACAGATGAGTTATATCCATTTAGTTTATCTTTATTTATATATGTGATATATCCTTCACGTGGAACCCTCATAATTACAAGCGGATAAATTTATCGTTTTGCCCCTATAATTATCGCTTTATCCTTGTGTTCCCACTGATTCTCCAATGAACATTATCTTTAGTCGAACTAGAGATAATATACTTCTGTGATCAATAGAAGTCGTGTCGCCACTTGTTCATGTCTCGAATCAGTACATCAAGGGACTTTCCTAAAGTTCCTAAAATGTTTAGGTATCGCACTGATACCGTTAATTTATAGGAAAGTTATGAATTCCATCTCGTGAAAATGAGTTCCCAGCTACTTATCTAGCTATGTTTCCAAAACAGAAGTGTATTGAGCATTCTTATAGATCGCACTCAACCATGTGAATCAAAGAACATAACTCCATAAATAGGAGTCAGCATTTCACTCAATATTGAGATCTATCACAGTTGATAAACTTAGTTTGAAATTCGATCATTTCTCGTAAACGGTACTAATGAGAAATTTGATTGAACATCGTGGTCCTGTCTTATACAATCAACATTGCATATGATACTTCTATTTCATGTCTCCCACATGAATGATCAGGATTAGATCATTTGTCTATAAACAAAATGTGAAGCTATCAACAGTGTTACCAGGATAAGGTTCCCAAACGTTATCTATTTACTGTAAACACTTTTAAGTTACTCATCTTGACTTTAATCCTCTCGTATAACTCACATACTAAGTCGTGATTTCATAAGAGTAACTTAGGGTTTACTATTTGAATGTTTGATATTAATAAATTTTCATATATTCCTAATATCATCAATTGAATCAATCTAGATAATACAAAGAACTTATGTTTATTTATTTAATTTATTCGAAATAAATTATTATACTTTAATAATTACAAGTTATAGGACACTATTCCTAACAGATACATGGAATACATTATGAACTGTGGATAAGGAAGGTGGTAAAGCCAAACGGTAAGCTACTGCTCCTACCCGATCAACTATCTCGAAAGGGCCAATAAACCTAGGGCTCAACTTACCCTTCTTCTCGAATCTCATAACACCTTTCATATGTGCTACCTTCAAAAACATGTGGTCCCCCACTGAAAACTCAAGTGGACTGCGTCGTTTGTCTGCATAACTCTTCTGTCGACTCTGGGCAACCCTTATCCATTCTCTAATCAAGTCAATCGACTGACTAGTCAACTGTAACAACTCAGGTCCCAGAAGCCTTCTCTCCCCAACCTCATCCCAGTCAGCTGGAGATAGACACTTTCTACCAAAAGTGCCCTAACAGTGCCAAAACTCGAGACAAAGTGAATGTCTTGATCTGATAAACTCTTCACCAGCACACCACAATCTATAAATCTTTCTTAGGTACAACTGTACCCTAGTCTTAAATGGATAGATTATCCTTCCAAGAATAAAGTGTGCGATTTTTTTTTATCAAATGGTCTAGAATCACCCAAATGATATCATAACTCTTTGCTCTCTTTCGGCAAACCCCTAAAAACTCCATGGAAATCTTCTCCTATTTCCATTCAAGCAGTTTCAAAGGTTAAGATAACCTGGTGGATCTTTAGGGCCATGACTTGTTAAAAAATCAAGCACCTATTCACGTACTTAACAATCTCATGTTTCATCCCAGGTCATCGATAATATTGTCTAGATTCTCGTACCTCTTTGTATTGCCTAAATGAACATAAAAGATAGAACTGTGAGCCTCCTCCAATAGTTCTTTTCAAAAGTCTATCCCGAAGGCACCCAAAGCCTCCTACGATGTATTACAAACTATCTATAAAACAAAGATAGATCGACTAGGAATGTCTTATTCTGTCTCTCGAGAACAAGCCTGTAAGATATAGAAACCATAGAACCTTAGGCACAACCGTTAGTCTAGGCCAACTGCTATATGCCTCCATCTTAGAGGAATCAATATAATCCTCTTCTTGATACCATATGGCCTAAGATGCCATTTCTTTTAGCCAAAATTCACACTTTGAGAGCTTGGCATACATTTATGATTTCTTAACACTGTCAAAACTTCCTTCAAATTCATATCATGCATCTCCTAAGTCTTAAAATAAATCAGACTGTCATCATTCATCAGAACATCAATAGAATTGATGTACCTCTTGAACACAGTATGGATAAGATCCATAAAAGTCGCAGGCGCGTTGGTTAAGTAAAAAATACATGACTACAAACTCATACTATCCATAACACGTCCTGAAAGCAGTTTTAGGAATATCTTAATCTCGAATCTTCAACGGATTTAACCGGATCTGAAACCTATCTTTGAAAAGATAGCGGTTTCTTCCCAACTGATCATATAGATCATCAATCCAATGAAATTGATACTTGTTTTGCATTGTAATTTGAATCAACCCTCGATAATCAATACACAGTCTCACTGAACTGTCTTTCTTTTAACAAACAACAAGGTGCTCCATACGAGGACGCACTAGGGTGAATAAACCCTGAGTTTAAGAGTTCCTATAACTGACTCTTAAGCTCTTTTAACTCAGCTAGTCTCCGGTACAGAAGTATCGACAACACTAGCTAAATAAACTAAAGTTACATCACTTAGAAGCATTCTAACTTCTATCATAGATATCAAAGTGGGTGCTACTCGGCTACTAAACCCACGAAAACATAAACTAGTCCCACATGGACTCATAAAATCAAAACTTTCTCAGTACAAACTATAATGGTGGTACGATTAGCTGATAGCCAATCAATACCCAATATCACATCAAAATCAGACATATGCATAACAATCAAAGTAAAATGTGAACATCTACTCATAATGCACATGTCATAAGTGCCATACGCACTATCACAATAATAAGCTTTCTCACTAGGGTAAAAACACACATCTTAAAACTCAACAGTCTCGACTCAAGAGCTACCAACTCATCATAACAAGATAAAAATAAAAGAGTGGCTAGCTCCAAAATTAAACAAAATAAAAGTCCAATAGCCTGAAATCGACAAAGTGTAAATCACTACCATACCAGCAGCTTTTCCTGATAATCCTGACCTTGCTACTATGTTGTGATGGTTGAATCTTATACGCCTTACAAAAGTGGCGTGATTCAAAGTTTGATCACAACATAGCATTTTGATGGACGTGTGCATCTCCCCAAATTGAAACTGGCACAACTATTGTAGTAAGGATGATCCTATCCTTGTACTTTTGGCTGTCCATGTTGAGCTCCACCTCGAACCAGTTGTTGTTGTTGCTGCTGTTGTTGATGTTGATGTCGTTGCTGCTGCTGTTGTTGCTTCTGCGGTGTCCTTTGACTGGCATCGTCATCTTCTGTCTTCTACTTATGAGAGGAAATTGGTCTGTAGTAGCTAGTTTACTTTTCCTTTCATAATATGCGAAATCCAAGATAAGGATAACTTCTAAGCTTCCTTATTCAATCTTGAATGAACTTGACTTCAGAGATCATTTCCTTTCTTACAAAGCAAATCTGGTGTCTGTCAAACATCTTAGTCCAATAACATTCTATCCTTCCAACATAGGAATCACTTTAGAGTCTATCTTGAAAAGACTCAGTAGGTCCAAACTACGACCTACAAGTTTCTCAAAGTTCACCGTCCAATTCGATGGTCAAACACCATGTGAATTGAAAATCACCAAACCATCTCATTGCCTTATAGAAGTTACCGATACCACGGTCCATCAAATTCCTTTTATACTTCAATCGAATAGCAACACTCAACTTAGTGTTAGTCGATCTTGATAATTTACTGAATATGGATCTTCATTACTCGACCTCGAGTATAATCCAATTTCAGATTGATACTCCATAGTGTAATAGCGACCAAACTAGGCCAATCACCAATTAACATGGTCGTTAATGGTCCTCGTTCAGACTTATCACATAAAGTCCTTACTTCCTCTTTTGAGTGGCAACACATTTTCCTTTTAGCATAATACTACCATAAGAATTTACAATTTACTCTAATTCAACTTTCTCAACTCAAATAAGGAACTTGTCCATTGAGTTAAGTCTAGGTTACTGGACCCGAGCCAGACCGATTTCCTTTCAACAATTTCTCACCTCAAACAGGTGTTTCATCTCTTAATACAGGGCTCTAGACAAACATGTCCCCTTTCTACACCTAAATGTTCACACACATCTACTAAGACCACTACTTAGCAATTGTGTGACAATAACACTTTAATCAACTTTAAGGATCAAACGATTGATCTCTCGAAGTATTTCATCTCCTTTACCTTGACATTATGTCAATACTCGTAACGTTGTGTATAACCTCAAAAACTGCACGGGGTCATTCACCTTCTCGACCCCCTTACCCAAATCTCAAAATGGGTCAAATAAACATAACCACATAGTGGTTTTTACAAGGATGTGAAATATCACAAACATCATTAACTTCTAACAATATTCTCATAACTCTTTCAATATCAAAGAAATAAAGCATAAGAATAGAAGTTATAGGCATACCTGGTACTGCTGATGTCATATGATGACTTGAGAATGGACTTAAAATAAAACATGAAAACGAACATGCATTGCATGTAGTCTATAGAACCCCAAGGCTCAGATACCAACTGTGATGACCCGACACTTTTAACTAATTTAAATATAAAACACAGCGGAAGTCTTTATATTTTAAGAAAATTGGCATGGTTATGTTTGAAAATTGGCTAGCCAAAACCTATTTACATCTTAATTTCAAAATTAAAAAAACACAAGGAACTTCAAGTTCCTAATTAGGAGTTCAAAAGACTTATAATCATAAAAGTAAAGACAATAAGCTCTTATGAGCCATTTAAAAATATACAAATCCAAAATATGTGTAAAATTCAGAAAACATAGTCCATGGACTTTAAATCAACCTAGTCCATCTCGAGGTCATCATCCCTCGATCACGCAGCACCATCTCCTCTCCCACGACCTCTAGCCAGGACATTACCTGAAATTTTTGTAATATCATGAGCTAACAACTTAAGCCCAGTGAGAATAATAAGAATAAAAAGTAAAGTTAGACCTCAAACCTGTATTCTGATTTGTGTCCAATTAATCTGACACAAGCAATCCTAAAGTTCTCCAAACTCTAGGTAATTTCATTCTATAATCTTCAAAAGATGATATTACTAACACACGTAATCTAACTCTCATCCATTAACTTTGTTATAACATAAACAAGAAAAGTAAATAAACTTTGCATAAATATAACATCTCGATTCTCTATCCATGATATATATTTCCATCGATCATATGGATGAAGGTAATGAGGACATCCCATAGGATTCGCATTCGCCCTTTATGCATGAATGAAGGTAATGCAGACATTCCCCGTAGGGTCCAACATTCAACCTTATGAATGAAGAAGGTGATGCAGACAATCCCCGTAGGGTCCAACATTCTCCTCTTCTTTTCTTTCTCCCTTTATTTTCTTTTTCTCTGAAGGTGATGTGGACTTTCCCCGTAGGATCCATCATTCTCCCCTTCTTTACTTTCTCATTTACTTTTCTTTTTCTCTAAAGGTGATGTGGACTTTCCCCGTAGGATCCATCATTCTCCTCTTCTTTTCTTTCTCATTTTCTTTTCTTTCTCATTTTCTTTTCTTTTTCTCTGAAGGTGATGCAGACATTCCCCGTAGGGTCCAACATTCTCCCCTTCCTTTCAATGATGCGAGATGTTATGCATATGTTTTCAAAAGTAAATAAAATAAAGTGCGAATATTAAAGTAGCCGAAACAAGCATAAAGTAAAAGTCATAAAGTAAATAGATAGGAAATTCCGGAAGAACAATATGTAAATCGAACTCCGATACAATAATAAAAGTAAATCCTATCCTAAACGATTAACCTATTCCTTCAAGGATTCTAAACTTCCTATAAAAATCCAAGTTTTATTAACCGTTCCATCTAAAAGTTTGGATCTTTTAACTTCCAATGATCCATCCTAAGCTTTGAAACGAATCTAACTTAGAATATTCTAAGATTCAAAGTTTCCATCGATAACTCCTAAGTTCTCACTTAAAGAACTAGCTCCTAATCCTAAGGGCACTAGCTCATTTCCCTCTAATCTTAGATTCAAATCTTAGTCTTAGTTTCCAATTCTACAAATCATTATCCTTATTCGATTTCTAAAGTTACTTTAAATCCTAACTATTCTCACCTTTATAAAAGAAGACTTCGCTCCTAAAATCGTTAGAGCGATCAAGCAAGCGGTTCAAAAATACCTACAATTAGAATTATACCTAACAATCAATAAATTAACAAATAATGATCAAACAACATCTAAGCGTACAAAACGACAAAAAACCCCTATAATTTTCACATTGAGGCTCTCGGCCCCCCTCCATAAAATGGGTTTCGGTTTTGGTTTTTCGGCTTTTAGGCAATTTAGATGTGTTTCAAGTTGGTTTCAAGCAATTTCGATGTTCCCGATCTCAATGGGTATCGATAATTAGGGTTTTTGGACAATATGTAATTTCCCGAATTTAATTACAATGAGCATTATATCACTAATAGATAACCCATATTCAAACCCCGAAAGGTAAATTTCAAACGGGAAGGGTTTCAACTGAAACTCGGTTTTAGGGTTATGGGAAAGTTTTCAAAACACTTAAAACAACTTCCGTATTTACAAACATCGGGTTCCCCTGCAAGAAATCGATGAATCAAAGAGAAAACTCCATTAAAACACTATTTGGAGCTTAGGGTTTGAAGATAAACTTACTGAGAACTCCGTGGATCACAGAAGAAAGGCCCGATGGTTGGGTGCAAATGAATCCTAGACCCGAGGGCTTTCCAACAGAACGAGAATCTATGCGATCCGATTACAAACGAACAGAAACCAAAATTTGGAAAATGGACAATGAGGTCCACGACCTGGAGGAGAGAAAGGAAGAAGATGATGATGATATTTTTGATCAAATGAAGTCAATGTCATATTTAATAAGAGGTGAATAGTGTTTTGGATATTTTAAGAAATTGGAAATGACGGTTGCGTCCTTTTATGACTTTTGACTTATGAATCGAAACCTGAAGCTCTTAAATAAATCTAAAAGTGATTAATAATTATTAATTGGCCTATTAATAATTATTAATGTCACCGAAGCGAATTTAAATGTTAAAATGATTAAAAAGAATTTTGGGCGAAATTAACTACTAAATTCTAAATTACAAAAATAATAATTACACTAAATTCTTAAATTGAAATAAATAAATAAATAAATAACATAAAATAAAATAAAATTCACTTCAAAATTATGGGACGTTACAGTCTACCCTCCTTAAAAGACTTTTCGTCCTCGAAAAGTACTACTAAGTGAAAAAGCGAGGTGCTTAGACTGTAACTCATCTTCACGTTCCTACATTGCTTCCTTTGACACTTGGTTCTTCCAAAGAACATTAATCTAGGGAATTTCTTTTTATTTCTCATCAACTTTTGTTCGAATGCTCTTATCTTAACTGGTGTCTTCTCATAAGACATATTAGCATTCAAAACTACCAGTTCATAATCGATCACATGAGAAGGATCCGCCATGTACTTCTGAAGCATCTATACATGGAATACATTATGAACTGCTGATAAGGAAGGTGGTAAAGCCAAACGGTAAGCTTCTGCTCCTACCCGATCAAGTATCTCGAAAGGGCCAATGAACCTAGGGCTCAGCTTACCCTTCTTCCCGAATCTCATAACACCTTTCATATGTGCTACCTTCAAAAACACGTTGTCCCCCACTGAAAACTCAAGTGGACTACGTCGTTTGTCTGCATAACTCTTCTATCGACTCTGGGCAACCCTTATCCTTTCTCTAATCAAGTCAATCGACTAACTAGTCAACTGTAACAACTCAGGTCCTAGAAGCCTTCTCTCCCAAACCTCATCCCAGTGAGCTGGAGATCGACACTTTCTACCAAAAGTGCCCTAACAGTGCCAAAACTTTGAGACAAAGCGAATGTATTGATCTGATAAACTCTTCACCAGCACACCACAATCTATAAATCTTTCTTAGGTACAACTGTACCCTAGTCTTAACTGGATAGATTATCCTTCCAAGAATAAAGTGTGCCCACGCACCGATTCCTTTTTCCAAAGGGAAGAAATTTTTCTTCCCTTTTCCTTTTTCCAAAGGAGATAGTGCCCACGCACCGATTCTCTGTTGTGCTTAGTGAGGAAGATCTTTTTGGTGGTCCCTGGATCGTAACCAGCCAATAACGAGGAAGAGCCATACACTTCTCTGCAAGGTTTAGTATTTCTTTTATACATTTAGATTTAGATTATATTATACTGCAAGAAAAGATCTTTGGGACTTCAGTTTGAGAACTCTTTTATAGGCCTCAATCCCAACAGTGTCAAGTGAAAGATTGAGTCATATACTAATTAAATTGCATTCATTTATATGCCCGATATGTTAGAGGTTAAAAGATCGTTATGTAATATGATTATAGCAAGGTTATAGTTTGTTTGCACCTCATTGCATATTTTAATTTCATTCTTTGTGTCTAATTCTATGTGGTTGTAACCTATATAATGGTGAGATGATCTAGACGTGTGGTTGCCGTAGTGAGTGAGCAAAGTTCTGTGGCACTGTGATGTTGATGGCCTGGAAGCTTAAGAGGCTAGTTGTGAAGCCTAATTATAGAGTGAACAAAAGCTCGAGAGGCTATTGAGATAGCCTGGAATTTATGAAATGGCTACTAGGTTAGCCTAGCTACTTAGATAGCCTAGAATTTATGAAATGACTACTGCGATAGTCGAGAATCATGGAGTAAGCTACAGAGATAGCCTCCAAGTCACGTATAGTAAGATGCATGGAAAGTGTAAGCGAGAAATGGTATCGGTTTGAATATAAGTTCAAGATGACTTGACCATGATTTTGCATTGTTGTTGATAATTCTTTTAACACACATGTTTAAGCCTTTAGTTATTATTTATGCATTTTCTCATTAAGTCATCTAGCCATTTTGAATGTATCATTTTCAATCATTACATATCATTACTATAATTCGTTTTATTCTCACTTAGTGTCATGCTCAGAGGTGCTACATATCACCTTTCAAGTACCGTAAGAGGTCGGGGTCGAGGTAAGACCGTTGGTGCTCAGTTAACCTTGGAGGCAAGACTTTTGGATGATCTAGTGTGTCTAATGGCCTACGATACTCGATTGTGTAGTCTATGTTTAGTTCATAGAGCTTTACTTATGTTTTGGATTGTAATAACATGTACTCCTAAGTTAATAAACTTTATTTTCCTATCTAAGTTTTGGTTTTAATTAAAAGTGGCAGACGTGCCTATTGCTTACTGAACTATGATTATATATAAATATTATCTTATGCGTCTTTGAAATAATAATTTTGCAAGTAAATTCGTGTGGGTCTATGCTTTTGCTGAGTGTACTCGCGACTTAGACTTATTTATTAAGTCGGGTCATTACATAAAGTTTTATACTATTTCAAATTCCATGCACACAATAATATTCAGTACATTAAATTAAAAGTATGTCAGACAGTTGATTGACCTTGTCACATAGATAATCACTTATATGACTCACTGTCGAATAGAAATGAGACATTTTAAGCCATATTGTTGTGAATTGATAACAACACTCTGAAAGAATATACCTAAATATTGCCTTGATAAAGAATCAAGATTAGGTTATATTAATAATCGAAGCTGAATAGATCCAATTATTCACCTAACTATCTATAAGTCAGATGGATATGGTCGGTTATAGCACATGTGGTATGAAACACATGGTACAGGACGTTGTAGAAGAGATGGCGTTGTTTGACATGCCGAGTTAATGAATGGACAGGAACATAAACTTATTTTGGTTTAGCATTCTTAGAAATGCTTGTAAATATTTTACTATCTTTCATGCTTTATGTTTTGAGCTCAGGAGAGCATGTGTTTAAATATCATGTTGGTCTTGTGATTTTAAGTTCTCTTTGAGGTTTAAAACTTAATCTGGAATGCACATTCCTTGTTTATTGCTTTCTCTAGATTGGGTTGTTGTAAAACAGGTTTTGGATAATCCGATTTTTAAACGAACCCATGCTATTTTTTTTAAACTAAGTGTTCGCTGTGGCTTTGAAATTAAAGGATTTTACAGTTTTGAGTCATTACAATTTGAAATCAAACTTCCAAAGTGTCGAACGAATTACCTCACGTGCGATTATCAAAACCTACAATAACACCGATCGAATAAAAATTATAAACCATAACTAAATAAGAAAAATTGATTTTGGATGAATCGTGATTTTCGGATGAATAGTGATTTCGGGTGAATAGTGTTTCAAAAATCCGAGCTCAAAATCATCAAATTTCATGATGGAAACACGTGATTTGAACTCCAAAACTCATTTATAAACAAAAATAAAGAGATTCATAGGAAATTTTTTGAAAACTCACTTTTTAGGGCTTCCCGTGAGGAACGAGAAATGCCACAAGGCTAGGATGAAAAGAAAACCCACGTCTCGAGAAATCTAACAGACTAAAAATCACGATGATCCACCAAGAAACGGCAAAGACCCAAGCTTTTCTTCCCCTCCCATGGAGCTCACGTATGGAAGAGAGAAAGGATGAAAAAAATGTTGACCAAAGTTGACTATTTAAAGAAGAAGGACGATCAATAGTAACATGATATTTTTAAGAAATCAAAAAATGACGGTTACGTCCCTTTTAAATGATTTGGTTTTGAAACGAAACCCGAAGATCTTAAATTAATCTAAAGGTGATTAATAATTATTAATTGGCCCGTTAATAATTATTAATTTCACCAAAACTAATTTAAAGTAATAAAAGGGTTAAAAAGGTTTCCGAACGAAATTAACTACTAAATTCGAAATTACTAAGTTTAAACTAACCTTAAATACTTTAATTAGAATAAAATAAAATTAAAAAAAAATTTACCTCCAAAAGTAACGGGACGTTACAAATGGTATTGGGTTTTGGTGTATTTGTGAAGTAATCATCATCCTAGGAAGGTTCAAGCAAACATCTTTAAGTTCCAACAAGATTCAAGTAAGATTTCAATTTTTGATTCAAGCTTTTCTAGGTTTTCTTCCATGGAGGTTGTGGGATGTTTTAGTTGGTGTTCTAAATCACTTTGGGTATAGTTTTCTTTCATTTTAAATTTCTGGAAATCTATTTTAAAGTGGTGATTACAAGCCTTAGGTTTCATTGTTCAAGAGGTCTTTAGAGGATGTAAGCCATGGATGCATTTAAGGTTTTAAAAAAAACTCCATTAATGGTGGTTTTCTAAGCTTCTAGCTTTTACAAAATTTGATTTTTCTTGACTTTTATTGAAAGGTTTCCAATTTTGGAATTTTAAGTGTTTATATATATATTTTACACATGAAAAACATCGTAGGAAAGCAACGCAATGAATTTATGATAGTTCTCCATTTGGCCGAAAATTTCACATTAAAATTGGTTAGTTTTGAGACTTTTTCCACTAACCGGGTTGAGTTTTGTGTTTGTTCTTGTTGGGCTGAGATATTTACTTTACTATGAGCTTAAAAATGTTTGGAATGTTTATGTAGGATAAAGCGAGAGCAAGCTATAGAGAGCCTTTCGTGAAGGTGAGAACATAAGAATTGGAACAGTGTTGGTGGTTTGGTGTGAATCTTGGTGATGTGGTTATGGATGCTTGTAAATGGTGTGGGATGGTTTTGAATTTGTTATTGCTGGTAGTAGAGACCTTTGATACTTGAATACGAAGAGAAAATGAACATTGCAAAGGAAACGGGAATTAAGAGCTAGACTTGACAAGTTGTCGAGATTACGGAAAATATGACAATACCTTGCATCTACTTGTGACTTGAGTTTTCTTACATATTCTAATTGCATATTCACATGTGTTGAATTAAAGATCGAGTCATATACTGATTTGGTCTACATTTATGCATACTTGACATTTTTCGGGTTATGCTCGATGGATAGTTTGTAAATAAGCTAATAGGGGAAATGCTTGAAATGTGCACTAAGGGTTATGTAATTTTGAGCTTAATGTGTATAATGATTGAGTCATATATTGCTTGGAGGAATTGTCTTATTCATGCCTTGAATTTATATTTTGTCATATGATGTTTACCGATATCAAGCATGCCAATCTCATTTCATCTCATAACACATCATTCATGCATATCATGCTATCAGTTTGTGGCCATTGGATCATAATCTGTGTAATAGTGTGTGGTTGTTGGATGTTACACATGGTTATTGTGGCAAATATGGTGTAGCTCCGAGGCGCTATGTGGTGGATGGCCTGGATGCTAGAGTGGTTATTACGATAACCTGGAAGATTTATGAAGAGCTTTAGCTCGAGTGGCAATTGTGCTAATTTGTGAAAAGTGCGAAGTGAGACACGGAAATTGTGATTGAATGATTATGATGTTTGAAAGGTTTGTGTTGAAACTGGTTATGAAATGTTTAATGATTACCCGTGTAACGTCCCATTATTTTGTGATAAAAAAAAAACTTTTATTTATTTTATTTTAATTTGAGTAATTAAAATTCATTTATTTATTATTAAATTAGAATTTAGTAATTTATTTCATTTTAATTCATTTTAATGGCTTTATTTATTTAAATACGTTTTAATGGTGTTAATAATTATTAACGGGCCAATTAATAATTATTAATCACCATTGGGATAGTTTGAGATGTTCGGGAATCGTTTTTAAGCCAAAAGTCGAAAAAGGGCAAAATCGTAATTACCCAATTTGCAAAATATCTAAAAACACTATTCATTTGTCTTTAAAAACTCAACTTTGACTCAAATTGACCAAAAATGCTCATTTCTTCCTCCTCCTTGGCCGTGAGCTTCAAAGACCAAAAGAGGATTTTTGGTTTTTGTTCGTTTCTTGCCGGATCGACTTGATTCTCGTTCCATTGGAAAGGTATCGGTCCTACGATCCTTTTCCACCTAGCCTTCGTACTTACCACTCGAGATCCTAGGAGTTCTCGGTAAGTTTCTCTTGAAACCCTAAGCTCCAAATAGTGTTTTAATGGAGTTTTACTTGTTTTCTTTCGATTTCTTGCCGTGGAACTCGGTGTTTGCCAATTCGGGAGTAGTTTTAAGTGTTTTTGGAAACTATTCCATAACCCTAAAACCGAGTTTCAGTCGAAACCCTTTCCGTTTGAAATTTACCCTTTTGGGATTGAAAATGGGTTAGAAATTAATGAATGAATGTTTATTTAAATTCAATTCTGGAAAGGGAGTAATGTTCAAAAACCCTATTCATCGATACCCATTGAAATCGGGATTATCGAATTTGCTTAAAACCAACTCAAAATGTATTTAAATTGCCAAAAATCCGAAAAAACCAAACCCGAGACCCTTTTCTAGGGAGGTCCGAGAGCCTCCAAGGGGTAGGTTTGGTGGTTTTTCCGTCTTTTTGCTTGTTTGGTTGTTGTTTAATCGTTAGTTGGTAATTTATTAATTTTCGGGATATTAATCCTTTTGTAGGTGTTTTTGAACCGTTTGTTTGTTTGCTCTACCGGACTTAGGAGCAAGGTCATCTTTTAATTAAGGTGAGAATGATTAGTATGTAAAGTAACTATAGAAAGCAAATGAGTGTATTGGTTTGAAGAGTTTGAAACTAAGATTAGAATCCGAATCTAAGATTAGAGGGTTGTGAGTTAGTGCCCTTAGGATTAAGAGTTAATCCTTTAAGTGAGAACTTAAGAGTTCTCGAGAAAGACTTGAATCTTAGAAGATTCTAAGTTAGATTAGTTTCGGAGTTTAGAATGGTTCACTTGGAAGTTTAGAATCCTTGAAAGTTTAGGTTAATCGTTATATTTTGACCTTTACTTTTATTATTGTTAGCGGAGTTCGATCGATATATCGTTCATCCGAGATTACTATCTATTTTACTTTATGCCCTTTACTTTATGTTCTTTACTTTATGCCCCTTTACTTTATGCTTGTTTCGGTTGCTTTATCATTTACATTTACTTTATTACTTTTGCAAGCATATGCAACCATATGCATAACATCTCGCATTATTGAAAAGAAAAGAAAGTGAGAAAGAAAAACGAAAGGATAATGGTGGAATACGAGAAAGTCCACATTTCTTCCATGCATAAGTTTTGGTGGGATATTTTAAGTTGCCCACACTACTTCCATGCATAAGTTTTGGTGGGATATTTTAAGTTGCCCACACTACTTCCATGCATAAGTTTTGGTGGGATATTTTAAGTTGCCCACACTACTTTATACATAAGGATAAGGGTGGATAGTATGTAAAAATCCACATTATCTTTATTTCATGCATAAATGGCGAATGCGTATCCTACGGGATGTACTCATTACTTTTATGCTTATGATAGATGAGAAAGAGAATCGAGATGTTATATGTTAAACAAAGTTTATTCGCTTTACTTTATTTGTCATAACAAGTTAATGTTTGAGAATTGACTACAAGTGTAGTAATGTCATACTTTGGATTTCATGGAATAGAATTACCTAGAGTTTGGATGACTTTAGGAGTGTATTATGTCAGTTAATTGGACACAAATCGAAATGCGAGTTTGAGGTCTATCTTTACTTTTTATGCTATTTATTCTCACTGGGCTTAGTTTGTTAGCTCATGATATTACAACCACTTTCAGGTAATGCCTTGGCTAGAGGTCGAGGAGGAGGAGGTGGTGCTGCGTGATCGAGGGATGCTGACCTCGAGATGGACTAATGGAATTGTAAAGTTTATGTCATATTTTGGATGAACTTTAAGAACTTTAATAAATTGTATTTTGTATTTGGCTCCTAAGAGCCTAATGTTGATGTTTATATGATATACATATTTGAACTCCTGATCTTGGACTTAAAGTCCATGTGATTTAATTAGATTTGAAAATTAGGATGTAAACAGGTTTTCGGCATGCCAATTTTCAAACAAAACCACGCCAATTTTTCGTAAATTAAAAGACTTCCGCTGTTTTCTCTGATTTTAATTTATTTAAAAGTGACGGGTCGTCACAACCCGTCATGGTTTTGAGAATGAAAAAAACCCACCATTTATTCAACATACATGTTTAAATTTTCATTTCACATCTTATGCATTCATTAATTTTTGACTTCATGGGCATTACATCCCAAGCATCACATCTTATCGTTTCAATTCTTTGTTTTCACTCAGTGTCATGCTCAAAGGTGCTCTATATCACCTTTTAGGTACTCAGAGAGGACGTGGACGAGGAGTGGCAGATGGTGCCCGTTGACACACGATATGAAGACTTTTGGATTGGCCTTCGGTCACGCGAGCCACGCTTTCTGGGGGTGTTTGTTGTTTCTTTTTGAGATGTTGCGTCTTTGTTTAGGGTCGTGACTTAAAATCTTTATGTAAATATTATGATAGTATAACAATTTACTCTGGTTCACCATACTTTTTGTTTTTGAACTTATATGATATTTTGATACGGCCAATGCGCCAAGTTTGTTTGATAAACAGATTTTATTGAATTTACGTACACATCATGTCGAAATTTTCAATATTTTGCTAAATCATTTGATTTAAGATTTAGATTCTTTACTTCCGTTTTGTGTACTCGCATCCTAGTCTTGATTCTCGAGTCGGTTCGTCATAAAAAGATCCGAAAATGTTTCTCAAACTTCTCCTCCTTTAATATATACTAGATTTTTTACTTCGTGTGATTAGGGCTGCAAGAAAAACCAGTAGAACCGAAATCGACAAGTAACTGAAAGGGAACCGATTCATATGGTTTTGGTTTGAATATCATTTTTGGAACCGATAGTATAACCATTCCTGTTCTGGTTTCTTACAAAGAACCGGTAAGAAAACCGGAACTGAACCGGTAAGGTGTTAATTAAAAAAAACCAAATATATAGAAGCCCAATCCATTCAAATCAGTGAATCACTCAACCCAAAGGCCAAAGCCCACTCATTTAATATTTTTATTACATTTCAATTAAGTTAAGAATATAAAATAAAAACAGGAGGGGAAAAATGTTCAGTGACCACGAAGAAGAAGGAAGGAAAAGAGGAAAGGTACTTCTAAGGCTCAGACGAACGAAGGGAAAAAAAATCAGTGGCCACGACCAGGTGAATGAAGGGAAAAACAAAGCTTCTTTGAGGTGAGGTCTGTGAGAATTTCAAAGAGACAAACGAAAAAGAAGCAACGAGAAGCAGAAATCGGAACAGAGAATGAATGAGATACCAAATCTATTATTCACCAATCGTGTGCCAATTTTTGCATAATTGTTTGTGTTAAAATTAGATTCTTGGTTTATAAATATTGCTTAGAGAATTATTGCCATGTTCTTTTGTTAGATTATGTTCCACCCCAGAGAATCGATTCCAGTTCATTCACTTTCTGGGTGTTGTGTTGTAGCTGATCCACTCTGTTTGATGTTACGTCAACTTATGCTTAGCTATATGCTTACTCTTCATCTGTCACACAAACACACACACACACACACACACACACACTCTCTCTCTCTCTCTCTCTCTCTCTCGTAGCGTTAGGTTTCTTAATAACATTGTAAAATTCTTTTGAGATTATCTAACTTATTAGGGAGCTTAACCTTTCGTAATACGGCACATGATAATATGTTGATTCGGATCCATACGTATCATAGTGCGATGGTTTGCCGAATGGTACATGGTAGTATGTTGATTCGGATCCATACGGTACCATGGTACTATGAATTGTGATACGGCACATGATAGTATGTTGATTCGGATCCATACGTATCATGGTGCGATGATTTGTGATATGGTACGACCGTACGTGGTATGTTGATTCCGATCCATACGAGCATGTTACGATGATTTGTGTTACGGCACATGATAGTATGTTGATTCGGATCCATACGTATCATGGTGCGATGATTTGTGATATGGTGAAAGTCCTGATAACCGATGTGATGAAAGTTACGATGATTTATGTATTGGTAATACCGTATGGGATAGTATGTTGACTTTGGTCCATATGGTATCATGGTACGATGACTTGTGATATGGTACGACCGTACGTGGTATGTTTATTTCGATCCATACAATAGCACATTACGATGAAACTTGTTTGATAACAAAGATAGTTAATATTACAATTACATATTCTTTAGAATTGTGTAGTAAGACTTAGTAATAGTTGTTACTTTTACTTTAAATCTTTATTTCTTTTACATGGTATTGAAAGACTATTACGGGTAGTATATTACTATCGTATGATTGTATGGAAATTAGAAGTGTGGATATGGGTAGTAATGACCATTATAGGTCTTTGGACACAATTTCGGGTATAAAATTTGGTTCATAGGATTTCTTGCTTTCGTTTTACTTTCATTAGCATTTTTATGCTAATGTTGCTACACTTATAAATTTTCAGGTAAACCCCGTCCTAAGGAGCGTGGTAGAGGAGGTGGTGCCGCATGACTTGCCGAGTTGGTGTACGGACAATGTTGAAACATATTTTGATTTAGCATTCTTAGAAATGCTTGTAAATTATTTTCATTTTTCATACCTATGTCTTTTTTAGCTCGAAAGGGTATTTGTGTAAAATCTGCCTATGTTTTATGACTTAAATCTCTTTTGGGAAGTTTAAATTATATGTTGGAATGCGCATTCCCGATTTATCGCTTTTTTCTGAAATGGGTTGATGTAAATAGGTTTTGGATATCCGATTTTTAAACGAACCCATGCCATTTTTTTTAAAAATTGAGTCTTCCGCTGTGCATTTGAATTTAAAGAATTTAACGGAATACGGGTCGTTACAGTTAGTATCAGATCCTCTTTGGTTCTGAAGACAACATGCATAACATGTTTTTTTTTCATATTTTGATATTGTCCAATCATCGCTCGAAGTCAACGGCGCCAGGTATCCTTAGAACGCTCTCTTTTGATTAGTTTTTTTGTATGTTTGCTTTTTCTTTCCTGGTATCTCATGTGAGGCTTTTCTTATTGTGATTTCAGTATGCCTCCGAGGACAGTTGCACCGAGGAGAGGTAGGAGCAGATTACCGACTGCAGTACGAGGCAGAGGTTGTACTAGAGCAGTTACACCACCCTTACCTCCTCCACTTGAGTATCAGGAGGATGAGCCTCCAGTTGATCAGCCACCTAGTCATGGTCGCAGTGTTACCATTTCTGAGGAGTATTTTAGAGATTTATTACGAGGTGGTGGAGGATATATTGATCATGTTATACCACCTGTTAGAGCACCTGCTCCAGTGGTAGATCAGTCTGGTATTACTGATGCTGCCAAAACCCTAAAGGAATATATCAGGTATAACACGCCTGAGTTTGATGGTACATCTACCGATCCGTCTGATGCTGAGAGATGGATTTCCAGGATTGAGAGGGTACTTGGGTTCATTAAGTGCCCATGTAAGGGCCCGAGTATTTGACGTAGGGTAATTGGAAATTCCATTTTATTGGTATATTTTAATTAGTGATTTAAAGTGTGGAAAATTATTTTCTACGTGTATTTTGGTTAATTAGAAATTAACCATAATTAATTTAACCATGGGTGGAGAGTTTAGTAAAAAGGGGAATATTTAACTATAGTTAAATTTATGAAAAGGACTTGTTAGCAAAAAGAAATAGGAAAAAGGATTTAAAGTAAAATTTGGAGGTGGAGGGAGTTGGAAGTAAAATTTGGAGGTGGAGGGGGGCTTTGAGTAATTAGATTTAAGTTTTTTTTATTTTGAAAATTAGAAAGTTTATGGAGGGAAATTAAAAGAAAAGAAAAAAAAGGGAATTTCTCTCATTCTTCTTCTTCTCCAACGTCAGCCCCTCCCCCTTTTTTCTCAAATGGTGACTTTTCTTCCTCCTTCAATCTTCATGAAAGTTGGGTGAATCAAGTTGGGTTTTGGTTGATTTATGAAAGAATCTTCATTCTAGGAAGGTTCCAACAAGAATCATTTGCTTCCATTAAGATTCAAGGTAAAATTTCAAATATTGAATTCAAGTTTCTAGGTTTTTCTTCCATGGAGGTTGTAGGTTGTTCTTGGTGGCTGTTTTAAATCACTTGGAAGTTGTTTTTCTTTTATTTGAAATTCTGGAATTTTAATTTCAATTGATGATTATGAACCTTAGGATTAATTATCTTAAAGCTCTCTTGAGATTGGAAGCCATGGATGAACACCAAGCTTTCAAACCTCCATTAATGGCAATTTCCCAAGCTTTTAGTTTTTTCAATTTTTTGAGTTTTCTTGACTTTTATTTAACAACTCTTAATTCTGGAATATATGAGTGCCTAATTATGTATTTGACACATGAAAAACAACTTGGAAGAGCAAAGGAAAGAATTCTTGAAAATTATCAAATTTGGCCAAAATACTAGTTTTAAAGTTAGCTAGTTTTTGTTTTTCTTGATTAATTTTGAAGGGTTATCAATTCTGGAAATCTTGGGTGATTATATGTATATATTATACATGAAAAACACATTAGACAATCAACCCAATGATTTTTGATAATTTTCCTCATTGGCCGAAAATTACACCTCAAAATGGCTAGTTTTGGGACTTTTTCCATTAACCGGGTTTGAGGATGTATTTGAATGTGTTGGGCTGAGGTGAATGTATTATTTTTATATATAAATATGTTTGGAATGGTTGATGTAGGATAAGGGCAAGCACAAGCGAAGTGGGAGACTATTTGTGAAGGTGAGAACATAAAGAATCGGATCGGTGACGGCGGTGTGGTTTGCGATTGTTAGAGAGATTATGTGGGATTGGAAATGGTTATGGCTGTTTGGAAACACTTTGGTGTATGATTTGAATGAGAGATAGAGTTGTGAAAGTAATGAGAGACGAGATCCAAGCTTGACTCGTTCCTAAGAGCTGGAAGAGCGGTTTTGCTTAAACTAATTTGCCTTTATATACAACTTGAGATACTTTGATATGCCTACTTTCTTTCATATATCTAAATTTAGATTGACATATTTACTTGTTTACTCGATTTTCAAGTCATAGATCGAGTCATATACTGAATTAGGATTTATGTTACTCATGTTCGATATGTTTTAGATTATTGCTTGACGAGTAAAGTATAACGAAATGCCACAACATCATTCTCGAAGTTTGATATACTTTTGTGCACTTTGAAAGTGTCGAGTGATAGAATGAATTATATGCTAATTGAGAACTCCTCTTACTTGCTTAAATGATATTTCCGATGATAATGGTAAAGAAAGCATGATTAGTGCATTCCATATCATCTCACTTCATTCATGCATTCCATGGTTGTGAATGGTTTGATGTTTATGTAATGTGAATAGTAAGGGAGAAAAGTAAGAGGAAGTGATGGAAAGTGGGAGTTGAGCTCGGTCAATATTAAGAGAGCCTCGATGAGCTAATTAGCTCGACTCAATATGACTTTTTATAATTATTCGCTTACACGAGCATGTTTACTTGTTGATATTTACACTCTTAGTCCATGATTGAGTCATATGCTGGATTGGGGCTATTTTCAATAAATACTCGACATGTATAATTTATGCTTAGTGAATAGCAAGTGAATGAGTTGTTAAGGCTTAATATGTGAATCATGATTTACTTGTGATAGGTGGGATTGAGAAAGTTGTGTATTACGATTGAGTCATATATAGGCTGGAGGAATTGCCTATTTGTGCTTGTTAAGCTGAGATTACTTCTCATGATGAATATTGAAAGAAAGCATGATTATGCCACTTCATTCATGAACACTTCATTCATACATTTCATATGATCGATATGTGGCCATGGGGTTGTAACCCGTGTAACGGTGTATGGGTGTTGGACGTTACACGTGGTTACTGTGGCAGAGATGTGATTAACCCGTGTAACGGTGTGTGGGTGTTGGACGTTACACATGGTTACCGTGGTGGTGATGTTATGGAGCTCCAGAGTGCTATGTGATGAATGGCCCGAATGCTAGCGGTTATTGAGATAACCTGAGGTTGTGAAATGAGCTTCGACTTAGATGATGTAAAATGAGCTGCGACTCAAGTGAGATATGTAGCAAATCATGACTTACGCGTAGTGAGACGCGGGTGGTAAGTAAAGAACCAAATGATGGTTGGAAGGAAAAGAAAAAAAAAAGTGGAAGTGGCTTATGCATTGTTGTTTGGTAAAACCTTAAACTTGATAGTTGATTACTTGCATAAGCCTTCATGTTATGTGTTGAGCATATTTATTCATCATTTATGCATCCATGTTTTGTTGTCTCTTTTGCTTTGATTGTGTGTAATGAGAAGTGGATGTGTAGTGGTGAATGAAAGAGACTTAGAAGTATGGGAATGGAATAAGGTGTTCTTTGAGACTTGATGTAAGGGCAGGGAGTTTAATACTTTAAAGGCTATGGCTCGGGTATTGATTAATGATTGTATATGTATATAGCGTAGTGAGACGCCGAGTTTAGTGATGGAAAGGTTTGTGGACTAAGAGGAAATGGTAGATGTGATATATGAAATTTATAATGGCTAGCCGATAGTGCATGTTTGAAAGGTTTACGGTTTGATCATGTTATCTATCTACTTTGCAATACTCTATAATTTGCACTCATATAAATATGTTTCTGTTTGTGCATCATATTGTGAACATCCGCATCACCGTTCATATTCTTTTGTTTTCACTGAGTGTCATGCTTAAAGGTGCTTTATATCACCTTTCAGGTTCCGGACGAGGGCGGGTACGAGGCGCGGCAGGTGGTGCTCGTTGATGCATCGAGATGAAGCTTTTGGGATTAGGCCTTCGGTCGCGCGAGCCGCGTTTTCTGGGAGTGTTGTTGTCTTATTTTGGGTTGTGTCTTCTTTTGTTTTAAGGTCGAGATTTAAAGTCAAAGTGTGTACATTACGTTTGTATAACAGTTTTAACTCGATGCACTGAACTTTATTTTGGTTTGAAACTTATGCGATACTGTGAACCGGCCGACAAGCCGATGATTTTGATAAACATGTTTTATTTTGTATGTGAGTTTTGGAATTTATGAATACTACATGCCAAAATTTTTAAGAATTTACTAAGTCAGTTGTTTTAAACTTTATGTTCTTCGCTTCCGTATGCGTACTCGCGTCCTGAGCTTTTAGAGTAAGTTGGGTTGTCACAGCCTAGATCAGCTGAAGGTCCACTGTGGGACCTATTCCTTGGTTGATGATGCACTTTACTGGTGGAATGGTATATCCCATACTCTCAGTCCTGATTTGCAGGTTAGTTGAGAGATGTTCAAGGAGAAGTTTTTTGATAAATACTATCCCGAGGATACACGAGATCAGCTAGAGATTCAGTTTCTTACCCTCAAACTGGGTGATAAGTCTGTGGTGGAGTATGAGAGAGATTTTGACATGTTGTCAAAGTTTGCCACCGGACATGTTACCGATTTAGAGAGTAAGAGGAAAATATTTATATTGGGTTTGAGGGCAGAGTTACGAGGGAAGGTACGAGCATTGCAACCTACTACCAATGTCGATGCTTTGAATGCCGCTTTGGCATTAGATATTACGGATGCTGAGAAGAAGGCTTTTGAGATTACTGCACAGGCCTCTTCTCAGAAGAGGAAGGCTGGGGACGACCTTTCACGTCGAGGGATACAACCACCGAGACAGGCTCCTTGTAAGGGCAGAGGACAGACAGGACCTCAGTTTCATACAGGTCAGTCTAGTGCTCTAGCTCCTCCCTTACCCTACTGTCCAGATTGTACCGGGTACCACCTGGGTCAGTGTAAGGTGGTGAAATGCTATCAGTGTGGATAGATTGGACATATGAGACGTTTCTGCCCTAGTTTACAGACACCACGGTATAGTGGAGGTCAGGGTTAGAGTTCAGGTCAGGGTCAGGGCCAAGGATAGAACCAGGTGCGAGCTCAAACAGTTAGTAGAGGCTAGGTTAGGGCTATTTAGCAGCAGAGAGCACCACCGACAGTTTAGGCACAGCCTCAGACACGATAGCAGGCCCGTGTCTTTGCCACCACTGTGAGGATGTTGAGGCATCTGGTATAGTTGTGACAGGTACTTTGTCCATTGTAGGGCACTCTGCCTTTGTATTATTCGTTTCTGGGGCTAGTCACTCATTTATTTCTACTGAGTTTGTCGAGTCTGCTGCCTTACAGTCTAAGCCGTTAGGGCATGAGTTTCATGTTGCTACTTCGCTCGAAAAATCTGTTGTTGTGGATAGAGTCATTTATACTGATGATTTATGTATTATGGGTTGCTTTCTACATGCTATGTTGATTGTAATGCCAATATCTGACTTTGATATTATTTTCGGTATGGATTGGCTGTCAGCCAACCAAGCCATTATCGGTTGTAGGGAGAAAGTGGTAGACCTTATTGGTCCACATGGGACTAGTTTACGATTTCATGGGATCCGAGGTAGGGTGACACATGCGGTTATCTCGGTGATCCAGGCTAGAGCACTTTTGAGTAATGGTGCTTGGGGTTACTTAGCTAGTGTAGTTGACACATCTGTTAGTGTGACCACCCTAGTTTCTATACCCGTTGTGAGGGATTTCATTGATGTTTTCCCTGATGAGTTACCTGTTTTGCCACTAGTGAGGGAGTTAGACTTCCAGATAGAGGTGATACCTGGGACTGCTCCATTGTCCAAGGCACCTTATCGTATGGCACCAAGTGAGCTCAGAGAGTTAAAAAGGCAGTTGCAAGAACTTTTAGATTTGGGGTTTATACGCCCAAGTGTTTCACCGTGGGGAGCTCCGGTATTGTTTGTAAGGAAGAAAGATAGCTCTATGAGGTTATGTATTGATTATAGAGAGCTAAACTGGGTCACAGTGAAAAACAAGTATCCTTTGCCCAGGATAGATGACTTGTTTGATCAGCTGAAGGGGGCCACTGTTTTTTCGAAGATAGATCTTCGATAAGGGTATCATCAGTTGAGGATTAGGGATGCTGATATTCCTAAGACTGCGTTCAGGACACGATATGGTCATTATGAGTTTGTTGTCATGTCTTTTGGCTTGACTAACGCTCCTATGGCCTTTATGGACCTGATGCATATGGAGTTCATGACGTTTATTGACACTTTTGTGATAGTGTTTATTGATGATGTTCTTGTGTATTCGAGGACTGAGGAGTTACATGCTATCCATTTAGAGAGGGTATTATCGACTTTGAGGGCTCAAAAGTTGTATGCAAAGTTCTCTAAATGTGAATTCTGGTTGAAGGAAGTGAATTTTCTTGGGCATGTAGTATCTAGTAGAGGGATTTATGTGGATCCTTCTAAGGTGGAAGCTGTTAGTAGTTGGCCCCGACCGACTAATGTGACTGAGATACAGAGTTTTCTTGGACTTCCAGGGTATTATAGACCATTTGTGCAAGATTTTTCCAAGATTGCATCCTCTTTGACTCATTTAACGAAAAAGGGGGTTGATTTTGTGTGGAATGATGAGTGTGAAAATAACTTTGAGGAGCTTAAGAGGCGACTTATATCGGCCCCAGTTTTAGTATCACTTGATGAATCTGGTGTTTTGACAGTGTATACCGATGCATCCAAGAAGGGTCTGGGATGTGTATTAATGCAACATGGGAAGGTAATTCTAGGTAGTTAAAGGAGCATGAGAAGAAGTACCCGACTTATGATTTGGAGCTAGCAACGATGGTACATGCGTTGAAAATTTGGAGATATTACCTGTATAGTGAGAAGATTCTGATTTTCATCGATCACAAGAGTCTCAAATACTTTTTCACACAGAAAGAGCTCAATATGAGATAGAGGAGATGGCTAGAACTTGTGAAGGATTATGATTGTGTCATCCAATTTCATTCGAGAAAGGCCAATGTAGTTGCTGATGCATTTAGTCGAAAGTCATCACACTTGTCTACTTTGAGTACTATTCCATTGAGACTTAGATGGGAGATGGAAAGAGCTGAGATAGCCATTCTTTCAGCTGAGACTACTATGAGCATGGTGAGTTTGACAGTTGGCCCTACTTTGAGACAAAGGATGATAGAGGTACAGAAAGGTGAGAAACACTTGACTGAAGGTTTTCGTGAGGCAGAATCCGATTTACCTAGCCAATTTACTTTTTCCACAGATAATGCACTGATGTATCGTAGGAGGCTATGTGTGCCTTTAGAATCGACTTACAGGAAAGAGCTGTTGGAGGAGGCTCACAATTCTATCTTTTCTGTGCATCATGGTAGTACTAAGATGTACATGGACCTGTGACAACATTATTGGTGGCCTGGCATGAAACGTGAAGTTGCTGACTTTGTTAGTAAGTGTTTGATTTGTCAGCAAGTAAAGGCTTTGAGGAAGTAGGAGGAAATATCGATGGACTTTATCAATGGCTTATCGAGGACCGTGAAGGGTTATGACACGATTTGGGTGATAGTTGACAGGTTGACTAAGAGTGCACATTTCATACCATGGAAGATAACCTACCCTGTTGAGACATGGGCACAGTTGTACTTGAGAGAGATTGTCATACTTCATGGAGTGCCAGTCAGGATTGTTTCAGATCGAGACACACGTTTTGTTTCAAAATTCTTGTAGAGTCTTCATACTTCTATGGGCTCTGGCTTGGATTTCAGTATTGCTTTTCATCCTCAGACAGATGGTCAGACCGAGAGGGTTAACTAGATTCTGGAGGATATGTTGAGAGCTTGCACTCTAGACTTCGGTGGTAGTTGGGAAACTCAGTTGTATCTTGTCGAGTTTCCTTATAACAACAGTTATCAGGCTGCCATCGAAATGGCACCTTTTGAGGCACTTTACGGTAGAAAGTGCAGATCATTGGCTCATTGGGATGAAGTTGGTGAGAGGAAACTTTTGGGACCGGAATTAGTGCAGATGACTAGTGATTCCATTGCTCTTATCAGAGAGAGTATAAGAGTGGCTCAGAGTAGACAGAAAAGTTACGCTGATGAGAGGCATAGTGCACTTGAGTTTAAAGTTGGTGACCACATATTCCTGAAGGTGGCACCCATGAAAGGGGTGATGAGGTTTAGGAGGAAGGTCAAGTTGAGCCCTAGATTTAGAGGACCCTTCGAGATCCTGGATCGGGTTGGGTCTGTAGCTTATCGATTGGCTTTGCAACCGTCCTTGTCGGCAGCTCATGATGTGTTCCATGTGTCCATGTTCAGGAAGTATGTGGCTGACCATTCACATATTATTGATTATGAGCCTGTTACTTTGGATGCTAGTCTATCCTATGAAGAAGTACCAGTTGAGATCCTAGCCAGAGAACGAAGGAAGGTGCTAAGGAACAAAACGATAGACTTGGTTAAAGTCCTGTGGAAGAACCAAGTATCAGAGAAGGCTACGTGGGAACGTGAGGTGTCACTCATGAAAGGGGTGATGAGGTTTAGGAGGAAGGGCAAGTTGAGCCCTAGATTTAGAGGACCCTTCGAGATCCTGGATTGGGTTGGGTCATAGCTTATCGATTGGCTTTGCAACCGCCCTTGTCGCGCCTCATAATGTGTTCCCTGTGTCCATGTTCGGGAAGTATGTGGCTGACCCTTCACATATTATTGATTATGAGCCTGTTACTTTGGATGCTAGTCTATCCTATGAAGAAGTACCAGTTGAGATCCTAGCCAGAGAACAGAAGGTGCTAAGGAACAAAACGATAGACTTGATTAAAGTCCTGTGGAAGAACCAAGTATCAGAGGAGGCTACGTGGGAACGTGAGGTGGCACTCATGAAAGGGGTGATGAGGTTTAGGAGGAAGGGCAAGTTGAGCCCTAGATTTAGAGGACCCTTCGAGATCCTGGATTGGGTTGGGTCTATAGCTTATCGATTGGCTTTGCAACCGTCCTTGTCGGCAGTTCATAATGTGTTCCATGTGTCCATGTTCAGGAAGTATGTGGCTGACCCTTCACATATTATTGATTATGAGCCTGTTACTTTGGATGCTAGTCTATCCTATGAAGAAGTACCAGTTGAGATCCTAGCCAGAGAACAGAAGGTGCTAGGGAACAAAACGATAGACTTGGTTAAAGTCCTATGAAAGAACCAAGTATTAGAGGAGGCTACGTGGGAACGTGAGGAAGAGATGCGAGCGAAGCATCCTCACCTTTTCACTTAGGAGCCTACTTTTTGGGGACAAAAAGCTCTTTTAGGAGGGTAGTCTGTAACGTCCCGTTACTTTTAGAGGTAAATTTTTTTTTTAATTAAAGTTTTTAAGATTAGTTTAAATTCAGAAATTTTGATTTTAGTAATTATTTTCGTCCGAAATTCTTTTAAATCATTTTAATACTTTAAATTCGTTTCGGTGACTTTAATAATTATCAACGGGCCAATTAGTAATTATTAATCACCTTTAGATTAATTTAAGAGCTTTGAGTTTCGTTTTTAAAGTAAGAACAAAAGAGGGAGGCGTCATTTTCCAAATTCTTAAATATCTAAAAAAACACTATTCATTCATCTCTTCAATATCCAATCAAAGGCAAAATTGCTCATTTTTCTTTCTCTTCTTCTCCTTGGGGCCGAGAATAGCAAGGAAGAATTATAAAATTTTGGGTTTTCTTTAATACTCAGTGGATCGTCTCGATTCTACTTCCGTTGGAAAGCCCTCGGTCCAAGCTTCCTTTCCAACCTACCGATCGAGATTTTTGCTCGTTTTCTCGAGGCTTTAAGGAATGACAAAGTTTCTAGATTTTGATAGGAATAGTGTTTTAATGGAGGTTTTGAGTTGAAATCTTCAAATTCATTCATTGAAGCTTAAAGATTTCAATCGGGAAAGTCGTTTTGGTCAATTTTAGAAACTTTCCGTAAACCCTATAATCGAGTTTGAGCGAAAACCCGTCCCATGTGATTTTCCCTCACTTGGCCATGATTTGGATGTTAGGGTTATTATGTTTTTGCTATTTACTTAATTTTTCGGAAATCAATTATTGTGCAAAACCCTAAATTACGGATACCCATCGATGTTGTGAACTCCCAAAGTATCCGAAACCAACCCAAAACACATCTAAAGTGCATAAAAGCCGGAAAACAAAACCCGAACCCCATTTCCCCTTGTATGGCCGAGAGTACCATAGGGAGAAAATCCGGGTTTTTCATCGTTTTGTGCGTTTAGATGTTGTTTGAACGATTTCCGTTAAATTAATGTTATTTAGGTGTAATTCGTTTGTAGCATTGTGATTTGATCGTGGATTTGCAACCTCGGATTTATCGGAGCTTTTCTACAAGTTAAGGTGCGTTTAAAATGGAAGTTAGTTTTCTTATGAATTAAGTTTCGTTATGTTATTGTTTATCGAGGTTAAGAGGGAATTAGCTTCTTAGAATTAATGTTTGGTTGGAGACTTTAATTCGGAAGTGAGTGGAGAGAATTTGGAATTATAATGAGTTCGATGAAAAGGAAACGTTGGAGTGGTTTGGAAGTATTGCAAAGTGATTTGGAGATATTAGATGAAAATGGAAATTTAAGTTACTTTGAGTGGTTTGGAAGTTAAAGTAGCTTAGAAGATACACTTGAGTGATAACTCATGTAATCTAAGTAGTTAGGTTTCTTAATAACTTAGTAGAATTCTTTTGAGATTATCTAACTTATTAGGGAGTTTAACCTTTCGTGATACGGCATATGATAGTATGTTGATTCGGATCCATACGTATCATAGTGCGATGGTTTGCAGAATGGTACATGGTAGTATGTTGATTCGGATCCATACGGTACCATGGTACTATGATTTGTGATATGGCACATGATAGTATGTTGATTCGGATCCATACGTATCATGGTGCGATGATTTGTGATATGATACGACCGTACGTGGTATGTTGATTCGGATCCATACGAGCACGTTACAATGATTTGTGTTACGACACTTGATATTATGTTGATTCGGATCCATACATATCATGGTGCGATGATTTGTGATATGGTGAAAGTCCTGATAATCGATGTGATGAAAGTTACGATGATTTATGTATTGGTAAGACCGTATGGGATAGTATGTTGACTTCGGTCCATACGGTATCACGGTACGATGACTTGTGATATGGTACGACCGTACGTGGTATGTTGATTTCGATCCATACAATAGCACGTTACGATGAAACTTGTTTGGTAACAAAGATAGTTAATATTACAATTACATATTCTTTAGAATTGTGTAGTAAGACTTAGTAATAGTTGTTACTTTTACTTTAAATCTTTATTTCTTTTACATGGTATTGAAAGACTATTATGGGTAGTATATTACTATCATATGATTGTATGGAAATTGGAAGTGTGGATATGGGTACTAATGAGCATTAGAGGCCTTTGGACACAATTTCGGGTATGAAATTTGGTTCATAGGATTTCTTGCTTTCGTTTTACTCTCATTAGCATTTTTATGCTAATGTTGCTACACTTACAAATTTTTAGGTAAACCCCATCCTAAGAAGCGTGGTAGAGGAGGTGGTGCCGCGTGACTTGTCGAGTTGGTTTACGGATAATGTTGAAACATATTTTGGTTTAACATTCTTAGAGATGCTTGTAAATTATTTTCATTTTCCATACTTATGTCTTTTTGAGCCCGAAAGGGTATTTGTGTAAAATGTGCCTATGTTTTATGACTTAAATATGTTTTGGGAAGTTTATATTATATGTTGGAATGTGCATTCCCGATTTATCGCTTTTTTCTGAAATGGGTTGATGTAAACAGGTTTTGGATATCCGATTTTTAAACGAACTCATGCCGTTTTTCTTTAAAAATTGAGTCTTCAGCTGTGCAATTGAATTTAAACAATTTAACGGAATCTGGGTCGTAACAAACGGTTTTTGGAAGTGGAGATTAAGATTTGAATCAAAGAGTAAAGAAAAGTGAGCTAGTGACCTTAGGATTAGGAGCTAGTTCTTTGAATGAGAACTTTTGGAGTTTCTCGAGGGAAACATTGAACTTTTGAAAGTTCCATGTTAGAATCGTTTCGGAGATTAAAATGGGTCATTGAAAGTTTAAGGATCCAAACTTATAGATAGAATGGTTAAAGGAACTTGAAATTAGAACCTTGGATTTTAATTTGGGAGTTTAGAATCCGTGAAAGTGAAGATCATTTGTTTAAGATAAGATCTTACTTTTATTAAAGTATCGGAAGTTCGATTCACTTATAGTTCTTCCGAAATTCCTATTTATTTACTTTATGCATAAGGACAACTATGATCCATTTACCTTATGCGCTTTACTTTATGTCCTTTACTTTATGCCCTTTCGATTATGTTGAATGTTTCTATTTACTTTACTTACATTCGAAAGCATAATTCATATCATATCATATTGCAAAATCGAAATAGGGAGGAATAATGAGACATGTAAAGGTTGCAGTACTTTGCATTGTCTGGTATTATTCGTTTTATGTTTATGTATATGTATCATGAGAAATGTAAAGGTTGCAGTACTTTACATGATCGGAGGAGATGGATAACGAGATAATGATGGAACTATGTGAGTTCACATTATCTAGTATTATCCATAATTACTATGATACATATACGAAGATACAAAGTATGACTTAGCCTACGGGAGTTCATGACCTATATCGGTGGGTGAGTTAATGAGGTGAATGAACTTAGCCTACAGGAGCTTCATTACCTATCATTAATCACTAGAGGTGGGAAGATATTATTGAAAACACTTTATATATTTTATTATGAAAAGTGAGTTAATGAGGTGAATGAACTTAGTCTACGAGAGATTCATTACCTGTCGTTAATCACTAGAGATGGAAGGATATTATTAAAAGGACTTTGTATATTTTATTTATGAAAGCGAGATAATGAGGTGAATGAACTTAGCCTACGGGAGTTTCATTACCTGTCATTATTTGCATGTGATGGTTATGTTGATGTAAAGGTTATATGTCCTTTACACTTGTTTAGCGAATTAATGAATAATGATTAGACTACATGTACTAATATTAACGACCAGATGGTCGCTTAAAAAAGTGACCATCTAGTCATAATTTAAGTTGAAGATAAGTGACCAGTTGGTCACATGAAGCAGTGACCACGTGGTCATTTTATAAGCGACCAAATGATCACTTTTGTACTAAGACAAAATGCGACCAGATGGTCGTTTATTTGGGGATAAAATATGACCATCTGGTCGTAATTTAAGTTGAAAAAAAGTGACCAGTGGGTCACATGTAACAGTGACCACGTGGTCTTTTATAAGTGACCAAGTGGTCACTTTTGTACTCAGACAAAATGCGATCAGATGGTCGTTTATCTTAGGGTAAATGCGACCATCTGGTCGTATTTAATAAATATTTTTTTTATTTAAATTACAATAATTAGTTAATTAATTTTTATTTATTTATTTAATTAATATTAAAATTTAATAACAAAAAATTGGAATTAAAATAAAATATATATAAATCAAATATTCAAAAAATGTTTTATACAGAAGAAAGCATCCTAGAACTACTGCGGAGGGGCGGGGGGTCACGAAGGCGACGTCGATGATGAATGGCCGCCGTCTAGGGATCTGAAGTAAGCGGCCAAAGATGCTGTGACCTGGGCCTCGACCCGTGCATGCATATCCACCTCAATCGCAGCGACTCGAGAAACGAAGTCGTCTCGCATAGCGTCCATGTTGGTGTGAATCTGCTGAACCTCCGCGCGTAGCTGCTGCTCAACCGGAGAAGGGCCGGAGCTAGTGCTCGCTCCGCTCCGCTGAGGTCAGGCACATCCGCGTAAAGGCGTCGCCCGTACGAGCCGAGCCCAGGAACTGATCCATCAGGCCGAACCCCTCCAGCAGCCTCCAAGAACGCCTCTCTACGGTCTTCCTGAGTCAGTTGCGAGTCTGGTGTGGGCAACCGCTGACTCAACGACTCCATGAAACGTTCCAAAACATTTAAAATTCAGAAAATAAAATAGTTAATATATAAGTTAGGAAAAATTTAAAGAAAAAATAATAATTGAAAAAATTATTAAACACCTGAACTTCTTTTGCCTTATCGTCGATGAACGTCCCATCCTTCTTCGTGTGAAGAATGTAGTGCAGCTCATCGGGCGGGCAGGGTGACCGTGCTTCGCTTTCTAAAAATATTAGAGATTGAAGAAGAAAAAATAATAAATTAATAACTAATTGAAAAAAGAAAACAAGAAAAAAGTACGTAAAAAAACAAAAAAAAACTTACCAATCGACGATGGTGCTCGTCGTGGGTCCGGGCCCCAGCTGTGTGTTTGGTGGGATTCTTCGCGCGGTTGGCCTTATTCCTCCTTTACACTGCCATGCCCTCCGGAGTGCTCAAGCTCCCGATAAGCAGCACGTGGTCCTCCGGGCTCATCCACACGGGGCAGTTTGCTGCTTGCTTTCTGCGCACCCGGTAAATGAGGTCCTTGAATCAATCCCGGACGTGAGTGTCCCATAGGGGGAACAATCTACCGTCCGTGATATAGGGATCGATAACAGGAAACTTGCCCTGAAAAAATTGAAATAAAAAATTGTTAAAGTAATAAATTTATTTCTATAAATTTCAAAATTAATTAATTATAAAAATAAATGATGTTTTTTACCTTCCAATTGTCGTACATCCGACGTTTCTCCGTCGTCAGAATCTTCCACCAGTGAAGGTCGCTGGGTAGAGGCATGCTCTGGAGGACCTCGCGAAACCATTTTGAAACGATTGTATGCGGCTATACTTTGCAAAAACATAAAAATATTGTGATATTAGAAACTATTAGTTATCAAGAAAAAAAAACACTTTTAAAAATGTTTAAAGATTTAAAAATTAAGTAATTAAAACAATAAACAAAATTACTTACGTATTCCCTTCAATCTGAAGGGTAGAGTCTGCGGCCCGAGGAGGCTGCGTGCCTGAAGTGGAGGGTCTCGCTGGATCGGGCTGTGATGCAGACCCCGATGCTCCCTCAGAAGTCGTGGACTGGGAGTCCTGCGCCAAGCGTGGTGTCGCAGGCTGGGTCTCAGGGACTGCATCATCAAGCGTGGGAGCAAGTCTCGGCTCGTAAACGAAGAAGAGGTTGTCCAACTCCTCTGTAGTCAGGTCCACATCAGGGGTAGTGGCAGTAGGCGGCTGCGGAGTCACCTCGTCAATCGCGTCGTTAGGCTCGTCTGACTGGGGAGGACGTCGTCTGCCCGTCATAATCCTACAACTAAACTAAACTAATTTAATACTAATTAAGTAATTAAAATAATGAAATAAATTTAATTAATTAATTAATGAAATAATCTAAATTAAATTGATTAAATAATGTAAATTAAACTCACATAAATTATTTAACTAATTTAAAATAAAATAATTAATTTATTTGAATTAAAGCAAATTAAAATTAGATTAATTGAACTAAAATGAAGTAATTAAAGTAAACTAAGTACTGAAGAATTAAACTAAAATTAATTAAATTAAAGTAAATTAAGTAATGAAGAATTAAACAAAATTAGATAATTGAACTAACATTAATTAAATTAAACTAACATTAATTAATTAAAACTAAAATAAACTAAACTAATTAATTAAATTAAAGTAAACTAAAATTAGCTTAAGTGAACTAAGTAATTAATTAAAGTAAACTAAGTAATGAAGATTTCAACTATTAGATTAAATTAAACTAAAATTAATTAAATTTAACTAACATTAATTAATAAAAACTAAACTAAACTAATTAATTAATTAAATTAAACTAAATTAAATTAAAATTAGATTAATTAAACTAAAATTTATTAATTAATTAAAGTAAAGAAAAATTAGATTAATTGAACTAAAATGAAGTAATTAAAGTAAACTAAGTACTGAAGAATTAAACTAAAATTAATTAAATTAAAGTAAAGATGAAACACCTGTTTGAGGTGAGAAATTGTTAAAAAGAAATCAGTCTGGCTCGAGTTCAGTAACCTAGATTCAGCTCAAGGGACAAGTTCTTGGTTTGAGTTGAGAAAGTTGATTTATGGTAAGTGGTAAATCCTTATGTTAGCATTGTGCTAAAAGGAAAGTGTGTTGCCACTCAAAAGAGGAAGTAAGGACTTTACGTGATAAGTTCCAACAAGGACCATTAACAACAATGCAAATTGGTGATTTGCCTAGTTTGGTCGCTATTACACTATGGTATATCAATCTGAATTGAAATTACTCGAGGTCGAGTAATGAAGATCCATATTCAGTAAATAGTCAAGGTTGACTAACAATCAAGTGGAGTGTTGGTATTGATTGAAATATAAAAGAAAGTAGATGGACCGTGGTATCGATAACTTCTATAAGGAAATGAGATGGTTTGGTGAATTTCAATTCACTTTGTGTTTAACCATCTAATTGGATGGAGAATTTGATAAACTGGTAGGTCGCAGTTTGGACCTACTAAGTCTTTTCAAGATAAGACTCTAAAGTGAATCCTATGTTGGAATGTTAGAATGTTATTGGACTAAGGTGTTTAACAGACACCAGTTTTGCTTTGTAAGAAAGGAAATGATCTCTGAAGTCGAGTTCAGTCAAGATTTGAATAAGGAAGCTTAGGAGTTATCCTTATCTTGGATTTTGCATATTAAGAAAGGAAAAGAAAATTAACTACTACGGGACAGACTACCTCTCAGAAGAAGAAAGCAAAGGATGACGACGCCAGTCAAGGGATACCGCAGCAGCAGCAATAGCAACATCAACAACATCAACATCAGCATCAACAACAGCAACAGCAGCGGCAACAACAATTGGTTCGAGGTGGAGCTCAACAAGAATTGGATCATCCTTACTACAATAGTTATGCCAGTTTCCATCAGGGAGATGCACACTTCCATCAAGATGCTATGTTGTGATCAAAATTGGATTCACACCACTTTTATAGGGTGTATAAGATACAACCATCGCAACATAGTAGTAAACTCAGGATTATCAGGAAAAGCTACCAGCATGGTAGTGATTTATATTTTGTTATTTTCCGGCCATTTAGCTTTTATTTTGTTTAATGCTTGAGCTAGCCATTCTTTTATTTTTATCTTGTTATGATGAGTTGGCAGCTCTTGAGCCGAGACTGTTGAGTTTCGAGATGTGTGCTTTTACCCAAGTGGGGAACTTTATTATGATGATAGTGCGTATGACACTTATGACATGTGCATCATGAGTAGATGTTCACATTTTACTTTTAATTGTTATGCGTATGTCTGATTTTGATGTGATTTGGGTATGGAAAGGAATTCACTTGGTTAAGGTTCTCTGGAAGAACCGAGTGTCAGAGGAAGCAACGTGGAAACGTAAAGATGAGTTACAGTCTAAGTACCCTTGTTTTTCACTTAGTGAGCGAACTTTTCGAGGACGAAAAGTCTTTTAAGGAGGGTAGACTGTAACGTCCCGTTATTTTGAAGTGAAATTTTTTTTTTTTTTATTTATTTTATTTAATGTTATTTAGTTATTGATTTATTTCAATTTATATATTTAGTTTATTTATTATTTTTTTTGTAATTTAGAATTTAGTAGTTAATTTCGACCGAAATTCATTTTAATCGTTTTAATACTTTAAATTTCGTTTCGGTGACATTAATAATTATTAATAGGCCAATTAATAATTATTAATCACCTTTAGATTTATTTAAGAGCTTCGGGTTTCGATTCATAAGTCAAAAGTCATAAAAGGACGCATCCGTCATTTCCGATTTCTTAAAAATATCCAAAACACTATTCATTCATCTTTAAATATACCAATTGACCAAAGTTGACTCATTTTCTCATCATTTTCATCTCCAATGCCGTGAGCTCCAAGGGGGGAAAGGGAAATTTTGGGTTTCGTTCGTTTCTCGACGGATCGACTCGATCTTGGATACATCGGAAAGCCCTCGAGTCTAGGATCCATTTCCACCTAACCATCGTGCTTTTCTCTCTGAGATCCAAGGAGTTCTCGGTAAGTTTCTCTTGAAACCCTAAGCTCCAAATAGTGTTTTAATGGAGTTTTCTGTGTTTCCTTTCAATTTCTTGTCGTGAAACTCGGTGTTTGTAAATACAGGAGTAGTTTAAAGAGTTTTTGGAAACTTTCCCTTAACCCTAAAACCGAGTTTCTGTCGAAACCCTTCCCGTTTGAAATGTACCTTTTTGGGTTTGATTATGGGTTATAAGTTAGTGATATATTGTTTATTGAAATTCATTTCGGGAAAGGGCATAATGTTCAAAAACCCTAACTATCGATACCCATTAAAATCGGGAATATCAAATTTGCTTAAAACCAACTCGAAACACTTTAAATTGCCTAAAAGCCAGGAAAACCAAACCCGAGGCCTAATTTCTTTGTGAAGGCCGAGAGCCTCTGTGTGGGAGGGTTGTTGAGTTTTTCGTTGTTTTGATCGTTTAGTTGTTGTTTCATTGCTAGTTGGTAAAATTATTGATTATGTGATATAATTCAATTGTAGGTGTTTTCGAACCGCTTGTTTGATCGCTCTTCCGGACTTGGGAGCAAAGCTAACTTTCTTTAAGGTGAGAATAGTTAGGATTTAAAGTAATTATAGAAAGCGAATATGTTTGATGGTTTGTAGAATTTGAAACTAAGACTAGAATCCAAATCTAAGATTAGAGGGATGTGAGTTAGTGCCCTTAGGATTAGAAGTGAATCCTTTAAGTGAGAACTTAGGAGTTCTCGAGGAAAGTGTTGAATCTTAGAAGATTCTAAGTTAGGTTCGTTTCGAAGCTTAGGTTGGATCATTGGAAGTTAAAAGATCCAAACTTGTTTTTAGAACGGTTAATAGAACCACAGATTATATTGGAAGTTTAGAATCCTTGAAGGTTAGGTTAATCCTTTACGTTATGATTTTACTTTTATTATTGTTAGCGGAGTTTGATTTACATATCGTTCGTTCCTGGATAGATTGTTGACCCTCAGAGCGAGAGTTTGATCGACTGTCTAGGTTTGCTCCTGGATAGATTACTGACCCTCAGAGCAAGAAGAAGAGGTTTATGGTGGGATTGAGAGCCGAGATTAGGGGTCATCTACGCACCTTGTGTCCGACCACCTATGAAGAGGCTTTGGAGTTTGCACCTTCTTTGGATTTGGCATCTGAGGAGATGAAGGGCAAACTAGCTTCTACAGGACAGACTTCCTCTCAGAAGAGGAAGGCGGAGGACGATCATACTGGCCAAGTTACATAGCCTCCGTATAGACAACATCAGCAACAGCAGCCTCAGGGCCGAGTCCAGTTTAGACCACCGAGAGTACAGGGACAGGTTATTCGATACTTCTATGACTATGCCAGATATCATTCTGAGAGGTGCATCTTACCCATAAGATGCAGTATTTGTGGTCAGGGTGGACATCGATCTTTTCAGTGTATGGTTTATCAGGCACCGCCACCACAGTATGGTTACCCGGGTCAGGGTTTTCAGCAGAGACCTTATCCGGCACCACCAGCTTTGTATGCTCCTCAGGGTAGGGGCAGGGGTCAGGACCGAGGCAGAGGTCAGAACAGGGGTAGAGGTCAGGGTGAACAGGCTCCACAATATAGACTTCCGCCTGTTGTTCCACCACCATAGATATTATGTCCACCACCACGACCGGTTCCTCCTCCACCTGTTCAGTATCAGGCTCACGTATTTGCTACTAGAGGAGGCCGAGGCCGCAGGTACTGTAGTGACTGGTACTCTGATAGTTTTGGGCCATTCGACTTTTATTTTATTTTATTTTGGGGCTAACCACTCTTTTATTTCTTCTGAGTTTGTTGAGTCGGCTGCTCTTGAGTCTGCACCTTTGGGTTATGAGATGCGTGTTTCTACCCCGGTGAGGAAGTTTGTTATTGCTGATAGTATGATTAGCACTGATGATTTGTGTTTTATGGGTTGTTGTTTGCATGCTACTTTGATTATTATGCCTATGTCTGATTTCAATGTGATTTTGGGTATGGATTGGCTATCAGCTAATCGTGCCACCATTGATTGTACTGAGAGAGTTATTGACTTTATGGGTCCATGTGGGACTAGCTTATGTTTTCATGGGTCTAGTAGATGAGTAGCACCCACCTTGATATCTATGTTAGAAGCTAGAACGCTTCTAAGTGATGGAGCCTTGGGCTATTTAGCTAGTGTTGTCGATACTTCTGTACCGGAGACTAGCATGAGTTCTGTGCTAGTAGTGAGGGATTTTGTTGATGTTTTCCCTGATGAGTTACCCGGTTTGCCACCAGTGAGACAGTTTGATTTTCAGATTGAGGCTGCTCCTGGGACAGCTCCATTGTCCAAAGCACCTTATCATATGGCACCGGTTGAGTTGAAAGAACTCCAGAGCTAGTTACAGAGACTTTTAGACTTGGGGTTTATATGCCCGAGTGTTTCACCGTGGGGAGATCCGGTGTTGTTTGTGAAGAAGAAGGATGGTTCTATCCGTTTATGCATCGAATATAGAGAGTTTAATCGTGTTACGATGAAAGACAAGTATCCTTTGCCCAGGATAGAAGACTTGTTTGATCAGTTGAGGGGAGCCACTATCTTTTCGAAGATAGATTTGAGATCAAGCTATCATCAGTTGAGGATACGGGATGAGGATATTCCCAAGATTGCATTCAGGACACATTATAGATGTTATGATTTCGTAGTTATGTCCTTTGGCTTGACCAACGCGCCTGCAGATTTTATGGACCTTATGCACACGGTATTCATAAGGTTCATTGATTCTTTTGTGATTTTATTCATTGATGATATCTTGGTTTATTCCAAGACAGAGGAGTTGCATGCTATGCACCTACGGGAAGTATTGACGATACTACGAGATCAGAGATTATATGCCAAGCTCTCCAAGTGTGAGTTTTAGCTGAGGGAAGTGGCATTTTTAGGCCATGTAGTATCGAGTAGAGGAGTATCTGTTGATACCTCTAAGATTGAGGCAGTTACTAACTGGCCTAGATCGACGAGTGTGGCTGATATTTGCAGTTTTCTGAGACTTGCAGGCTATTATAGACGGTTTGTGCAAGATTTCTCCAAAATTGCTTCAGCCTTGACGCGTTTGACCCGGAAGGGAGTTGATTTTGTATGGTCTGAGGATAGTGAAAGGAGCTCAAGAGGAGGCTTGTGACAACACCTGTTCTAGTGTCGCCTGACAGAACTGGTGGTTTGACTGTGTACACAGATGCTTTCCACAGAGGTTTGGGATGTCTGTTGATGCAACACAGGAAAGTTATAGCCTATGCTTCCTATCAGCTGAAAGAGCATGAGAAGAAATATCGGACTCACAATTTAGAGTTGGCAGCTGTTGTTCATGCATTGAAGATATGGAGACATTATTTGTATTGTGAGAAGATCCTGATATTTACTGACCATTAGAGTCTCAAGTTATTCTTCACTCAGAAGGAATTGAATATGAGACAGAGGAGATGGTTAGAGCTTGTTAAGGATTATGACCGTGACATTCAGTATCATCCTGGGAAAGCCAATGTAGTGGCTGACGCGCTCAGTAGGAAGTCTTCTCATTCATTAGCTTTGTCGGCTTTACCTTTGAGATTGAGATGGGATATGGAACGAGATGAGATAGCATTTCTTACTGCCGAGGTCACTGTGAGTCTGGCTAGTTTAATAGTGGGACCTACTTTGAGGCAAAGGATGATTGATGCGCAGAGAGGAGAGACTCATTTACAGGCCGGTTTTAGAGAGGCTGAGTCAGATATTCCTAGTCATTTTACCTTCTCTATAGATAGTGCTCTAATGTATCGTAAGAGGCTCTGTGTGCCTTTAGGATCGACTTTTAGAAGGGAACTGTTGGAGGAGGCTCACAGTTCTATCTTCTCTATTCATCCAGGTAGTACGAAGATGTACAGGGACCTGAGAGAGCACTATTGGTGCCCTGGGATGAAACTTGAGATTGCAGATTATGTTAGTAGATGCATGACTTGTCAGCAAGTCAAGGCATTGAGGAAGAGACCATCGGGTTATCTTAATCCTCTGAGTGTGCCAGAATGAAAATGGGAAAAGATTTCCATGGATTTTATCAGCGGATTGCTGAGGACATCAAATGGTTACGATACCATTTGGGTGATTGTAGACCGTTTGACGAAGACCGCACACTTTATACCTTGGAGGATCACCTACCTAGTTGAGACATGGGCACAGTTGTATTTACGGGAGATTGTCAGATTACATGGTGTGCCTGTGAGGATCGTATCAGATAGGGACACTCATTTTTTCTCGAAGTTTTGGCAGAGTTTGCATTCAGCCATGGGTACTGGCTTGGATTTTAGCACAGCCTTTCAGCCCCAAACTGATGGTCAGACCGAGAGAGTTAACCAGATTCTGGAGGATATGTTGAGGGCTTGTGTTCTGGATTTCGGAGGTAGTTGGGACTCTCAATTGTACTTAGTAGAGTTCGCTTATAATAATAGCTATCAGGCTACTATTGAGATGGCACCATTCGAGGCACTTTATGGTAGAAAGTGTCGTTCGCCAGCTCACTGGGATGAGGTTGGGGAGAGAAGACTTTTGGGATCCGAGTTGTTACAGTTGACTAGTCAGTCGATTGACTTGATTAGAGAGAGGATGAGGGTTGCCCAAAGTCGACAGAAGAGTTATGCAGACAAACGACGCTGTCCACTTGAGTTTTAGTGGGGGACCACGTGTTTTTGAAGGTAGCACCTATGAAAGGTGTTATGAGATTCGGGAAGAAGGGTAAGTTGAGCCCTAGGTTCATTGGCCCTTTCGAGGTACTTGATGGGGTAGGAGCAATAGCTTACTGATTGGCTTTAGCACCTTCTTTATCGGCAGTTCATAATGTATTCCATGTGTCTATGCTTCAGAAGTACATGACGGATCCTTCTCATGTGATCGATTATGAGCCGATAGTTTTGGATGCTAGTATGTCTTATGAGTAGACGCCAATTGAGATTCAAGCATTCGAACAAAAGGTGTTGAGAAACAAGACTATTCTCTTGGTTAAGGTCCTTTGGAGGAACCAAGTGTCAGAAGAAGCTACGTGGGAGCGTGAGGATGATATTCGGGCAAAGTATCCTCACTTTTTCGCTTAGTAAGTTTACTTTTCAGGGACGAAAAGCCCTTTTTAGGAGGGTTGACTGTAACGTCCCGTTATTTTTTGTGATAAAAAAATTTATTTATTTTATTTTAATTTAAGCATTTGAAGTCTATTTTAGAATCGATAATTTAGAAATTAGTAGTTTATTTCGGTTTAAATCTTTTTAAATTATCTTTTTAGTTTAATTTCGTTTTAATGGTATTAATAATTATTAACGGGTCAATTAATAATTATTAATCACCATTGGGATAGTTTAAGAACTTCGAGTTTCGAATTATAAGTCAAAAGTCATAAAAGGACGCAACCGTCATTTCTAATTTCTTAAAAAACTATCCAAACACTATTCACCTCTTATTAAATATGCTTTGACCAAGAGAAGACCAAAAATTTCATCATCTTCTTCTCCCTTTCTCTCCTCCAAGCCGTGGACCTCATTGTCCATTTCCCAAATTTTGGTTTTTGTTCGTTTGTCATCGGATCGCATCGATTCTCGTTCCGTTGGAAAGATATCGATCCTACGATTCATTTCTACCCAACCATCGTGCTTGCCACCCGTGATTTACAGACTTCTCGGTAAGTAATTCTTCAAACCCTAAGCTCCAAATAGTGTTTTAATGGAGTTTTCTCTTTGATCCTTTGTTTTCTAGTCGGGAAACTCGGTGTTTGTAAATACGGGAGTTGTTCTTAGTGATTTTGAAAAGTTTCCCTAAACCCTAAAACTGAGTTTCAGTCGAAACCCTTCCCGTTTGAAATTTACTTTTCGGGGTTTGAATAAGGGTTATTTATTATTGATAAATTGTTTATTATAATTCAATTCGGGAAATTACATAATGTTCAAAAACCCGGTTTATCGTTACCCATTGAAAACTGGAATTTCCAAAATACTTGAAATCAATCCAAAACACCTCTAAATTGCCTAAAAGCCGGAAAACCAAACTCGAAGCCTATTTTCCCTATCATGGCTGAGAGCACCCTTTGGGATATTCGGGGTTTTTCGTCGTTTTATGCCTTTAGTTGTCAATTGATTGATGTATGTTTATTTATTAATTGTTAGATGTAATTATTTGTAGGTGTTTATTGATTTCCTTGCTTGATCGCTCTTCCAGAGGTTTGGAGCGAAGTCACATCTTCTAAGGTGAGAATAAATAGGATTTAAAGTACTTTTAGAAACCGAATAAGTCGAACGGTTTGTAGAATCAGAGGTTAAGAATAGCATTCAAATCTAAGAGTAAAAGAAAGTGAGCTAGTGCCCTTAGGATTAGGAGCTAGTTCTTTGAGTGAAAATTTTGGAGTTTCTCGAGGGAAACATTGAACTTAGAAAGTTCTAAGTTAGAATCATATCGGAAATTAAAAATGGATCATTGGAAGTTAAAGGATCCAAAGTTTTAGATAAAATGGTTAAAGGAACTCTAAAATAGAGCTTTGGATTTTATTTAGAAGTTTAGAATCCTTGGAAGTGTAGATTACTTACTTAAGAAAGAATCTACTTTATTTTAATTATTGGGAGTTCAGTTTACTTATTGTAAATCCGAAATTTCTGTTTATTTACTTTATGCACTTTACTTTATGCAATGCACTTTACTTTATGCAATGCACTTTATGCACTTTAAATTATGCAATGCACTTTATGCACTTTACTTTATGCAATGCACTTTATGAACGTTACTTTATGAACGGCAGTTTATGCACTTTACTTTTATTTTATTTTAAATCACAAGATTTTCAAATTCAGACTACATAGCCTGGGAGCTTTCACGTAGCCTGCGGGAGCTACCACATAGCCTGCGGGAGCTATTGCACGGCCTAAGAGCTGACACATGCGGGAGCTATCACAAGCCGCGAGAGCTTACACATAGCCTGCGGGAGCTATTATTATTGTCATTCATCACAAAACTGTTTTTATTTAAAAATGTTTTTATCAAGAGAAGATGATATAAGTTTTTATGGTTAAATGATTATAACCATATACCTCGATGAAGGTTTTAAGGAGAAATTTGAGTATGACCACTTTCTTCTAAACTTTGGAAGTTATTATTCTCCAGTTTTTGGAAGTTTAGTGAAGAATTAGTAAGAGTTACTTGGACACAAATCCGAAAACGGGTTTGGGGTCTAACTTTACTTTTTATTCTGTCTATTCTCACTGGGCTTAAGTTGTTAGCTCATGATATTATAACCAATTTCAGGTAAAGCTCGTGCTAGAGGTCGTGGGAGAGGAGCTAGTACTGTATGATTGCAGGATGATGACCTCGGAATGGGCTAGGTTTAAGTAAAGTCCATGGACTATGTTTTGTGAACTTTATATAATTTTGAATTTGTATATTTGTAAATTGCTCTTGAGAGCTTTTGTCTTTACTTTTATGATTATAAACACCTTTTGAACTCCTGGTTAGGAACTTAAAGTTCCTTGTGTATTTAAATTGTGAATTTAAAATGTAACAGGTTTTTGGCTAACCACTTTTCAAAAATAACCACGCCAATTTTTCATAAAATATAAAAACTTCCGCTGGATTTATTTTAATGATTTTTAAAATAGTCTGGTCGTCACACTCATTGAAGCGACAGTAGCTTCAGTCAGCTCTGTACATGTCAAGTCCCTGAAAAAAACACTCAACTGTGCAAGCGGCTCCCAATGTCTATTCTCTAGGAATGGTCTGAACGCGACAGGCATCAATTGTTGCATGAATACATGACAGTCGTGGCTTTTCATCCCGAACATGATATGCTTTTGACTATCTATCCACCGACTCAAATTCGAAACGTATTCGTCCGGGAATTTGATGGATTTGATCCACTCAAATAATGTTTTCTTTTCATCCGTCGTCAACATGTACTTTGCTTTTACGTAATTATCATTGTCATCAGGCTCCAACTCAGGACAGTGACATATCTCCCATATATCATAACGTGCCTTCAGATTGTCCTTCGTTTTTCCCGGAACGTTCAACATCGTATTGAAATTGTTGTCAAAGAAATTCTTCTCGATATGCATTACATCCAGATTGTGTCTAATCATTAGATCTTCCCAATACGGTAGTTCCCAAAAAATACTCCGTTTCTTCCAACCCTGTAACGTCCCGTTATTTTGTGATAAATTTTTTTATTTATTTATTTTATTTTAATTTAAGCATTTAAAGTCTATTTTAGAATCGGTAATTTAGAAATTAGTAGTTTATTTCGGTTTAAATCTTTTTAAATTACCTTTTTAGTTTAATTTCATTTTAATGGTATTAATAATTATTAACGGGTCAATTAATAATTATTAATCACCATTGGGATAGTTTAAGATCATCGGGTTTCGTTTTATAAGTCAAAAGTCATAAAAGGACGCAACCGTCATTTCCAAAATTCCAAAATATCTAAACACTATTCCATCTTCTTCTTTAAAATACCATTGACCAAGCATTTGACCAAAAACATCTCATTTTTTCCTCTCCAAATCCGAGCAACAAGAGGAAGAAAAGAGAAGAGGAAGAAAGTGTCGCCCCGGCTTCGTTTCTTGGCCATTTTGCGTGATTTCGGATGGGTTGGAAAGCTCTCGTCGAGACCTTTCTACCCATTCCACTCTTGGAACATTTCCAACTCTCTAAGGTAAGCCCTAGATTTCGAATTCTCTTAGTATTTCCATGGAATTTGATTCAAGCTTTTGAGTTCTTGGCCAAAACTCTCTTTCCCTTCCAATTTTGTTGTTGAATGTTGATGGAAAACTTATTGGGTAACTATTACTTGACTTTCCCTAAACCCTAAAACCGAGTTTCAGTCGAAACCCTTCCCGTTTGAAATTTACCTTTTGGGTTTTGATTATGGGATATGTATTGATGATATATTATTTATTGTATTTCAATTCGGGAAATTGCATTTTGTCCAAAAACCCGGTTTATCGTTACCCATTGAAAACCGGATTTTCCAAAGTACTTGAATTCAATCCAAAACATATCTAAATTGCCTAAAAGCCGGAAAACCAAACTCGAGGCCTATTTTTCCTATCATGGCCGAGAGCATCCTTTGGGATATTAGGGGTTTTTTGTCATTTTATGCCTTTAATTGTCAATCGATTGATGTATGTTTATTTATTAATTATTAGATGTAATTATTTGTAGGTGTTTATTGATTTTCCTTGCTTGATCTCTCTTCCAGAGGTTTGGAGCGAAGTCACATCTTCTAAGGTGAGAATAAATAGGATTTAAAGTACTTTTAGAAACCGAATAAGTCGAACGGTTTGTAGAATCAGAGGTTAAGAATAGGATTCGAATCTAAGAGTAAAAGAAAAGCGAGCTAGTGCCCTTAGGATTAGGAGCTAGTTCTTTGAGTGTAAACTTTGGAGTTTCTCGAGGGAAACATTGAAATTTAGGAAGTTCTAAGTTAGAATCGTTTCGGAGATTAAAAATGGATCATTGGAAGTTAAAGGATCCAAACTTTTAGATAATGGTTAAAGAAACTCGAAAATAGAGCTTTGGATTTTATTTGGAAGTTTAGAATCCTTGGAAGTGTAGATTACTTAATTAAGAAAGAATCTACTTTGTTTAATTATCGGGAGTTCGGTTTACTTATTGTTCTTCCGAAATTTCTGTTTATTTACTTTATGCACTTTACTTTATGCATTTTACTTTATGTACTTTACTTTATGCAATGCACTTTACTTTATGCACTTTACTTTATGCGATGCACTTTACTTTATGCAATGCACTTTATGAACGTTACTTTATGAACGGCACTTTATGCACTTTACTTTTATTTTATTTTAAATCACAAGATTTTCAAATTCATACTACATACGAGAGCTTTCACGTAGCTGTGGGAGCTACCACACACTGCTGGGAGCTGCTGCGAGCGACACATAGCCTGCGGGAGCTATCACAAAGCCACGAGAGCTTACACATAGCCTGCGGGAGCTATCACAAAGCCACGAGAGCTTACACATAGCCTGCGGGAGCTATTATTATTGTCATTCATCACAAAACTGTTTTTATTTAAATATGTTTATATCAAGAGAAGATGATATAAGTTTTTATGGTCAAAGGATTTTAACCTTATACTTCGATGAAGGTTTTTAAGGAGAAATTTGAGTTTGATCGCTTTCATTTAAACTTTGGGAGTCATTATTCTTCAGTTTTGTAAGTTTAGTGAGAAAGTTGTAAGAGTTACTTGGACACAAATCCGAATACGGGTTCGGGGTCTAACTTTACTTTTTATTCTGTCTATTCTCACTGGGCTTTGTTGTTAGCTCATGATATTAAAACCAATTTCAGGTAATGCTCATGCTAGAGGTCGTGGGAGAGCAGCTGGTGCTGTATGATTGCAGGATCATGACCTCGGGATGGACTAGGTTGACTTAAAGTCCACGGACTTCGTTTTTGTGAACTTTATATAATTTTGGATTTGTATATTTGTAAATAGCTATTAAGAGCTTTTGTCTTTACTTTTATGATTATAAACATCTTTTGAACTCCTGGTTAGGAACTTAAAGTTCCTTGTGTATTTTAAATTGTGAATTTAAAATGTAACAGGTTTTTGGCTAGCCACTTTTCAAACATAACCATGCCAATTTTTCTTAAAATATAAAGACTTCCGCTGTGTTTTCTAATTTAAATTATTTAAAAGTGTCGGATCGTCACAAACCCGCTTTTTTCCCAGCTGCATTGTTTGCACTCTCTGCACCGTCCACTGTAATCTTCTACATTCCTATAGGATCTATACCGTGAAGAATCTGCCTTCCACTATACATTGTCGGGGGGGTTTCTTTTCTTACTCGTAGACCCTTCTTCCAGTCACTGCCGTTTGAACGGAAAGTATGATTCAACGGTAAAAATCGACGGTGACAATCAAACCAACAAGTTTTCCGACCGTTTCTAAGATAAAATGCATCTGTGTCTAGCATGTAATGTGGACATGCGTATTTCCCCGCCGTACTCCATCCTTTAAGAGGAGGAGATTAAGGTTCACACAATTAACTACACTGACTAAGGAAAGCAATAACAAAAGCTAAACACATACTCAAAAATGTATATGAAAGAGCAATTAAAGATCAACATACCTGACAACATTGAATACGCAGGGAAGTCATTGATCGTCCAGATTAATGTGGCGCGCATCAAGAAATTTTGTTTCTTCGAAATATCGTACGTCATAACACCGTCAGTCCACAATCTTTTCAACTCTGCAATAAGTGGTTGCAAATACACATCCAGTTTCTGTTTTGGACTTTTCGGCCCAGGTACGATCACTGTTAGAAAAATCACCAGGTTTCGCATGCACATCGAGGGAGGCAAGTTATACGGGGTTACCATGACTGGCCAAACTGAATATTGTGCCCCGGATGCCCCGAATGGGTTAAAGCCATCCGTGCATAAGCCCAATATGATGTTTCTCGAATCTTGTGCAAAATCTGGATGACAATTATTTAAATACGTCCATGCCGCAGCATCTGAGGGATGTCTCATAACACCTTCATCCTATGAATGCTTGTGATGCCATCTCATGTGCAAGGTTGTCACATCCGATGCATACAATCGTTGCAGACGTGGGGTCAGTGGTAAATAGAACATGTCGGCGTACGGAATGAGGTTCCGTTTCTCTTGTTTATATCTTGGAAAAAAACAGAATTTGCAGTGATGCAGGTCCTCTTCCACATCCTAGTAAAGCATGCATTCGTTCCTACACGAATCTATTTTCTCCACGGGTAATCCAAGTCCCTCCACTAGCTTTTTCGGGTAGTACAAACTGTTGGGCATAATATTTTCTTCTGGAGCGCATCGACGAAACCACGATGCAATCGAATCAAATCCTCCAGCAAGTATGTTGTGTTGCGCCTTTATATTTAAAAGTTCTGTAGCAGCAACAAGTTGACTTACCTGACACCCATCGTACAATGGTCGGCTGGCTGTCTTTAGCATCTTGTGCATCTTACGTGCTTCCGAATTCATTTCCTCTTCAACAACCCGTTCATCTCGGTCTACATTTAAACTTTCAAGGAAATTTTTATTGCCCCCATACCCCGCACCATCAAGTATCATTTGCTGCATCTGACTATACTGCTGTTCATCATTCCGTTCTTCGACAACAACCTCTACATTCGAGCTGCTACCTTCGTATCATCTCGATTCATGTAATGCAGCGTCGAACATTTCCTTTGTTTCCCCCTGAAACACCCAGTGGTAATAATTCTGCACAAATCCTCGACTATAAAGATGAACCTTCAAATTTGTAACCGGTATGATTCTCCTATTGTCGCATGTCCTGCACGGGCAACGTAGCTTTCCACCATACTTTTCATAATAGACAGTTGTCATGCAAAACTCAACAAACTGTTCAACCCCGGCCACGAACTCATCGTTCAAATATTCGTCTATCAAATGAACATACATCCACTCTCTCATTTTCTTTTTTCTTAATGATAACAAACAATGGGAGGAGGGGGGGTTTTATAATGGACTCCTCTGCTCATTTGCGACCAGATGGTAGTATTTTTGCTACCAACTGGTCGCATTCTCCCGCCAAAATTTCCCACCATTTTCCTCACTGCCTCGAGTCACATCATGTCATAGAATTTATGACCACATGGTCACTTATTTTGGTGAGCACTTGGTAGCTTTTCTCTCACCAAATTGTTTATCTACCACTGGTCACTTAATATCACAACATTTGCGACCATCTGGTCACTTAACAATGTGACCACCTGGTAGCTTATTTCCCGCCAAATTTCTAAGCCACCACTGGTCACTAAAGGTCACCAAAAGTGCGACCATGTGGCCACTTCAAAATGTGACCACATGGTAGCTTCTTTCCCGCCAAATGTTTAAGCTACCACTGGTCACATATGGTCAGCAAAATTACGACCATATGGTCACTTTTAATTGTGACCACTTGGTAGCCTTTCTCCCGCTAAATTTACGCGCCTTTTTTTGCTACTAAATGATAACTCGTGTCACAAAATTGTGACCACATGGTCGTAATTTTGTAGTGACCATATGGTCACTTTCTACGCACCAAAAATTCGTGCCATTTTTTATGACTAATTCTTTACTTGGTCGCAATTTGGTGAAAAAAAGTGACCATATGATCATTTTAAGTCAAACTTCATATTTACTACTAGAGTGGTCACCAAAAAAAACTACCCAATACTTTGGTCGCAAATTTCTGGTCGCAATTTAACAGATTTTTTGTAGTCCAAGTTTTAAACATATCCACGCCAATTTTTTTATTAAATAATAAGTCTTCCGCCGCTGTGACGACCCGACACTTTTAAATAAATTAAATTAGAAAACACAGCATAAGTCTTTTATTTTAAGAAAATTTGGCGTGGTTATGTTTGAAAATTTGCTAGCCAAAACCTGTTTACATCTTAATTTCAAAATCTAAAATACACAAGGAACATTAAGTTCCTATCCAGGAGTTCAAAATGATTATAATCATAAACATAAAGACAAAAGCTCTTAAGAGTTATATACAATTGTATAAATCTCAAAAATGATATAAAATTCACAAAACCATGTACATGGATTTTTACATAACACCTAGTCCATCTCGAAATCATCATCATCTCGATCAAGCGCGCACCAACTCCTCTTCCACTATCCCAAACATTACCTGAAATGTTTGTAATATCATGAGCTAACAAACTAAGCCCAGTGAGAATAATAAGAATAAAAAGTAAGGTTAGACCTCAAACTTGCATTTCTGATTTGTGCCCAAGAACATACTTACTCTTTGCTATCAATCCATTCAAAGAGTTTTTATTAAAATGTTCCACTTTTACTTACCAATTCTCCAATATAATTGTGGAACTACATTCCAAATATTTCTGGTATGGTTTCGTAAATGCATATAACATTTATATCTCATTTTCTATATATACCTTATACTATATACAAGGTTTACAACAAATCTTATTCTCCCAAAGAATGACATTACTACACTCGTAGTCAAATCCTCATCCACTAACTTGTTATGACATAGAATAAGTAAAGTAAATAAACTTTGTATAAAATATAACATCTCGATTCTCTATATCATCAATCATAAGCATGAATGCATGAGGACATCCCATAGGATTTCGCATTTGCCCTTATGCATGAGGAAGTAATGCGTACGTCCCGTGACTTACCATTCAACTCCCTATGCATGAGAAGTAATGTGTACGTCCCGTAACTTACCATTCAACTCCCTATGCATGAGAAGTAATGTGTACGTCCCGTAACTTACCATTCAACTTCTATGCATGAGAAGTAATGTGTACGTCCCGTAACTTACCATTCAACTTTTTTTCTTGTTTTACTTTCTTTTCTTTTTCTGAAGGTGATGCGAACACTACCCGTAGGCTCCAACATTCTCCCCTTCTTTTCTTTTTCAATGCATGATGCGAAATGTTATGGTGCAATATGATATGCATATGTCTGCATATCCTTGTAAAAGTAAATAAGTAAAGTACGGAATTAAAGTAGTCAATGCAAGCATAAAATAGAGGGATATAAAATAAAAGACATAAAGTAAAATAGATAGGAAACTCCGGACGTACGATATGTAAATCGAACTCCGATACATTAATACAAGTAAATCCTATCTTAAACGATTAACCTATACCCTCCAGGATTTTAAACTTCCAATAATAATCTGAGGTTCTATTAATCGTTCTATATAAAAGTTTTGGATCTTTTAACTTCCAATGATCCATCCTAAACTTCGAAATGAATCTAACTTAGAATCTTCTAAGATTCAAAGCTTTCTTCGAGAAATCCTAAGTTCTCGCTTAAAGGATTAACTTCAAATCCTAAGGGCACTAACTCACTTCCCTCTAATCTTAGATTTGAATCTAGTCTTAGTTTTCAATTCTACAAACCATCATACTTATTTGCTTTCTAAATTTACTTTAAATCCTAACTATTCTCACCTTTGCCAAATAAGATTTTCTCAAAATCTCCAAATTCCCACGAATCAACAACTGAGCAATCGCACCTACAATTCACCAATTGCACAACATATTACAACTCATAACTAAGATGAGAACAACTGTGCATTTTCGGGTGAATAGTGATTCCGGATGAATAATAATTTCGGATGAATGGTGTTTTTGGGTGAATAGTGTTTTTCGAAAATCCGAGCTCAAAATCGTAAAATTCCATGATAGAAATTCATGATTTCAACTTCAAAACTCATTTATAATCAAAAACGAACAAAACCACCTAAAAAGTTTTGAAAACTTACTTTTTGGGACTTCCTTTAGAGAACGGGAAACTTCAAAAAGCTAGGTTGGATAGGTAGCCCCCGCCCCTACCAATCCAACGCAACCGAAAACACGACGATCCGCCGAGAAACGAAGAAAAGCCAAGAAACCCTCCAATGAATATGGAAGCTACGGTCTTGAGGAAGAATAAGGGAAGAAGAATGAAGACTTGTCTTGTTTTTGGTCAAAGAATGAGTATTTAATAAGAGGTGAATAGTAATTTTAGATATTTTAAGAAATTGGAAATGACGGTTGCGTCCTTTTATGACTTTTGACTTATCAATCGAAACCCGAAGCTCTTAAATAAATCTAAAGGTGATTAATAATTATTAATTGGTCTATTAATAATTATTAATGTCACCGAAACGAATTTAAAGTATTAAAACGATTAAAAAGGATTTCAGGCGAAATTAACTACTAAAACTGAAATTACAAAAATAATAATTAATCTAAATACTTAAATTGAAATAAATAAATGAATAAATAACATTAAATAAATAAATAAATAAAAATTTCACTTCAAAATAACGGGACGGTACAGTCGCAATCTGTTTTAAATTATTTAAAAGGAGTCGGATCGTCACAGGCTAATCCCTTTTTTTTATAACTTCAAGTTGAGAAACTTAATTTTTTATTTTGATTTATTTTCATTAAGATTGGGATTCTCTAACAGTTAATATTTACATACTCATCGGTGAGTATGAACAGATACTCACTTTCATACGTGTCATCTTTTAATGGACCAAACATGATATATAATATGTAATAAATACATATGTCCCATAAATAAATTTGTGTGTTCTGCTATTATATTATTCCAATAAAAACATGAAACATATGAAGGCGAGTGTGAGTTCATACTTACTGGTGAATATACGTGTCTGACTCTAAGTCATATTTTTGTCTACTCATTAATTCAGATGAAGATAATATGTTAGGACGAACTCCATCTCACATATGTAGGGAACCTCATTTTTTTTAATAGATTTTTATTGTATCGACCATTTTTCTTTTTCTTTTTTTCTTATTCTTTTCAATATGAGTGGAGTTGGAGAGATCTCTCCCCATACGAGATGGAGGTAAGTTTTATCGTGAGTAATAGTATGTCAGTATTATTCTTGTCTGACTCCGAGTCACATTTGTGTCCACTTATTAATTCAGATGAAGATAATAAATATAAATAACTTTGAGATTTTAAAATGACAATGAAATAAAAATTGCAGGCTCTTGAAGACGAAAAAGTAAAAATTCAAAATGACGAAGTAAAATTCAATATTTTCATTTTTTTTAATCAAATATTTTAATGGTTTTATGTGAAGTTGGGTGTTAAGTCTCCATTTCCAACGAAGCCTTCCTTCCGATGAGGTAAGAACTCATTTAAAACGCATCATTAACAAGTGAGGTTAAAAAGTCTTATCAGGAAACTGTCCTTCAGTTTTAATGCCAAATTCAGTTAATTTTACAAATATTTCCCCATGGCAAAGAGTAACACAAGTTAGGGAATATTTAATTAAACTCCACAAAGCTTTTTAAGGTGTATTTGGAATTGTTTTTACACCAAAAATATTTTTATCTATTTTAATATTTGGAATTGGTTTTATAAATAATATTACATCCCTTTATTTTTCTGATGTGGAATTCTTAACATATCCTATTAAAATGTTGTAGTTCTTTTGGTCTCTCACACCATCATTGAGCTCGATCTCATTTTTAGACAAGATATTTATTTAAGTTTGTTAGACATAAATATCATATTAAAAATCATGAACTTTACATCTCAAAACCATTCGATAATGAGACGATTGACTTATAAACTTTATAAACATTATTAATTTTTTTTTCATCTTTCTGATGTGAGATCTTTAACGTAACAAAACAAGAAAAGAAATCAAAAGTATTTTTAGTTTCTTAGAAGTTCAAATTTCCAATTAGGAGGTAATTGATATCGTAGTACAGAACAAACTGCTTATACCTTTCAATTAAAACATGCAATAACATCGACGTTATAAAAAAACAAAGGCGCAACACAGAGAATTTCAGGTTGCAACATTTTCAAGAGTGAATACAGCCTCAAATATGGGACTAGTATAGCTTCCGGTTGAAACAGTTGAAATGCATTCATTCCATTTGTGTGTACTATGAAGACCCGACTTGTATAGTAATTCAGAGATGTCATCCCAGTGGTTATTCTTATCATAATGCCCCTCCTCACGGATCTCGGTATACACCTGCGAAGATTAAATTTACTATTTAAACAAAGAGAAATAGAAGACATAAGGAGGAGATCCTCCTGATTGGTCAGGAAGGCAAGTATTCTCGTTTTAAAAAAATTAGTTGAAAGTTTGATGACCATGTTATCCCATGCATTTCGATTCCATGGATTGGACCAAGACGCCATCCAATCGCATCGTGAACCGCCATTGTTTAAGCCCCGATAAACGACAGCTGCTGTAGAACCAGTAGCAGTTCCAGAGGTTTTGACATGAAGAAAAGCACCCCATTGAGCATTTGCAATCTCAGATGGGTAAGGAGAAGGTCCAATATGCCCCCACCAATCATGACTGCAAACAAATTCTATAGTATCACCAGTGGCATTGTAGATTAAGCAAAGAGTGGAAACTCCATCTCCCCATTGTTTTTTCAAATTCTCCACATATTGTCGAGCATTTCTATCCTTGTCTTGGGCATTCTTCAGATTAAGTGCCACATTTGCCCGATCTCGACGAGTTATTGTCTTCCCCTCATACTCAGGCATTCCTTCCAAAGTCGAGTTTGTAACGGGATTGCCGAAAACATTGAAAGCCATCTTCCAAATCTGTGAAGTAAAACAAAGATAAAAATGAGTGTCTCATTAGAATGAATTTATAGAAAGGCATAGTGATTAAATCTCTTACACTTTAGAAACTTGGGTATGCAAATCCTTGTTTTCTTTTTCTGCCTGGTTGGTTTTTTTCCAATCCAGTTTTCACAAATTTATTAGGTTGGTCCCTCTATCGTTATTGACAAAGATGGTTTGAATCACCGAGATTGTCGGTTATAATAATGCATGCCTTCATCAATTGTCGGTTATAATAATGCACGTCTTCATCAACAAGGTTTCTTTTAACAATATTATCGTCAAATTGTGGTTATAAATTAAATTAATAATTATTATATTCAAGAGCTTAGATTTTTTTTTTAAGGGGCATTTGCAAATCTAGCAATTTTTGTACTAATATTTGTAAAAATAAAAGCTTAAAAAAATATTTGTAAAAATAGCAAATTTTTATTAGGTTTATCAATGTTAAACATTGAATTACATTTATTTACACAATATTTATCACTGATAAACACATAAATCAATATTTATCAATGATAAACACATAAATCAATGTTTATCATTGATAAACATGATAAAAATTGTTATATTTACAAATACTTTTTTGTGTTGATATTTTTACAAATATTGCATAAAAATCTGCCACCTAATGAAATTTCCCTTTTTTTAATGTGCATACAATAATTATGCTTTCAAACTCTCTAATCTTTAATACATATATAGATTAAAAAAAAACATTAGTTACATATATAATTTTTTTTAGTTACAGATATAATTTTTAGGGGTTTTTTTTAAATAACATTTTAAGAACTTATATTTTCACCAAGTTTTAAAAACACCCTATGAAATTTTGAAGGACAATTTTATTTGACATCTCTAACTCAAAGCAATTATAAAACCTGATCGGTTTAAATGCATCTAATTTATTCTCGTAGAGGGTGAAAATCATCCATCTTTCGACCGATAAAGTTGGATCGATTCCAAAAATATAGTGGCAACGTGAGGCAGAACTTGGCTTAAAGAGAATGCAAGTGACCAATAAAGAGGAATCCCCCATTCAAGGGTGAGTGGAATGATCAATTATTTTTATTAGGAGGGAATTTGGAAGACTTGACTTTTAGGGCATCTTGTTTGACAATCATAGAAGAATGCACCGTATAGTGACATACCACATGAAAATTAAACTGTTTTTTATTCAAACATTTTTTTTAATTTAAAATTTTGAAAATATAATAAGGCAAATATGTGGGACCTTTGAGTTTCATTTCCTCTTTTCGACAAATGGGATTGGATGTAGTAAATAAAAGTCAACTGTAACGATATTGACATTGATATTAATATAATAGTTGTAATATAAAAATTATCTTCAATAATATTTTTCTATCAATAACTAATAAATGATATAAGGGTATAATTTACAAAATCTTAAAAATGTAGGTGTGGATGTGATCATTTACTTCATTTCTTATAATCCCTCAAACTTAATTTTAGATTTTGATTTATTTTCAATGATTCTCTAATAGTTAATACTTGCAGTATGAACTGATACACACATTCATACGTGCCATTTTTAACTGAACAAACGTGATAATATATAATAAATATATATGTCTCACATATAAATATGTGTGTTATATAATCAAGTTGGTCTAATAAAAACGTGACTCATGAAGGTGAGTATGAGCTCATACTTACCGATGATTATGCAAGTATTATTCTAGCTTGACTCCAAGTCACATTTGTCTCTACTCGTTAATTCTGATTATGAGCTCATACTTACCGATGATTATGCAAGTATTATTCTTGTTTGACTCCAAGTCATATTTGTCTCTACTCATTAATTCAGATGAAGATAATATGTTACAACGGAACATACCTCCCTCTCATATATGGAGGGAACTTTCTTTTTTTCACATAGATTTTGATTGTACTGTCCAATTTTTTTTTTCTTATTCTGTTCAATATGAGTGAGGTTTGAGAAATATCTCCATATATGAGATGGAAGTAAATTTTTTTGGTGAGTATGTAAGTATTATTTTAGTCTAACTCCAGTAACAATCGTGTGTACTCATTCATTCAGATCAAGATAATATAGAAGTAAGTTTTTTCGGTGAGTATGTAAGTATTATCTAGCATGGCCAAGCAAGCCAACGACGCACCAAACAGAAAGGGAGTATATAAGGACCGTTAACCTATCAAATCAAGTAAGTACGCACAAACCAAGATCTAATTAAGGCGGCTCCTTAATCACTATCAACACCTTCAAGTAAATTTTTGACAACGTTTCATGTCGCTGGACGAAACTGCTCAGCAATGTGTTGATCAAAGTAGTATGAACAAAACGTGGTAGTCTCTTGCGTTAGTTACACACTACAAATAGATCCTTCGACTCTTGCTTTATTTATGACCGTCTTTTTCAATCGACGTAAGTACCTGTGGGTTACAAACAATTAAGTAAACCTCTATATAAGTTTAACATTAAAAAACTTGAATTATATACAAAGTATGTTTGCTAACCTTTCAAATGGGTACATCCAGCAATAATGGACAGAACCCCCTAAGAATGCCTCGTATGGAAGATGCTCCATTGAGTCAAAAAAGCCAGGTGGGAACATTCGCTCCAACTTACAGATAATAATAGCGATCTCCGAACTCATTGAAGCGACAGTAGCTTCAGTCAGCTCTGTACACGTCAAGTCCCTGAAAAAAACACTCACCTGGGCAAGCGGCTCCCAATGTTTGTTCTCTAGGAACGGTCTGAACTCGACGAGCATCAATCGTTGCATGAATACATGACAGTCGTGGCTTTTCATCCCGAACATGACATATTTTTTATTGTCTATACACCGACTCAGATTCGAAACGTATCCGTCAGGGAATTTGATGGATTTGATCCACTCAAATAGTGTTTTCTTTTCATCCGTCGTCAACATGTATTTTACTTTTGCGTAATTATTATTGTCGTCAGGCTCTAACTCAGGACGTTACATATCTCCCGTATATCGTAACGTGCCTTCAGATTGTTCTTTGTTTTGCCAGGAACGTTAAAAACCGTATTGAAAATGTTATCGAAGAAGTTCTTCTCGATATGCATTACATCCAGGTTGTGTCTGACAAGTAGATCTTCCCAATACGGTAGATCCCAAAAATACTCTGTTTCTTCCAACCCGTGTTTTTTCCAGCCGTATTGTTTGCAAGCTCTGCACCTTCCACATCCCTATAGCATCTCTACCATGCAGAATCTGCCTTCCACTGTATATTATCGGGGGGGTTTCCTTTCTTACTCGCCGACCCTTCTTCCAGTCAGTACCGTTTGAACGGAACGCGTGATTCAACGGCAGAAATCGTCGGTGGCAATCAAACCAACAGGTTTTCCGACCGTTTTTTAGATAAAACGCATCTGTGTCTAGCATGCAATGTGGACATGCGTATTTATCGGCCATACTCCATCCTTTAATAGAGGATGGGGATCGATGTTTACAATTATTAACTAATGAACGCTAAGCAAAACAATAACAAAACTCAGACTCAAGAAATAATGAAAGTGAACGCAACATACCTGACAACATTGAATACGCAGGGAAGTCACTGATCGTCCAGATTAATGCCGCGTGCAACAAGAAATTTTGTTTCTTCGAGATGTCGTACGTCATGACACCATCTGTCCACAACCTCTTAAACTCTGCGATAAGTGGTTGCAAATACACATCCAGTTTCTGTTTTGGACTTTTCGGGCCAGGTTTGATCACTGTGAGAAAAATCACCGGGTCTCTCATACATATCGAGGGTGGCAAGTTATATGAGGTTACCATCACCGGCCAAACTGAATATTGGGCCTCGGATGCCCCAAACGGGTTAAAGCCATCTGTGCATAAGCCCAATCTCACGTTTCTCGGATCTTGTGCAAAATCAGGATGACAATTATTTAAATGCTTCCAACCGCAGCGTCTAAGGGATGTCGCATAACACCTTCATCCTGTGCATGCTCGTGATGCCATCTCATGTGTGAAGCTGTGACATCCGAAGCATACAACTGTTGCAGACGTGGGGTCAGCGGTAAATAGAACATGCAAGCGTACGGAATCATCCCGCGTTTCCCCTGTTTATATCTTGGAAGAAAACAGAATTTGCAGTGATGCAGATCCGCATCCACATCCCAGTAGATCATGCACCCGTTTCGACACGAATCTATCTTCTCTACGGGTAACCCGAGTCCCTCCACTAGCTTTTTCATGTCGTACAAACTTTGCGGCATCAAGTTTTCTTATGGAGCGCATCGATGAAACCACGATGCAACTGAATCAAATCCTCTAGCAGGTAAGTTATACTGCGCTTTTATATTTAAAAGTTCTATAGCAGCAGCAAGTTGACTAACCTGAAAACCTTCGTACAATGGTCGGTTCGCTGTCTTCAGCAGATCGTGCATCTTACGTGCTTCAGGATTCATTTCTTCTTCAACAACCCCTTCTCTTTTGTCGTCTACGTTCATACTTTCGCGATAACTTTCATTTCCACCCCCATATCCCACACCATCAAGTATCATTTGCTGCATATGACTGTACTGTTGTATTTCATTGGGTTATTCGACGACAATGTCCGCATTCGAGCTGCTACCCTCGTACTGTCTCGCTTCCTGTACTGCAGCGTCGATCATTTCCCTCGTCTCCCCATGATACACCTAGTGATAATAATTCTCCACAAATCCCCGACTATAAAGATGAACCTTCACATCTGAAACCGGTATGATTCTTCTATTGTCGCATTTTTTGCACGGACATCGTAGCTGCTTTTCACCATAATTCGCGTAATAGACAGTTGTCTTGCAAAACTCAATAAACTGTTCAACCCCGGCCACAAACTCATCGTTCAAATACCCGTCTATCAAATGAATATACATCCACTCTCTTATTTTTCTTTTTTCTTATCTTCTCCACAATGGGAGGAGGAGATTTTGTAATGGATTCCTCTGCTTAATTGCGACCCTATGGTCGCAAAATTACTACCATCTGGTCGTATTTCTCCAGCCAAAACTTCCCGCCTTTTTTTACTACCAAGTGGTAACTTCAAAATGCGACCATATGGTCACTTCCAAAGGCGACTACTCGGTAGCTTTCTTCCCACCAAATTTATGCGCCTGTTTTTGCTACCAACGTATATTTCTAGTCTCCAAAATGCGACCAGATGGTCACTTCCAAAGGCGACCAGCTGGTAGCTTTCTTCCAACCAAAATTACGCGCCTTTTTTTGCTGACAAACTATATTTCAAGTCACAAAAATGTGACCAGATGGTCGTTTTTTCAGGTGACCAAATGGTCACTTATTTCGCGCCATAATTTCACGCCAGTTTTTTGCTACCAAGTCATTTTTTAAGTAAAAAAAATGCGACTACTTGGTCGTTTTTTCAGGTGACCAAATGGTCGCTTCTTTCGCGCCATTTTTTATGACTGCTTCTGATTTTGGTCGCAATCTGGTCGCAAAAAAAGTGACCAAATGGTCACAAAAAAACTACCACTTTTTTTGGTCGCAAATGGTTGGTTGCATTTTGACTTTTTTTTTGTAGTGGTACTACACTGGTGTCCTTCTAACTGTCTTCTTTGTCTATTTCAGATAACTAAAGTCAGAAGTGAAGGGAATGTTTTACTAAATTAGCGGAATTTTATTGAGTAAACTAATTAACATTTAATTATGGATCTATTAATATCATGCAATTTGTGATAAGAACATGAAGAACATGTAGATTCATGCTTTAGATTTCGAAAATTAAAACCATTTTACTTACATTGAGTAATAAATGAAGAATTGGTTGAAGGTTTCTTTACAACATCAATCCTCAGCAACACCGGATTTTCTATTATAGCGTCCCGTTATTTTTGGAGTGAATTTTTTTTATTTAATATTTCATTTTTTTTAATCGAAGTATTTAGTTTAATTTTAGAATTAGTAATTTAAAATTTAGTAGTTAATTTTGTTCGAAAACCTTTTTAATCGTTTTATTAGCTTAAATTAGTATTGGTCGTATTAAAAATTATTAGCGGTCCCATTATTTATTGTTAAATACTTTTAAGATAGATTAGAAGTAGTTAAGTTGAATTGGAATTGGAAACGTGAAATAACGAGCACCCGGAACAAGCTTTCTTAAAGAAAATAAGAGGAGGGATAATATCGTCTTTTACCAAAATTTATTTATATATATCTACTTCATATTTTTCAAGGATAATGATAAGGAAAAAAGAAAGGAAAGATGAAAAGAAACCCCAAACCTGTAGCTAGAAAGAAAAAAAAAGAGAAGAGAAAGAAAGTGTCGCCCCGGCTTCGTTTCTCGACCGTTTTCATCGTGCCTTCAATACAAGAAACTGTAGTACTGGTGACGCAGAAATTAGCCACGCTCGACAAGTGCGTGGTTAATGTTCACTATTGGTGACGCTAAACACGTGCGTCAACAATGGTTTCCTCATCACTGACGCAACGTTAGTGATGTGAAGTGAGCAAGAAAACAGACTACTATTGGTGACGCGAGAAGAGACTTGCTGTGACGACCCGTCACTTTTAAATAATTTAAATTAGAAATACACAGCGGAAGTCTTTATATTTTAAGAAAAATGGCGTGGTTATGTTTGAAAAGTGGCTAGCAAAAACCTGTTACGTTTTAAATTCGCAATTTAAATACACAAGGAACATTAAGTTCCTATCCAGGAGTTCAAAATGAATTATAATCATAAAAGTATAGACGAAAAGCTCTTAAGAGCCATTTACAAATATACAAATCCAAAATTGTATAAAATTCACAAAACCATGTACATGGATTTTTACAACCACCTAGTCCATCTCAAAGTCTTCATCCCTCGATCACGCAGCACCATCTCCTCTCCCTCGACCTCTAGCCAGGGCATTACCTGAAATTTTTGTAATATCATGAGCTAACAACTTAAGCCCAGTGAGAATAATAAGCATAAAAAGTAAAAATAGACCTCAAACTCGCATTTCCGATTTGTGTCCAACTTACCTGGCACGATCAATCCTAAAGTTCTCCAAACTTTAGGAAATTTCGTTTTATACTTTCTAAGGGTGATATTACTAATAATCATAGTCAATACTCATCCATTAACATTGTTATGACATAAGTAAGAAAAGTAAATATATTTTGCACAACATACAACTTCTCGATTTTCTCTTTCATCTATCATAAACATGAATGCATGAGAGCATCCCGTAGGACTTCGTATTTGCCCTTTTATGCGTGAATGAAGGTAATGCGGACATCCCGTAGGCTCCCATTCAACCTTATGCATGAGGAAGTAATGCATACATCCCGTAGGCTACCATTCAACTCCCTATGCATGAAGAAGTAATGCGTACATCCCATAGGCTACCATTCAACTTCTTTTCTTTCACATTCTTTCTTTTCTCTGAAGGTGATGTGAACTCCACGTAGGGTTCATCAATCTTCCTTCTTTTCTCATTCACTTTCTTTTCTTTTCATTTTCATTTCTTTTTCACTTTCGTTTCTTTTTCACTTTCATTTCTTTTTCACTGAATGATGCGAGAATGTTATGGTACAATATGATATGCATATGCTTGCATATCCTTATAAAAGTAAATAAGTAAAGTGCGGAATTAAAGTAGTCGATCCAAACATAAATAAAGGGGCATAAAGTAAAGGATGTAAGGCAAATGACATAAAGTAAAATAGATAGTAATCTCGGACGAACGATATGTCGATCGAACTCCGGTATCAATAATAAGAGTAGAATCATAACTTAAACGATTAACCTATACCTTCAAGGATTCTAAACTTCCAACATAATCCGAGTTTCTATTAACCGTTTTATATAAAAGTTGGACCTTTTAACCTCCAATGATCCAACCTAAACTTCGAAACGAATCTAACTTAGAATCTTCTAAGACTCAATACTTTCTTCGAGAACTCCTAAGTTCTCACGTAAAGGATTAACTCCTAATCCTAAGGGCACTAACTCACCTCCCTCTAATCTTAGATTCGAATTCTAGTCTTAGTTTCTAATTCTACAAACCTTCATATTTATTTGCTTTCTAAAGATACTTTAAATCCTAACTATTCTCACCTTTGCCAAAATGAGATTTTCTCCAAATCTCCAAATTCCCACGAATCAACAACCGAGCAATCGCACCTATAATTAACCAATTGCACAACATATTACAACTCACAACTAAGATGAGAACAAGGGTGTATTTTCAGGTGAATAGTGATTTTAGATGAATAGTGTTTTCAGGTGAATAGTGTTTATCGAAAATCCGGGCTCAAAATCGTCAATTTCCATGATAGAAATTCATGATTTCAACTTCAAAACTCATTTATAATCAAAAACGAATAAATCTATATAAAAAGTTTTGAAAACTTACTTTTTGGGACTTCCCTTAGAGAACGGGAATCTTCGAAAGGCTATGTTGGATAGGTAGCCCTCGTCCCTACCAATCCAACGCAACTGACTTCATCAAAAACGGTCGAGGATCGAAGAAAAGCCAAGAGAAAAATCTCTCCTTCCATGGGAGAAGGAAGCTACAGCCAAGGAGGAAAAATGAGAAGCAAATTGTGATTTTTTGACCTTTAAAGAGAGAATGAATAGTAATTTTAGATATTTTAAGAAATTGAAAATGACGGTTGCGTCCTTTTATGACTTTTGACTTATACATCGAAACCCGATGCTCTTAAATAAATCTAAAGGTGATTAATAATTATTAATTGGCCTATTAATAATTATTTATGTCACCGAAACGAATTTAAAGTATTAAAACGATTAAAAAGGATTTCGGGCGAAATTAACTACTAAAATCGAAATTACAAAATAATAACTAATCTAAATACTTAAATTGAAATAAATAAATAACATTAAATAAATAATAGAATAAAATAAATAAATAAATAAATCACTTCAAAATAACGGGTTGTTACAGTCTACCCTCCTTAAAAGACTTTTCGACCTCGAAAAGTGCGTTCACTAAGTGAATAAAGCAAGGGTACTTAGACTGTAACTCATCCTCACGTTCCCACGTTGCTTTCTTTGACACTTGGTTCTTTCAAAGAACCTTGACCAAGTGAATTCCTTTTTATTTCTCATCAACTTTTGTTCGAACGCTCTTATCTTAACTGGTGTCTTCTCATAAGACTTAATAGCATTCAAAACTATCCATTCATAATCAATCACGTGGAACGGATTCTCCATGTATTTTTGAAGCATCAATACATGGAAAATATTACAAACGGCCGATAACGAAAGTGGGCAAGCTAAACAATAAGCTACCACTTCTACTCGATTGAGTATTTCGATAGGCCAATAAATCTAGGGTTCAGCTGACCCTTATTCCCAACTTTCATAACACTTTTCGTTGGTGTCACTTGAAGAATACGAGATCCACTACTACAACTTGAATGGACTACACCGAATCCTGCTGACAACTTTGGTTAACCTTTAACCTTTCTCTAAACAAATGATAGACTCGCTAGTCATTTGTTACAACTTGAGTACCAAAAATCTCTTTTCTCCAATCTCATCCCAATGAGTGGAAGAACAACACTTCCAACCATAAAGTGTCTAAACACTGCCAAAACTTCGAGACAAAGCGAGTGTCTCAATCTGATAAAATCTTCACCGGCACAACACAATCTATCAATCTTTCTTAGGTACAACTGTACCCTAGTCTTAATTGGATAGATGATCCTTCCAAGAGTAAAGTGTGCGGTCTTCGTCAAACGGTCTACAATCACCCAAGTGATTTCATAACATTTGCCACCTTCGGCCAACCCTGATAAAACCTATGGAAACCTTCCCCTATTTCCATTCAAGCACTTTCAAAGGTTAAGATAACCTGGTGGATCCTTTGGGCCTTGACTTGCTAACAAATCAAGTACCTACTCACATACTTTACAATCTCATTTTTCATCTCAGGTCATCAATAATATTGTCCCGATTCTCGTACTTCTTTATACTACCTGGATGAATAGAGAAGATAGAACTGTGAGCCTCCTCCAACAGTTCTTTTCAAAAGTCGGTCCTGAAGGCACACATATCCTCTTACGATACATCAAAGTACTATCTGTAGAAAAGGTAAAATGGCCAGAAATATGTGACTCAACCTCTCTAAAACTGGCTTGTAGATAAGTCTCACCTCTATGTGCATCAATCATCCTCTGCCTCAAAGTAGGTCCCACTGTTAAACTAGCCAGACTCACAGTGACCTCGGCAGTAAGAAATGCTATCTCAGCTCGTTCCATATTCCATCTGAAACTCAAAGGTATGGCTGACAAAGCTGACAAATGAGAAGACTTTCTACTGAGCGCATCAGCCACTACATTGGCTTTCCCAGGATGATACTGAATGTCACAGTCATAATCCTTAACGAGCTCTAACCATCTCTGCTGTCTCATATTCAATTCCTTTTGAGTGAAGAAATACTTGAGACTCTTATGGTCAGTAAATATTCGGATCTTCTCACCATACAAATAATATCTCCAAATCTTCAATGCATGAATAACAACTGCCAACTCTAAATCATGAGTCGGATACTTCTTCCCATGATCTTTCAACTAACAAGAAGCATAAGCTATAACTTTCCCGTGTTGCATCAACACACATCCCAAACCTCTGTGGGAAGCATATGTGTAAACAGTCAAATCACCGGTTCTATCAGACGACACTAGAACAGGTGCTGTTACAAGCTTTCTCTTGAGCTCTTCAAAGTTCATTTCACAATCCTTAGACCATACAAAATCAACTCTCTTCCGAGTCAAACTTGTCAAGGCTGAAGTAATTTTGGAGAAATCTTGCACAAACTGTCTATAATAGCCTGCAAGTCTCAGAAAACTGCGAATATCAACCACACTCGTCGGTCTAGGCTAGTTACTAACTGCCTCAATCTTAGAGGGATCACCAGATACTCCTCTACTCGATACTACATGGCCTAAAAATGCCACTTCCCTCAGTCAAAACTCACACTTTGAGAACTTGGCATACAACTTCTGATCTCGTAGTACCGTCAAAACTTCCCATAGGTGCATAGTATGCAACTCCTCTGTCTTGGAATAAACCAAGATATCATCGATGAAAACAATCACAAAAGAGTCAATGAACCTTTTGATCACCGTGTGCATAAGGTCCATAAAAGCTGCAGGTGCGTTGGTCAAGCCAAAGGATACAAACTCATAATGTCCATATCACGTCCTGAAAGAAGTCTTGGGAATATCCTCATCCCGAATCCTCAACTGATGATAGCCAGATCGCAAATCTATCTTCGAAAAGATAGTGGCTCCTCTCAATTGATCAAACAAGTCTTCTATCCTTGGCAAAGGCTACTTGTTTTTCACCGTAACACGGCTCAACTCTTTATAATCGATACACAATTGCATAGAGCCATCTTTCTTTTTTACAAACAACACCGGGGCTCCCCAACTGATCATATAGATCATCAATCCAATGCAATTGATACTTGTTTTACATTCTAACTTGATTCAACCCTCGATAATCAATACACAGTTTCACTGAACTGTCTTTCTTTTCACAAACAACGAGGTGCTTCTTTCGAGGATGCACTAGGTGAATAAACCCTGAGTTTAAGAGTTCTTATAACTCACTCTTAAGTTCTTTTAACTCAGCTAGTCTTCGGTACAGAAGTATCGACAACACTAGCTAAATCATCTCAAGCTATATCTCTTCGAAGCATTCTAGCTTCTATCATAAATATCAAAGTGGGTGTTACTCGTCTACTAGACTCACGAAAGCATAAACTAGTCCCACATGGACTCATAAAATCAAAACTTTCTCAACACAATCAGTAATGATGGTACGATTAGCTGATAGCCAATCCATACCCAATATCACATCAAACTCAGACATATGCATAACAATAAAAGTAAAATGTGAGCATCTACTCATAATGCACATGTCATAAGTGCCATATGCACTATCATCTTAATAAACTTCCCCACTGGGAAAGTACATATCTCGAAACTCAACAGTCTTGGCTCAAGAGCTGCCAACTCATCATAACAAGATAAAAATAAAAGAATAGATAGCTCCAGCATTAAACATAATAAAAGCCAAACGTCCTGAAAATAACAAAGTATAAATCACTACCATATTGGTAGCTTTTCCTGATAATCCTGACTTTGCTACTATGTTGTGATGGTGAAATCTTATACGCCCTACAAAAGTGGCGTGAATCCATGTTTGATGACAACATAGCATCTTGATGGAAGTGTGCATCTCCCTTATGGAAACTGGCACAACTATTGTAGTAAGGATGATCCTATCCTTGTTGAGCTTCACCTCGAACCAGTTGCTGCTGTTGTTGCTGCTGATGCTGTTGCTGTTGTTGTTGCTGTTGTTGTTGTTGCTGCTGCGGCATCCCTTGACTGGTGTCGTCATCCTTTGATTTCTTCTTTTGAGAGGTAGTCTGTCCCGTAGTAGTTATTATTCTCTTCTTTTCAGAGAATGTAAAATAAAAGATAAGGACGACTCCTAAGCCTCCTTATTCAAATCTTGAATGAACTCGACTTCAGAGATCATTTTCTTTCTTGCAAAGCAAAACTGGTGTCTGTCAAACACCTTAGTCCATTAACATTCTAACCTTTCAACATAGGTTTCACTTTAGAGTCTATCTTAAAAGACTCAGTAGGTCCAAACTATGACCTACAAGTTTCTCAAAGTTCATCGTCCAATTAGATGGTCAAACTCAATGTGAATTGATGTTCACCAAACCATCTCATTGCCTTATAGAAGTTACCGATACCACGGTCCATCAACTTTCTTCTATATTTCCATCAAAACCAACACTCAACTTAATGTTAGTCAATTTTGACAATTTACTGAATATGGATCTTCATTACTCGACCTCGAGTATTTCCAATTCAAATTGATACACCATAGTGTAATAGCGACTAAACTAGGCCATTCACCAATTAACATTGTCGTTAATGGTCCTCATTGAGACTTATCACGTAAAGTCCTTACTTCCTCTTTTGAGTGGCAACACACTTTCCTTTTAGCACAACGCTACCATAAGGATTTACCACTTACCATAATCCAACTTTCTCAACTCAAACCAGGAACTTGTCCATTGAGTTAAATCTAGGTTACTGGACTCAAGCCAAACCAATTTATTTTCAATAATTTCTCACCTCAAATAGGTGTTTCATCTCTTAATACTGGGCTCCGGACAAACATGTCCCCTTTTTACACATAAATGTCCACACATATCTACTAAGACCACTACTTAGCAATTGCGTGACAATAACACTTTAATCAGGTTTAAGGATCAAACGATTGATCTCTCGGAGTATCTCATCTCCTTTAATTTGACATTATGTTAATACTCTTAACGAGGTTTATAACCTCCAAAACTGTACAGGGTCAATCATCTTCTCGACACCCTTACCCAAATCTCAAAATGGGTCAAATGAACATAACCACATAATGGTTTTACAAGGATGTGAAATCTCACAAACATTATTAACTTCCAATGATATTCTCATAATTCTTCTAATATCAAAGAAATAAAGCATGAGAATAGAAGTTATAGGCATACCTGGTGCCGCTGATCTCAAATGATGACTAGAGAGTGGACTTAAAACAAAACAAGAAAACAAACATGCATCGCATGTAGTCTACAGAACCCTAAGGCTCTGATACCAACTGTGACGACCCGTCACTTTTAAATAATTTAAATTAGAAATACACAGCAGAAGTCATTATATTTTAAGAAAAATGGTGTGGTTATGTTTGAAAACTGGCTAGCCAAAACCTGTTACATTTTAAATTCGCAATTTAAATACACATGGAACATTAAGTTTCTATCCAGGAGTTCAAAATGAATTATAATCATAAAAGTATAGACGAAAAGCTCTTAAGAGCCACTTACAAATATACAAATCCAAAATTGTATAAAATTCACAAAACCATGTACATGGATTTTTACAACCACATAGTCCATCTCAAAGTCTTCATCCCTCGATCACGCAGCACCATCTCCTCTCCCTCGACCTCTAGCCAGGGCATTACCTAAAATTTTTGTAATATCATGAGCTAACAACTTAAGCCTAGTGAGAATAATAAGCATAAAAAGTAAAAATAGACCTCAAACTCGCATTTCTGATTTGTGTCCAACTTACCTGACACGATCAATCCTAAAGTTCTCCAAACTTTAGGTAATTTCGTTTTATACTTTCTAAAGGTGATATTACTAATAATCATAGTCAATACTCATCCATTAACATTGTTATGACATAAGTAAGAAAAGTAAGTATACTTTGTACAACATACAACTTCTCGATTCTCTCTTTCATCTATCATAAACATGAATGCATGAAAGCATCCCGTAGGACTTCGCATTTGCCCTTTTGTGCGTGAATGAAGGTAATGAGGACATCCCGTAGGCTCCCATTCAACCTTATGCATGAGGAAGTAATGCGTACATCCCGTAGGCTACCATTCAACTCCCTATGCATGAAGAAGTAATGCGTACATCCCGTAGGCTACCATTCAACTTCTTTTCTTTCACATTCTTTCTTTTCTCTGAAGGTGATGTGAACTCCACGTAGGGTTCATCAATCTTCCTTCTTTTTTCATTCACTTTCTTTTCTTTTCTTTTTCATTTCTTTTCACTTTCGTTTCTTTTTCACTTTCATTTCTTTTTCACTGAATGATGCGAGAATGTTATGGTGCAATATGATATGCATATGCTTGCATATCCTTATAAAAGTAAATAAGTAAAGTGCGGAATTAAAGTAGTCGATGCAAACATAAATAAAGGGGCATAAAGTAAAGGATGTAAGGTAAATGACATAAAGTAAAATAGATAGTAATCTCAGACGAACAATATGTTGATCGAACTCTGGTATCAATAATAAGAGTAGAATCATAACTTAAACGATTAACCTATACCTTCAAGGATTCTAAACTTCCAACATAATCCGAGGTTCTAGTAACCGTTCTATATAAAAGTTGAACCTTTTAACCTCCAATGATCCAACCTAAGCTTCGAAACGAATTTAACTTAGAATCTTCTAAGATTCAATACTTTCGTCGAGAACTCCTAAGTTCTCACTTAAAGGATTAACTCCTAATTCTAAGGGCACTAACTCACCTCCCTCTAATCTTAGATTCGAATTCTAGTCTTAGTTTCTAATTCTACAAACCTTCATACTTATTTGTTTTCTAAAGATACTTTAACTCCTAACTATTCTCACCTTTACCAAAATAAGATTTTCTCCAAATCTCCAAATTCCCACGAATCAACAACCGAGCAATCGCACCTACAATTCACCATTTGCACAACATATTACAACTCACAACTAAGATGAGAATAAGTGTGCATTTTTGGGTGAATAGTGATTTCAGATGAATAGTGTTTTCTGGTGAATAGTGTTTTTCGAAAATCCGGGCTCAAAATCATCAATTTCCATGATAGAAATTCATGATTTCAACTTCGAAACTCATTTATAATAAAAAACGAACAAATCTATATAAAAAGTTTTGAAAACTTACTTTTTGGGACTTCCCTTAGAGAACGGGAAACTTCGAAAGGCTAGGTTGGATAGGTAGCCCTCGTCCCTACCAATCCAACGCAACTGACCTCATCGAAAACGATCGAGGATCGAAGAAAAGCCAAGAGAAAAATATCTCCTTCCATGGGAGAAGGAAGCTACGGCCAAGGAGGAAAAATGAGAAGCAAAATGTGATTTTTTTTTACTTTTAAAGAGAGAATGAATAGTAATTTTAGATATTAAGAAATTGGAAATGACGGTTGCGTCCTTTTATGACTTTTGACTTATACATCGAAACCCGATGCTCTTAAATAAATCTAAAGGTGATTAATAATTATTAATTGGCCTATTAATAATTATTAATGTCACCGAAACGAATTTAAAGTATTAAAACGATTAAAAAGGATTTCGGACGAAATTAACTACTAAAATCGAAATTACAAAATAATAATTAATCTAAATACTTAAATTGAAATAAATAAATAACATTAAATAAATAATAGAATAAAATAAATAAATAAATAAATCACTTTAAAATAACGGGACGTTACACTTGCGTGGGCAATGGGTCAGCCATTGCCCACGTCAGTATCGTGCGTCACCAATGGGTTCGACCATTGCTGACGTTGCATCATTAATGGTTCAATAATCTGAATGGATTCCCTTTTAATTCGAAACGTTCGTTTTGAACTCATTAGCGACGTGGCTTATGCGTGGCGAATGACTTCTCCTTTTATTTTTCTTCCTCAATCGTATCCTTACTTTCCCCTTGATCGCTCTCCTCAATCGCTCAGATAAGAAGATGAAGTCTCTTTTATTTTTCTTTCTCAATCGTTCATCGTTCTCTTCATTTTCGTTTTAGCCGCTCAACCGATCTCTCTCTTTCTCTCAGATCGCCACCGCCTGAAACCTGCGGCGACTAAACTCTTCAAACCAAATCTTCGCCAACCTCTCTTTATATCCGACCCTTTGTAAGTTCCATATTTTCTTTCGATTTCTGATTTTATTTTCATGATAGTTTTCTGATTATGAAGCCTATCATCATAGTTTGTTTTTCATTAAAGTTAAGATTAGTTAAACCCCTCATTCTCTTTTTCTCTCAACGAAGAAGACGAAGGAGACGAAGGTGTTTCTAATCGAAGAAGACGAAGTCTCTGTTTCGCTACTCTCAATTTCAGAGGCTTAAAATGGTCTTCAAGGTATGTCTCTCTTCAATTCAAGCTGACCAATTTCTCTTCAATCGAAGTATTTTACTGAATCTTTAACCAAGTCTTTGCATTATCTGATATTATCCATGTTATGTGTTTTCTTATGGTGGGCGTATTAATGGGAAGGATAATGAGATAATGTATATGTTGTGTGATCTTTGCATTATCTGATATTATCCATGTTATGTGTTTACTTATGGTGGACGTATTAATGGGAAGGATAATGAGATAATATATATGTTGTGTGATCTTTGCATTATCTGATATTATCCATGTTATGTGTTTACTTATGGTGGACGTATTAATGGGAAAGGTAATGAGATAATGTATATGTTGTGTGATCTTTTCATTATCTGGTATTATCCATGTTTTATGTTTACTTATGGGTGTCACATATTGAGATTCTATGTGATATGATCTTGTGATATAACAGGTTCATAGATGAAACAGGCTATGAGCGGGTGTTATATGGCAAGATTGGCAGATAGGTCGAGTTCATATAATGAGCATCCCAACTTGTTTGTTAGTTGTTACGTAGATATATGCTTATCCTTTGTACAAGTGTTTGGATTTCGATGGAAATACTTTGTGTGAGAATTTGGTAATACGGTACGTGTTAGTATGTTGATGTTGATCCATACGGTAACATGTTACGATGATATATGATTTGGTAAGACCGTACGTGTTAGTATGTTGATGTTGATCCATACGGTAACACGATACGATGATATGTGATTTGGTATGACCGTACGTGTTAATATGTTGATGATGATCCATTCGTTAACACGTTATGATGATATGTGATTTGGTAAGACTGTACGTGTTAGTATGTTGATGTTGATCCATATGGCAACGCGTTACGATGATACGTGATTTGGTAAGACCGTACGTGGTAGTATGTTGATGTTGATCCATACGGTATCACATTACGAGGACACTTGATATGGTAACGCCGTACATGTTAGTATGTTGAGGTGGTAACATACCGGTAACACATTACGATGTATTTAGATGTGGTATTATGATATGGTATTATAATTTGGTACGAATTTGGTATTAGATGTGGCTCGATATGATTTGGAAATTGGGAAATTGATTGGAGTATGATTATGATGATTTGAAAGTGTAGAATGGGTAGTAAAGAGAAAGTTAGGTTTTTGGACACAATTTCTGGTATGAAATTTGGTCCATAGGATTACTGGCCTTCATTTTATTTTCACTAGCATTTTAATGCTAATGTTGCTACTCTTACATTTTTTTTTCAGGTGAATCTCGTCGAGGAAGACGTGTAGAGGAGGTGGCGCTGTTGGACTTATCGAGATGATGGATGGACAAGAACAGGGACACTTTTGTATAGCATTAATGAATTTGCTTGTTTACATTTGTTACTTCATACTTTGTGATTTGGAGCTCGGTAGAGAAATTTGCTAAAATTGTAAATGTCTTATGGTTTTAAAGTTTTTTTAGAAGTTTACTTTTAAGCTAGAATGCGCATTCCAATTTTATTGCTTTCTCCGTTGTAAAAAATGCATAAACAGGTTTTGGTTTATTCGAGTTTTAAACGAACCCATGCCGTTTTTCTTTAAAACCGAGTCTTCTGCTGTGCATTTAAATTTAATGGATTTTACGGATTTGGGTTGTTACATCTATACTATATCCCGATCGATCAAACGAACTCTGATTGTGGGATAAACTTTAGAAGAAATTAGGAAGAAGAAAAAGAATTTTTCTTCCTAATTTTATGGCCAAAAATCGGCAAAAGCAAGGGAGGAGAGGAAGAAGAGAGAATTTCAATTTCTAATGAATTGAGTTGTGTTGTGTGATTTATGAATGACCAAAGCCTCCTATTTATAGGTTAATGGAAAATTTAATCTCATTAAAATATTCCATAGAGATAAATGCAAAAAGAAAAAGATATTCTCCTTCCATTATCTTGGTAGTTTCGAAATTACCATAGGTTAAATAAGAGAATATTTTCTTTTCTTTTATTTGATATATCTTGGGAAAATAAATCTATATATCTATTTTATGATATAATTCATACAATTATCTCCCTAAAATTATATGATATAGCCGAAAATACCATAATAAATAATAAAAAATTAATTTATTTAATTAAATATTTTGGGCTAATTTCAATTGGGTTCATTAATCCAATTGGGCTTGAAACTCTCTCTTAAATTAATAAGTTCAACTTAATTAATTAATTTATTTATTTCCATTTAAATAAAATACTTTATTTAAATAATTAATAATATCAATATTTTCTCCCGACTAAATATTATCAAATGATATTTAATTATTAATTTATATTTAAATAATTTTCATTATTTAAACAATTAATAATTTTTAATTATTGATTTCCATTAAATAAACTCATTATTTAATTAATTAATAATTTTTTTAATAATATTTTATTATTAATTAATTAATTTTAATTATTAATTTTTCGTTCAAATAAAATTAATTATTTAAATAATTAATAATTGTCAATTAATTACCATTTAAATATACTCAATCTTTAAATAATTAATAATGTATAATTAATAATATTTCATTATTAAGTTCCTGTTTAAATAAACTCATTATTTAAACAATTAATAATGTTTATATTATTTACCGTCTAAATATACTTAATATTTAAACAAACTTCATGATTTCGCGACTACGATATTTGGGCTAACATAAGGACCTGATGGACCTATAGATCATGGGCTTAATAATTAGTTAATTAAGTGATTAACTAATAATCAGTTAATTACTTATTGTCTAACTACGAATAATTCGTCTATAGATTCATAGCTGAACTCCCCTCACTACAGTTGAGTTATGTCCATTTAGTTTATTTTTATTTATATATGTGATCTATCCTTCACGTGGAACCCTCATAATTCAGGTGGATTAAATTTACCATTTTGCCCCTATAATTATCGCTTTATCCTTGTGTTCCCGCTGATTCTCCAATGAACTTTATCTTTAGTCGAACTAGAGGTAATGTACTTTTGTGATCAATAGAAGTCGTGACGTCACTTGTTCATGTCTCAAATCAGTACATCAAGGGAGTTTCCTAAAGTTCCTAAAATGTTTAGGTATCACACTGATACCGTTAATTTATAGGAAAGTTATGAATTCCATCTCATGAAGATGCGTTCCCAGCTACTTATCTAGCTATGTTCTCAAAGTATGGGTATATTGAAAGTTCTTACAGATCACTCTCAACCATGTGAATCAAGGAACATAACTCCACAAATAAGAGTCCGTATTTCACTCAGGATTGAGATCTATCACGGTTGATAAACTTAGTTTGATATTCGATCATTTCTCACAAACGGTACTAGTGAGAAATTTGATCGAACATCTTGGTCCTGTCTTATAAAATCAACGTTGCATATGATACTTCCATTTCATGTCACCCACATGAATAATCAGGATTAGACCATTTGTCTATAAACAAAATGAGAAACTATCAATAGTGTTATCAGGATAAGGTTCCCAAACGTTATCCATTTACTGTAGACACTTTTAAGTTACTCATCTCGACTATAATCCTCTCGTATGACTCACATACTAAGTCATGATTTCATAAGAGTGACTTAAGATTTTACTATTTGTAACGACCCAAAACTCGCAAAATCCTTTTGTGACGTCCCGACTCTTTTAAAATAATTTAAAATCAGATTACAGTGGAAGACTTTATATTTAATAAAAATTTGGCATGGATATGTTTAAAACTTGGACTATCTATAACCTGTTTACACTTTTCACAATCAGAGAAATTAAAAACAAGGAATTGAAATTTCGTTCATAAAGTTCAAAAGAGTTAAAAATCATAAAAGTAAAACGAGAAGCTCTTATGAGCTTATATACATATTTACAACCCAAAAGACACAAAGTACAACAAAGTGAGTCCATGGACTTTTAAAAATGTATCCAGTCCATCTCTGTATCATTATCCTCTTGATCAAGCCGCACCAGCTCCTCTCCCACGACCACGAACATAAGCATTGCCTGAAATTGTTTGTAATATCATGAGCTAACAACAAGCCCAGTGAAAATAAAGAGGATATAAAGTAACAATAGACCCCAAACCCGTATCCAGATTTGTGTCCAAGAACTTACTTACCAAGTCTCCTAAATGGTCGAGGATCTAACTTCCCAGTATTTAAGAGGATGTGTTTCATAACACACATAATATAATATTTCATTCTCTTTAATACCTTATACTATACATAAGGTTTACATCAAAAATTAATCTCCAATTTCAAGATCTTCCAATTAAATGAGAAACTAGTTCTCTTAAATACATACAACCTAATAATTATACAAGGTTCAACATATTCTTGTATTCCCTCATTATATAACCCCATTTCATTCATTTATCTTTTAGTACATGGCTATCATCACATTTGACTCTTTTTCTCTAAGGAAAAGTATAATAAACAAAGTGTTTCAAGTGGACTTACAGAATCTTTTCTATAGTTCTCTAAACTCTGGAAAACTAACATTCAACCATTTGGAAAAGTACTTCACTATCACATAATCTCTACAAGATGATAATATTAATCTATGAAGTCAAATCCTCATCCAATAACTCATAAAAACAAGTATAAAAAGAAGTAAATAAACTTTACATAAGCATAACTTCTCAATTCTCCTTATAGTCTTACTTTACATAATGAAATATACATTTCCTTCTCCATGATATAATTCCACCGAAAATATGAATGAAGGTAATGTGAACTTCCCGTAGGATCCACATTCTCCCTTATGAATGAAGGTAATGTGAACTTCCCGTAGGATTCACATTCTCCCTTATTTTGTTTCTCACTTTCCTTTCCTTTCATTTCAATGATGCAAGATGTTATGCATATGGTTGCAAAAGTAAATAAACATAAATATGAATGTTAAAGTAACCGAAGGGCATAAAGTAAAGGGCATAAAGTAAAGTGCATAAAGTAAAGTGCATAAAGTAAATGGATCATAGATGTCCTTATGCATAAAGTAAATAAATAGGAATTTCGGAAGAACAATAAGTAAATCGAACCAACGATACTTTAATAAAAGTAAGATCTTAACTTAACGAATAAGTCTCCACTTTCAAGGATTCTAAACTTATCCATAAATATCCAAAGTTCTACATTCAAGTTCCTTAACCATTCTTTTAAACTTGGATCCTTCAACTTCCAATAATCCATCCTAAACTCTGAAACGATTCTAATCTTAGAACTTCCAAAAGTTCAACGTTCCCCTGGAGAAAATCCAAAAGTTCTCACTCAAAAGAACTAGCTCCTAACCTAAGAATACTAGCTCACTTTCCTTTAATCTTTGTGAAGACCCGACACTTTTAAATAATAAAATCAGAGAAAACAGCAGAAGTCTTTTATTTTAAGAAAATTTTGCGTGGTTTTGCTTGAAAGTTGGCTAGCCAAAACCTGTTTACATCCTAATTTTTCAAATCTAATAAATCACATGGACTTGAAGTCCCAAATCAGGAGTTCAAATATTTCATATCATAAAAACCACATCAAAAGCTCTTATGAGCTAAATACAACATATAAATCATCAAAGTCTTTGAAATTCACAAAAATAATTACATAGACTTTACAACAACGAGTCCATCTCGAGGTCAACATCCCTCGATCACGCAGCACCATCTCCCCTTCCACGGCCTCTAGCCAGGGCATTACCTGAAATTTTGTAATATCATGAGCTAACAACTTAAGCCCAATGAGAATAATAAGCTTAAAAAGTAAAGATAGACTTCAAACTCGCATTTTGATTTGTATCCAATTAAACTGACACAACTCACTCCTAAAGTCCTCCAAACCCTAGGTAATTTCATTCTAAACTTTCCAAGGGATGATATTGCTAACACTAGTAGTCAATCCTCATCCATTAATTTGTTATGACAATAAAATAAGAAAAGTAAATAACTTTGCATATAATATAACATCTCAATTCTCTTTCTCATTGATCATAAGCATGAATGCATGAGAGCATCCCGTAGGATTCCCATATGCCCTTATGCATGAAGAAGGTAACGTGGTCTATCCCGTAGGATCCATCGTTCTCCCTCCTTTTCTTTCTCACTTTCTCTTTTCTTTCTGTGAAGGTAATGTGGTCTATCCCGTAGGATCCATCATTCTCCCATTCATATTTTTCTCATTCTCTCTTCTTTTTCTATGAAGGTAATGTGGTCTATCCCGTAGGACCCATCATTCTCCCATTCATATCTTTCTCACTTTCTCACTTTTTTTCCATGATGTGAGATGTTATGATATGTTTTGGTGTAAATAAATAAAGTGCCGAATTAAAGTAGCCGATACACAAATAAAGTAAAAGGCATAAAGTAAAGGTATAAAGGTAAAGACAAAAAGTAAATGACATAAGGTAAAAGTAGGTAAGCATCTCGGACGAACAATATATCGATCGAACTCCGGTATCAATAATAAAAGTAGAATCATAAATCAAACGATTAACCTATACCATCAAGGATTCTAAACTTCCAATAATCCGAGGTTCTTTTAACCGTTCTAAAATACAAGTTGGATCTTTTAACTTCCAATGTTCCAATCTTAGTTTCGAATCGAATCTAACTTAGAATCTTCTAAGATTCAATACTTTCCTCAAGAACTCCTAAGTTCACACTTAAAGGATTAACTTCTAATCCTAAGGGCACTAACTCACAACCCTCTAATCTTAGATTCTAATTCTAATCTTAGTTTCAAACTCTACAAACCTTCACACTTATTCAATTTCTATAATTACTTTAAATCATAACTATTCTCACCTTTAATAAAAGATGACTTTGCTCCTAAGTCTGAAGGAGCGATCAAGCGAGCGGTTCAAAAAAACCTACAATTGAATTATATCACACAATCAATAATTTACCAACTATCGATCAAACATCAACTAAACGTACAAAACGACGAAAAACCCAACAAAACCCCACAAGAGGCCCTCGGCCCTATCAAAGAAAATGGGCCTTGGTTTGGTTTTCCGGCTTTTAGGCAATCTAAAAGTGTTTCGAGTTGGTTTTAAGCAAATTCGATATTCCCGATTTCATTGGGTATCGATAATTAGGGTTTTTGAACCCTTTCCCGAATTGAATTTGAATAAACATTATTTCATTAAATTCTAACCCAAAATCAAACCCAAAAGGGTAAATTCAAACGGGAAGGGTTTCGACTGAAACTTAGTTTTAGGGTTAAGGGATTGTTTCCAAAAACACTTAAAACAACTGCCGTATTAACAAACACCGAGTTCTACAACACGAAATCGAAGGAAATCAAAGAAAACTCCATTAAAACACTATTTGGAGCTTAGGGTTTCAAGCTTTACTTACCGAGAACTCCTTGGATCTCGAGAGAAACGGACAATAGCTAGGTGGAAAAGAATCGTAGGACCGATACCTTTCCAAAGGACCCAGAATCAAGTCGATCAGGCAAGAAACGAACAAAAATAAAAAATCCCCTTTTCTCTCTTTGAGCTCACGGGTGGGGAAGGGAAAATGGTGAAGTTTTTGGTCAATTATTTGGTCAAAGATGATATAAAGAAGATGAAGCAAAAGTATCTAGATATTTAGGGAATTTGGAAATTTCGATTATGCCCTTTTATGACTTTTAACTTATAAAACGAAACCCGATGATCTTAAACTATCCCGATGGTGATTAATAATTATTAATACCATTAAAACGAAAATAAACTAAAATGTCAATTAAAAGATTAAAACCGAAATAAACTGCAAATTCTAAATTAACGATAAATAAATAAACTTTAATTACTTAAATTGAAATAAAATAAATAAAAGTTTTTTTTTATCACGAAATAACGGGACGTTACAATCTTTGATTCAAATCTTAGCCTCGACTTCCAATAATCCTACAAATCATTCTACTTATTCGGTTTCTAAAGCTACGTACATTCTAATTATTCTCACCTTGGCAAAGTAGACTCGCTTCCGATGACCGGAAGAGTGATCAAGCAATGATTCAACAAACACCTACAAATAAATTGCATCTAACAATCAATAATTAAACAAACATCGATCGATTGACAACTAAAAGCATAAAACGACGAAAAACCCGGAAATACCCAAAGGGTACTCTCGGCCATACTAGGCAAAATAGGCCTCGGGTTTGGTTTTCCGGCTTTTAGGAAATCTAGAGGTGTTTTGGGGTCGTTTCAAGTAGTTTGGAAGTATCCGGTTTCAATGGGTAACACTAAATCGGGTTTTTGAATAATAAATGCTTTCTCGAATTTAATTACAATTATCAAAATATCAATAAAAGTACACCCCAAAAACAGCCCACACTTTGTAAATTTCAAACGGGATGGGTTTCGGCTCAAACTCGAGTTTAGGGTTAAGGGAAAGTCAAGTAATAGTTACCCAATAAGTTTTCCATCAGCATTCAATAACAAAATTGGAAGGGGATGAGGGTTTCGGCCAAGAACTCAAAAGCTTGAATGAATTTCCATGGAATTACTATGAAAATTCGAGATCTAGGGCTTACCTTAGAGACGTGTAAACATTCCAAGAGTGTAATGGGTAGAAAGACCTCAGTGAGAGCTTTCCAACGCATCCGAAATCACCCAAAACGGCCAAGAAACGAAGCCGAGGCGACACTTTCTTCCTCTTCTCTTTTCCTCCTCTTCTTGCTCGGCTTTGGGGAGAGTAAATGAGTGAGTTTTGTGTTTTTTTGTCCTTTTATGACTTGAGGAGGAAGATGAATAGTATCTAGATATTTTAGGAAGTTTGAAAATGACGGTTACGTCCTTTTAATGACTTTTGACTTCTAAAGCGAAACCCAAAGTTCTCAAACTTACCAAATGGTGATTAATAATTATTAATTGGCCCGTTAATAATTATTAATATGATCAAAACTAAATTAAGCTATTAAAGCAATTAAAAAGGTTTAAACCGAAATAAACTACCAAATTCTAAATTACTGAATCTAAAATAATCTTTAAATACTTAAATTAAAATAAAATAATTTTTTTTTATATCTCAAAAGTAACGGGACATTACACCTTTAAATTCAAGTGAACAGCGGAAACACGATTTAAAAATCGGATTATCCAAAACCTGTTTACAAATATTCCCAATTTCAGAAAAGACAATAAACATGGAATGCACATTCCAATCTATGATAAAACTTCTAAAGAAAGTTTTAAAATCCAAAGACATTTACAAATTATACAAATGCTCCACCGAGCTCAAAAGTACAACATAAGAAAATATGTGAACAGTTGCGTAGGTGATTGGCTGTGAGGGCATAACCTTGTTTAAGTTTGGGGGAGGGGGAGGATTGATAGTCCTCATAACATTTTGTTTGTAGTTACTTTTGAAGTACTTTACTTTTGTTGCTCCCATAGAGAAAAATCCAAATGGTGAATGCATTTATCTTTTACTTCTGCTTGTCTCTTTAGTTAATTAGAGTAAGTTTTAATTCGATGTTCTCATTGATAGTAGCTAATATATATATATATATATATATATATAATGAATAAAAAGTTTTATAACTTAGTAAGGATCCCTTAGATGAGGCAGTGGAACTCCTAAAATGCAAGACAAGAGCATTTCATAAAACTAAAAGCATTTTGAAAAGGAAACTCTTTTACACGACCTCAATTGACTGATATTTCTTTGTATAGTCCAAACAGTTAAGAAAGAATTTGAGAGCCACTTACTTAAGTATAAGCTAATCTGGCAAGCATTTCTTCCTATGGTGATCCAAAAGCAAAAAAAAAACCTTTCTTTGAAACCCTTGTATAGAGCAAAGTGGATAAAAGAAAATAAGCTTGGGGGTGGCATAGCCACAAACCCTTTTTCAAAGCCAATGTTTCCAATTCCCTTAAAAAAGCAAAAGCTTGTTCCCAAAGTGCACATAGTGCACCCAAAAAAATAAATCAGAAAATGGGTTGGGAAAAATTGCCACTCCTCTTCCATAGGAATGAGTGAGCCCATAGGGCAAGTCTCTAAGTGAAGGGGACTAGGAATTCACATCACTAAGTTGCTTCTAACAAAAAAAAAAAATGTGAATGAGAAAAAGGAAAGAAAATGTATCAAAAGCAATAAAAGCTCTTAGTATTACAAGGGGAAGAAGTTAAGTTTTTTTTTCTTTTGTGCTTGAAAATCCAAAAGAAGGAAACAAGTTGGAAAAGTAAATCTCAAGAAAAAGAACTCCAGGATAGAACTCTATTAGCTGGGAAGAATTGAAAAGAGAATCTTCAAATTGAGTTGCACACAACCACTGCCAAGAGCTGTTTTCTCTTTGTGTCTTTAAAAAAGTTTTGTTCTTACTCTTGCTGAATAGGAGGTGTTGATACTGGAACCTTGCCCGAGCTATTGAAAATAATGAGTTAGATTAGTAATTTTAAATTTCTTTTTTTCAGTTAGAGAAGAATTACTTGAGGACGAACAATGATTCAAGTTTGGGGGTGTGATAAGTCCTATGAAAGGGGTATTCACATAGTTAAACTTGGATAAATCTAGGTAAAAAGACCAAGCAATTGAGTAGAATGTTGAGCTTCTGCACTTATCTATGTCACTTTTGTATTTTTAAATTCGGAATGAACCCTTTGATTCACTTCGTCCTTTTAATCAATTTTCTCTCGTTATTTGATTACTTTATGAGCATTCTAATATAGCTCTTGCGAGCATAGTTTCTAGTGGGTGCTCTTGGCAATTATTTTCTAATGCAGGGCAAAGAGTGAAGAAGAACATACTGTAATGCCGCTGAAGCAAAGCACTCAGAAGACAAAGAGATATTATCTTCACATATGAGCTGTTCGATGGGACATGTGACAGTCAGTTTGTACTACAGTTCTCGAGCCACACGAGCTCCCCAGCACTGTACCAACTACTTGTTTGGTAGAAAAATGTAAAAGTGGCGAAACAAAGAGAAAGAAGCGAGAGATATAAAAAGAAGGGAAAGAAAAAATACAAAGGAGGAGACAATGAAGTCAAGAGCAGAAAGGAAAGAAGAGTGCAACAAGCAAGAAAGGGTTGCCAACGGAGTTAATTTGTAGTTCAGTGTTTAGCAATTTTAGTTTTATATTTATCATGGATTCCAGTTTTAAGTTTATGTTTATTTGCATGCTGTTGATAGCCATGAGAGGCTAAATTCTTTTGTGATGAAGTGTTAGTGGAGATGGATGGACAAGAACCATGATTTTGAGACTCATCTATTCATAGAAATTGTGATGTAATATTCTTATCATTCCTATTCTTCTTTAATGTTGTATGAAAATATAGTCCAAAGAGTGTATGCAAATATTGGAAGATAATTTGTATTCCAATTTCATATAAGATATTACTTGTTCATTTTAATCACAACTTAGAAATAAGAGAAAGATTAAGAGGAATAAAGAACAATATATGGGGATTCAAAATAAGCAGAATTTGCCTAAGGTGTTAAAGATAAGATCCAAGGTAAAGTGATGCATTAGGTTAGTTTGAGAAAACTCATCCTTGCTCTTGTTTTCTTATGTGTTGATTGTCTCATAACTCCATCCATATGTGAAGGCAAGTTTATCACTTGTTGATACAATCTATCCAGATCCCTAACACATCATCACAGCCTCATCCTTTGATCTACACTTCGTGTTGATCCATTTAACTTGCGCATAATTTCCTTTAGTTTTATCACTCATTCATACTGCTGTGGTAGCAATCTTCTTAATTTCTAATTTCAGTTTGAAACAACCATCCTCGTGGGACACAACAATCACTTACCACTACTATTAGTTGTCGCCCATGTGCACTTGCATGCCACCACACACCATTTAGTTTGACCACCGTTTCACCCAACAGTCTTCTAGAAGAGTTTTTCCATTTTTCAGTGTTATTGTATTGCAATGTTCAACTTCCTTTCCTTTTGTATTTGCATTACATAGGTTGACAGTGTCACTGGGCACGGATACTTGGGGGCAAGAATTTATGGCTGATGTTAACTGTCCCATTTGATTCTCTAGATTCTTCATTGATGCTTAATTGCTGGTTATGTACTCCCTCATGATCTATTCTAGTGAATTCACTTGATCTGCACCTTGTTTCTGTTAGTTCATCGACTGATTCATTGGTTGTTGCTGACTAGTTGTAGATCCTCGATGCGGATAGGTGTTTTGACTTCCTTGATTTTCATTCATTGGTCGTGCTGGTACATTCGAAGGTCCTACCCCTGAACTGTTATTCTGGTTCTAAGAAAAGTTTGGATGATGACGCCAATAAGGATTGTATGTACCAGAATATGGGTTGAAATTCTTGTTGTATTTAATGTAGTTCAAAGATTCTGGATTTTGTTGGCATAATTCCATTGGATGTCCTCCTTTGACAAACAGTACACATGACTCCATGGTAGAATGAAGTGGATTGCACTTGATTCACTCCTTGTATAGGGTTGTTTTAATTTGCCATTAGGTTTGCATTTCCCATCTATGCATTTAAGTTCTTCATGACCATGTTGGCCATTTGTTATGTTAGAGCGTTAAGGTCTAGGCCAGAGCTTCCTTCTGTCTATCGAATAGGTGCACTGGGCCACTGGTAACTGTTGTAGACTATCCCTTCAAAAATGTCATGAGCTTATTCGTAGGATTTTGACATTATGGTTCTATTCGATTCAAAGTCTATAATAAGTCTGCTCTTGGCGTCCAACCCTTTATAAAATGTTTCAATCTAAAGCCAACCAGGCATTTCATGTTGTGGACAATGCCTCATCATCTCTTTCCACCTTTCCCACACATCAGCAAGTTGTTTATTATTATATTGTACAAATTTTTGCAGATCTATCTAAATCTGGGATGCCTTGCTTGGAGGAAAATATTTAGTAAGAAATTTGTCAACCATATCAGTCCAACAATGGATTGAATCTGCATCCATTGATAGCAACCATGAACTTGCCTTCCCTTTTAAAGAATACGGGAATAAGGATAATCGCAAAGCTTCATCTGACACTCCAGACATTTTAAAAGAGTTGTAAAGTTGCAGGTACAGTCTAATGTGATTGTGGGGGTCTTCATGTGCTCTTCCTCCAAACTGACCAATCGAATTAAGCATTGAGAACATTACTAGCTTAAACACGAATCTATTTGTATCCAAATTGGGTCATGAAATCGTAGGACCTATGTAACGACCCACTTTCCGTTCAATTCTTTAAATTCAAATGCACGGCGAAAGACTCAATTTTTAAAGAAAAATAGCATGGGTTTGTTTAAAAATCGGATAACCAAAAACTTGTTTACAACAACCCATATTTAGAGAAAGCGATAAATCGGGAATGCGCATTTCAGCATATAGTTTAAACTTCCAAAAGAGATTTAAATCAGAAAACATGTACAGATTTTAAACAAATACCCTTTCGGGCTAAAAAATACACAAGTATGAAAGTTGTAAATAATTTACAGGCATTTCTAAGTATGCTAAACCAAAATATGTTCAACATTGTCCATTCACCGTCTCAGCAAGTCACACAGCACCACCTCCTTTACCACGCCTCTTAGGACAGGGTTTACCTGAAAATTTGTAAGTGTAGCAACATTAGCATAAAAATGCTAGTGAGAGTAAAACGAAAACAAGTAATCCTATGAACTAAATTTCATACCAGAAATTGTGTCCAAAGGCCTAAAACGCTCATTACTACCCATATCTACACTTCCAATTTCCATACAATCATACGATAGTAAAATATTACCCGTAATAGTCCTTCAATGCCATGTAATCGAAGTAAAGACTTAAAGTAAAAGTAACAATCATTACTAAGTCTTACTACACAATTCTAAAGAATATATATAAATGTAATATTAACTATCTTTATTACCAAACAAGTTTCATTATAACATGCTATTGTATGGATCGTAATCAACATACCACGTACGGTCGTACCATATCACAAATCATCGTACCATGATACCGTATGGATCGAAGTCAACATACTATCATGTACTGTATTACAAATCATCGCACTATGATACGTATGGACCGAATCAACATACTATCATGTGCCGAATCCCAAATCATAGTACCATGGTACCGTATGGATCCGAATTACTATATCACAAATCATCGCACTATGATACGTATGGATCCGAATCAATATACTATCATGTGTCGAATCAATTGTGATCAAGTACCCCACAAATCATCGCACTATGATACGTATGGATCCGAATCAACATACTATCATGTGCTGAATCAATTATGATCAAGTTCCCCACAATTCATCGCACTATGATACGTATAGATCCGAATCAACATACTATCATGTGCCGAATCAATTGTGATCAAGTTCTCTAATAAGTTAGATGTGACGACCCGTCACTTTTAAATAATTAAAATTAGAAAACACAGCGGAAGTCTTTATATTTTAAGAAAATTGGCCTGGTTATGTTTGAAATTTTGCTAGCCAAAACCTATTTACATCTTAATTTCAAAATCTAAAATACACAAGGAACATTAAGTTCCTATCCAGGAGTTCAAAATGATTTATAATCATAAAAGTAAAGACAAAAGATCTTAAGAGCTATATACAATTGTACAAATCTCAAAATTATATAAAATTCACAAAACCATGTACATGGACTTTTACATAACACCTAGTCCATCTCTTTTCCCACGACCTCTAGTCAGGGTGATATGAATCATCCCAGCCCCAAATGTCAAAGAATTGACAATATTGAAGCCCAAGGTTTCAATCAAGAAAAGATCAAGAATCCGAAGACTAAACGAGTGAAGATTGACTTTCTTGGGCATTTGCAAGGATATTGGGTTACATACTTTACTGATGAAGAAAATGAGTTTAAAACACTACTAAACTCATGGGATATTTGTTTCAAAGAGCTCCAAAGAATATCAATGAATGAAAACCCCTTTGTTTTGGTTTAAGCTTTTTGCTTTAAAAAACCTCTTTGTAATTCATGTTCTTGAATTGCGTGTTTAGAGTCATTCAAGTCCAATTGATCATTGTTCTTGTGGAGTGCCTCGACCTTAATTAAAGAAACCTATTCTTGAATTAGGGGATTGATCGATTAGGTCATCATCTTCCCAACCTCGCCTAAAGGTTGATTCAAATTGTTAAGGGTTTTCAAGCTTTTCCGTTCAAGGGTCCATCATCCGGTTCTTGAATCCGTCAACGCTTGAGGGTTCGTATCATTTGGTATCAGAGCTTGCTCTGGGAGAGATTTATCAAAGGTAAATTCGTTTACTTCATCACCTACGTCTTCACTTTTTCTAATCCCCCATCAAAACCGATTTCATTAAAAAAAAAAAAATAGAAATTTCCAGATTTTTGTTCCAACTTGTACATCACCTACTGACCTCGTCCCTTCACCTTTTCCTGCGAAATTTTTTTCCAATCTGTTTATTTTTTTATCTTCTACAAAATTACAGAAGACATCAAATTCAAAATCAGAACTCAAATCACCTAAAAACTCGTTTCAAAGTTTGAATACCAAGCAGTTTTTTTTCTTCATCTTTCAAAACCCTAATTTTTTTGCAACCACAAAATTCTTCCATTATGACAATACATACTAGAGATATCAAGTGTAATAAATGTCGTGGAAGGGGGCATATTCAGGAGGTGTGCCCTAACAAGGTAGATTTGGCTCTAGAAGGAGATGAAACTAAAGAAGAAGAAAGAGAGAGATTAAAGAGGATGGAACAAGAACAACAAAAAAGAAGAGAGAAAAGGGAGTTGGTGAAGCGAGAGAGATTTGAGCGAGAAGAAAAGGAGAAAATAAAGAAGCAAGAAGAGTTGAGAAAATTAGAGCAAGAAAAGCAAGCTCTCGTTAGAAGAATTGAGAGGAAACGGAAATTATTGGCCACACCACCTCTCTTTGCACTCGAGTATCATATGGGAAGTTTCAACCTAAACCCTTTGCAAGATTTTGTTTATGATTTTTTGCAGGAAATCAATGCCAATAATGGTGCCACAAATGCTTTAACAATTGTCGAAATTTTCAAGGGAGACTCCACCATGATCAAACCTATAGATTCGAGGACGAATCTTTTCGAAGTTGGAGAGAATGATATGAATCATCCCAGCCCCAAATGTCAAAGAATTGACAATATTGAAGTCCAAGGTTTCAATCAAGAAAAGATCAAGAATCCGAAGACTAAACGAGTGAAGATTGACTTTCTTGGGCATTTGCAAGGATATTGGGTTACATACTTTACTGATGAAGAAAATGAGTTTAAAACACTACTAAACTCATGGGATATTTGTTTCAAAGAGCTCCAAAGAATATCAATGAATGAAAACCCCTTTGTTTTGGTTTAAGCTTTTTGCTTTAAAAAACCTCTTTGTAATTCATGTTCTTGAATTGCGTGTTTAGAGTCATTCAAGTCCAATTGATCATTGTTCTTGTGGAGTGCCTCGACCTTAATTGATATGAATCATGGAACCTCACAAAAAGCTCAAGGACCAATCACAAGTTCAAAGATCAAGAGAAGCATTGAACATCCATTTACAAGCCTACATTAGCAAAGTCAAGACAAGCTTTGAAAATCCGATCATGGAGGCTATGGAAGAGGACGTGATGAACTTCAATATATGGCAAATACATTTGGAGGAAGAGTATTGAAGACTTGTTCAATCGGAATTGAATAGAAGAGCTCATTAGGAAAGTTGCAACACTTTTGCAAACTTTCCTTATTTGGACCACTTTCCATATTTGTTCCCAAAGTTTCCATTTTTGTTCCCTAAATGGTTCCAACGAATTTATGATGTATTTAGACATGTTTTAGGTCTTTTATATTCATTTTATATGTTTGGAAAGAATTAGGAAAGATATTATTCTCTAGGAAAGATTTCCCCAAAATCTGCCAAATCCATAAAAGGCAAGTTTTGGGCCAGATTTTATTCTCTTCTTTATTCCGAATTTGCTTGTTATTTTTAGGGTTTCTTTGCCTATTTAAAGGCCTCATTTGTAACCCTAAATATGAAGAATTAATATGATAGAAAATAGCTTTGTTTTGCTTATTGCTTGGTTGATTTTACCTTGCATTTTGTAGCCTTGTTCTTAGGTTGCACGTTTTAGAAACATTCAAGCATAATTTGATCTAGTATGTTTGTGAATTGTTTCGATCTTGAAATAAGAACAAGTTCTCTTATTTCAAGATATTAGATCATTGGAATAATCGTCTTCTTCTTGTATTCCATGGGTTTTACCTTTTTGTTCATGGGGTTTTAGGATTTGCATCTAAGGGGTTCTTTGTGCATCAAAGGGTTTCTTTATCAATTTCCTAGGAACCCTACAAACTACAATGGCTTACTGATTGTGGAGAGTTGAAAGTGAACAAAAAGACTCTAATTTCTATGACTCTTGGGAAGTATAAGGATGAGGTGGAGTGTGATGTAGTTCCAATGCATGCTGGGGATATCTTACTTGGAAGGCCTTGGCAGTTTGATAGAAGGGCAATCCATGATGGTTATCTAAATAGGTACTCATTTACATTGAATGGAAGAAAGACCACACTTACACCATTAACTAGCTCCGAAGTATACATTGATCAATGTAAGTTAGAAAAGAGAAGGAAAGAGCTTGAGAGTGAGAAAAAGAAATTGAGTGATTCAAAAGAATTGAGTGACAAAAAGAAATTGAGTGATTCAAAAGAATTGAGTGACAAAAAGATATTGAGTGATTCAAAAGATTTGAGTGATAAAAATACTTTGAGTGAAAAAAGAGAGCAAAAGAAAGGAGTGAGCTTGTTTGCAAGAACTAGTGAGGTTAAGAGAGCTTTGTTTTCAAACAAAACAATCCTTGTACTTTTGTGCAAAGGATCTTGCTTTATCACTAACCAACTTAACCAAGAATTGCCTAGTGTCTTTGTTGATCTTTTGCAGCAATATGGAGATGTCTTTCCCGAAGAGATGCCTAATGAATTACCACCAATCGGAGGTATTGAACACAAGATTGACTTCATTCCAGGAGCTTCAATTCCCAATAGGCCAGCCTATAGATCAAATCCAACCGAGGCGAATGAGATTCAAAAGCAAGTTGAGGAGTTGCTTGCTAAAGGATACGTAAGAGAAAGTCTTTCCCCTTGCTCTGTCCCCTGTTTTGTTAGTTCCTAAAAAGGATGGTACTTGGCGCATGTGTGTTGATTGTAGGGCCATTAATAAGATCACCATTAAGTATAGACATCCTATCCCTCGATTAGATGACATGCTTGATGAATTACATGGTTGCACACTCTTTACTAAAATTGATTTAAAATCAGGTTACCATCAAATTAGAATGGAATTGGGGGATGAATGGAAAACTGACTTTTAAAACAAAGTTTGGATTGTATGAATGGTTAGTAATGCCTTTCGGATTAACTAATGCACCTAGCACATTCATGAGGTTAATGAATCATGTTCTTAGAGATTTTTTGGGTAAATTTGTGGTAGTTTACTTTGATGACATTCTCATTTACTCTAGATCATTGCATGAGCATGTAAAGCATGTAGGGGCTGTTTGTGAAACACTTAGGAGAGAAAAGTTGTATGCTAATTTGAAAAAGTGTTCTTTTTGCATGGAAAGAGTAAAGTTCTTAGGGTTCATTGTGTCTAATAAGGGGGTAGAAGTAGATGAGGAAAAGATCAAAGCCATCCAAGAGTGGCCAACCCCAACAAATGTGAGTGAAGTGAGGAGCTTTCATGGGCTTCCTGGTTTTTATAGGAGGTTTATAAAAGACTTTAGCACCATTGCTTCTCCTTTAAATGAATTGGTTAAAAAGAATGTTGTGTTTGCATGGGGAGTAGCCCAAGAATCGCCTTTCAAACTCTTAAGGATAAATTGTGTAATGCACCACTACTTGTTTTACCTAACTTTGATTTGACTTTTGAGATAGAGTGTGATGCAAGTGGCATAGGCATAGGGGCTGTTTTGATGCAAAATGGGAAGCCAGTGATGTACTTTAGTGAAAAGTTGAGTGGAGCATCATTGAATTATCCAACTTATGATAAAGAGTTGTATGCATTGGTGAGGGCATTGCAAACATGGCAACACTACCTATGGCCAAGAGAGTTTGTCATCCTTACGGATCATGAAAGCTTGAAGTATTTGAAAGGACAAGACAAGCTCAACAAAAGACATGCAAAATGGGTAGAGTTCATTGAAACATTTCCTTATGTTATCAAGTACAAGAAAGGTAAGGATAATGTTGTGGCTGATGCATTGTCTAGAAGGTATGCTCTTTTCAATTCTCTTAATGCTAAGTTCTTAGGTTTTGAGCATGTTAAGACACTTTATGCACTTGATGATGATTTTGGAGAGATTTATGCTTCCATTGGCCGAGGGACTTCTTTTGATGACTATGTGATGTGTAATGATTTTCTTTTTAAGAAAGGTAAACTTTGTATTCCTAAATGTTCTATTAGGGAGCTTTTGACTAAAGAGGCTCATGGTGGAGGTTTAATGGGACATTTTGGGGTAGCTAAGACATATGACATGTTGCATGAGCATTTTTATTGGCCTAAGATGAAGCATGATGTAGTTAAAGTTTGTTCTCATTGTATTACATGTAAGGCAACCAAGTCTAGGGTTAAACCACATGGATTGTATTCTCCTTTACCTATTCCTTTAGCACCTTGGTTAGATGTTTCTATGGATTTTGTGCTAGGCTTGCCGAGAACAAAAAGGGGAAAAGATAGCATTTTTGTTGTTGTTGATAGGTTTAGCAAAATGGCTCATTTCATTGCATGTACCAAAACCGATGATGCTAAACACATTGCTGACTTGTTCTTTAGAGAAGTTGTTAAATTGCATGGCATTCCTCAAAGCATTGTGAGTGATAGGGATGTTAAGTTTCTAAGTCATTTTTGGAGGGTTTTGTGGGGTAAGCTTGGGACTAAATTAATGTACTCTACTACTTGTCACCCCCAAACCGATGGTCAAACCGAGGTTGTCAATAGGACTATGGTTACATTGCTTAGGGCTATAATTGATAAAAACCATAAGACTTGGGAAGATTGCTTGCCATTCATAGAGTTTGCATATAATAGGGCGTCCATAGTACTACTAAATGCACTCCTTTTGAACTTGTTTATGGTTTTAATCCAACTACTCCTATTGATTTATTGCCCATGTTACCTACTGATTTGGTGAGTTTTGATGCTAGTACTAAGGTTGACAGGATTCAAAAGCTACACAAGGAGGTTCGAGAAAGAATTGAGAAGCAAAAAAAACAAAGTAGCTTCTAGGATCAATAAGGGTCGAACTAGACTTGTTTTTCAACCTGGAGATTGGGTTTGGGTTCACTTTAGAAAAGAGAGGTTTCCATTGCAAAGGAAATCCAAGCTTAATCCAAGAGGAGATGGTCCATTCCAAGTGCTAGAAAGAATCAATGACAATGCTTACAAGATTGATCTTCCAGGTGAGTATAATGTGAGTGCTTCTTTTAATGTTTCGACTTAAGTCCTTTTGATGTAGGTGATGAATCAGATTTGAGGACAAATCCTTTTGAAGAGGGAGGAGATGATATGAATCATGGAGCACAAGACAAGATAGACAAGCTTAGGATGGTTCAAGGGCCAATGACAAGATCCAAGACCAAGAAATTGCAACAAGCTTTGAATATCCATTGTCAAGCATACATGAGCAAACTCAAGGAGTCTTTTGAAGATTGGAACATTGAGGCTAAGGAAGAAGACTTAAAGCACTTCAACATGTGGCATGTGCAATTGGAAGAAGAATTTGGATAAGTTGTGCAATCGATTCAAAGAATAAAGCTTAGAGAGAAAGTTGCAAACTTTCCATATTTGACAACTTTCCTTATTTGAGTCTTTTATTTATTTTATGCATTTAGGGTTTTTATTTAATGTTTCCCATGGCCAAAGGACATGTTTTAGGCCTTTTATATTCAGTTTATATGTTTGGAAAGGATTAGGAAAGATATTATTCTCTAGAAAAGATTTTCCACAAAATCGCCAATTTCACATAAGGCAAGTTTTGGGCAGATTTTGTGCTCTTTGTATTCCGAATTTCCTAGCTTATTTTTAGGGTTTCTTTGCCTATTTAAAGGCCTCATTTGTAACCCTAAAGACTCATAATTCATATGATAATAATATTGCTTTTTGCTTTGCTAAAATTGCTTAGTTTTGTAGCCTTGTTCTTAGGTTGCATGTTTTAGGAACATTCAAGCAAACCTTGATCTAGTTTGTTTGTGAATTGTTTCAATCTTGAAATAAGAACAAGTTCTCTTATTTCAAGGTATTAGATCATTGGAATAATCTTCTTCTTCTTTGTTTCCAAGGGTTTTACCTTATTGTTCATCGGGGTTTTAGGATTTGCATCTAGGGGTTCTTTGTGCTTTCAAAGGGTTTCTATTTCAATTTCCTAGGGTTTCATATCACAGGGCATTACCTGAAATTTTTGTAATATCATGAGCTAACAACTTAAGTCCAGTGAGAATAGTAAGAATAAAAAGTAAAGTTAGACCTCAAACCCGTATTCCGATTTGTGTCCAATCAATATGACACAATCAATCCTAGAGTTCTTCAAACTCTAGGTAAATTTCATTCTATACTCTCCAAAGGATGATATTACTAACACTCGTAGTCCAATTCTCATCCATTAACTTGTTATAACATAAATAAGAAAAGTAAATAAACTTTACATAAATATAACATCTCAATTCTCTATCCATGATATATATTTCCATCGATCATATATTTCCATCGATCATATGCATGAAGGTAATGAGGACATCCTATAGGATTCACATTCACCCTTTATGCATGAATGAAGGTAATGAGGACGTCCCGTAGGATCCCATTCAACCTTATGAATGAAGAAAGTAATGACACATCCCTTAGGATCCCATTCAGCCTTCTTTTCTTTCTCACTTTCTTTTCTTTTTCTTTGAAGGTGATACGGACACTCCCCATAGGGTCCAACATTCTCCCCTTCTTTTCTTTTTCTTTGAAGGTGATGCGGACACTCCCCGTAGGGTCCAACATTCTCCCCTTCTTTTCTTTCAATGATGCGAGATGTTATGGTGCAATATGTTATGGTATGCTCGTAAAAGTAAATAAACGTAAAGTTCGAATATTAAAGTAGCCGAAACAATCATAAAGTAAAGTGCATAAAGTAAAAGACATAAAGTAAAGTAGATAGGAAATTCCGGAAGAACGATAAGTAAACCATACAACCGATACATACTAAAGTATGATCTTTATCTTCCAAGGATTCTAAACTTCCAAATAAGATCCAAGGTTGTACATTCAAGTTCCTTAACCGTTCTATCTAAAAGTTTGGATCTTTTAACTTCCAATGATCCATCAAGTTTCGAAACGAATCTAACTTAGAATTTTCTAAGATTCAATATTTTCCTCGAGAACTCCTAAGTTCTCACTCAAAGAACTAGCTCCTAATCCTAGGGCACTAGCTCACTTCCCTCTATTCTTAGATTCGAATCTTAGTTTTAGTTTCAATTTCTACAAATCATTATACTTATTCGCTTTCTATGGTTACTTTAAATCCTAACTATTCTCACCTTTGTAAAAGAAGACTTCGCTCCCAACCTCCGATAGAGCGATCAAGAAAAGTTCAAACCACCTACAATTAGAATTACATCTAACAATCAATAATTTACCAAATAACGATCAAACAACATCTAAGCGTACAAAACAACGAAAAACTCAACAAACCCCAACATGGGCTCTCGGCCCCCCTATGAAAAGTGGGTCTCGGTTTTAGTTTTCCGGCTTTTAGGCAATTTAGATGTGTTTCGAGTTGGTTTCAAGCAATTTCGATATTCCCGATTTCAATGGGTATCGATAATTAGGGTTTTTGAACAATATGTAATTTCCCGAATTGAATTACAATAAACATTATTTCAATAATTTATAACTCATATTCAAACCCCAAAAGGTAAATTTCAAACAGGAAGGGCTTCGACTGAAACTCGGTTTTAGGGTTAAAGAAAAGTTTTCAAAAACTCGTAAAACAACTCCCGTATTTATAAACACCGAGTTTCACGACAAGAAATTGAAGGAATCAAGAGAAAACTCAATTAAAACACTATTTGGAGCTTAGGGTTTCAAGATGAACTTACCGAGAGCTCCGTATATCATGGGAGAAAGGCACGATCGTTAGGTGGAAAGGAATCCTGGACTCGAGGGCTTTCCGATGCAACCGAAATCGAGCCGATCCGCCAAGAAACGAGCTGTGACGACCCGTCACTTTTAAATAATTTAAAGTAGAAAACACAGCGGAAGTCTTTATATTTTAAGAAAAATGGCGTGATTATGTTTGAAAATTGGCTAGCCAAAATTTGTTTACATCTTAATTTCAAAATCTAAATAACACAAGGAACATTAAGTTCCTATCAGGAGTTCAAAATGATTTATAATCATAAAAGTAAAGACAAAAGCTCTTAAGAGCTATATACAATTGTACAAATCTCAAAATTAAATAAAATTCACAAAACCATGTACATGGACTTTTACATAACACCTAATCCATCTCGAAATCATTATCCTTTGATCACGCAGCACCATCTCCTCTCCCTCGACCTCTAGCCAGGGCATTACTTGAAATTTTTGTAATATCATGAGCTAACAACTTAAGCCCAGTGAGAATAATAAGAATAAAAAGTAAAGATAGACCTCAAACTTGTATTCCGATTTGTGTCGAATTAATCTAACACAATCAATCCTAAAGTTCTCCATACTTTAGGTAATTTAATTCTAAACTCTCCAAAGGATGATAATACTAACACTCGTAGTCAAATACTAATCCATTAACTTATTACGACATAAATAAGAAAAGTAAATAAACTTTGCATAAAATATAACATCTCAATTTTCTATTCCATCGATCATATGCATGAAGGTAATGAGAGTATCTCGTAGGATTCACATTCACCCTTATGCATGAAGGTAATGAAAACACCCGTAGGTTTCGCATTCACCTTTTATTTCACTTTCCATTTCCACCAATGATATGCATGAAGGTAATGAGGATATCCCGTCAGACTCACATTCACCTTTTGTGCATGAAGGTAATGTGGATATCCCGTCAGACCCACATTCACCTTTTTGTTATTCCTCACTTTCCTTCTCTTTCATTCCAATGATGCAAGATGTTATGCACATGCTTGCATAAAAATAAATAAAGAAAAGTGCGAATATTAAAGTAGCCAAAACAAGCATAAAGTAAAGGGCATAAAGTAAAAGACATAAAGTAAATAAATAGGAAACTCCGGAAGAACGATATGTCAATCGAACTCCGCTACATTAATAAAAGTAAATCATAACTTAAACGATTAACCTATTCCTTCAAGGATTCTAAACTTCCAATATAATCCGAGGTTCTATTAATCGTTATATATAAAAGTTTGGATCTTTTAACTTCCAATGATCCATCCTAAGCTTCGAAACGAAACTAACTTAGAATTTTTTAAGATTCCATGCTTTCCTCGAGAACTCCTAAGTTCTCACTTAAAGGATTAACTCCTAATCCTAAGGGCACTAACTCACATCTCTCTAATCTTAGATTCGAATTCTAGTCTTAGTTTCTAATTCTACAAATCATCATACTTATTTGTTTTCTAAAGTTACTTTAAATCCTAACTATTCTCACCTTAGCCAAATAATATTTGCTCCAAGTCTCTAATTCCCACGAAACAACAACCGAGCAATCGCACCTACAATTCACCAATTGCACAACATATTACAACTCATAACTAAGATGAGAACAAATGTGTATTTTTTGGTGAATAGTGATTTCAGATGAATAGTATTTTTGGATGAATAGTGTTTTTGGGTGAATAGTGTTTTTCGAAAATCCGGGTTCAAAATCGTCAATTTCCATGATAGAAATTCATGATTTCAACTTCAAAACTCATTTATAATAAAAAACGAACAAATTCATATAAAAAGTTTTGAAAACTTACTTTTTGGGACTTCCCTTAGAGAACGGGAAACTCCGAAAAGCTAGGTTGGATAGGTAGCCCTCGTCCCTACCAATCCAACGCAACCGAAATCATCGAAAACGGTTGAGAATTGACGGAAGCCCAAAAGAAAATCCAAACCCTCCAATGGAGGATGGTCTCCATGGCAAGGAAGAATGGAGGAGAAGAAATGAAGGAAATTTGGTCAAATTTGTGATATTTAAAGATAAATGAATAGTATTTTGATATTTTTAAGAAATTGGAAATGACGGTTGCGTCCTTTTATGACTTTTGGCTTAAGAAACGAAACCTGATGCTCTTAAATAAATCTAAAGGTGATTAATAATTATTAATTGGCCTATTAATAATTATTAATGTCACCGAAACGAATTTAAAGTATTAAAACGATTAAAAAGGATTTCGGGCGAAATTAACTACTAAAATCGAAATTACAAAAATAATAATTAATTTAAATACTTAAATTGAAATAAATAAATAAATAAATAAAATTAAATAAATAAAATAATAAAATAAAAAAAATTTCACTTCAAAATAACAGAACGTTACACGAGCAAAAACCAAAATCCCCCAAATCCCCCTAAGGAGCCACGGTTTCGAGAAGAGAAAAGAATGAGGAATGGTCAACTTTTGGTCAATGAGGTGTTTTTAAAGATGAATGAATAGTATTTTGATATTTTTAAGAAATCGGAAATGACGGTTGCGTCCTTTTATGACTTTTGACTTACGAATCGAAACCCGAAGCTCTTAAATTAATCTAAAGGTGATTAATAATTATTAATTGGCCTTTTAATAATTATTAATATCACCAAAGCGAATTTAAAGTATTAAAACGATTAAAAAGAATTTCGGGCGAAATTAACTACTAAAATCGAAATTACAAAAATAGTAATTACACTAAATACTTAAATTGAAATAAATAAATAAATAAATAAATAATATTAAATAAAATAAAATAAAATAATAAAAAAATTCACTTTAAAAATAGCGGAACGTTACAGTCTACCCTCTTTAAAATACTTTTCGTCCTCGAAAAGTGCGTTCACTAAGTGAATAAAGCGAGGGTACTTTGACTGTATCTCATTCTCACGTTCCCACGTTGCTTCCTTTGACACTTGGTTCTTCCAAAGAACTTTGACCAATTGAATTCCTTTTTATTTTTTTATCACTTTTGTTCGAATGCTCTTATCTTAACTGGTGTCTTCTCATAAGACTTAATAGCATTCAAAACTTCCAGTTCATAAACAATCACGTGGAACAGATTCACCATGTATTTCCGAAGCATGAATACATGGAAAACATTACAATCGGCCGATAGCGAAAGTGGTAAGGCTAAACAATAAGCTACCACTTCTACTCGATTGAGTATCTACCCTTATTCCCAACTTACATAACACCCTTCATTGGTGCCACTTGAAGTATACGAGATCCACTACTACAACTTGAACGGACTACACCGAATCCTGCTGTCAACTTTGGTTAACCCTTAACCCTTCTCTAAACAAATGACAGACTCGCTAGTCATTTGTTACAACTTGAGTACTAAAAGTCTCCTTTCTCCAATCTCATCCAAATGAGCGAAAGAACGACACTTTCTACCACAAAGTGCCTAAACAGTGCCAAAACTCCGAGACAAAGAGAGTGTCTCGATTTGATAAAATCTTCACCGGCACACCACAATCTATCAATCTTTCTTAGGTACAACTGTACCCTAGTCTTAACTGGATAGATGATCCTTCCAAGAGTAAAGTGTTCAGTTTTTCATCAAATGGTCTACAATCACCCAAATGATATCATAATTCTTTGGCGTCTTCGGCAAATCGCTGATAAAATCCATGGAAATTTCCTCCCATTTCTATTCTGGCACACTCTGAGGATTAAGATAACCTGATGGACTCTTCCTCAATGCCTTGACTTGCTGTGTGACGCCCCGTCACTTTTAAATAAATTAAAATCAGAGAAAACAGAGGAAGTCTTTTATTTTAAGAAAATTTTGCGTGGTTTTGTTTGAAAGTTGGCATGCCGAAAACCTGTTTACATCCTAATTTTCAAATCTAATAAAATCACATGGAACATTAAGTTCCAATCAGGAGTCCAAGATGTAATATCATAAAAACAACGATAAAAAGCTCTTATGAGCTAAATACAAAGTATAATTCACAAATCCTTCAAAGTTCTCAAAAGTAAAATTCATAAACTTTACAACAAAAGAGTCCATCTCGAGGTCAGCATCCCTCGATCACGCAGCACCATCTCCCTTTCCACGGCCTCTAGCCAGGGCATTACCTGAAATTTTGTAATATCATGAGCTAACAACTTAAGCACAGTGAGAATAATAAGTATAAAAAGTAAAGATAGACCTCAAACTCGCATTTCGATTTGTGTCCAATTAAACTGACACATTCTTTTCTAGAATTCTCCAAAATCTAGGTAATTCTATTCCATTTTCTCCAAAGTATGACATTACTACACTCGTAGTCAATTCTTATTCATTAAGTTGTTATGACAAAGAATAAGTAAAGTAAATAAACTTCGTATAAAATATAACATCTCGATTCTCTATATCATCAATCATAATCATGAATGCATGAGGACATCCCGTAGGATTCCGCAATTGCTTTAATGTATGAGGAAGTAATGCGTACGTCCCGTAACTTACCATTCAACTCCACATGAGGAAGTAATGTGTACGTCCGCAACTTACCATTCAACTTCCTATGCATGAGAAGTAATGTGTACGTCCGTAACTTACCATTCAACTCCACATGAGGAAGTAATGTGTACATCCGCAACTTACCATTCAACTTCTTTTCTTTTCAATGATGCGAGATGTTATGCATATGCTTGCCAAAGTAAATAAAGTAAATGTAAATGTTAAAGTAACCGAAACATGCATAAAGTAAAGGAGCAAAAGTAAAGACATAAAGTAAAGGACATAAGTAAAATAGATAGTAATCTCGGACGAACGATATGTCGATCGAACACCGGTATCAATAATAAAAGTAAAATCATAACTTAAACGATTAACCTATACCTTCAAGGATTCTAACTTCCAATATAATCCGAGGTTCTATTAACCGTTCTAAATAAAAGTTTGGATCTTTTAACTTCCAATGATCCAACCTAAGCTTTGAAACGAATCCAATTTAGAATCTTCTAAGATTCGATAGTTCCTCGAGAATTTCTAAGTTCTCACTTAAAGGATTAACTCCTAATCCTAAGGGCACTATCTCACATCCCTCTAATCATAGATTCGGTTTCTAGTCTTAGTCTTCAAACTCTACAAACCATCACACTCATTTTCTTTCTATAATTACTTTAAATCCTAACTATTCTCACGTTTAATAAAAGATGACTTTACTCCTAAGTCTGAAGGAGCGATCAAGCGAGCGGTTCTAAAACACCTACAATTGAATTATATCACACAATCAATAATTTACCAACTATCGATCAAACATCAACTAAACGTACAAAACGACGAAAAACCCAACAAAACCCCACAAGAGGCCCTCGGCCCTATCAAAGAAAATGGGCCTCGGGTTTGGTTTTCTGGCTTTTAGGCAATCTAAAAGTGTTTCGAGTTGGTTTTAAGCAAATTTGATATTCCCGATTTCAATCGGTATCGATAATTAGGGTTTTTGAACATTATGCCCTTTCCCGAATTGAATTTAAATAAACATTATTTCATTAAATTCTAACCCAAAATCAAACCCAAAAGGGTAAATTGCAAACGGGAAGGGTTTCAACTGAAACTCAGTTTTAGGGTTAAGGGATTGTTTCCAAAAACACTTAAAACAACTCCCGTATTTACAAACACCGAGTTCTACAACACAAAATCGAAGGAAATCAAAGAAAACTCCATTAAAACAATATTTGGAGCTTAGGGTTTGAAACTTTACTTACCGAGAACTCCGTGGATCTCGAGAGAAAGGAACGATGGTTAGGTGGAAATGAATCCTAGACTCGAGGGCTTTTCGATGCAACCAAAATTGAGTCGATCCGCCAAGAAACGAGCAAAGCCCAAACTTTTCTCTTCCCTTCCTTGGACTCACGGCAATGAGAAGGAAAAATGGGAGTGTTTTGGTCAATTGTGGGTCAATGGGATTTTAAAGAAGATGAAGTGAATAGTAAATAGATATTTAGGAATTTTGGAAATGACGGTTACGTCCTTTTATGACTTTTGACTTACGAATCGAAACCCGATGCTCTTAAATAAATCTAAAGGTGATTAATAATTATTAATTGGCCTATTAATAATTATTAATGTCACCGAAATGAAATTTAAAGTATTAAAACGATTAAAAAGAATTTCGGGCGAAATTAACTACTAAAATCAAAATTACAAAAATAATAATTAATCTAAATACTTAAATTGAAATAAATAAATAACATTAAATTAAATAAAAAAAAATCACTTCATAATAACGGGACGTTACATGCTGACAAGTCAAGCATCTACTAACAAAGTTCGCAATCTCAAGCTTCATTCCAGGCCACCAATAGTGCTCTCTCAGGTCCCTGTACATCTTCGTACTACCTGGATGAATAGAGAAGATAGAACTGTGAGCCTTCTCAAACAGTTCCCTTCTAAAAGAAGATCCTAAAGGCACACATAGCCTCTTATGATACATCAGAGAACTATCTGTAGAGAAGGTAAAATGCTAGGAGTTTCTGATTCAGTCTCTCTAAAACCGGCCTATAGATGAGTCTCACCTCTCTGTGCATCAATCATTCTCTACCTAAAAGTAGGTCCCACTGATAAACTAGCCAGACTCATAGTGACCTCGGCAGTAAGAAATGCTATCTCGGCTCGTTCCATATCCCATCTCAATCTCAAAGGTAAAGCCGACAAAGCTGATGAATGAGAAGACTTTCTACTGAGCGCGTCAGCCACTACATTGGCTTTCCCAGGATGATACTGAATGTCATAGTCATAATCCTTAATGAGCTCTAACCATCTTCGCTGTCTCATATTCAATTCCTTCTGAGTGAAGAAATACTTGAGACTCTTATGGTCAATAAATATCAAAATCTTCTCACCGTACAAATAATGCCTCCATATTTTCAATGCATGAACAACAGCTGCTAACTCTAAATCATGAGTCGGATAATTCTTCTCATGCTCTTTAACCTGAAGGGAAGCAGAAGCTATAACTTGCCCGTGTTGCATCAACACACATCCAAAACCTCTGTGGGAAGCATCTGTGTACACAGTCAGACCACCTGTTCTGTCAGGCGACACTAGAACAGGTGCTGTCACAAGCCTCCTCTTGAGCTCCTCAAAGCTCCTCTCACAATCCTCAGACCATACAAAATCAACTCCCTTCTGAGTCAAACGTGTCAAAGCTGAAGCAATTTTGGAGAAATCTTGCACAAACCGTCTATAATAGCCTGCAAGTCCCAGAAAACTACGAATATCAGCCACACTCGTCGGACTAGGCCAGTTAGTAACTGCCTCAATCTTAGAGGGATCAACAGATACTCCTCTACTCGATACTACATGGCCTAAAAATGCCACTTCCCTCAGCCAAAACTCACACTTGAAGAACTTGGCATACAATCTCTAATCTCGTAGTACCGTCAAAACTTCCTGAAGGTGCATAGCATGCAACTCCTCTGTCTTGGAATAAACCAAGATATCATCAATGAATACAATCACAAAAGAATCAATGAACCTTCTGAACACAGTGTGCATAAGGTCCATGAAAGCTGCAGGCGCGTTGGTCAAGGCAAAGGACATAACTACAAACTCATAATGTCCATAACGCGTTCTGAATGCAGTCTTGGGAATGTCCTCATCCCGAATCCTCAACTGATGATAGCCAGATCTCACATCTATCTTCGAAAAGATAGTGGCTCCCCTCAACTGATCAAACAAGTCTTCTATCCTAGGCAAAGGATAATTGTTTTTAACCGTAACACGGTTCAACTGTCTATAATCGATGCATAAACGCATAGAACCATCCTTCTTCTTCACAAACAACACCGGAGCTCCCCACGGTGAAATACTCGGGCGTATAAACCCCAAGTCTAAAAGTCCCTGTAACTGGCTCTGGAGTTCTTTCAACGAAAAAGAAAAGAAGGGGAGAATGTTGGACCCTACGGGGAGTGTCCGCATCACCTTCAAAGAAAAAGAAAAGAAAGTGAGAAAGAAAAGAAGGTTGAATGGGATCCTATGGGATGTCTCATTACTTTCTTCATTCATAAGGTTGAATGGGATCCTACAAGACGTCCTCATTACCTTCATTCATGCATAAAGGGCGAATGCAAATCCTACGGGATGTCCTCATTACCTTCATGCATATGATCGATGGAAATATATATCATGGATAGAGAATTGAGATGTTATATTTATGTAAAGTTTATTTACTTTTCTTATTTATGTTATAACAAGTTAATGGATGAGAATTGGACTACGAGTATTAGTAATATCATCCTTTGGAGAGTATACAATGAAATTCACCGAGAGTTTGAAGAACTTTAGGATTGATTGTGTCAGATTGATTGGACACAAATCGGAATATGGGTTTGAGGTCTAACTTTACTTTTTATTCATATTATTCTCACTGGGCTTAAGTTGTTAGCTCATGATATTACAAAAATTTCAAGTAATGTTCTGACTAGAGGTCATGGGAAAAGAGATAGTGCTGCATGATCGAGGGATGATGATTTCGAGATGGACTAGGTGTTATGTAAAAGTCCATGTACTTGGTTTTGTGAATTTTATATAATTTTGAGATTTGTACAATTGTATATAGCTCTTAAGAGCTTTTTTCTTTACTTTTATGATTATAAATCATTTTGAACTCCTGGATAGGAACTTAATGTTCCTTGTGTATTTTTTATTTTGAAATTAAGATGTAAACAGTTTTGGCTAGCAAAATTTCAAACATAACCACGCCAATTTTCTTAAAATATAAAGACTTCCGCTGTGTTTTCTAATTTTAATTATTTAAAAGTGATGGGACATCACATTAGATAATCTCCCAAGAATTCTACTAAGTTAATAAAGAACCTAACTACTTAGATTACACGAGGCATCACTCAAGTGTAACATCTAAGCTACTTTAATTTCCAAACCTCTCAAAGTAACTTAAACTTCCACTTTCAACTAACATCTCCAATACACGTTACAATACTTCCAAACCACTCTGATGTTTCCTTTTCACCGAACTAACCAAAATTCCAATTTCTCTCCACTCACTTCCGAACTAAAGTCTCCAACCAAACATTAATTCTAAGAAGCTAGTTCCCTCTTAACATCGATAAACAATAACATAACGAAACGTAATTCATAAGACAACTAACTTCCATTTTAAACTCACCTTAGCTCGTAGAAAAGCTCATATCAATCCGAGGTTGCAAACACCCGAACAATTCACAATCCTACAATTGAATTACACCTAAATAACATTAATTAACTGGAAATCGTACAAACAACATCTAAATGCACAAAACGAAGAAAAACCCGGATTTCCTCCCTATGGTGCTCTCGGCCATACAAGGGGAATTAGGGTTCGGGTTGGTTTTCCGGCTTTTAAGCATTTTAGAGGTGTTTCGGGTTAGTTTCGGATACTTTGGAGGTTCGCAACAACAATGGGTATCCGTAATTTAGGGTTTTGTACATTAATCTATTTTCGAAAAATTAAGTAAATAGCAAAAACATAACAACCTAAACATCCTAATCATAGCCAAGTGAGGGAAAATCATACGGGACGGGTTTCTGGCTCAAAGTCGGTTTTAGGGTTTAGGGGAAGTTTCTAAAATTGCCCAAAACAACTTTCCCAATTGAAATCTTCAAGCTTCAATGAATGAATTTGAAGATTTCAACTTAAAACCTCCATTAAAACACTATTCACATCTAGTTTTAGAAACTTTGATATACCTTAAGGCCTCAAGAAAACGAGCAAAAATCTCGATTGGTAGGTTGGAAATTATGCTCGGGTCAAGGGCTTTCCAACGGAATTAGAATAGAGACGATCTACCGAGAAATAAAGAAAACACAAAATTTGGGAATTGGGAGAAGGGGTTCTCGGCTCCAAGGAAGGAAAGAAGAAGAAAAATGATATGTTTTTGTCTTAGAATTGATATTTAAGAGATGAATGAATAGTAACTTTTAGATATTTAAGAATTTGGGAAATGCCGCCTATGTCCCTCTTTTACTTTTACTTTAAAAACGAAACCCGAAGCTCTTAAATTAATCTAAAGGTGATTAATAATTATTAATTGGCCCGTTAATAATTATTAATGTCACCGAAACAAATTTAAAGTATTAAAACGATTAAAAAGAATTTCGGACGAAAATAACTACTAAAATCGAAATTACTAAATTTAAACTAATCTTAAAACTTTAATTAAAAAAAAAAAAAATTTACCTCTAAAAGTAACGGGACGTTACAACCTAGTCCTTCTAAATTAGGACGAGCGAAATCACACATGACATGGTGCCTATCTTCAACATATTTCACTACTTGTAAAACTTCTTCTCGTTCTTGCTCTGGTTCACGTGCTCCTATTCCCAAATTTTGTGGTGTTGTTATATTATTGTCTTCCATAACTGCTTCTATCCTGGCTTGGTTGTTTAGTCATCTTCTTCAAAATGTTTGCTCTAACTCTGGGTCATATGGGTAACATTTTCCTTCTTCTGACTGGACACTTCCTTCAACACTCAAAAAAGTAAATCAGGTAAAACAATATTCAAAGGAAAAACAGTGACTTTGGCAACTAGACTTTGTGAGCAAATGAAAATACACCAGTTGCAAAAACTATCATCGGTATTGGCACCAAAAACTTGTTTGTGAAAATGGTGATGTAACTAGATGGTGAATGGTGGCATGCAAGTGCACATGGTCAACAAGTAACAAAGTGATAAGTGAGTGTCGTGTCCCACGAGGATAGTTGTGTAACTAAATGTAATTTCTCAATGACAAAGGGATATTAATTGAACTGATGCAAAATAACTAATGAAAGCAAAGAGATGGATCTATCACAGAGTGTAGATCAAAGATAATGATGGATGTCGTGCAAGGGGGCAGGGTTGGGATTTCTTAGGTTAGATCACTTGGAAGTTTTTTGTTACATAACCAAATTTGGAGCTAGATATTCGAATTAGGTTACAAAAAATAATGTTCCATTCTCTCAAATGTTACCAATGCAATGAGAGCTTTATCTCTAACTGCTTTCAATCAAATAGTGCTCTCACTTTGCCTAACCTTCTTTCAAATATTAGTTTGTCTATGATTTCGATTTATCTCTAAACTAAGATCATGAGCTTGTTGTAACTATTTTAATATGTTAATCCTTATATTTCTATATACAAGGATAGACTCCTCTAACTTTGTTCTCACTTAGCTTTAAAGAAGATAAAGATGAAGAGTAACAATATCACAAACTAGATTATGCATTCAAGACCTCTCTTATCATACTGTTATCCCCAAACCTGACCTTATAGCACGACACCACAATGGTCCTTAGCTCATTAGAGTTAAAGCTACAGAATTATACATGGCAAAAGTAAAACTATTCATGGTTTACGAAAAGGAAATACAACTCTTAAACTATTAAAATCTGGAAATTGCATTCCTTCTTCCTTTTTTGTCCCGTGTCTGTCTTCTTCATTTTTGTCCCCCTCTCTCTTTTGTTCATTCTGAGGGAAATCCTATATATCAAGCTTTTGCTAGGACTTTTTCCTGCAAAAAATGAGCACTTTAGAAGCTTATCTGACTTACATACCATGTCTCCACAACGAGCACTGTAGCAGACAGTGATGATTGGTAGTCTTATCAAACACAGCTGTCATCAACAAAATATCTAAAAAGCTTTGCTGTTCTGAATGCCTCAACAACAACACTTCTTGCACTAAGTTTGATCTAGTCCGAGGACATTCTTAACTCAAAAGGCTGAATTTAGACACTCAATCAAAAGGGTTAATGTAGCATAAATGGGTAGGGAAAATAGCTAATACTGAAAGCTTATATACAGAATTACAAGAATTTACCAAAAGGAGAAAATTATTCCATCTTTCATTAAAATCAACTAAATCAAGGTTATTAATACTAAATTACTCATGTTCTCTTTTGATTTATCCACTTCAGGGTATGGTAATAACTCGTTTTTAGGGAGTTATCAATTCGCAATTATTAATTGTTATTATTTAAACAAAAATTAACAATTACATTAATTGATTAATAATAAAAAAATTATCACTTAGAGTTATTAATAAATTGAATAATGATTTATTTAATGGAAATTAATAACTAAAATATTTATTATTAGTTGTTTAAATAATGAAAATTATTTAAATGGAAATTAATAATTAAATACTATTTGGTAATATTTAGTTGAATTGTAATTAATAAATTAAATAATTATGTTGGACTTATTTAATTTAAGGAGAGAGTTTATAGCTCAATTGGATTAGTGAAACCGAATTGAAAATGGCCCAAGTGATTAATTAAATAAATTGGATTTATTGATTAATTTATGAAGCAATTTTCGGCCATATATTTTAATTTTAGGAAAATAATTGGTCGAATTATATTCTAAAATAATTACATAAATTTATTTACCCAAGATAAAGCAAATAAAAGAAAAAAAATATTTACCTATTTATCCTTCTATTTTCAACTATACAAAGATAAAGGAGAAGAAAATCTTTTTCCTTTTTTATTTATCTCCATGGAAGATTCGTAATGTGATTATTTTTCCATTAGCCTATAAATAAGATGCTTGGGTTATTCATAAATCATTCCAATTCAATTTCTTAGAAATTGAAATTCTCTCTTCTTCTTTTCGCCCTCCTTTGCCGATTTCCATAGAAATTATGGGTAGAAAATTTTGTTTTCTTCTTTCTAAATTTTCTTATAATTCGATCCCAAAATCGGATTTTGGTAACGTTCATGGATATTCTAGAAAATTCGGTGTTGAAGGGATTGATGTTGTAAAGAAACCTCCAACCAATTCTCCATAATTTACTCAATATAAGTAAATGTTTTAGTTTTTGAAAACCTTAAAGTTTCAGTCGAATGTTTAATCATTATTACATGATATTAATAGATCCTTAATTAAATGTTAATTAGTTTACTAAATAAATTTCTTTTAATTTAGTAAAGTCGTCCCGTCATGCCAAAGTTGCATTTGTTGGGCTTGAGTTTTATCATATACTCTTTTCGAGTATATCAAAGGCATCTTTGAGGTGCTGAGGTTGATCTTCCACTTTGTCGGACTCAACCAAGATGTCATCTATGTATACTTCCATATTCCCAGCTTCTTTTTGAACATGCGATTCATGAGCCTTTGGTAATTGGCTCTTTCATTCTTTGGTTTGAATCAGTAACAATACACTCCCTTATTGGTGATGAAAATATTTTTTCCCTGGTCGGCCGAGTTCATCAATATTTGATTGTATCTAGGAAATACATCCATGTAACTAAGACAAAGTTTGAAATCAGATGTAGCGTATACTAGATGGTCAATCTTTTGTAGCAGGAAAAAAAATCTTTGGGCAGGCTTTGTTTAAATCTGTAAAGTCTATGAAAACTCTCCATTTCTCGTTCTTCTTTCTTACAACCACTACGTTCGCCAACCATTCTGAATATTTGACCTCTTAGACGAAGTCAACTTCCACTAATGTTTGGACTACTTCATCGATAATTTGGTTACGTTCTTGGATTAATTTACATCTCTTCTATCAGATTAGTGGATGTTTCGGTCCACTTTGAGCCTTTGTAGGATTACTTATTTTGTTTATTTCAGGCATGTATGTACGGTCCCAAACAAACGTTTTCCATTTGGAATGAAGGATGTCCGATAAGTGTTTCTTTATCTCCCCAGTCATTTTCTTTCCAATTTATGTCATCTTTTCTTTATCCTTTGAGTGTATTACTAATGCCTTTGAGTCCTCTTCGAGAGCCTTTGGTCGGACATAGGTATATTTTGGAGACCATTTGTTCCTTCTCTGGTTTATATTTTTATACAGTATTGAGATTTATGGTGTCGACTGTGCAACTCCTTGTCATGATTTGGTTCCCCTTGATCACGATGATATCTCTCTTGAATGGGAACTTCAATTTCTTATGCTATGTTGAGGATAGAGCTTTCATTGCATGCAGCCATGGTTGCCAAGAATCATGTTATAACATGACTTGGTATCTAAAATGTGGAATGGTGTTATCTTATTTATTATGCCCACTGTAATTGGCAGCTCAATGGTTCAAGAAGATTGCGTGACTGCAATGTTAAATCCGACGAGTTCTTGTTTGCTTGATCAGATCTTATTTTCAGTATTCTTATTTTCAGGGGAGGTTTCCTGTGGAGGGGCCATATTATTTTATGCCTTTTCTGATTTTAGGTTCCCCCATTTGTGTCTGAACTATTTGTGACGACCCGACTCTTTTAAATCATTTAAAAACTAAAACATAGCGAAAGTCTTTATATATAAAAAAAACGGCATGGTTTTGTTTAAAACTTGGAGTAACCAAAACATGTTTAAATTTTTCACACCAGAGAATTTAAACACAAGGAATTTCAAATTCCTATATTAGGAGTTTAAAAGAGTTAATGTAACGTCCCGTTAATTTTGAAGTGAATTTTTTTTTTATTATTTTATTTAATGTTATTATTTATTTATTTAGTTCAATTTAAGTATTTAAGTTTAATTATTAATTTTTGTAATTTAGAATTATGTAGTTAATTTCACCCGAAATTCTTTTTAATCGTTTTAATACTTTAAATTCGCTTCGGTGGCTTTAATAATTATTAATCACCTTTAGATTAATTTAAGAGCTTCGGGTTTCGATTTATAAGTCAAAAGTCATTAAAGAACGTAACCGTCATTTCTAATTTCTTAAATAAAAATATCTATTTACTATTCCATCATCTTTAAAATCACAAGTTGACCAAGTTGACCAAGACAAACCCATTCTTCTCTTCCTTTCCTTGCCATTGCCGTGGAGACCATCCTCCATCGGAGGGTTTGGATTTTCTCTTGGGCTTTCGTCAATTCTTGACCATTTTCAATGATGTCAGTTGCGTTGGATTGGTAGGGACGAGGGCTACCTATCCAACCTACCTTTTCGTAGTTTATCGTTCTCTAAGGGAAGTCCCAAAAGTAAATCTTCAAAACTTTTTATATGAATTTGTTTGTTTTTTATTATAAATGAGTTTTGAAGTTGAAATAATGAATTTCTATCATGGAATTTGACGATTTTGATCCCGGATTTTCAAAAAACACTATTCACCCGAAAACACTATTCATCTGAAATCACTATTCATCCAAAAATTCAAACTTGTTCTCATCTTAGTTATGAGTTGTAATATGTTGTGCAATTGATGAATTGTAGGTTCGTTTGCTCGGTTGTTGATTCGTGGGAAATTGGAGATTTGGAGCAAAACTAAATTGGCCAAGGTGAGAATAAATAGGATTTAAAGTAGATTTAGAAACCGAATAAGTTGAACGGTTTGTAGGATCGGAAGTTGAGATTAAGATTCGAATCTAAGAGTAAAGAAAAGTGAGCTAGTGACCTTAGGATTAGGAACTAGTTCTTTGAGTGAAAACTTTGGAGTTTCTCTAGGGAACATTGAACTTTTGAAAGTTCTAAGTTAGAATCGTTCTCGAGATTAAATGGATCATTGGAAGTTAAAAGATCCAAACTTTTAGATAGAATGGTTAAAGGAATTCAAAAATAGAAGTTTGCATTTTAGTTGGAAGTTTAGAATCCTTAGAAGTATAGATTACTTATTTAAGATAAGATCTACTTTATTAAAAGTATCGGAAGTTCGATCTACTTATTGTTCTTCCGAAAATTCTTATCTTTTTTACTTTATGCATAAGGACATCCTTTTACTTTATACCCTTTACTTTATGCTCCATTCATATTTTACGTTTATTTACTTTTGCGAGCATACCATAAAATCTCGCACCATAACATATTGCACCATAACATCTTGCATCATTGAAATGAGAAAGAAAAGAAGGGAGAATGATGGACCCCACGGGGAATGCCCACATTAACTTCAGAGAAAAAGAAAAGAAAGTGAGAAAGAAAAGAAGGGAGAATGATGGACCCTACGGGGAATGCCCACATTACCTTCTTCATTCATAAGGGAGAATGTGGATCCTACGGGAAGTGCCCACATTACCTTCATTCATGCATTAAGGGCGAATGCGAATCCTACGGGATGTCCTCATTACCTTCATGCATATTATCGATGGAAATACATCATGGAGAAAGAATTGAGATGTTATGTTTGTGCAAAGTTTATTTACTCTTATATGTGTTTAAACGAGTTAAGGGATGAGATTTAGACTACGTGTGCTAGTATTATCATCCTATAGAGATTATGACTATGAAAGTTAGTTTTCTAGAGTTTAGAGAACTATAGAAAAGATTATGTAAGATGTACATTTCTAGAGAGAAAAGAAATGAAATTGATGTATAGCCGAGTGCTATAGGAAAAATGAATGAGATTGAATTGGTTAATTAAGAGAATACAAGGGCGTATTCAACCTTGTATAATTATTATGTGATACATATGTAAGAGAATTAGTTTCTCAATAAATTACATATGTAAGAGAACTAGTTTCTCACTAAATTGGAAGATCTCATATTTGGGAGAATAAGATTTGATATAAACCTTGTATATAGTATAAGTTTTATAAATAAAATGAGATATAAATGCTATATGCATTTACGAAACCATACCCAGAAATGCTTGGAATGTAGTTCCACAATTATATTGGAGAATTGGTAAGTAAAAGTGGAACACTTGATATAAACTCTTTGAATGGATTGATAGCAAAGAGCAAGTATGTTCTTGGACACGAATCCGGATACGGGTTTGGGGTCTAACTTTACATTTTATTTTGTTTATTCTCACTGGGCTTTGTTGTTAGCTCATGATATTGCAAACATTTTTAGGTGTTCGGGTCACGAGAGAGGAGCTGGTGCGGCTTGATCGAGAGGATGATGATGAGGAGATTGACTAGATGTCATTTAAAAGTCCCGGGGCTAAGCTTATCTTATTTTGATTCATTTTCGGTCTTTGAGATGTAAATTTGTTATAAGCACTTAAGAGCTTTTCATTTCACTTTTATTATTATAAACCTCTTTGAACTCTTGATAGGAACTTGAGTTCCTTGTGTTTTAGATTTCATAATTTAAATTGTAAACAGGTTATGGATAGTCCGAGTTTTAAACATATCCATGCCAAATTTTTATTAAATTTAAAGACTTCCGCTGTCAATATGATTTTAAATCATTTAAAAAGAGTCGGGTCGTCACAGTTAACATTCATAAAAGTAAGACAAAAAGCTCTTAAGAGCTATATACAAATGTACATATCAAAAGGAAAAAAATCCACAAACTAAGTGCATGGACTTTTATAAACACCTAGTCCATCTCGAGATCATCATCCATCAATCATGCAGCACCAGCTCCCCTCCCACGACCTCTAGCATGAGCATTACCTGAAATTGTTTGTAATATCATGAGCTAAAAGCAAGCCCAGTGAAAATAAACAGAATAAAAAGTAACCTTCGACTCCAAACCCGTATCTAGACTTGTGTCCAAGTAAATCTTACATTCTCTCACTAAAACTTCCAAAACTCGAGAATAATAACTCCCAACGTTTAGAAGAAAGTTGTCATATCACAATTCTCTCTCTTATAACTTATTCTTAATACCTCTTACAAGATATATGATTTATGTTCATTGGTCTTTAATAACTTATTCTAAGTTATCTTGGTGCTATGAAACCATAGAAAATTGAAATAGAAACCCTTTGAAGACAAAGAACCCCTAGATGCAAATCCTAAAACCCCAATGAACAATAAGCTAAAACCCTTGGAAACCAAGAAGAAGAAGATTATTCCAATGATATAATACCTTGAAATAAGAGAACTTGTTCTTATTTCAAGATCGAAACAATCCACAAACACAATAGATCAAGTTATGCTTGAATGTTTCTAAAACATGCAACCTATAACAAGGCTACAAAATGCAAGGTAAAATCAACCAAGCAATAAGCAAAACAAAGCTATTTTATATCATATTAATTCTTGGTTGTAAACCTTACAAATGAACCTTTAAATAGGCAAAGAAACCCTAAAAATAACAAGGAAATTCGGATTACAAGGAGGCACAAAATCTGCCAAATCTTTCCTTAAGTACATTTTGTGCATTTTAGGAAAGTTTTGCCCTAGAAGATATTATATCATTCCTAAACTATTCTAAGAATTAAAACTGATAAATAAAGGCCTAAAATATGTCCAAATACATTTTAAATTTGTGGACATCATATATGGCAAGTTCGGGAACAATTATGGAAAGTGTCCAAAGAAGGAAAGTTTGCAAAAGTGGTGCAACTTTCCTAATTAGCTCTTCTCTTCATTTCATATTGAACAAGTATTCAATACTCTTCTTCAAAATGAATTTGGCATAGATTGAAGTTCATCAAGTCCTCTTTGTTATCCTCTATGGTCGGATCTTCAAAGCTTGTCTTGACTTTGCTAATTTAGGCTTGTAAATGGATGTTCAATGCTTCTCTTGATATATGATCTTGTCATTGGTCCTTGAGCTATTTGTGAGGTTCCATGATTCATATCATCACTTCCCTCTTGAAAAAGATTTGTCCTCGAATCTATAACATTACCTACATCGTAATAACTTAAGTTAGTAACATAAATAATAGCAATTAAAGCATACCTATCTTGTGTACCAATTAGCACAAAAAACAACAACAATGGTATTCTTCCTTCTCCTTTCAAGTTAACACCTCTCGGGTCAAATATTGTTGGTTTCCTTCTCTTTAGATCAATAACATAACCTAGCTTATCATAGACCACAATACTCACAATATGGTTAATGGTCAGTGGAAACAAGTGTAAAAGAATAGGTGGACCATAGTCAATCTCGTAAATTTTCTCAAACTCAACAATACTAACAAGATGATCACATGGTGAAGATAACAAATAAATCAAAGCATATGAAAAATAATCAAACTCAAATAGTTCTAATGTGTTGGGGTAAACTAGAAAAAATGCAAAATCCATGTTATCCATAAACATATTAAATAATCTATCAAGTACAACTCTTATAACACAAAAACAAATGATTTTCATTAATACTCAATTGAAGTTGTACAAATTCAGTTTTGAGACACAATTTAGCAAGCAAATAAGAATAATGCAAATCATCAAAAGTTAATGGATATGCTTGATTAGAATGCTTTGCAAATGATAAGCTATCAAACAAGTAAAGATCATCTAAAAGAACTTTCCTTGCAAAGAATAAATGTGTATCATCAAAACATAATTGGTTTGGATCATATCTCGTGTTAAAAATAGATATTGAGAATGAATCAATTGAACAAAGAAATGCAATAGGATTAAAAGTAAGCAAATTTCTTTTATGGCTTTGGATCCCATTTGCAATATCTCTTTCAAAGAAATATGTTTGTTCCTTAAGTATTTCAGCCACTTGTAAGTTATTGACCTTGTGCTCCATTCCAATTGAAAATTGGTCCTTGTAATTCTGCAAAAGGTTAGCTAAACCACTAGAAAAGCAAAGGTTAAGTTCATAAGTTAGAAAGAAAGAATCTTTGCACAAAAGTACAAAGTGGGTTTTGTTTGAAAACATTGTTTTCCTAGCCTCACTTTCTACAAAAACTCACAATGTTTTCACCATTACTTTCATTTTTTTTTGACTCACAACTCTCTTTCTTTTCAATTTCTCTTTCTTTTGAACTCAAATCTCTTTCTTTTGACTCACTTATGTCACTCATTTTTTTTAGCACTCATCTCTCTTTCTTCTGGCATACTTATTTCACTCATTTCTTTTTCACTCTTTTCTTTTTGAGAATTTATCTCTCTTTCTTTTAGCTCACTCTCTTTTTGACAATTCTCATTCTTTTCAAATATAGAACATTTTTTTAACTCACATGCATCATAAGTTTCCTCACTATAAGAAATTTGACTATAGGATACGCTTACATTTTTAATGGGTGACGCTCAAATTTTTTAACGCGTGTGTTAAAAAAAAAAAGACTAACCCGTCACCCTTTCTCAAATTAAAATATTCGCTCCCGTCTCCTCACAATCTCCTCAACCCTAAAAAAATTCTGTCTGTCTCCAGCCCTCTCAAATTTTCTCAAATCTCCAAAACCCTCTCACAATCGCTCTCAAATCTCCTCAGCCCTCTCACAATCGCTCTCAAATCCGCTCTCGCAATCACTCTCTTCATCGTTCAGATGGAGTCTCTTAGTCGTTATTCCTTAGACTAAGTCTCTCTTCCTCAGTCGTTGTCAATCGCTTTTCCTCGTTCTCAGTTGCTCAACGAAGACCATGAAGAAGAAGGTGTTCTCTCTTTCAAACGAAAAATACTCTCTAATTGAAGGATTTGTCACATGCGCACTCTATCATAAGGTAAGTTTCAAAAGCCCTAATCTTCCTTAGCATTTATATTTCTCACAAGAAAAGTTTCATATGCCCTAATTTTGTGGATTTTAACTCATCTTTGTGTTGATTTGTCGATGTTTTCATTTTTTAGGCTCTCCTTGTTGAACATGCGCTAATTTTATCTCTTTTTATTATGGTAAGTATGGAAAAATAGGTGGTTACATGGAGATTATTGGATCCAGTTCTAATGTAAGGGGATAGATCTACAAAGTGGCATCGGTGAATCTGTGTTCTAATATATCTGGCCAGATTCTTGCAAGTCTTGTTATGAGTCCTCCAAAGGTTTTTTCTCTGCCTCTTCCGATGACATTTTTTTCCTTGTCTGTTTTTACAGTCTTCACCATAATTATCTTCTAATTGGGCACCCTATTAAGAAGGGACCGATAGCAGCTACATAGTTCAGCTGTGATCTATTATGGAATGTTACAGTTGGTTAAGCTGGAAGAGTAGAATGTTTTACCAGTTAGTGGAGTAAAAGAGAAAAAGGGGGGAGGGGGTTCCACAGTTACGAGCATGAGTACGTCTACATCAAATAGTTATAGAGGGAGAAGAAACGGGCGGAATTTAACAAGGGATTTTACTGATTAAGCAATCATTGAGCATCTAGAGTACTCAATTTCCTTGGACAAGGAGGGCTCAGGGAAGGTTTCAAAATGTTCTTTCATTAAATTCATGTTGCCAAAGTTCTAAAAGAATTTAAGTTCTTATCAATTATACTATTTTGTGTACTATAGTTTTTCACGAGGCTCTCTTTGCCCATTAAGACTAAAAATTAGAGGTCCAGGCATTTCTGTAGGCAATGTAGGTTCATTTACTTTTTGTTTATCAAGATTAGATTTGGAGTTTTCATTATGATTTCAGATGTTTTGTGCCTTAATTTCATCCTATTAAGCTAGCTAAATATATGCAGGTGGGAGATGGATCCTTTGAATCATATTCTGCAGAAAAGGATGGAATCCTCTCTTCTCTGGAAAGGCGGGCAAAGGTCAGTAAAATAACCGACTGCCAATTTTTTTTTAATTGTTGAAATAAATGTTTTGAAAGAGTCATGTAACATAATGTAGAAATATTGACTCAAAATTTGGAACAACTTCATGTAGTCTATGAGTTTAAGAGTACATATGCTGTGGCATTTGTTTCTTATTAAAAAAAATGTGTTGTGGCATTTGTTTCTTATTAAAATAAAATGTGCTGTGGCATTATTCAATAGTGAAGTTCAAGATAAAACATGATCAAAGTCGCTTTCCAACTTTCTGAACATAGTTTCTAATCTTCTCTTTGGATTTTTTAAATTTTTTTTTCCTATTTTGTTTTATAATGGCTATATTTTCTATTTAAACTTAATATCTGAGTTCCAGATCCACCCTTGATGCTTCTCCACTACATTTTTTTTTTTCGTTTTCATTCATCTTAATGAAAGAGGTTTTTTCAACTTAGCCTGTATTTTACTTTCATTTCCCATAGTAGGCTCTAGGATTATAAGAGTTTCCACGAATCTTTGAAGAATTTGAAGGTTGAGATGGAGTTGAATTCTTCCTTTGTTGTGAAGCACCTCATTTTTATTTCTTTTCCTCGTCTTATTGTATATTAAATTATTTTAAAAGAATCTTACATGATCATTTTAAAAGAATCTTGCATTGTGTTCTAGAATAAACTAACCGTATCATAGACTAGGGAATGTAAAGCATATCCTTGGAGGATTGTGGTCAATCTGAACTTAGTGTGCCCTGTTAAAACTCCGTATCAAACCTTTGCTGAAGTAAATACCTTTAATCAGGTTTATCTACATTTTTTTATCTATCTCCCATTCCCTAACTTTCTCTATCTCTAATGCCCTAAATCTTCATCTCACACTTTGATTTACAATTTCCCCCATTTTTTTTTCTTCTCTGTTTGTTTCACCCAAATCATATCATTGCTGCTTTATTTCTGTTTTGGATGATCGATTTCTTTCTAATGTTGTCCCAAATGATTTTGTTTGATTAAGTGAAGAAGCAATTTTTCAATTTCATTTTTGTTGCGATTTTCAGTTTGCTTTGTGTTTGTTGTTTCTTATTAGACTTTGTTTTGTGATTTATTGACTGATGAAGGTTTTTCAAGCAAGCGTGAGGAAGTTTGTGCTATATGTTATTCACACAAGACCTTGAAAATGATTTTTTTTATGAGTTACTCCGTAAGGTTTTTTACATGGCATTTATTAATGTGTTTACTTCTCTCTAAGCTGAGGACATTAAATAATGAAAAATATGTAATTATGTTAATTTTGTGCACTTTCATTTTCTATAGTTCATATCGTACCGCACTTTGCAAATCAAAACGTGGTGGCTTTAAGCACACTCACCCTGATGATCTTCTTGCACTTGTTCTGAAGGTCTGTTTCCTTAGTCTCATAAATACATTTATTATCTATTATGTACATACCCATTTCATCCCAGTTGCTTTATCTAGCAATGAGTCCATCTTTGTGGCTTACTCCACCAGCACCACTACTCAGTATTCCATTCTAAAACTTTTGCTCTTACTATATTTGGAAGTTGAAAGGTATTCTATTATGATTTGGTAATTAAAAGCGATGTAATATAATTTGATAGGTATTCTACTTATTTTGTATATCAGTAGAATGTTTATTTGTACTTTTTCATTATCTCTTATTTATGTTCAAAAGGGATGGTGGATATAATTTATATTTTATTATCAAATTTGTGATTTCTTTATTATCAGAAGGTACTTATTCATGGTGTTTGTGTTAACACGTTGAAAGTGACCCACTTCATTATAACAATCAATTGATGTTTTATAATGGTCAATTGATCGATGTTCTCTTAATTTTTTCTTCTTTACTCTTTGTGGTGTCTTTTTTAATCATATAGTTTTGGAATCAAGTAGCTGGTTTGGGAGTAATCTCGTGAGGCTGAAGCTATGATAGAAGCCTAAATCCTTGAAGATATAACAAATCTGATGCAGAACCCTTGAGGTGTAAATTGTAATACACTTTAAAGGTAGTAGTGTTTATTACTCTTTGTGGTGTCCTTGTTAATCAAAATTTATAGTATTTTTTTAGGACGAAGCAAAATGGCTTTGAGGTAGAGCTACTAAAGTTTACATAGTTATGCTGATAGTTATTAATAGTTTTTAATTCAAAGACTCGACCCTATTTCTTTTCATTGAAAATGAGATACTATTTATCTTGAAAGAGCTATTATACAATTTTTAAAACTTGAAAGAGCTTTCTTTATGTTCCTTTTATTAATTATTATTAGAGATTCTTGAAAAACTTAAATTTACCTTAGCATAATTGTAAAGATATCATGTACTTTATATGCATTATATTTATGTGACATTTCTATTTTATAGATTAATTTTACAAATGAGAGTTATAATTCTCCATTTATTGACTATGTTCAATGTGTCTCTCTCTTATATGAAGGCTTCTCTATTTGGAATATGTCAAGAGGATTACAATAGAGATGGAGACAAGTAAAATATTAAGGTGCTGATGCTTTTATACTTGTAGTGTTTGTATTGTATAGTTTGAGTTCAATTTTTAATATAAATGCTTTGGCATTCTGTGTATGTATCAGTCTTTGAATATGGCTCTTTGTATTGCATAGCTAGAAGATGTTTCATGTTTTGGATATAAAAAATCATTGAATTTACCTCGTTATCAATTTTAATAATCGGTTTAGAAAGTTTATCATTAAAATAAATCTTGTCTCATTTAATAAATTAAATCTTGAGTTTCTACTCAATGTTTTTTATCTTATTTTTTAAACCATTAAATATGTTTAATATCAAAAGGTTACTGTAATTCTTCTACCATGTGTATGCATAGATTTTTTTTTAACATATATTCATGAATGGTTTATATATAACATCCAATGTTTGATTAAGTTGATATAGAATTCAAAATCAAGTAAATCATCATCTTGTCAAATTTTGAATATGGATGGTTGATCTTATTCTGGTTTTGTTACTTTGGCTTCTTTGTAGGATGGTTGATCTTTTTCCTTTTGCATATTTATAGGACTTTTAGTAATACAGAAGTCACATTCTAGCTTTGTTTGTTCATTTGCTAGCTTTGTTTCTATTTCCTATCAAAATTAAAATTAAAATTGCTAACTTTGTTTGATCATATAACCTTTGAAACTATGGGCTTAACAGGTTCCGCAGAATCGGCTTCAAGTTGGTAAATTTTCTCTTATATTTGTAGTTGTGGTGTTAGGATATCTTTCTTTGAGGCTATTTGACTCAGTGGCTTTCTTTAGGCTTGCTAAAATTTATTTGTATATTTTACAGTTGGATTTGTTCCCAAGCATGCTGCTTCGAGAAGAGAAAGGTTGATGGTTTTAGAAAATGAAGTGGCTACTCAAATATTCTATGTTCCACCACATAAACTAAAGCAGTTTCTTGAGGAAACTTCTTCATTATTTGGTGAATCAAGGTAATTCATACATGTGTAGCTCCGTTCTGTCATACTAATATATCTCTGTTTGGCTTGGTTCATATCATTATGTTGTTCTGTTTTGTACTTCCACAATATGCTTTATTTTATATAGTTTAGTTTTCTAATGGCATTCTGATGTGGAATCTTTGAAGGAATATATTGTTTATGAGATTGGGGGCTGATAGGAAGCTATAGTTATTAATAAGGGCATGTTAGTAATTAGATGTAATGGATTAATGGTTATAAATAGAGTGAGTTTAGGATTGTGGATTAGGTAAATGTTGAGCGTGTATTCTAAATAGTTAGAGTTGGGGGAGTAAGGGGAGAGCACTGAAATTTCTTCCTTGTTCCTTATAAATATATTCTTTATATCAATACAATATCAATTTGGTTACTGAGGAGAGTTTGAGAAACTTAGAAGCCTAATGTTAAGTTGTCAACAGTCTAGCATAGAATAATTCACTGAAATTGTATTAGTATCATGCATTTCATACTTTTTATATACCAGGAAAGACACTTCTAAAAATCCTTGAGGCTAGGTTGAATTTGTTTGGTCATGCTTTACTGAATTATTTTGGAAGTTGCTATTCTTTGGAAACTTTGGAGGAAAGAAACTAAAGAACTGGAGGTTGGGGAGAGCTTTGCAATTCTTCAATTTGCTAGTTCTTTTAATGCCTTTTGTTCTCTATGTTTTACATGACCCAGATGAGGTATACATAATACAATACTCTTGGTTAATTATAATGAAATTGTCTGATATATCTCCTATTAAGTTTATTGGGCTTTTGATACATATTCATTTGTAGTCTATAAGAATTGAAAAGAATGCCAATTGCCAACAACATTACTAGCGATGGAATTGAAGGGTGGTATAATTTATATTGCCTCAAATTGTATAAGTCTCTCTGTCCATCCACCATCTTAGATTCTTACTTCATTTATCTTGTATTGCCTCAATTCTTTCAATTTCAATTTTATTATCATTATGTTGCCTGCACAAAGCTTAACAGCCTTGACTTGTTTTCTTTGATTGCTTGAGTTTTGATTGCAAGTTGATTTTAAATGATTCCACCTTCAGAAAGATTTCTTATTTTGCCACTTTTTCATTGAGATCATGTTGAATATTCTTTTAATTTTTTTCTATTATCAAGCATTGTGACTTGTTTATCTTTTTCTACTCTTTGTTTTGTAATTTTACAAATCCCTATTTAAACATAGATGCAGGCACAATGTCTACATTCGAGCACTGCAAAATGTTTGCCTTGGATGATGGTGGTCAGGTATATTTATATTTTCTTACCCTCTCCTTCCCTTCATCATTTTCATTTAATTAATATAATAACAGTATTAAAAAATCAATTTCAACGTTAATATAAACTCATATTGTTTGTTTTTATTTCTGTTAGTTTTTGCATACTTGGGAGATGTAGAACAGTGAACATTTAAAAATAGCATTCTTGTTCTTGATATTATGTGCATTGTATTTCTGTTAGTTTTTTCCATACTTGGGATGCTAAATTGATATCCATTACGTTGGTTTTTCGATTATTGTACAGCCCTGGTGGAAGACCTTGCTTTGGTCGAGGAGCCGGTGGCTATGGCGGCGGGGGTCCTGCACCGTCAAATGTTGAATGGGAGAACATCATAGGCAAGGAATTGGTATTCCTTTTCTGGAATTTTTTTTTAAAGCTTAGTAATGTAAATGTGTCTTTTCATCTCCCTCTCTCACTTTTCTTTTGTCTAATTCCTGTTTTTTTCTCTCTTCTTGTTTTGAGCTTTCTGGTTGTCTTTGTTTCAGAGTGCTATGAAGGCATTGAAGTCTTCTTAAATCTCGTGCAAGATAATACTTTTTCTTCCTATTACTATTTTTTTTAATCTTGAGAAGAAACATATTTATATAATTATATACAATTTTAATTTTACTGTTAAGACTATTTAGTGTAACTAATTGTGTAATTTTTTGTGTTTGCAACTTTTTACTGTATACTATTACTTGATCATTTATTTATTACTTGATCATTTATTCTTTCATATTTTAGGTACCAAGTAAAGAGCAAGTAGATGCATTGTCCAGGGAGCTACAAAGTCGTGCCACTGTTCCAGGTTCACAATCTCCTAGATAAGGGCGAGAAGCTCGTAGGAGAGCGAGTTTTTTGTTTATTTTTTTTGTTTAAAAATATTGTAATTCATGTAGCCATTTAGTGATATTTTTATTGTAATTATTGTAATATTTTATTTAAATTTGATAGGTGCATTATAAATATTATTTGAAATCAACTAATAAAAAAATATTTTTTTTTTCAAATTTTAGACAATAGGTGACGCTCTTTTGGCATCACCTATTTGCATAGGTGACGGTTTTTTAACCGTCACCTATGGCACCGTCACCTATTCGAATAGGTGACGGGTAAAAACCGTCACCTATTGGAATAGGTGACGGGTAAAACGGGTCACCTATTCCAATAGGTGACCCGTTTTACCCGTCACCCATTCCATAGGTGACCCGTTTTACCCGTCACCTATTCCAATGGGTGATGGTTTTTACCCGTCACCTATTCCAATAGGTGACGGTTTTTTATGCCCGTCACCTATTTAAATAGGTGACACTGCCATAAGTGATGGTCAAAAAACCGTCACCTATTCGAATAGGTGACGCCAAAAGGATGTCACCTATTCCCGAAATTCTTATAGTGCCTCCATATGAATATTTGATTGGAAGTGGTCTTGTGAAGCAAATGTTACCTTTTTCTTAATCAAGCCATTGGCAGCAACTTCCTTTCTCTTTAATGCACTCTTTAATTGATTTTCTTGAGAAGGAATCAAGTTGGAAAGATGTTTAGTAGAATACCTTTTTGCAGCCCTTCTTTCAAGTCTCCTTTCCACCGTAATTGCATAGTAAACCATGTGTTCCAATTCTACATATGTTTTTCCTTCGACACAATAAGCAATCTCCTCTTTTAAACCCCTTAAGAACCGTGTCATTGTAGACTCATTATCTTCAAAAAAGACAGCCCTAACCATGACAACTTCAAACTAGTTGTGATAAGCTTCAACACTCCTTGCACCTTGTGTAAGATCTAGAAATTCTTTCACAATAGCTCTCTGACTTTGGCTCGGCACAAACCTCTTCCTCATGTGATATTTAAGTTCATACCAAGTATCAATATGTGATTGTCTATCTCTCCTTAGTTTTTCCTTCAATTGAGACCACCAAACATAAGCATAATTAATGAATTTGGCACTAGCAAGAAATACCTTTCTTTCTTCACTATAGTTGTTGTAATCAAAGATATGCTCAATTTGACTTTCCCATTGCAAGTACTCTTCTAGATCTACACTCCCATGGAAAGTATATAAGTTGAGCTTATGTGCTCAAAAGCTCCTATGCACCATCCTTTCATAATAAGCCTTTCCATTTTCCCTCCAAGTATGCTCTACATCTCAACATCCATTGCTCCTACTTCCATCATATTGTTCATGATACATTGCTGCAAGTAAACAAGTTAGTAATGTAAAAATAGGACCTTTCAAATCACTCCCTAAGTGTTTACACTCAAAGATGTTATTTCACTCGTGTTTGCACTCAAAACATATTCTAGACCCTAAATGTAGCCTTGAACTATTAGCACACTTTAGCAACTATCAAACAACTAAGATACTAATGATATTTGTAAAAATTAACAATAAAGAAATAAGAAACAATCAACTTGGGTGGATAAAGAAAAAAAGAAGACAGATTTTGCAAATAGTGTATAATTGTGACAAGGAAAGAATAAGCAAGAAAATAGCAAGAATAAACTTTCCTATAAGAGAAAAAATTGAATTAAGACCTTCCTAAAGTAGTTTGAATCAGAAAATATGACTTTAATTGAGCAAGATATGCATATATTCGAATATAAGACAGAATTGATACTTTCCTAAAATAGTTTTGGCTATTTATGGTAAATTCTAACTTTTAAGGAAACAAACCATTCTAACACAATTGCTTTGCATTTTTCAGATTCAAGATGAAGATATGATGAGTTTAAGATGAACTTTTCAAGAACAATACGAACACAAACCACTTTTTTTTCCATAAACTAAAACAAATCCAGCAAGAACACTTTTTTTTTTCAATTTTCTGCACAATCCGACAGCCTTTGAAGATCTATATTTTTCTCAATCTTTCACTTTTTTTTTGATAAACTTTTCTAAATAACAAATAATCATGACAGAAAGATAAAGAATTTTTTAGTTGATGACTTTTTGAGAATCGAAACGCAACTATACGAAAAAGAACAAAAACAGTAGGATAAATAAGGAAATTATGGAACTCTATTTTGTTTCTGGAATTTTCGATGAACGAAGAACAAGACAATAAAAAAACAACAAGAAAGAAAGAAAGCAAGATAGAAATCTTCCCTTGAGACTAAGCTCTAATACCAAATGATATGAAACCCTAGAAAATTGAAATAGAAACCCTTTAAAGACAAAGAACCCCTAGATGCAAATCCTAAAACTCCAATGAACAATAAGGTAAAACCCTTAGAAACCAAGAAGAAGAAGATTATTCCATTGATCTAATACCTTGAAATAAGAGAACATTTTCTTATTTCAAGATCGAAACAATCCACATATACAATAGATCAAGTTATGCTTGAATATTTCTAAAACATGCAACCTAGAACAAGGCTACAAAATGCAAGGTAAAATCAACCAAGCAATAAGCAAAACAAAGCTATTTTATATCATATTAATTCTTGGTTGTAAACCTTACAAATGAGCCTTTAAATAGGCAAAGAAACCGTAAAAAGAACAAGGAAATTCATATTACAAGGTGGCACAAAATCTGCCAAATCTTTCCTTAAGTACATTTGGTGCATTTTGGGAAAGTTTTGTCCTAGAAGATATTATATCATTCCTAAACTATTCTAAGCATTAAAACTGATAAATAAAGGCTTAAACATGCCCAAATACATTGTAAATTTGTGGACATCGTATATGGCAAGTTCGGGAACAAATATGGAAAGTGGTCCAAATAAGGAAAGTTTGAAAAAGTGGTGCAACTTTCCTAATTAGCTCTTCTCTTCATTTCTGATTGAACAAGTCTTCAATACTCTTCTTCAAAATGAATTTGCAATAGATTGAAGTTCATCAAGTCCTCTTTTTTAGTCTCCATACTCGGATCTTCAAAGCTTGTCTTGACTTTGCTAATGTAAGCTTGTAAATGGATGTTCAATGCTTCTCTTGATATTTGATCTTATGATTGGTCCTTGAGCTATTTGTGAGGTTCCATGATTCATATTACTCGGTCTTAACATATTCAAATAAACATAATTCGTGATGAATGACAATAATATTAGCTCCCGCACGCTATATGAAAGCTCCCGCAGGCTATATGAAATGATATGAACATGTTTTCAATGGCAAGTAAAATAAATATAATCATTCATCATAATAGATGCATCCAATGACCTACCATCAAACTCAACAGGTGCATATATCTATACTCCCTTAGAGTCCTAGCAGCATTAGTAACTCCAACCTGATCAACTACTATATCTGCTGCTCTAGGTGGAGGTATAACAGGCACAACAGGTCTACCAGCATCCCGTAATAAATCCAGGTAAACATCCTCAGCAATATAAACTCCCCGCCCCTGCATAGGTGGCAGTACAACAGGAATCTCAGGTGGTGGTGCCAAACCTTCCCGTCGATGTGAGCTCTTGGGGAAGATCAGCCAAGGAGGTCAACCTCTTTCAAATATACAACATGGATTCTGGCAATGCAATGTAGTTGGACTATCATGTCGATCCGAATGAATCATCCCACAAATAATATAAATACTACCGTTGCTTTAGCTTTACTCACATCAGTAGCATATTTCTATGCGGGGAGGCATACTGCATCATAGTCAATAGAACTTGATAAGTTACTAGTAAAAGAGAATTCACTACTCCTTTACCAAATCATAATTAAATAGCAGAGTTTAAAAGATAAAGGTCTAAGAATACCTAGTGTCGTCGATCTCTGATGATGATTAGAGAATGGACTTAAAACAAAACATGAAAAGAAACATGCAATGCATGAAGTCTACAGAACCCTTAGGCTCTGATACCAACTGTGACGACCTGACCCTTTTAAATCATTTAAAAACTAAAACACAGCGGAAGCCTTTATATTTAAAAAAACTGCGTGGTTATGTTTAAAACTTGGACTAACCAAAACCTATTTACATTTTTCACATCAGAGAATTTAAACACAAGGAATTTCAAATTCCTATTTCAGGAGTTTAAAAGAGTTAACATTCATAAAAGTAAGACAAAAAGCTCTTAAGAGCTATATACAAATGTACATATCAAAAGGTACAAAATGCACAAACTAAGTCCATGGACTTTTATAAACACCTAGTCTATCTCGAGATCATCATCCATCAATCATGCCGCACCAACTCCCCTCCCACGACCTCTAGCACGAGCATTACCTGAAATTGTTTGTAATATCATAAGCTAAAAGCAAGCCCAGTGAAAATAAACAAAATAAAAAGTAACCTTAGACTCCAAACCCGTATCCGGATTTGTGCCCAAGTAAATCTTACATTCTCTCACTAAAACTTCCAAAACTCGAGAATAGTAACTTCCAACGTTTAGAAGAAAGTTGTCATATCACAATTCTCTCTCTTTTACCTTATTCTTAATACCTCTTACGAGATATATGATTTATGTTTATTGGTCTTTAATAGCTTATGCTAAGTTCTCTCGGTCTTAACATATTCAAATAAACACAATTTGTGATGAATAACAATAATATTAGCTTCTACAGGCTATATGAAAGCGCTCACATGCTATATGAAAGCTCCCAAAGGCTATATGAAAGCTCCTGAAGGCTATATGAAATGATATGAATATGTTTTCAATCGCAAGTAAAATAAATATAATCATTCATCATAATCGAAAGGACATAAAGTAAACGGATCATGAATTACTCGTATACATAAAACAAATGATTAGGAACTTCTGAAAAACAATGAATGAACCGGGTCAACCGGCCCCCAAATAACTCAAGATTATGACTTAACATAAAAGTCTCTAATTCCTTTTTTTATTAAACAAACGAAGTTCCTTATTCACAATCTTTATTACTTTGAAACCTTCATCTTCCGATAAACATTAGGAAACTCCGAAGTAAGTCTAAACTTAGAACTTCCAAAAGTTACTCGTTTCCTTCGAAGTACCTAAGAATTCTCTCACTCAATTATAACTAAATCCAAGTCTAAGTATGTTAGCTCACTTTCTTTTATCCTTTCAATTCAGACCTTAATCTCAACTTTCGATCCTACAATTCTTTCTACTTTTTCAGTTTCTAAAGCTACTTTAAATCCTATTTATTCTCACCTTGGCAAAAGTTGTTTTCCTCCAAATCTCTGATAGTACGATCAATCAACAGTCCAAAAACACCTACAATTAAAATTACATCTAACAATCAATAATTAACCAATCAACGATCAAACAACATTTAAAAGCATAAAACGACGAAAAATGCTAGAAATCCCAATATGATGGTCTCGGGTTTGGTTTTCTGCCTTTTTGGCAATTTAGATGTGTTTCGGGTTGGTTTCAAATAGTTTGGTAGTTCCCGATTTCAATGGGCAACCATAATTAGGGTTTTTGGACAATATGTGATTTCCCGAATTTAATTACAACAACAATTATTTAATAATAAATAACCCATAATCAACCCATGAATGGTATAATTCAAACGGGACGGGTTTTGGCTCAAACTCAGGTTTAGGGTTAAGGGAAAGTTTCCAAAAACACTTTAAACAACTCCCGTAGTTAAAGTCATCGAGTTTCTCGGCAAGAAATCGAAGATTCAAAATGAAAACTCCATTAAAACACTATTTGGAGCTTAGGTTTTGAAAGTTTAACATACCTTAAGGTCCTTAGAACACGGAGGAAAAGTACGATTGCTAGGTTGAGAAGAATCCTAGGACCGAGGCCTTTCCAACGAAACGAGAATTGAAGCAATCTGATTAGAAACGAACAAAACCCTAAAATTCCCCCCAAACCCTTGATGTTCATGGCAAAGATGAGGAAAAGAGAAGAAGGAAATGAAGTGTTCTTTGTCAATGAAGTCAAACTTGAAATTTAAAGAAGAGATGAATAGTAAAATGATATTTTTAAGAACTTTGAAAATGACGGTTGCTTCCTTTTAATGACTTTTGACATATAAATCGAAACCCGAAGTTCTTAAACTAGACAAATGGTGATTAATAATTTTTAATTGGCCCTTTAATAATTATTAATACGACCATAACTAATTTAAACTAGTAAAGCGATTAAAAGGCTTAAAATGAAATAAATTACTAAATTCTAAATTTCTAATTCTAAAATTTACTTTAAATGCTTAAATTAAAATAAAATAAATAATTGTTTTTTATATCTCAAAAGTAACGGGACGTTACACTATTCATTATATTGGTCACTCTTTCTTTACATATCCTAATTGCTTCTCGATTGGGTATTTTTTATTCTTTAGTGGAATGGGAATAAATATCGTGGAAAGCACAGTCCGAGGTCTTCTCGTCACTACCTCTTGCGAGTTGAACTTGCGATTTTCCCCTACGTCACTTTGTTTATGTTTGAACTCGGATGGAAGCGTTGCTGCCATCATTTCTTCTGCAATCCTTCTTATCCACTCTGTCTTTGCTGTTTTTCGAAAAGTTTTCTTGTTTTTTATTTTTCTTAGGCTCGGACCTCGACTTCTCCTTCAGGCTTGATTTTTTTCTTCTTCCTTCACCTCTACGCAACTCCCGAGCCATTTTTTTTCTAAATTTTCAATTGAGATTTGTTTTGAGTCTCTTTCTAAGGCCTTGGTCATCGTTCATAATGTTGACTTATTAAAGGACCTCTATAATGGATGGTCCAGGTGGATGGCCAAGAAAATACTAAAGTGCCTTTCTTTTCCCTACAGTTTAGAATATCTAGTTTCACTTTTCTGAAAGTGCAGATGAAATCTTTTAAGGACTCATTCTATCTCATCAAGACATTGAATAGGTCTTGCTTAGTCTTAGCGTACTTCCTACGAACGTTATATTCTTCCTGTAAGGCTGTGGAGAGCTTTGACAAGTTATGAATTGAGCCTCGCTTCTGGCTGGAAAACCACTTCAGAGCTGATCCCTTTAAGCTAACTAGGAAAAGTTTGCACGCCATTCTCTAGATATCTCATATTGGGATGAAAGTCAATTCCATAATATTGATAAAGGGGGTGATGTGTTCTGTAGGGTCACTTGTTCTGTCATAGAGTTCAAAGGTTGGCATGCAAAATTGTTTAAGTTGTTCTACGGCTAGCATATTAAGGTCTAGTAGTGATTCTCCGAGAGTGAGTACATTTACAATGTATTTTTCTTCTCTAGATCTCAAACATTTCAATATGTTTTCTTTAATTTACTTTATTTCGTCCAAGATCTAATTTTGAGACACCTCACGCCTATTTTTGATACCTATGTGGGCTTAACTGATCCAAATACTTATGATTTGAAGATGCATCAACCTCTTTGTGATATTGTCTCTTTTTTTTGGACTTCCTCCCTTATCTGTTTCATAGCTTCAGTATATCTTGCTTGCTCCTTCAAGGATGAGCCTCAACTTGGCCGAGACTCGTGCGGAAGATTCGACTGTTTCTACTTCTGAGTTAGCCGGTTTGGATTGGTTTTCTTTCGAGGGCTTCGCCAATCTTCCACTTTTGTTTTTGGGTTGCAGTTAAGCGAAGAGGCGGATGTAGTTTTGTGGTAATAGATTTTCTGCTGATCTTGAGGTGGGTGAGCACAAGAGTGGCACTCCTCAAGGACTTCATCTAGCTTTTTTTGCATCTCTTTCATGAAAAGCTCTTGCTTTTCGAAAAGTTCGCGGATAAGTGACTCATGGGTAATTATAGTTGTCTGGAGATCTTCACGATTAGTTTCAAGGTCAATTTCTTCGTTTTCAACATTTTTCTCTTGCTCAAATGGGGAATCATTGTTTATGAATGCATGTTTGCTCCTTGTGTTCTTCATATTTATTTGTCTAAATTCTTAATGAAGCCTACGTGAATGTATTTCTCACGGCCCCAACATGGGCACCAAACTGCAGAGGATAATTTTTACTACAGTTGATCACGTGCGTTCTACGCGCATTTCATTCCCTCAATCTTGATTATATAATAAAAAAATGAAAAAAACATCGGTGTGGTGTCTTCCAAACCGTGTCTGACGATCAAGTCACTAATTTGAAGGTAGGTAATATGATTATTTAGAATTGAATAATGAACGTCGTACCATTTTTTAGATTGTTTTATATAGAGGATTCCATGGATCCAATATGGTATTTCTCCATGATATTAGGAAGATAATATCTTATGTGGATAATATCTTATCCCCTTTGAGAGAGGATATACTTATATCACTGAATTGCAAGATGTTACAGGTTGACGCATCAGAGGTTTGTCAAAATACTCAAGAACATGTAAATTCATGTTGTGGTTTTTTGAAAACTAAAACTCTTTACTTACATTGAGTATTTTATAGAGAATTGGTTAAAGGTTTATTTACATCATCAACCCTTAACACCAGATTTTCTTTACTATATCCCTAATAAAGAAACGAAACTTGATTGTGGGATCGAACTTTAGAAAGAAGAAAACAAATCTTCCTAATTTTATACCCAAAAATTGGCAACTATAGGGGAGGATTAGGAGAAAGAATTTTAATTTCTTAGGAATTGAGTTGAAGTGATTTGTTTATAACTCAAGCCTCATATTTATATGCTAATGGAAAATCTAACCACATTAGAAAACTTCCATAGAGATAAACATAAAAAGAAAATATTTTTCTCTTTCCTTTATCATAGCCGAAAAAGGCATGGAAATAAATAAAAAAATTGATTTTCTTTTATTTGCTCTTGAGTAAATAAAATCTATGTAAATATTTTAGAATATATTTCAAACAATTATCTTCCTAAAATAAATATGTATGGCCGAAAATACCATGATTATTTAATTAATAAATCCAATTTATTTAATTAATTATTTTTTAGCCATTCTCAATTGGGTTCATTAACCCAATTAGGCTAGAAATTATGTCTTAAATTAAATAAGTCGAACTTAATTAATTATAAACTCTATAGTTTGTTTATTTATTAATTACCATTTAAATAAAAATCTTTATTTAAACAATTAATAATATTAATATTTTCTCCTAACTAAATATTATTCATAAATAATTATTAATTCCATTTAAATGAAATTAATTATTTAAAAAATTAATAATATTAATTGATAATATTTTAGTATTAATTAATATTATTAATTTCTATTTTAAATAAAATTAATTATTTAAACAATTAAAAATAATTTATTATTAATTGCTTGTTTAAATAAACTCATTATTTAAACAATTAATAATGTTTCTACTAATTACCATTTAAATACATTCAATATTTAATTAATTAATCTTGCCTATTTAAGTAACTTAATTTACTTAATTTCTCTAATAGTCAAATAAATTACTTGGTCTCGTGACTACGATATTTGGGCTAGCATAGGGACTTGATGGACCTATAGATCATAGGTTTAATAATTACGCAATTAAGTGATTAACTCATAATCAGTTAAATACTTATCATTTAACTATGAATAATTTAACTATAGATTCATAGCTAAACTCCTCTCATTATAGCTGAGTTATGTCCATTTAATTTATCTTTTATTTATTTTTGTGATATATCCTTCACCTAGAATATTCATAATTACATGCGAATTAAATCACGGCAAGAAATCGAAGATTTCAACCATAGATTTCCATTAAAACAATATTTGAAGAAATTTTAGAAAAATTGTCATACCTGGAGGCCATTAGAAAACGGATGGAAAGTTCGATTATTAGGTTGAAAAGAATGTTTGGACTGAGGGCTATCCAACGGAACCGGAATCAAGTCGATCCGTCGAGAATCGACCAAAATCCAAAATCTTCTCCACACCACTTGAGACCCACGGCCAAATGGAAGAAGAAAGAAGTTTGTTGTGGTCAAATTTGGTCAAAGTGGGATTTTAAAGAGAAGTGAATAGTGAATTGATATTTTAAGAATTTTAGAAATGACGGTTACGTCCTTTTAATGACTTTTGACTTATAAATCGAAACCCGAAGTTATTAAACTAGACAATGGTGATTAATAATTATTAATTGACCCGTTAATAATTATTAATACGACCAAAACTTATTTAAGCAAATAAAACGATTAAAAGAATTTACGGAACGAAATAAACTAGTAAATTCTAAGTTATAAATTCTAAATTAAATTTAAAATTTAAATTAATAAATTCTAATATTAAATTAAGTGGTTTACATCAAATAATAATAATTAAATTAAATATTAAATAAAAAAAAATTCCGTGTAAAATAACGGGACGTTACACTTCTCCCATCCCTCACTCTCCCCACTCTTTCTCCTTTCCCCTTCTTCTCCATATCCTTTCTCTATCATCCATCTCTCAACCCCGATGGAACTAGGAATTTATCAATGGTCGAATGCCAACCTAAAAAACTCAGTTATATAATAATAATTATTCAATTTAAAATAAAAGTTAAAATATTTAGATATTAAAAGATAATTAATTAATCATTTAATCATTTATGCCAACCAAAACATGACCTATTGGTTAAGGCATGTAGTTTCGGACAATGGTTCAATCCCCACCTCATTTTTTTGTAGAGAAAAAATTGTTTAATTATTTATACTATATTAAAATGCTAAGAAGTTGTGGAAACATTTTTAGACAAAAATAATGTGACGACCCGTCACTTTTAAATAAATTAAATTCAGAGAAAACAGCAGAAGTCTTTTAATTTACGAAAAATTGGCGTGGTTTTGTTTGAAAATTGGCATGCCGAAAACCTGTTTACATCCTAATTTTCAAATCCAATAAAATCTCATGGACTTTAAGTCCAAATCAGGAGTTCAAATATATAATATCATAAAACATCATCCAGAAGCTCTTATGAGCCAAAATACAACATTAAAGTCTTTGAAATTCATAAAAGTGATACATAAACTATACAATGACAAGTCCATCTCGAGGCCAGCATCCCTCGATCATGCGGCACCATCTCCCCGTCCACGGCCTCTAGCCAAGGCATTACCTGAAATTGGTTGTAATATCATGAGCTAACAAACTAAGCCCAGGTGAGAATAAATAGCATAAAAAGTAAAGATAGACCTCAAACTCGCATTTCGATTTGTGTCCAATTAAACTGACACATTCTACTCCTAAAGTTCTCCAAACTCTAGGTAATTCTATTCCATGAATTCCAAGTATGACATTACTACACTTGTAGTCAATTCTCAAACATTAACTTGTTATGACAAATAAAGTAAAGCGAATAAACTTTGTTTAACATATAACATCTCGATTCTCTATTTCATCAATCATAATCACGAGTGCATAAGGACATCCCGTAGGATTCCACAATTTCTTTTATGCATGAGGAAGTAATATGTACGTCCGCAACTTACAATTCAACTCCACATAAGGAAGTAATATGTGCGTCGCAACTTACGATTCAACTCCCTATGTATGAGAAGTAATATGTACGTCCGCAACTTACAATTCAACTCCACATAAGGAAGTAATATGTACGTTCGCAACTTACAATTCAACTTCTATGCATGAGAAGTAATATGTACGTCCGCAACTTACAATTCAACTCCACATAAGGAAGTAATATGTGCGTCGCAACTTACAATTCAACTTCTTTTCAATGATGCGAGATGTTATGCATATGTTTACATATGCTTGCATAAGTAATTAAAGCAAATATAAATGATAAAGCAACCGAAACAAGCATAAAGTAAAGGGCATAAAGTAAAGAACATAAAGTAAAGGGCATAAAGTAAAATAGATAGAATCCCGGATAAACGATATATCGATCGAACTCCGCTAACAATAATAAAAGCAAAGGTCAAAATATAACGATTAACCTAAACTTTCAAGGATTCTAAACTTCCAATAATCCAAGGTTCTATCAACCAATCATATCAAAGTCTTGCATCCTTAAACTTCCAAGTGATCCATTCTAAACTCCGAAACTAATCTAACTTAGAATCTTCTAAGATTCGAGGTTTTCATCGAGAAATCCTAAGTTTCTCGCTTAAAGGATTAACTTCAAATCCTAAGGCACTATCTCACGTCCTCTAACCTTAGATTGGATTCTAATCTTAGTTTCCGATTCTACAAATCATCGTACTTATTTGCTTTCTATAGTTACTTTAAATTCTAATCATTCTCACCTTAATTAAAAGTGAACACTTCGCTCCTAAGCACCGGAAGAGCGATCAAACAAATGGTTCAAAAACACCTACAAAAGGATTAATATCCCGAAAATTAATAAATTACCAACTAACGATTAAACAACGATGAAACATGCAAAAAGATGGAAAATCCACCAAACCTACCCCTTGGAGGCTCTAGGCCCTCCCTAGAAAAGGGGTCTCGGGTTTGGTTCCTTGGCTTTTTGGCAATTTAAATACATTTTGAGTTGGTTTTAAGCAAATTCGATAATCCCGATTTCAATGGGTATCGATGAATAGGGTTTTCAAACATTAATCCCTTTCCCGAATTGAATTTAAATAAACATTCATTCATTAATTTTTAACCCAAAATCAAACCCAAAAGGGTAAATTTCAAACGGAAAGGGGTTTATTTGAAACTCGGTTTTAGGGTTATGGGATAGTTTCCAAAAACACATAAAACTACTCCCGAATTGACAAACACCGAGTTTCACAGCAAGAAATCGAAAGAAAACAATGAAAACTCCATTAAAACACTATTTGGAGCTTAGGGTTTCAAAAGAAACTTACCGAGAACTCCGCAAAACACGAGTGGCAAGTACGAAGGCTAGGTGGAAAAGGATCGTAGGACCGATACATTTCCAATGAAACGAGAATCAAGTCGATCCGGCAAGAAACGAACAAAAACCAAAAATTCTCCCTTTTGCTCTTGATGCTCACGGCAAGGAGGAGGAGAAAATGAGCATTTTTGGTCAATTTTGAGTCAAAGGTGAGTTTTTAAAGACAATTGAATAGTGTTTTTAGATATTTTGCAAATTGGGTAATTACAACTTTGCCCTTTTTAAGACTTTTGGCTTAAAACGAATCCCAAACATCTCAAACTAACCCAATGGTGATTAATAATTATTAATTGGCCCGTTAATAATTATTAATACCATTAAAACGTATTTAAATAAATAAAGCCATTAAAATGAATTAAAATGAAATAAATTACTAAATTCTAATTTAATAATAAATAAATGAATTTTAATTACTCAAATTAAAATAAAATAAATAAAAGTTTTTTTTTATCACAAAATAACGGGACGTTACAAATAACCTCTATATAATTGATATACTACACCTATCTTAATCTATATAATTATAAATTGAATAAAATATCAAATAGAGATTACAAAATAATGATATCAAGATTTTAAAACAAAATATAAGATCCCATTTGGTAAATGATATTTTTTTTAATTATTTAGATAATAATTATAAAAATTGAAAATAAAAAGAAAATTCAGATTTAGAAAAAAAAAATTGTAGTTTAATAATTAAACTAAATGAGATTTACAAAAAAAAAAATTGATATGATTATAAATTGAATAAAATACCAAACATAATAAAATTATAATGATGTCAAAATTTTAAATACAGTTTTTTCTTAAAAATGAATCAGATAACAGTTATAAAACTAAATATAAATTTATTTATTTTAATTGAATTGAATCAATATTTGAATTCAAATTAGATGATATAGGTACCCCAAATATTAAAAAAAAAAATTAATCTACATCTACGTATGTTAAGCAAGGATTCGGTTTTAATGCAACAAACTAAGTTTTGTACTTGTGATCTAATTATTAAAAAAAATCAAGGTTTATGTCAATTCAAATTTATTTCGAATATATATATAACCCACAATAACATGTTCTTCTCCTCATTTTTTCATCAATGTAATGACTCAACTTCGTTAAATTCTTTAATTACAAAGGTACAACGGAAGACTTGGCTTTAAAGAAAAACTGCATGGGTACGTTTAAAATTTAGACTATCCAAAACCTGCTTTACATATTTCACAACCAAGGAAAGCATAAAAAGTAGAATCTGCATCCGATTATAAATAAATTTATAAAACAAACATAAAACCATAAGACCATTACAAGTTTTAAAATGCTCTCACGTACCCATAATACACAAGTCCATGTCCAAATCCAATTCATCGTCCTCCGTTCAAGTAACACCACCTCCTCTACCACGCCGTTTCCAACAAGAAGTACCTGAAAAGTTGTAAGTGTAGCAACATCAGCATAAAAATACTAGTGAGAATAAAATGGAAGCAAATAATTATATCGACCGAATTCCATACCGGAAATTGTGTGCAAAGGCCTAAAATGCTCTTTACTAGCCATTCTACACTTCCAATATAACCTAATCATAAACCAATCAACTTCCCGGTTCCAACTCACATCAAACCAAAACTATTACAAGTAATAACCGAATCTCTATCTGTAACGACCCGATTTCCATTAAATTCTTTAAATTCAAATGCACAGCGGAAGACTTAATTTTTAAAGAAAAACGGCATGGGTTCGTTTAAAAATCAGATATCCAAAACCTGTTTACAACAACCCATATTCAGAGAAAGCGATAAATCGGGAATGCGCATTCCAGCATATAATTTAAACTTCCAAAAGAGATTTAAATCATAAAACATATGCAAATTTTTAAACAAATACCCTTTCGGCTCAAAAAGACACAAATACGAAAGTTGGAAATAATTTACAAGCATTACAAAGAATGTGTAAAGACCCGATTTTTCAGAGTTCAAATCAAACAAAATAAATGCAGCGGAAAGACTCAATAACGATATTTATTGAATAATATGAAAATCCTCAACCAAATAGTCATTTAAATAAAAACAACAACTACGGAGTTATAATCTTTAAAACAAAAGAAACAATAAGTTAAATCAAATAACAAAATGTTTCAAAGCTAACAATAATCTCAAATCTCACAAAAACAAAATATAGTCATTAAAATAATTCAAGTACTTTATTCTCAAAATCAATGAAAATAAAAGATGCATTGGCTAGCCACCGTGACATGAACTCTCATCTCTTCCACTTCATCAACCGCCACCTCTAGGTCCATTGTTACCTGAAAAGAAACCACAAATAGCACTGTGAGGCTAAAGCCAGTGAGAGAATGATCTAAACGAAGGTAAAATTTTAAATAGTCTCTAACAACTTAAACCGAGTCCCAACACTCAAAACTCTCCAATGACTCTTTCACACATAACATCTCTTAATCCTCACATTCAATCTCTTTACATGAATAGGCAATTATTAACCAATTCCATATCTAAGACCAACACTCATAATAATCCTTCCAACACACATCCAATCCAAAACATAGGCCAACTCTAATTGAACAAGCATAATCAAACAAACATTCAACCATCCACTAAGAAGGCGGTCTCTCGGGACTACTAACCTTTCTTAGGCACTTAGTTATAGTCATAACCATAACTAATCCCCTAATGGATCGTTCATACGAGCAACGTTCATTAGTCGTTATGAGCTCACTCTCATAACTATATTTTCACTAAGTATGAGCTCGTAGCCCCATATTAGTTTAACACACCTGTCAAGCCATCAATCCACAATCTCTTTACATTATCCTCTTGATAATAATCATTCAAAATCAGCAAATATAATTAAAATACAGCAGCTCAAGATTCTAACATGAAAAATACATTTTTTACGATAAAACTGCCGAAAACCGTCAAAACTAACTATTCGCTCTCAATCATACTCAACTCAAATCTCATGTCAAGTTTTCATAAAATACTCCATAATATCCCAGAATTAACTCCCAAATCAAGCAGAAACAAAAAGAATCAAAAAACATCAAAAACTGCCGAAAAAAGACTAAACTAGTTCTAACCGAAAAGTTCTTTCACCAAATGATTTTTCGATGTTCCCAATATGCGTTCACTACCTAAAGCTCCAGAATATCATAATTGAATACATCGAAACATAAAATCTATGGTAGAAGCTTTAGATTTCTCTAAAACCCCACCAACGAATAAACCGTTAACTCACATCGAAATCGCTTAAATCCAAAATCAACGCTACTTCCTTTGATGAACCAGACCTGAAACGGAGATCCTAAAATACTTAAAATACAAATTTAAATATACTAAATTTATACAAAAGGTTTGGGGTTCGATGGATCAAAGAACGGAAAACAAATGACGAAGGGAATTGGCTAAAATTCGGGGGCGTGGGTGGTGTGTGGCCGCGGCTGGCCATGGTCCTCGGGACATGGTTCGGTCGCGGTTTCGTAGCTAGGGTGATCGATCTTGATGGTTCTAGGTATCGGTAATCAAGATCGATTGGGTGTTTGGCCATAGTTTGGAAAATTGACAAATATGGAGGTTGGATCAAGGGTTAGGGTTCTTGGTGTTCATATGAATAATAGTTAATAAAAATCCAGAATTTAAATGATTGAATAATCAATCACGAAAGCTTACCCGTCACTTGAATTTCAAGAAAAAGGCTTCCGATTTTCCCTCTTCGATTCCGTGCGATTCCACCGATCTCCTAATTAACAAATTGACGAAAACTCGTCAATCCCTACCCTAGGCATTCACGGCAACAAGGAGGAAAAAGAGAAGGAGAGTTTTTGTTACCTTCGAGTACAAAATCGATTTCCAAAAATGCTTGAATTCAATCTCAAACGACAAACGAGACGAATGACGGATTCCTCTTCTCTTTCTCTTAGGGGGGCGGCGGCAAGGGTGAGGGGAAGGATGAGGAAAAATTATCTTCTTCTTTTCCTTAGTTAGAAATTAGGTTTTGGCCAACTTGCCACGTCATCGACTATCCTCTATTCCATGACTCCTCACTAATTACAAAAGTGACACTTATCATAAAGTGTCACCCAAAAGCCTAAATAAATAAAATAGATTATTTATCAATAATTCCAAACCCTTTAATTAAATAAATAAAATTTTAATTTAATTCAAAATTAATCTTACCTTGTAACGGGGCGTATGCTAAACCAAAAGAATGTTTATCATTGTCCATTCACCATCTCGCCAAGTCACACAGCACCACCTCCTCTACCATGCTTCTTAGGACGAGGTTTACCTGAAAATTTGTAAGTGTAGCAACATTAGCATAAAAATGCTAGTGAGAGTAAAACGAAAGCAAGTAATCCTATGAACCAAATTTCATACCAGAAATTGTGTCCAAAGGCCTAAATTGCTCTTTACTATCCATTCTACACTTCCAATTTCCATACAATCATACGATAGTAATATACTACCTGTAATGGTCTTTCAATGCCAAGTAATAGAAATAAAGACTTAAAGTAAAAGCAACAACCATTACTAAGTCTTACTACACAATTCTAAAGAATATGTAATTGTAATACTAGCTATCTTTGTTACCAAACAAGTTTCATCGTAACGTGCTATTGTATGGATTGAAATCAACATACCACGTACGGTCGTACCATATCACAAGTCATCGTACCATAATACCGTATGGACCGAAGTCAACATACCACGTACCGTATCACAAATCATCGCACCATGATACCGTATGGATCCGAATCAACATACTATCATGTGTCGTATCACAAATCATCGTATCATGGTATCGTATGGATCCTAATCAACATACTACCATGTACTGTACCATAATACCGTATGGATCGATGTCAACATACCACGTACCGTATCACAAACCATCGCACCATGATATCGTATGGATCCGAATCAACATACTGTCATGTGCCGTATCACAAATCATTGTACTATGGTATCATATGGATCCGAATCAACATACTACCATGTACCGTACCATAATACCGTATAGACCGAAGTCAACATACCATGTACTGTTTCACAAACCATCGCACTATGATACCGTATGGATCCGAATCAACATACTATCATGTGCCGTATCACAAATCATCAAGTTCTCTAATAAGTTAGATAATCTTAACCGAATTCTACTAAGTTACTAAAGAACCTAATCAACTTGGCTTACATGAGTTATCACTCAAGTGTATTTTCTAAGCCACTTTGACTCCCAAACCACTCAAAGTGCTTTTAACTTTCACTTTCATTTAACATCTCCAATTCACTTTACAATACTTCCAAACCACTCCGATGTTTCCTTTTCACCGAACTCACTATAATTCCAAATTCTCTCCACTCACTTCCGAATTATAGTCTCCAACCAAACATTAATTCTAAATAGTTAGTTCCCTCTTAACCTCGATAAACAAAATCGTAATGAAACTTAATTCATAAAATTACTAACTTCCCTTTTAAACTTACCTTGGATTTGAAATCGAGCTTCCAAAGTGCCGAACGAATTACCTCTCGTACGATTATCAAAACCTACAATAACACCAGTCGAATACAAATTATAAACCATAACTAAATAAGGAAAATGATTTTCGGATGAATAGTGATTTTTGGATGAATAGTGATTTAAGATGAATAGTGTTTTTGGGTGAATAGTCAAATTTCATGATGAAAGCACATGATTTCAACTTCAAAACTTATTTATAATAAAAAACGAACAAAACCATATAAAAAGTTTTGAAAACTCACTTTTTTGGGCTTCCCGTAAGGAACGAGAAATGCCAAAAGGTTAGGATGGATAGAACGCCCACGTCCCGAGCATTCCAACGCAACTGAAATTACGGAGATCCACCGAGAAATGAGGAAAAGCCAAAGAAGAGATGGAGGGAGATGGAGGTTTCGGTCATGGCAAAGGAGAAGAAAAGAAAGATGAGGAAATTGATGACTTAAGGCTATTTAAAAAGAAAATGAATAGTAACTTGAGATATTTTAAGAAATTGGAAAATGACGCCTACGTCCCTCTTTTGTTTTTACTTTAAAAACGGAACCTGAAGCTCTTAAATTAATCTAAAGGTGATTAATAATCATTAATTGGCCCATTAATAATTATTAATGTCACCGAAACGAATTAAAAGTATTAAAACGATTAAAAAGGGTTTTCGGACGAAAATAACTAGTAAAATCGAAATTACTAAATTTAAACTAATCTTAAAAGCTTTAATTAAAATAAATAAATAAAATTTACCCCCAAAAGTAACGGGACGTTACACCATCTTACTTTGTTACTACACCATATATCATATTTCATACCACAACAGGTTACCACGTACTGTGTTACCGTATGTTACCACGTACCCTGTTACCACATTTCGTACCACATAAGGTATTACCCTTGAAATCAAAACACGTGAACAAAGGATAAGCATGTATTTATATAACAACTAAGAAACAAGTTTGAATGCTCATATTATGAACAGATCTCCACATATATCAACGCCCATAGCCTATTTCATCTATGAACCCGTTATATCCCAAGATCATATCGTATAGTATCCCAATCTCCTCATATAATATCACCCATACCTTGTTTCATCCATGAACCTGTTATATCCAAAGATCATATCACATAGTATCTTGATCTCCTCATATAACGTCGCCCATAGCTTGTTTCATCTATGAACCAGTTATATCACAAGATCATATGACATAGTATCTCGGTATAAGGACGCCCATACCCTCTTTCATCCATAGACTACACAAATATCCATAAATCGGTTCATTACATAAGAATCACAACACAAACAATCTACCACACTCAATTACATGCTTATCTTTTGTACTCCTCAAAGTGTTTCCTTTTACCAAAAGTCTCAAGTACCTCAGTCGTACATCATTAGGATTCCATAATCCACGGTATTGCCACAATCAACATCAATTGTTTTATCATTAGAACTTCCATACTCCACGTTACTACCACATCAAACAATAATCCTTATTCCTTACACAAGGTAATAAGATTGAATAAACAATAACCAAAATCATCACCGATACCATATTCCACGAAGTCCATAGTTCCCAAAGTAAGCAAATTCAAGGTTAACACCACAATGTCACCAATTCCAATAAAACATTTTAAATCACTAAGTTTAACATCCAAGCCGTTATCAAATTCCATGAGGACCATAATTTCTAAAGTAAAAAATTAACAAGATTAAACTTATCAATACTACCAAAGACTAAAGAACACATGTATTACAATAAACAACTCCTAAGAAAACTTCTAAGCTAGTTTGGTCCAAAACCAAACAAAGTACCTTCCAGTTCCAAGATTCTCCAAAATATACCATAACCTTAAATAACTTCCAAAAACGTACTATAACATACTCTTCGATCAAATCTAATAATTAACTCCAAATATTCTTAAAATACATACTAACTCAAACTCACTTCCAAAGTTCATAGTCACCATCCAACCATTAATATCTCTTTAAAGGAACTATTTACTAAATTAGCGAAATTTCTTTAGTAAATTAATTAACATTTAACTACGGATCCGTTAATAACATGCAATTGTGATCAAACCTTAAACTACAATTATAAAGCTTTCAAAAACTTACATTGTAGATTTAATGGAGAATTGGTTGGGGTTTCCTTTACAGCATCAATCCACTTGTGGGAATCGAACGGGAAGAACAAAACAAGAAGAAGAAAATTTCTTCTTATTTTGGGATGCCAAAATCGGCAATGGGAAGAAAAAAAGGAGAGAGCTTTTGTGAGAAGTTCAACTTATGTTTATATGGAAACCCTAATGGTCCTATTTATAGAAAAAGATTAGGTATACTAATCCCATTAATATTCTTATTTATCTTTATCTTAATAAATAGAAAATCGAAAAAATTCTATCTCCCTTTAAGGCCATAATGCCGATTTTTACATAGTAAAAGAGGGAGGATAATTCATCAATTTTATCTTTTACCATTTAGATATTTATATCATTATTTAATGTATTTATAATGAGGAAAAATTTAAATAATCTTTTATAATTATCTATATAGTACCGAAAATATAATAATATTAACTAATATTGAATCAAATTCACTTAATTAAATATTTTAGGCAAAATACTAATTTATTTCACAAAAAAATATATTTAATTCTCTCTACTTTATTATTTAATTAAATAAACTCATTATTTAATTAATAATATTAATTATTAATTTCCAAACAATTAATAATATTAATATTAATTTCTATTTAAATAAACCTTTTATTTAAACAATCAATATTTCCCTATATTTAAGTAATTAAATTACTTAAATATAATTCTTTCTTCCTAGTTAAATTAATAACTTGGTTAGTTACAATGATATATGGGCTAGCATAGGGACCTGATGGACCTGATGGACCTATAGATCATGGGCTCCAATAGTTATTGATTTATCAATTAAACTCGTTACTTCATTAATCATAATTATTAACTTAGAGTAATTCCACTATAAACTCTAAGTTGAACTCCTCTCACTATAGATGGGTTATGTCCATTTGTTATTATGTTTGTTTTGACATATCCTTCATGTGGTAATCTCATAATTACAAGGTCAAAATTATAGTTTTACCCTTGTAATTATCTCTTTTATCCTTGTGTACCCAATGATTCTCTAATGAACATTTTTCTATAGTTTTCAAGTATAGAACGATCCTTCTCAGGCCAGTGAGAAGGTGAGGCCTCATGTTCAAGTACCGAATCATTATAACAAGGGAGACACCTAAAGTTTCTAAATTAGAATAGTGTCGCACTAACACTTTCATTTGTTTTAGGAAAGTTATGAATGCCATCTTGTAAAGAAATGTTTCACAAGCACCAACTTAGTCATTTTCCCAAAACAAGAGTTTATTGAGTGTATCAAGAGATCACCCTCAACCATGTGAATAAAAGAAAAAGACTTCATTAATGTGAGTTCACAACATACTCAGGATTGAGACGTATCAATCTTAATAACGTAATTTGATATTATAAATAATTTATTATCAACAGTGTTATTTAGGAATCGATTTATCATCCTGGTCTAGTCTTATATAAACTCATTTTATATGATGTTTCCACTTGCATCTACATCATGCTAATGATTTGGATCAAATCAGTGAACAACATCAATAGTGTTACCAGAATAAGGTTTCCTAACCGTATTCGTTTTCTGTAAACTATTTGAGTTACTATCTTGGACTAGATCCACTTTATATCTCATAATAGTCAAGATTACATAATTAGTAACTCCGGAATTTTCTATTAATGTTTGAATATTTAGCAAATATCTACAAATAACAAATTGCAAAAAATTCACTAAAATAATACTTTTATTTATTCATAAAATATTCTATTACAAATTACGAATTCTAGGGCACAAATCCCAACACTTTTAACAATAAACGAATCTCTTAACCTCTATCAAACAATAACGTAATGAAACTCAATACGAAAATTACTATCCACCATTTTATGCTCACCTTAGCCAAGATGTTGAGTTTCCAAAGAGCTGAAAGAATAGTCACATGGGCAGTTAATATCACCTACAATTAAATTACACCTAATAAGCATTAATTAACCAAACATCGAACAAATGACACCTAAACACATAAACAAGAAAAACCCAATTTTATCCTTATGGATCTCTCGACACAAAACAAGAGGGAGGGTGTCGGTTTCAGTTTTCTGACCTTTTGGCATTTAAGATGTGTTTACGGTTGGTTTCGAGTATTTTGGAGATTCGTACAATCAATGGGTAAACAAAATTTGGGATTTTGGTCAATAATTCCCGAAAATTAGGTAAAACACAAAACTATAATCATTTAAAAATACCCTATCGTCCCACAGTTTGGGTAATTCAAACACCCTCCCTCCTGTTTCAAATTTGATTCTAGAAGTTAGGGAAGGTTTGTAAAAACACTTAACACAACTTCCTCGATTGAAATATTCAAGTTTCATTGTGAGAATTTGAAGATTTCAACCTTGGTTTCCATTAAAACACTATTTGAACAAAAATCCTTAAAGATTTAGAAATTTTGTCATACCTTGAGGCCTCTTGAAAAAGAACGAAAAGTTTCAAAGGTAGGTTGAAAAGGAAGCTTGAACCGAGGGCTATCCAACTGTGAAGACCCGTCATTTTTAAATAAATTAAATCAGAGAAAACAGCGGAAGTCTTTTATTTTAAGAAAATTGACATGATTATGTTTGAAAATAGGCTAGCCAAAACCTGTTTACATCTTAAATTCAAATATCAAGGAACATTAAGTTCCTATCAGGAGTTCAAAATGATTTATAAACATAAAAGTAAAGACAAAAGCTCTTAAGAGCCATTTACAAATATACAACTCCAAAATTATATAAAATTCACAAAACAATGTACATGGATTTTTACAACTACTTTGTCCATCTCGAAATCATCATCCTCTCGATCAAGCGCGCACCAGCTCCTCTCCCACGATCCCAAACATTACCTGAAATGTTTGTAATATCATAAGCTAACAACTTAAGCCCAGTGAGAATAATAAGCATAAAAAGTAAAGATAGACCTCAAATTCGTGTTCCGATTTGTGTCCAATTTACTTGACACAATTTACTCCTAAAGTCCTCCAAACTCTAGGTAATTTCATTCTAAACTTTTCAAAGGATGATATTAACTAACACTCGTAGTCAATCCTCATCCATTAACTTGTTATGACATAAAATAAGAAAAATAAATAACTTTGCATAGAATATAACATCTCGATTCTCTTTCTCATTAATCATAAACATGAATGCATGAGAGCATCCCGTAGGATTCGCATACGCCCTTATGCATGAAGAAGGTAACGTGGTCTATCCCGTAGGATCCATCGTTCTCCCTCCTTTTCTTTCTCACTTTCTTTTCTTTTTCTATGAAGGTGATGCAGACACTACCCGTAGGCTCCAACATTCTTCCCCCTTCATTTTCTTTCTCACTTTCTTTTCTTTTCTGAAGGTGACGCGGACACTACCCGTAGGCTCCAACATTCTCCCCCCCTTCATTTTCTTTCTCACTTTCTTTTCTTTTTCTGAAGGTGATGCGGACACTACCCGTAGGCTCCAACATTCTTCCCCCTTCTTTTCTTTCTCACTTTCTTTTCCATGATGCGAGATGTTATGGTGCAATATGATATGTTTTGGAGTAAATAAATAAAATGCGGAATTAAAGTAGCCGATACAAACATAAAGTAAAAGGCACAAAATAAAGAACATAAAGTAAATAATATGAAACTCCGGACGAACGATATATCAATCGAACTCCTCTACAATAATAAAAGTGAAATCATAAATTAAGCGATTAACCTACACCTTCAAAGATTCCAACTTCCGACATAATCCGAGGTTCTATTAACCTTTCTAAATACAAGCTGGATCTTTTAACTTCCAATGATCCAATCTTAGTTTCGAATCGAATTTAACTTAGAATCTTCTAAGATTCAATACTTTCCTCGAGAACTCCTAAGTTCTCACTTAAAGGATTAACTTCTAATCCTAAGGGCACTAACTCACAACCCTCTAATCTTATATTCGAATTCTAATCTTAGTTTCAAATTCTACAAACCTTCATACTCATTCGCTTTCTATAGTTACTTTAAATCCTAACTATTCTCACCTTAGCCAAATAAGAGTTCGCTCCAAGTTTCCGAAAGCACGATCAAACAACATCTAAAAGCTCAAAACAACGATCAACCTCATAAACCCCACTATGAGGCTCTCAGCCCTCCCATGAAAAGTGGGTCTCGGGTTTGGTTTTCCGTCTTTTAGGTACTTTAGAGGTGTTTCGAGTTGGTTTTAAACAAATTCGATATTCCCGATTTCAATGGGTATCGATAATTAGGGTTTTTGAACGTTATGCCATTTCCCGAATTGAATTTAAATAAACAATAATTCAACAATAAATAACCCATAATCAAACCCAAAAAGGTAAATTTCAAACGGGAAGGGTTTCGACTGAAACTCGGTTTTAGGGTTAAGGGATTGTTTCCAAAAACACTTAAAACAACTCCCGTATTAACAAACACCGAGTTTCACAACACGAAATCGAAGGAAACCAACAAAAACTCCATTAAAACACTATTTGGAGCTTAGGGTTTGATGCTTTA